>CM035124.1:108615654-109815654 GCA_020205555.1 Panax stipuleanatus
ATTTAAAGCATTTAACATAATAACTAGATCTTATTTGAACGATAAGTTAAGATCATTTCAATTAAATAAACAATTGTCCAATACAGAAATGGAAATGACATTCTCAATAATGAATATATGAATTTCAGAAATTATACAAGATTAGGTTTAGAAAACTTGCATAAAATTAACGAGTTTAGGGTTTAGAAGACTTGCCTCAAGCGCAAGCCACTTAACACAATTCACGTACTTTAATACTTCCTACACATATATATTCAATCACAATAACCTAAATTAGTTAACACGTAACTAATTCACAGAAGTGGTTAACCCTCATGGTTAACTCACTCTAATAATAATAATCAACTATCACATAGTTAATTAAATCAATTATGTATTTAACTAAATTATAATTAAACAATTATAATTCAAACACTTAATCAAATTATAATTACCATTTAAATTATAAATAATTATAATCAATTAAACCACATCATGCATTTAATTACACAAATTATAATTAATCATGCAATTATCAATTTATAATCCATAATTAAACATGCATTTATTAAATTAAAATTACATAAATTATAATTTATATTAACATCTAATTGATTAAAATAAATCAACTTCTATACATTATAATTTCACAAAAATTATAATTTAAATTAAACATTTACTCTTAATTATAATTAATAAAATTATAATTAAGTAACTTATTGTACAATTAACAATTATAGTTATAATTTAAATACCATATTAGTTTTTCAAAACTTCCTTTTTCTCAAATTATAACACATGTATAGCAGCTAGATACATGCTCATTGTCACAGAATAATTAAACTAAGCTTAGAATTAACACTGCACAAAAACTAAAGTCACTGCCCACTTGCCCCGGGACACAACGCAGCTGCGCCCCTTTAGCCTTGACACCGGCGCAGCTGCGCAGGGGCCAAACCTGAGAAAACCCAGCGGCGCAGCTGCGCCGCTTCTACCCTTACTGCCTCCGCAGCTGTGCCGGCAGCGGACAGAAACAGAGTAGCTTCGCGAACAGTGCAGAGAAAAGCCAAATTGGCTTAATTCTCTACAATGAGTTCTCAATTCAGCCAACAATTTTCATATAAAACTTTATGGAAACAAAGTGCAAAGCTTCTAACATGTTTTGAATACACTAATACAACAATTAGCAAGATTACAACGCTTAATTTTTACAAAAATTTAAAGAAAATACCAATGTCAGTGTTCTAGATGAAATTGAACACTGCGAATTTGTTTTAAAACCAATTCTCACAATTCCAATCCCAATCAACTAATTTCTAAACATAATAACATTTTCACAATTAATTTATACAAAAATCAACAATCAACATATATTTTGATTTCTATGAGAAACTTTATTTTTCGCAGACACTTCACTGTAACTTTTGAAAAACATAAATTCTCTATTATATCATATATATATATTCATGAATTAAACAACTAATTAAGCATACCATCACATATAGACATGATATGAACACAATTATATATATATATATATATATATATCCATCATGCTATACAACTTCCAAAACATGTTTTACAAAGAATGAAAATATAAGGATCATAACTTTAAAACTGGTTTTTACAACAATTGTATTTTGAAAATCTTTCCATGGCACACAATTACATATGAAAACATATGAACATCATATATACATAGTCATAATTATATAACTTCATGAAAACTCAACTTTTGATAGAGAATAAAATACATGAAACATATGAATTGAGTTCTATAATAATTAGAGATTATAGATAATACCTTTTGTTAATAGATTGAAAGAGAAAGCGATGTGAGTTCAATTCTAGCAATTCTTCTTCCTCTTTTCTCTTCTCTGCTCTTCCTTTTGTCTGTTCTCTTTTCTTCTTAGTTCTTAGTTTAGACTTAGGAAAAACTAACGTAGTTTAGATATATTATAACTGATATAATATACGTATACTAATGATATATATGTAACTGCTAATTACTTAATATATATAATAAATACATTTATTATGTAGTTACAACAATTCAAAAATCACAATGCCTTGTTTGGCAAAACAAGGTTATTTTCAAAAACAGATTATTAATGCTAAGGTATTGTTTGGTAACAGTTTATTAAAAATAACTTTTGATAGTTAGGGTCCTGTTTGGTAGAAATAGGTTTAAAACAAATACAAGGGCCTTGTTTGGAAAAACAATTTAAAACCTTTTCTTTATTTTAACAAATCATTTAACACATACTTTAATGTCACATTTTAATTAATTAAATATTAATCAACTAATTTAATTAATTAGAATCTAGCATCAATTAATCACATAAAATTTCCACATAATTATAATTACTCGCTAATTATAATTCATGTAACACTTCATCACATAATTCATCTAATTTAATACTCTCAATTAAATTAGAACTATAATATAAAATTAATATATACACATCAATTAAATAACATTCATTAAATTAATATGTAACACTTAATTAAATCATTTCCATAAATCACATAATTATTTATTTCACTCAATAAATAATTCACATAAAATATTTATTTAACTTAATAAATAAATCACATAAAATATTTATTTAATTAGATAAATATTTAAAATTAAATATAAAATCTCAATCGTTACAATCTTCCCTCCTTAAAAGGATTCTGTCCCTAGAATCACACATAAAAAATTTCTCGTCTATTACAATAGATCCCTCCGCTTCGTTCAAACTCTCACCAGCTTCGGAGAACGAGCATTCTACCACAAAATCGGCCAAGGCATGTCCTTTAATAGCTATCCGTGGATAATATTCTATAAAGAACTGAGATAATTCCATCGTCCATGTGGCGAGTCTCCCTGAAACCTCTGGCTTCCCCAACACCTTCTTCAGTGGTTGATCTATATATACCACTATTACCCGACCTTAATAATATTGCCTAAGCTTTCGACTGGCTACTATCACAGCGAAGGCAAACTTCTCAAGATTTGGGTACCTTGTCTCTGAATCCCTAAGGGCGTGGTTTACATAGTAAATCGGGTGTTGCTTTCCCCCAACTTCACGCACCCAAACTGCTCCTACTGTCAATGAACTTGCAGCCAGATACAAATATAAAGGCTCAGTAGAAACGGGCTTCACCAACAAAGGTGCCGAAGACAAATACCTCTTGATTTCTTGGAAAGCCTCCTCACACTCCGAAGTCCACTGTAATGTTTTTGCATTTTTCGGCCCTTTCAACTTATTAAAGAACGGCAAACACATTTCTGCCGAGTTAGACATGAACCTCCGCAATGATGCTATTCGACCATTCAAATGTTGGACATCTTTGTACGACTGTGGGGATTTCATGTCCAAGATAGCTTGGTTCTTCTCTGGATTAGCTTCGATACCCCTTTTGCTGACCAAATAACCCAGAAATTTTCCTGCCCCCAGTCCGAAGGTGCACTTGGTCGGATTCAGCTTCAAATCATAATGTCGAACAGTCTAAAAGCATTCCTCTAAATCTCCAAGATGACCCCGAACCGACATGCTCTTCACTATTATATCATCGACATAGACCTCCATATTCCTTCCCAGCTGCTTCGAGAAGACGCAGTTCATCATCCTCTGATAAGTAGCTCCCGCATTAATCAAACCAAATGTCATCTTCTTGTAGGCGTACACCGACCGATGAGTAATAAAAGCTGTCTTCGGGATATCTTCCTTGCACATAGAAATCTGATGATATCAAAAGCATCCATAAAACTAAGCAAGGCATACCCCAAAGTTGCATCAATGAGCTGATCGATGTGAGGCAAAGGATAGAAGTCCTTCGAGCACGCCTTATTCAGATCGGTATAATCTATGCAAACCAGCCACTTTCCATTCTGCTTCTGCACCAAAACTACATTGGCCATCAATTTCGAATAATCGATCTCAAAGATAAAGTCCGCGGCCAGTAACTTCACAATTTCTTCATCAATTATCTTCTATCTTTTTGGTGCAAAGATCCTCCTCTTCTGTCGAACTGGCTTCCTAGCTGGATCCACATGTAATCTATGTTTGGCCACATCACGACTCACTCCCGGCATATCACTAGGAATCCAAGCAAAGACATCTACATAACAATGAAGCAGCTGCATCAGATTTGTCCGAAAGGGTTCTGGTAGCCCCGAATCGATTCTCACAGTCTTTTCTTTCTTCCTTGGTATAAGCTCAATTTCTTCGATTTCTCCTGCTGGCATAACTAATGATTCCGTGCTGCTCTCTGTAAACGGCTCAATCTCTATGGCCATAGTCTGTTTCTGCCTGCTAACCCCTACTCCTGAAGTGATCAAAGCATTCCGATAACACCTTGTCGCCAAGTCCAGATCTCCTGCAACTTCGCCAACTCCATGTGGCGTTGGAAACTTAATTTTGAAATGGGGAATCGATGTAACCGTCTGAAGAGCTGTTAAAGTAGGTCTCCCTAAAATAGCATTATATGCAGAATCTACATGTACAACATAAAATTTACACATAATTTGAACCTGTTGAAGAACCATTCCGAAGATAACTGACAGCTCGATAGTTCCAACCACTTTGACTGGATCATTGTTGAAGCCATACAAAGGAGCCTCCTGCACAATTTCCATCTTCTGGCCATCCAAAGGCATCCTATGATATGCATGTGCGTACAGAATATCCACCAAAGACCCATTGTCTATCATCATCCTCTTCATGTCTACCGAACCCACTTGCGCAATAATCACCAGAGCTCCTTCGTGTGGTTCTATTGGTTCTGGAGGGAAATGATCATCTATAAATGATATGACCGACCCTGGATACACCCTCTCAGCCTTCAGAGGCTTGCCTGCCACCACCATCACCGAGTCCAGATAGCCTCGACGCTTCTTCCCTGCAGCCTTACCAAAGTTACCTCCAATAATCACGTTTACCACATGTCTTGCCTGTTGATTCTGAACTGGTTGTACTGGCTGATTAACTTGATCTGGCTCCCTATTCCTCGGGTGCTCTCTTTGCTACTCTTGTCCTGCCACGTACTGAACCAAGACTCCACTTTGAACTCTCTTTTTAATAAACTCCTTCAGACTCCAACAAGAGTTAGTGTCATGCCCAACTGCCTGATGATAATCACAATACCTAGTAGGGTCTCCCGATCCTGGCCTAGGGTTATTTTGGGGTCGTTCGAAGTACGGTTGATTCTTTATCTGTTCCAAAATGGTAGCCCGATCTGTGTTGAGCTGAGTATATACCTTATTCAGCTTCGGTCCTCGAAGAGGTGGACGATCTCCACTTTGTCACCATGTATTATTGTACCTCTTTTGGTTTCCATCAGATCGGTCATTGTTGCCGCCATTCTTCTTATGACTACCGTAAAACTACTCCTTATGTTTGTCCTTCGCCCTTTTCGAAGAACCACGCTTCAAGCTGTTCATTGCCTCTTCAACCACTATGAACCCTTCTGCCGTTTCAAACGCTTCTACCAAGCTCTTCGGATGGTTGAACATTAGCTTCTTTACCAACTTCTCGAACTTCACCAAATCTAAACAATTTTGAAATAGCCCCACAGCTTGAAGGTCATTAAGATCCAAAACTTGTCCCACCGCTTCTCTGAACCTTTTCACATACTGACCCAGGGTTTCATTGGGATACTGCCTGACCTGCGATAGTGACCCAGTGGGCTTTCCCCTTCTTTTGTTGTTTCTGAACTGGGTGTGGAACTTGTTACACAATCCAGCCCAGGATGAAATGGAGTCCGAAGCCAAAGTTCCCATCCACTACCTTGCGCCTTTTCTCAACGTCATCCCAAATGTTTGACACTTAGCCGCATCCGAGTAGTCATAGTAATCCATCAGCCTTTCAAACGCCTGACTATTGTCGTATGGTTCCCCTAAACCATCATAACTTTCCATGTGGGGAAGCTTCTTACTAGGATCCGCCTTCTCCTTTAGAATTTCAGAAGAGAAAGGAGAAGTTTTCTTACCCAGAGTCTCTTTCCCCTGTTGAACCTCTGCCAACTGCTTCCAAAGTTCCTTAATTTCTTTGGCCAAGAATTCGACTCCTTTAGGTTTCGAGTTCGGTAACACTTCCTCCTTGGGAGAGCACTTCTTCCTCTGATCAGTTTGATCGAGGCAAGAATTCACAGGGTAGTGTGCTCTCTTTATATTCTTAGGAGAATGACCACCTGATATGCTTCGGCTACTATCCTCTTCACTATTCTGAGAATAATATTCATTACGAGGTACCTTCTCGAAAAGTTCGGGAGAGCGTCCTCTTGATCTGCTTCGTCTTCTATCGTTAGCATCACCCCGAGAGCCCTCATGATGAGAGGCCCTCTTCGGATCTTCAGGAATATAACGTCTTTCTCCAATTCAGACAGGAGAATGACTCTGCAGTTTATTCTTCGAACGCCTAGAATTTTCATCACCCTTCGTCCGCCTACCCAAAGATCTACCCGGCTCTTTAGGTTGAGTATAACTGGATGCACCACCTTTCATCTCATCAACAAGAACCATCTGTTTAGCATTCTCCTCCCTTTGTTGTAGAAGTACCTTCAAAGCCATGTCAGTTTCCTGTGCCATTTTAGCCAGAGTAGATGCCTTGTCCGTTTGTCCTTCTTGGTGTTGGGTTCTAGGCGGTGTGCCTTCTACCCTTTTTCGATCTTTGACAGGTCCTTTATCGGGAGTAGCGAATAACTTCCTTTTAACACCACCATGATCTTTTGCATGTGACTTCTCTGGAACATCCTGCGACCCAAGTATTTTATGAACACTCTTTAAAGGACCCAACCTATCTTTTATAGAAACCCTCTGTTGAGAAGAACTTGTTGTCGTCGGTTGCCCTTCGGCTGTAACCGTCTTACTTTTCACCATAACTTCCGATGTAAGACGTTCAATAAGTTGTGATTGAAAATTAGAAACACTAAGAAAAGCCCTCCTTCTAGCGCCAATGTTAACACCAAGATTTTGCCACGCGCCTCAATCACCAAAAGCGCATCTAATCCTGCACAGTAAACACGTTAGCACCGGATCTCGACGGCTTGGGCCGGTGGGGATCACTCCGGTGTGAGAATAAGTACAGGCCAAAAAAAGGATTAACAATGGAGGTTGTGTGTTCTAGTGTCTGGAGTGTAAAATGTTTTGTTACCTTGCTTGTGTAGTGCTCTGTACTCATATATTATCTCACCACCTTGCATGTTTTCCCCGGATGCATACGTCAGCTGGCTACATGCAGGCTTTACCATACCTTGCTCTCCACTGAGTCAACATTATGTCAACTCCACATTAATGAAGGTGGCTTAAGATGGCTGGGCCCATCACCTCAATCAGCCGCCTGCTAATCCCATAGATTAGGGATAATATTTAGTCTATAAGCTGCCACCTGTCACCCACTACCAGCTCTGGCCCAAGCTTTGTTTAAATAATCATTTAGATAATAGCCCAATGCTCCAAGGGTAAAAATGGGTTTAACCCGAAAAGCCCAAAACAAATAAGATCCAACCGGCCCAAATAATCACGGCCCAACACTACCTATATATTATATGAAGTGTAAAGTGCAATGTGACTATACCATATTGAAATTATATGTTATGACTAGTTAATTAAATTGTATAAATACACCATGAGTCTTATGTGACAATATGTATGTGAGTATACATTAAAATAGTACAACATGAATATATTGTAAATAATTGCTAATAGATGATGATTTCAATATTCAATTGAATAATAAATGTGATAGTATCCGATCAAATTATACCGATAAGATAAAATGTACATGGATTATATATGTGCAAAGTAAATCTACTACATTGAAGTATTTACATTGTAATATTTCTCATTTCATGAAATTACATTATGACACTAACTTATAACTCAAACATATATTGTATACATATGAAATATATAACTTATGTATATAGTATGTGTATTATAACACAAGTGTAGCATGTAGTTCATTCCCAAATGATGATTATTGTGCCTTGTCCCGTATTGAGAGTCACTATCTTTTCTCACGTGAAAACTCCAAGTTAGTCTACTTCCCTATTTCCTCAAACTCAACAAATTCTAGCTCATGATTAATGGGGGAGTGGAAATAATGATGTGATTCACCAACTAATTACCTACCACTCCATAACCTTCATACAATTCACATTCCCGTTGGTTTGATTTGGAGAACAAAGTCATGGACTGTGTAACGCTTGGTCTATAAATACACTCATCTCCTTCTTCATTTCATTTGCTCAAATTCTAATAAGTATAACCAGTGTAAGTTCACTGAGATATAGAGAGAAAGGAATATTAGTGAGAAGAGGATTCAATTAGCAGCAAACTCATTTTCAATTTAGTAGAAGGTATATTCCATGTTCTTCATCTTATGTTCTCTGAGATTTTCTAATTCTTGAATTAAGCTTGGATATTATGATAAGTTGATTGGGTTATAATTGTTAGTTGTTATATAAACTTAGTAACATCTTAGTATACAATGTGGCATGTTTAGAATCAAATACGTGAAGGATTTCTGTGTTTGGGCTGGATGTCTGCCAAAGAAGAAAGTTCTTGGCACTGGCTGAACACAGCGCAGCTGCGCCGATTTTATACCAAAGCGTAGCGTAGCTGCGCCGATCCCTTGTCCCCGTTTCTGATTCCTGTTAAGAATCTGCTAAGTGATAGTTTACTTGTATGGCTTAGGCAAGCATGCAAGCATGGGTAATATATATATATATATATATATATATATATATATGAATACATTAACCTAATGTGAGCATGTTTTACTATATTAGCATGCATGATTAACGAAAGCATATAGTTCGAAATAAATTTAGAACTTTAGAAATGAGCTTGGTATGTATGCATGCCATGTTTATATACTGACCTTGCAAGCATATTAGTATGACCTAGAAACACATGAAATACATGTTAACTTGCGTATATAAGTTTCATAATGAAATGTGAACATGCGAACCTCACTAGTGCACATTCTAACAAAAGTGTAAGCTTTGAAAATGAACTTAAAGTCTTATAAACAAACTTTGACATGTTATTGATGTTCTGACTTTTGATGCATGTTAGTATGACGTAGAGATGAATGAAAGACATATTAACTTATGCATATAGGTTTCATAATGTAACATGAGCATGTGGACCTCAATAGTGAACGTTACTAACAAAAATACAAGTATTGAAAGCAAACCTTGACATGTATATATCATATCTACAGTCTGATTTTTCAAGCATGTTTATATGGCCTTGAAATGCATGTCGGGCATATTAACATATGTATATATAGCATGGACATGTTAGGCCTTATTAGTGAACTTTACTAATGAAAGTATAAGTTTTGAACGTATACCTTGACATGTTACATTGAGATTGGATTCTGATATTTATGAACATGTTTGATAGTACTCGTAGACTCACTAATGTATCATACATGTATACCTACCATGTTAGATGTCGTGAAATCAAGTTAAGCCTAAATGAAGTATGTTTTCAAACTAATAACAATGATAGTTACATGTAGGCGATGTGACTACTCATGAGCATGCCTAACACGAGTTATATGAATACCTTATGTGTTTAAAAGGTGAGCATGTTAGACCTTGTAAGTTCGTGACCTTGAATGGCTTTAAGTATTAACTTAGAACCTATATCATGTATGATTGAACTTGGAAAAGTTATACAAACATGGAAGTACCCTTTAATATGTATACATGCTATGTGATATCATATGTCGATTTTGACGGTTAACTTATAATAACGCTATAATGTGTTAAGTAGAGTATGTTTGCTATTTGTTATGGTCTTATGTGTTAGTAATGATATATGACGATTAACTTGAAAAGAGGAACTTTAAGGATAAAAGACATGTAAGTTATGTTAATCTAGAGTCGTAAAGTAATATAGTACTATGCGTGATAAATACTGTGTAGCCAGGCTAAAACCTAACTTATGTGTTGATCATAGGTATAAGATAAGGCTTGATGTTAAATTATATGACTAATGAATATCATATATATACGTAACTATATTACGATAGGGATTCGAACGTGTTGATTTACTTAACGAGGATAAACTACGCATAAGACAAGTATCCTAGACCCTTGCATTACTTTATTCAACGGAAATTGTAAGCAAGTATCTAAACCTTATCTCTTTGAATGCAACTTTCCTTAAACCCTTCTTGTATTATTAATTACAAGTATCCTATCCTTGTGTTTACTTTATTCAAGGAACATTGTAAGCAAGTTCCTAACCCTACTCTTTATTAAGCGTTCATTAAGCTTATGCTATTATTATCATACAAGTAAACTTTTGAGATTGTAATTCAGATATTATAATATAATTCATGGATAAGATAAAAGTCGATTTATATTCTTTGAACTTTAAATCGTGAGATTTGGACTTAAAATTATTGTGATCTATGCCATTTGATTCGGCTGGACTTATATTGTTGAAAGGAAACCCAAACCAATTGATTGGTGCGGGATCTTGTATTTGACTGAGATGAAAAACCTTCTTTGAAGGGTAATTATATATTGTCGGGAGACCGACGTGCACACTTTAGTACTATTGAACGATATGCATACCGTAGAGCACTTTAGGCTGATCACCTGTTGTACTTGTTTTTATTGGATTATCAGTATATTACTTATAATTCTAGTAAGAGTTCATATTCCTTAGTGGCTGCTCAGTATTCAGTTATCTTAAAATCTTAAATTGATTTAGTATTGAATCATATTGATATTATTCTGTCCTTAGCGACTGTTATTGAGAACTGTTGATATTCTTGCTATCCTTGAAATATCATACCTTGCTATACCCTTTTGGGATTCGAGAACATATTACTCACCCATATTGTATATTACTTGCCGGGTAATTTGTGCTTATTCTTGCTTTTCCTAAAAACATTTTCAGTTAAGGCAGAGCAATGCGAACCTTCGGGCACCGACAAGGGCAAGGGAAAGGCTACGAAGTAGCTTTATTTATGTAGAACTTTATGATTTGTAATAAGAACTTATGCTATTATGTATTAGTTAGGTTTATATATGCTTAAGGTATGTTTAAGCTATGTAAATGATGTTTAAGTTTCGAGACCTTGGGACGTGAATAAATTATATTAATTAAATGTAATATATTCGGTAATAGTTGTGTATTATTCCGCTGTGCCATGCGACATTTAATCACAATATTTATTGTGGTGTTAGATATTAGAACGTGACAAACCGAATTCGAGTGACCCTGTGGCGGTCCGAATTTGGGGGCGTCACACTAACTTCACCTATTGCATCGCATAGATTTCACACCTCATGTCAAGTATGATTAATCACTTAGGAATGCTAGTCAGGAGCACGAATGTGAGACAAGGCTATTTTTCAATAAACCAGGTCCTTATCATATAATATGCACAATAAAGATAGAAATCACATGAACATCAATAAAACCTAAATCACTATATGTCTATGTGATTTACAAGCAATATCGATTTAAGTGCAAGCTCCTTATTGACTACATATGGCAATACGGTATATTTTTATCCGGATAGCGACATATAAAATTCATCAAATGCAAATTTTACGAACATATGCTAGCATGGCAAAATCTAAGCTTAGACTTCCTCTTTCAATTCCATATAAACTATTACAGTAGATGGTGATCAAGCATCTATATATTCAATATAACTATGCTAGGCAAACCATACAAAACCAAGCATACATATTGATGAGGCATATAAAGCTAGACTAAGCAATAAGATTCATTAGAATCCCATAATGGTAGTTAGTTCATCTCTGAACCACAAACCATTATGGGATTTAAACCAAGCATTGAAGCAACTATGAAAGTAAGAGAATAGAGAGAGAGAATGCAAATCTTGTGGTTCCCCTTCCAATAGAATGCTAGCAAGCTCAAGTTTAGACCACAAACAAAATCCAAAGGAAACCCTAATAATGAAAACTACTAGAGGAAAGAGGGAGAAGAAGTGAAGCTTCCAGACCCTCAAGCTCTCTAGCCCTAGAAAATTAAGAACTGAACTTGAATGCTAATAATGTTAAGTAATCATTCGTCTCTTGCAAACTTAAACCTTATATTCATTACACTCAGCCGAATAAAATGGAAAGTCAGCATTTCTTGACCGGCGCAGCTGTGCGGCCCTGTAGTACATTTGGGGCGTGGTCGCGCGCTTCCCAGAGCAGTCTCTGGGCTCTAGGTATTGGCGCGGGAGCGCGGCTCCTCTTTGCTTTCCCGGTGCGGGCGCGCGGCTCTGCAATTTGTGCTGCCTTCTTCTGGTGCAATGCTGGCTTCCTTGTGCATCCTTGTTTCTTCTTTTCTTGCTTCTTGCTCCTTCACATTTGCTTCTTTGAGGCCCCTTTTTTGCTCATGCCATAGCTTGCTTCCTCATGCCAACTCCATCATCATGCCATCCTCCCTTGCCTTGTTGCCACTTCCACCCTAAACCATGCCTTTTTATGCCATTTTCAATGCCATTCCATGCCAAAAGAGTTTCCTGACTAAGATATACAAAACAAAGATAAAACACATTAAAAGACACAGAAATGCTTGAGTTTAAGCCATAATCATAGCAAGTTGATATTCAATAAGTAGGTATAAAACCTACTTATCAAATACCCCCAAACTTGAATTATTTCTTGCCCTCAAGAAACAAACACAAATGAAAACTACATGATATGCAACTAACTACATGAAAATGAATCCCAAAGTATCAGCCATGTTATGAATTCCAATAAGGGGCGCCTCAGAGAAATAACAAGAACAATGAACAAAGCAACAGCTCAAGCTACAATTATAAAGACATACAATCTGCAAGTCACAACATGTTCCTAAGATGTGGTGAGTGTGTGTAATGTCATAAACAAGCTTGACAGAGGTAAAGATTCCACATGCTATACTTCTAAGGAAGGAAAATTGAGGTTTTAAGTCCAGAATTTTTCATTTATACATAACAATGACCAAACCAACATATAGATACAAGCTAAGGTGCAACAAGGGCTTATTATGCTTTTATTCAGATACGGGGGTGATATTCTTACTTTTCCCGCGGTTACACCCGACTGTGCAATGCTAAGCCCTCTTAGGCTTTTCAATGATACCCATTTATCGAGCTTTCGACCAACGACTCCCAAACCATAAAGGCCTTAGGGCGTTGGGTGTAGAGACAATCTCTTCGGGCTTACTTGCTCGATTATCAAAGGCCATAAGTTAGCTGGCCAAGGTGTTTATTCTATTTTTTTCTTTTTCATAGTTTATTTTCTTTTGCTTTTGCTTTTGCTTTTTCTTGTTCTTTTTCTTAGCATGCATACCCAAAATTTTCCTAAAACTTGTATCTCTTTGTCCTTAAGGTCATTATTGATTTATTATACAATTCTAGCAATTAAAAACAAAATTTTCCACCTCAGAAGATAAACATGTGCTAATCTAGCCAACAAGCAAATAAAGACAATTATGTGCTATCCGGTAACATCAAAGAAACATGTATATATTACATCATGTATAAAAATATAACTGAGCTTAAACTAACCACTGAGTTCAAAAATCTATCATATCTCAATTTCATCATTGGCCAGACTGAAATTCAACAGGCTAAACATAAGAGACTATGCTATGCAATGCAAATGCAATTAATCACAAACTAAATAAGCAAAACAAAATAAAACTAAAATTTTTTTATACAAAATTTAACTAACACATACTAGAATGCAACTAATATATACAACCTAACATGCAATTAAAACTAACTACACCCAATAACCCCAAACTTGAAATATTCAATGTCCACGTTAAAGGTAAAGGGTCAGGAAAACTCCCCTACTGATCGGCATGGCCACCCTACTCGGGTGGTGAGTCTGGTGGCGGGTATGGCATGGTGGAACCGAAGGTAGGACACTCCATCATCGTCCCTTGTTGAGAAAATGCCTTGGCCAAAGAACATGATAATCCATCGGTAAATGCTGCGAAGTTGCCATGCAAGGCGTCCATCTTCCTTTTTAATCACCAAATCTTGCGATCTTAATGTATGTCACTGGCTGGAGGAGGGGCAGCGGCTTCTGACGGCTATGGCTGCGGTGGAGGAACTGCTAGAGGAGGCGGCAAAATGAAACCTTTGCCCCTCGGGTTTGCTTTGCCTCCAGCCCAATCCTCAAACTTCTTGATAGTGTCATGATTGACGTCCCCACTCATCATTTGGACCTGCTCATCATCCCAGTCAAGGCCTGCCTCAGCACATAAATGGGCCACCACAGATGCATGTGGAATCGACCCGGTTGTACTGCCTCTCATAAAACGCAGCATGTTCTGGTGAAGCAGATGGCCGACATTAATGTACTTCCCAGTGATGATCCCCCAAAGTATGATAGCCCTCTCGACTGTAATCTCGTGCTGGTGCGTGGATGGCAGCAAGTTGGCACAGAGGAACAGATTCCACGCCTTGGCATATTTGTTGAGACCGGATGCAGGGAAAGTGGTACAGTCATCAGTAGTATCCTTCTTAATTTTCCACACTGTGCATGGCGCACATAAATTACGGAGCAACTGGTCAAGGTCAGTTTCAAACCTATCCGCTTCAACCCAATTCACCTGTCCAGCCAAGGATCGAGGCAAACTTAACACCTATTGGATCACCGCCGGGCGATAATCAATGGTATGGCCCCGGACAAAAGACCGGCCACTCTGCGTTACCTTGGCGTTGGCATAAAACTCACAAACGATAGCCAACGGTACAGGCGACGGTGTTGCATAAACCCTTTGCCATCCCATCTCGCGGATCATAGCAAGCAACTGGCCGTCCTCCTTCGCCGGCTTCAAACCCCTCTCTTTCAATACTATTTTGGCCGCGATCCGATAGTACTCAATTTGGGCCTCGATGCTAACAAATTTAGTCAAATCCACTGTAATGTCGTCGCCCTGGTCACTGCGAGCGAGCAATGCAAAAGTGGCAGATCGTGCACGTTTAGGACCCATGAGAATTTCTAAAAATTTTATATGCAAGCCCTAAGTGATGAACCTGATGAAGAACAACCCCCAAACTTGTATCTCTGTCAACTGTGTTGAACAAACCCTAACTTGAACAGAATTTCCCCAATTTGCAATCTCGAATCAGAAACTCAATCCCTAACTATGATAGAAATTTGTTGGAGCTTGATGGCTGGGAGTGGAGGCTTGGTTGTATACGGAAGGGAGGTAGAATTTGTGTAGGAGATGGGAGGGTTAGTGTATGGCAATGTAATTAGGGCTTGGATTTAAAGAGAATGGGATTTTTAGAAGGAGAGCTTGTAGGTTGATATCTGAGATGGCTGGAGAAGGAGAGAACGTGTGAGTTGAATGTATACAAATTGGGGCTCTAAATCAGTTTTGGCAAATTTAAAACCGTCAGATTTTTGGGGCCGGGCGCGGGCGCGGGCGCGTTGGCTGAAGCTCTATATGGGGCGCGGCCGCGCGGGTCAGGGACATTCTCTAGAAGCTCTGGATATTGGCGTGAACTCGTCGATGAGTGCATTGAGGTTGGCGCGGCCGCGTTGCCCTGAGCCCAGCCAAAATTTTTCTTTGATTTTCTACAGCAACGATGTGAAAGCTTAAGCAGCAACTTTAGATACTTTTCTTTCTTGCACATATAGCAATCAAAAATAAGATGCCATAGATTCCATATTATAATTTTCTTATAAGAGATGAATGTACTGTTAAATCCTTAGCAATACTATATAAGTGAGTCATATGTATATGAATTCCCAAAAATGAGTATATGTACTTATATGCAATATGCACCACTTCAAAAATATGTTCAATAAGCTTCCAACACCAAAAATATATGCAATAATGCCTCATATTCAAAAATGTAGGCAATGAGCTTTCAAGTCCTAAAAATAGATGCAAATATGCCTAAGGTTCAAAAATGTAGGCAATGAGCATCCTAACATTACACTGTCCAAAAAAAATTCATAATTTTGAAAATGATGAGAATTAAACGGGGGGGAGGGAAATGTAGAGATAAGTAACCAGAATTAAACATGAGGGGGAAATAGAAAATATGATGCAAGAATTAAATTTGAGGGAGAAGAAAGATGATGGGGTGCCTCCCATCGAGCGCTTGTTTACAGTCCAAGCTAGACTCTGTCTGGTTTGGTCAAGTGGTAGAAAGAATCGAGGCCACCTTCTCTCGATTTATCTCACCGCCATAATAGTGCTTCAGTATTTGTCCATTCACCTTGAAGGGCATGTCCGGGTATGGATCATAAATTTCCACTGCGCTATGCGGAACACTGTTTTCACAGTTAAGGGGCCCGACCAGCGTGATTTTAGCTTTCCTAGAAAGAGTTTGAGATGAGAGTTATACAGCAACACTGCTTGCCCAGGCTTAAAGGTTCTTCCCATGATTTTCATGTCGTGCCACCTTTTGACTTTCTCCTTATACAGCTTTGAGTTCTCATAGGCTTGTAATATGAATTCCTTAAGCTCATTAAGTTGGAGAAGCCTTTTCTCCCTCGCAGCCTTCAAATCAAAATTCAGCTTCTTTATAGCCCAGTAAGCCTTGTGTTCAAGCTCCATGGGGAGGGGGCAGGCCTTCCCGTACATAAGCTGATATGGCGACATACCCAGTGGTGTTTTATAAGCAGTCCTATAGGCCCACACCGCATCGTCGAGCTTGAGGGACCAATCCTTTCTCGTGGGATTCATAATCTTTTCTAATATTTGCTTTACCTCACGATTAGATACCTCGCCTGGCCATTTGTTTGGGGATGGTATGCAGTAGCAATTCGGTGATTCACCCCATATTTGGCCAAAAGTGCAGAAAATTAACGATTGCAAAAGTGTGTTCCTTTATCACTGATGATGGCTCTGGGTGTCCCGAAGCGTGTGAATATGCTTTTTTAAAGAAAACGTAACACCACCCGAGCATCATTGGTTGGTAAGATTGCTACCTCTACCCATTTGGACACATAATCGACCGCCACCAAGATGCATAAATTTCCACAAGATGAGACAAAAGGCCCCATGAAATCTATTCCCTAGACATCGAAGATTTAGACCTCAAGGATCATATTTAGCGGCATCTCATTTATCTTGGATATGTTACCCACCTGCTGACATCGGCCACAGTTCTAGACAAAGTTATAAGCATCTTTAAACAGTGTTGGCCAATAAAAATTGGCCTGTAGCACTTTGGCGGCTGTCCTCTCACCCCCATAATGGCCTCTATAAATAAATGAGTGGCAATCTCGTAGTATGCTTTCCATCTCGCTCTCTGGGATGCACCGCTTGATCATCCTATCAGCGCACTACCTAAATAAGTACGGCTCATCCCACCTATACCATCTAGCATCGTGTAGAAACTTCTTCTTTTGAGCTCTAGTAAAGTCAGACGGGATAATATTGCTTACTAGGAAGTTCGCAAAATCCGCAAACCAGGGCATCTAGCCTTGCACCACGAAAAACTGCTTGTCCAGGAAGGACTCATTAATCATTACTTGGTCATTTTTGTCCATCCCCGGGTTTTCCAGTAGAGATAAGTGGTCAGCCACTTGGTTTTCGGTCCCTTTTCTGTCCTTAATTTCTAAGTCAAACTCTTGGAGAAGAAGTATCCACTGAATGAGTCGAGGTTTAGCATCCTTCTTTGAAATCAGGTATCTGATCGCAGCATGATCTGTGTATACAATTACCCTTGTGCCAATCAGATATGACCTGAATTTGTCAAAAGCATATACCACTGCAAGAAGTTCCTTCTTAGTGGTGGTGTAGTTCAACTGGGCATCTGTCAGGGTTTTGCTTGTATAATATATCACATAAAAGATCTTATCCTTGCGTTGTCCCAATACCACCCCCACGGCGAAGTCACTTGCATCACACATCAATTCGAATGGGAGAGACCAGTCTGGTGCTGTAATGATGGGAGACATAGTAAATTTCTATTTCAAGTGTTCAAAGGCTACCAGGCATTCCTCGTTGAATTTAAATGGGACGTCCTTCTCGAGTAAACTGCACAAAGGCTTAGTAATCTTCGAGAAGTCTTTGATGAAACGCCGGTAGAAGCCTGCATGCCCGAGAAATCTACGAACTCCTTTTACTAAGGTTGGTGGTGGTAGACTTTTAATGGTCTCCAATTTCGCTCTATCCACCTCTAGACCTTTCCCAGAAACTTTTTGGCTCAGAATAATACCTTCTTGTACCATAAATTGGCACTTTTCCCAGTTCAATACCAAGTTGGTCTCAACATACCTCTTTAAGACCAATACTAGATTTTCCAAACATATGTCGAAGGAGTCCCCAAAGACAGAGAAATCATCCATGAAGACTTCTACATTGTGTTCGACCATGTCAGAAAATATAGCCATCATGCATCTCTGGAAAGTGGCTAGTGCATTATATAGCCCGAAAGACATCGTTCTAAAAGCAAAAGTGTCATATGGGCACATGAAGGTGGTCTTTTCTTTGTCCCCTGGGCTATGACAATCTAATTATACCCCGAGTAACCATCCAGAAGGCAATAATAGTCGTGTCCTACCAGCCTATCCAGCATCTGATCAATGAATGGGAGAGGAAAATGATCTTTCCTTGTAGCTTTATTCAGTCTGCGATAGTTCATGCAGACTCTCCATCCCATAACTGTTCTGCTAGGTATAAGTTCATTCTTTCATTAGTCACGACTGTCATGCCTCCCTTCTTCGGGACGCACTGCACCAGGCTCACCCAAGAGCTATCTACTATCGGATAAATTATCCCAGCATCTAACCACTTGAGGATCTCCTTTTTGATAACCTCTTTTATAATCGGGTTTAATCTTTTTTGATGCTCTATTGATGGCTTACTTTCATCCTCTAAGAGTATTTTATGCATGCAGTAGGAGGGGCTGATCCCCTTGATGTCAGCTATGGTGCACCCAATAGCTGATTTAAAATCTCTTAAGACCCGCAGCAATTTGCTCTCCTGTTCGGATGATAGAGCAGAGGCAATAATAATCGATAACGTAGAAGATTCTCCCAGATATGCGTATCTCAAGTGATCCGAAAGAGGTTTCAGGTCAAGTATGGGAGCCACCTCTAGAGAAGGCTTTAGTCGCTCTGATGACTCCCCAGTCTGTCTAAGTGGTTCGATGGGAATTTTAAACTTTTGCATCTAAGGCACCGTGTTCAAGATCTGTATGCACTCCACCACATATGTATCTTCCACTCCAGAATATCCCTGTAGAGCAGTTTATAATGGATCCATACTCATTAATTGTTCAGTCTCCTCCTGCAGAATTATGTCCACAGTATCAATTCTGAAACATTCTTCCTCATCCGTGGGAACATTCATAGCTTTGAAGACATTGAAGGCTACCTTTTGGTCCTTAACCCTCATAGTTAGTTCTCCTTTATGTACATCTATGAGTGTTCGCCTGGTAGCTAGAAACGGTCCCCCTAGGATGATTGGTATATTCTTGTCTTCCTTGAAGTCCAGAATTATAAAGTCTGCAGGGAATATAAATTTGTCCACCTTTACTAACACGTCTTCTACAATGCCTCTAGGGGTAGGTGATGGATCTATCGGCTAGTTGAAATGAAATCCTTGTCGGCTTAGGAGCCGACAATCCCAACTGAGTGAAAAATTGATAAAGGTATCAAGTTTATGCTTGCCCCCAAATCATATAGGCACTTGTTGAAGGACAACTCCCCAATAGAGCATGGTATTGTAAAGCTCCTTGGATCCTTGAGCTTTAGAGGTAACTTTCTCTGTAAGACGAAACTGCATTCCTCTTTCAAGGCCACTGTTTTATAGTCCTCTAGCCTCTTCTTTCTTGACAGTATCCCCTTCATAACCTTTGCGTAGCTAGGCATTTGTTCCAAAGCTTCAGCAAAGGGAATATTGATTTGCTGTTTCTTGAGTACCTCAAAAAACTTGGCGAACTGCTTATCCAATTTTTGCTTTTGAATCCTCTGTGGATATGGTGCAAGAAGGTAGATTCTTTGGGGTGGAACATGGGTTTTCTCAGTGTTTCCTTCCCTATCTGCCTCAACTGTACTACCCCCATCCTTCCCATCTTCCAAAACTACCTCAAGATTTTCTGCACTTGGGCGCACCCGCGCCATGTTTTGGCCTTCCTGGGACGCGGCCGCGCCAGCCTCTGGTTCAGCAGTCTGCTTCACATACCTTGACGTGATTGCTTGGCATTGCTCCTTGCCATCTCCTCTCCCCAAATTTGCTTTCGTACTGCTTGGAAGAGTCCCTTGCGGTCTATTTAAGACTACATTGGCAATTTGGCCAATTTGAGTCTCTAATGTCTTGAGAGACGCCACTTGACTCTTAACCATCAACTTAAGTTCTTCTATCTCAGCTCTCTCCTCTGATTGTTGACTAGGAGCTGGATTGTGCTGATGTTGTGGTTGATGAAATTCGGGTGGGTGTGACTGTCTCGGGACATACTGCTGCTGAGATTGCTGTGGCTGAGATTTTGGTTGGTATGGTTGATATTGGGACTGTTGGGCACTTTGATATGGTTGTTGTTGTTGTGGAGGAGGTTGGTATTGAGATTGTTGAGATGTTTAAGGCTGTTGGGCATATTGGTGGTTGCTCCAACTGAAATTAGGATGGTTTCGATTGTTTGGAAGGTAGGAGTTTGGAAACTGATTATGAGGCTTCTTATAGTTACTAACGAACTAGACCGACTCGGTAGTGATGGCACACTATTCTGTCGGGTGTGCTCCGGCACACAACTCACATACAAAAGTAACTTTTTGAACTCTATGTTCAGCCATAGAGTCAATCTTCTTTGACATCGCTGCCATCTGAGCTGAAAGGGCTGTGACGGCATCCACATCCAATACTTCCGCCACTTTTGGTTATGGCATTCTAGATTTCGGATTCTGATATTCATTAGCCGCCATGGTCTCAATTAGGTCATATGTTGTCAAATAGTCCTTCGCCCACAGAGCTCCTCCAGATGCGGCATCGATGATCAGCCTCAACTGCCATCCCAAACCATTATAAAATGAACTGATCACCATCCAGTCCGACATTCCGTGATGCGGACATTTCCTGAGCATCTCTTTGTATCGTTCACATGCCTCGTATAAAGATTCTCCCTGTTGTTGTTCAAACTGAGATAGGGCACTCCTCATCTGAGCTGTCCTGGCCATTGGGAAGAATTTGGCGAGGAACTTATGAGCTAAGTCCTCCCATGTAGTGATTGATCCAGATGGCAGTGAATGCAACCAACTCTTCACCGTATCCCTCAAGGTGAATGGGGATAATCTAAGTTTCACTGCATCATCCGACACGTTGTTAAATTTAAATGTGTCGCATATTTTAATAAAGCTCAGGATGTGCTCATTCGAATCTTTTGTAGCTGCACCCCTAAACTGGACTGTGTTCTGAACCATTTGAAGTGTCCCTGGTTTGATCTCAAAAGTATTTGCAGCTATCGCAGGCCTGACTATACTAGACTGTAAATTATTTATCTTTGGTATTGAATAGTCCTTCAAGGCTCTATTGTCGGCTCTTTGTTCTTTGGCTGCCATTTGCTCTCGTTGTTCAGGTTCTTCTTGTGGGTTAGTATTTCAGATATTCGCTCTCCAAGCTCTGCTGTTAATGTGCTCTTGTAGAGGCACCAACTCAGAATTAGAGGCTCGTGTTTGCATAAACTAACCACAAGTACCTGAAACACAAATGAAAATAAATTAGAAATGAGATAAGAAGAGATTTGATCAAGTTTGACAAATCTAACAAAAACTGATGTCAATAGTAATAAACTAACAACTATTCCCCGGCAACGGCGCCAAAAACTTGTTGTGTCATTTCGGTGTTAAAAAAATGGGCACAGACTCGTGCAAGCATACACGGTCGACAAGTAATAAAGTGATAAATCGAGATCCTTCCCACGGAGAAAAGTAGTTAGGTTTAAACTATCATACAACAATTCTATAGTTATCTTCAGCTACTCAAACGAGTATTAAAGTGTGACTTAATAACTAGACTAATTTTAAAGTAAACTTAACTAATTAAATGACAAGGTATTAAAATTGGAGAAATATGGGATCCTAACTTCACCTATTGCATCGCCTAGATTACACACCTCATGTCAAGTATGATTAATCACTTTGGAATGCTAGTCAGGAGCACGAATGTGAGACAAGGCTATTTTTCAATAAACCAGGTCCATATCATATAATATCCATAATAAATATAGAAATCACATGAACATCAGTAAAACTTAAATCACTATATGTCTATGTGATTTACAAGTAATATCGATTTAAGTTCAAGCTCCATATTGACTACATATGGCAATACGGTATTTTTTATCCGGATAGCGACACATAAAATTCCTCAAATGCAAATTTTACGAACATGTGCTAGCATGGCAAAATCTAAGCTTATATTTCCTCTTTCTATTCCATATAAACTATTACAGTATATGGTGATCAAGCATCTATATATTCAATACAACCATGCCAGGCAAACCATACAAAACCAAGCATATATATCAATGAGGCATATAAAGCTAGACTAAGCAATAAGATTCATTAGAATCCCATAATGGTAGTTAGTTCATCTCTGAACCACAAACCATTATGGGATTTAAACCAAGCATTGAAGCAACTATGAAAGCAAGAGAATAGAGAGAGAGAGAGAGAATGCAAATCTTGTGGTTCCCCTTCCAATAGAATGCTAGCAAGCTCATGTTTAGACCACAAACAAACTCCAAAGGAAACCCTAACAATGAAAACTATTAGAGGAAAGAGGGAGAAGAAGTGAAGCTTCCAGACCCTCAAGCTCTCTACCCCTAGAAAATTAAGAACTGAACTTGAATGCTAACAATGTTAAGTGATCATTCGTCTCTTACAAACTTAAACCTTATGTTCATTACACTCAGCCGAATAAAATGGAAAGTCAGCATTTCTTAATCGGCGCGATCGCGCGGCCCCATAGTACATTTGGGGCGCAGTCGCGCTCTTCCCCAGAGTAGTCACTGGGCTCTTGGTATTGGCGCGGGCGCGCGGCTCCTCTTTGCTTTCCTGGCGTGAGCGTGTGGATCTGCAATTTGTGCTGCCTTCTTCTGGTGCAATGTTAGCTTCCTTGTGCATCCTTGTTGCTTCTTTTCTTGCTTCTTGCTCCTTCACATTTGCTGCTTTGAGGCCCCTTTTTTGCTCATGTCATAGCTTGCTTCCTCATGACAACTCCATCATCATGCCAACTCAATCATCATGCCATCCTCCCTTGCCTTGTTGCCACTTCAACGCCAAACCATGTCTTTTTATGCCGTTTTCAATGCCATTCCATGCCAAAAGAGTTTCCTAACTAAGATATGCAAAACAAAGATAAAACACATTAAAAGACACAGAAATGCTTGAGTTTAAGCCATAATCATAACAAGTTGATATTCAATAAGTAGGTATAAAACCTACTTATCACATTCCTTGGGCACGTGGTATCGAAACATGGAATATCAGTTGATTAGGCGAAGATTGAAGCAATACAAAGTTGGGAACAACCTAAGTCAGTAACCGAAGTACGTAGCTTTCTAGGCTTAGCTGGATATTATCGGAGATTCGTGGAAGGATTTTCTCGAATCGCTACTCCATTTATGTAGCTAACTCAAAAAGATACAAAATTTAGATGGAACGAGGAATGTGAGAAGGGCTTCCAAGAGCTTAAGAGGAGACTCATCTCGGCACCTGTTCTGACAATACCATCTGGTTCGGAAGGATTTGTCATCTACAGCGATGCTTCAGGCAAAGGGTTAGGATGTGTTATCATGCAACATGGGAAAGTCATAGCCTATGCCTCACGATAACTCAAAGAATATGAGAGGAATTATCCTACTCATGATCTAGAGTTGGCAGCTGTCATTTTCACGTTAAAGATCTGGAGACACTACCTGTATGGGGAGAAAGTGGAGATCTATACGGATCATAAGAGCCTCAAATATTTCTTCACCCAAAAGGAACTCAACATGCGGCAACAACCTTGGCTTGAGATGTTGAAAGATTCTGACCATACCATCCAATACCATCCTGGAAAAGTGAACGTAGTAGCTGACGCGTTGAGTAGAAGATCATATGCGAGAATGAGTGCGATGATGTCAACACAAAGGCCCATTTTGTATGACTTACAAAGGATGAAGATAGAGTTAAAGACTCCAGGGACCCACATGATGATGTTAAATATACGTGTAGAACCAGCTTTAATTGATAAAGTTAAAGCTGCTCAAGCTACAGACCCGGAGCTGATGAATATGAAGAAGAAGGTGCAAGAAGGTGTTATTCCAGAAGCAAGAATCGATGAGGAAGGAATACTTCGAGTTAACTCTAGACATTGTGTTCCTAACGATTCTGATTTGAAGTATAAAATCATGATGGAGGCACACAACACACCGTTCGCAATCCACCTTGGAAGTACCAAAATGTATCGTGATCTTTGACATATATTTTTGGTAGAGCAACATAAAGAGAGTGATCGCGAAGTTTATCTCTAGGTGTGTAACTTGTCAACGTGTCAAGGCGGAGCATCAAGTGCCAAAGGGGTCCATTGCAACCACTTGAGATTCTAAAATGAAAGTGGGAACACATCAACATGGATTTCGTTACGGGTCTTCCTAAGGTTTCTCAGGGCATAGATGCAATTTGGGTTATTGTCGATAGATTAACCAAGTCTGCTCATTTCTTACCTATATGATAGACTTATTCACTTGAACGACTTGGTCGTATGTATATAAATGAGATTGTAAGAATTCATGGTATGCCAGTATCCATAGTTTCAGATCGAGACCCAAGATTCACTTCACGATTTTGGGTCAGTTTGCAGAAAGCTATGGGCACCTATTTACTATTTAGTTCTGCATATCATCCTCAAATAGACGGGCAATCAGAAAGGACTATTCAAACTCTTGAAGATCTATTGAGACTCTGTGTTCTAGACTTCAAAGGAAGTTGGGATAAGTACTTACCATTTATGGAATTCTCCTACAACAACAGTTATCAGGAAAGTATAGGCATGGCTCCATTCGAGGTGTTGTATGGACGAAAGTGTTGTTCTCCAGTATACTGGGACGAGGTGGGTGAAGCAACATTGTTGGGACCGGAGTTAGTACGCATGACCATGAAAAAGATTCAAATAATCCGGCAACATATACAAACTGCACAAGATAGACAAAAGAGTTATACTGATCTTCATCGAAGGGACGTGGAGCTTAATGTCGGAGATCATGTATTGTTACGTGTTGCTCCATGGAAAGGAGTTATGAGATTCGAAAAGAGAGGAAAGCTTAACCCACGATTTATTGGTCCATTTGAAATTCTTGATCGAGTAGGAACTGTAGCCTATAGACTCGCCTTACCACCAAGCATATCTCGTGTTCATAACGTTTTTCACATATCCATGCTACGTAAATATGTGAAAGACCCAAACCACATTATTGAATTAGAATCAGACGAGATAGCCGAAGATTTAACGTATGAGGAGGTACCTGTCAAGATCTTGGATAAGAAGGAACATGTCCTACGCACAAAGATTATACCTTAAGTTAAAGTTTTGTGGAGGAACCATGATATCGAGGAAATGACCTGGGAGTTAGAATCATAAATAAAAGAAAGGTATCCTCACCTCTTCAACATACCAGGTACGTACGTCAATTTCGGGGATAAAATTTCATAAGGAGGGGAGGTTGTAAGACCCCAACTTTTATGAATAAAGATTTAATTTCCTCTATATATTATTTTGAAATAGTAAGGTGTTAATTTGATAAATGTGGTAAGTTATGGGTGAGATGTGCAAATTTTACAAAGTAAGCAAGTGGTTATAAAATATTCGTTGTGTCGGGAAATATTCGTTTGGTCGAGGAATATTCTTTTTGTCGGAGAATATTCGTACGATAGCGCAGTCATTGGTGGACCCCACAATGGAATGAATGTCGGATATAGAAAGCAACAGAAGTAACCTTTTTATAAAAATAACGGCAAAACTTTTACCGTTAACTCTTGAAATGTCCGGTGATAAAAATACAGTAATACACGTTGTTGCACAGTAGCACACGGTATTGCATAGTATTTTAAATTATTGGTTCTTACGTAAGAAGTCACTCATTCAATAATTGTTACAGTAATTACTGTTTAATATTTTATATTATTGATTCAATAATTGCTACATTGATATTTTATATTATTGATTCAATAATTGTCATAATAACTGCTATAGAGTATTTCACATTATTAAATCGATATTTCATATTATTTGAATAATATTATTAGATAGCATTATTGACAATGTCTAGAAAGTTCTGTTGAGAAAAGGGGTTAGGTTATATAATTGTGCGCCAATGAGGAGAAATCCTTATCGGAAAGCCACCTCTTTTCTAGGAACGACTTGGTTGTTAATATTATAATTCTATAATATTAATTATGAATAATAATTGATGAATAAAATAAAAATGTTGATAAATATGATAAGTAAATATTTGTCCAATTTTGATTTAAAGGGAGGAAATTTTTAGCGTGAGAAATTTGTTGAAAGTATACATTTTATCTTCTCCGATAAAATATTTATTCAAATATATTATTATAATATTTCATTATAATAGTATAATGTGATAATATAATAATACAATTTTATAATTTAAATGGTAAAATTTTTATAATAAATTCATGATATAAAAATAAAATGAGGTGGAAGAGAGAAAAATAAAATTGGAATTCTTTTTAAATAAATTATAAGCATGTGAGTGGCTTGAGATTTTCAAGTATGGTGTGCTGGGAGTGTTTTTCAAAATGGGTATGCTTGAAAAATTCATTCGTGGGTGAGTTTGTCAATATTGGTGTGCCACACATTTCCTATAAATAGGGTGCTTAGTTAGAAATGAAAATCACACCAGAATAAGAAAATTTTCTCTATATAATATTGAGCGTATTTCTTGTGAGTATAAGGATAGTTTGAGTGTGGATTACGGTGTAAGATTTTTCTCAACAAAATATCCGATATTCCAGTCAGATCTAGTATTTTACTGAGGTAAATGATATTATTTTTCCCAAAAATGATGTTATTTTCTTTCAATATTCGTACAAAATATTATTTTCTTTCATATTCCATATTATAAAAGTGATAATATTTTATTTTATATTCTTAAATTTAAACTTACTACGGTAAGTATTGCTTCTATAATTCCTAAAATGATCAGAAATTCCTTGAGTTTTGCGCTTCATCTAATATCATTTCACCGAAATATTGGTGTGAACTTTCTTATGAAATTTTTATCTTTTCATGTCGGGGAACTATTCATTCGGGTACTATTCGAGATACTATTCATGGGATACTATTCACGAAAAAAAATTATATTTACTTTTTTTCTATCCAAATTATCTTTGATTGTATCTATGTTTTGATCTCTATATTGATAACTTGCATATTCTTGAACTCTGGATAAATTGAATTATAAATATCTAATATTTGCCCTTGATCTCACTGGATTCGTTCTTTATATCATTTTACATCATCCTCAGTCCTATATTGTGGTGAAAGTTATCTTTGGCCTGTAGTGAAAAGATGAGCTGTTAATTTATGAATATCTTTGGCCCGTAGTGCAAAGATGAGCTGTTGATTTATAAATATCTTTGGCCCATAGTGCAAAGATGAGCTATTGATTTATGAATATCTTTGGCCTGTAGTGCAAAGATGAGCAGTTGTTTGACATGATCATAACCACTGGTGATACAAACAAATATCCTTGGCCCGTAGTGCATGAATAATTCGTTGATTGAAAATATTATTGATTGGTGTTACAAGAATAAAATATTGATGATGGACTTTTATGTCATAAAAGATAGTGGACATCACTTTCCACTTAACTCTTCTAATGAATTGTTATTTCCACTGCAGTTGTTGATCTAAAACTTGTTGTCCATCATATTTTATCTAGTTTATTGATGACTAACGATAATTTATTCTTCATTATCTTAGTCATAATATTCTTTGCTGGGCTAGTTGAGCTCACTCTTTTCTTCCATTGTTCTCTTCAGGAAATGAGATATTGCGGGGACTAGTCGGGGAATGGAGTGATGGTCCGAGATAGTGCTGTAGTAGTCCTCATTATTTCTGTAAAATAGTGTGTTAATCATTGTAATTAATGAGGACTGAATTTGAACGTTTATATTTCGTTTTATATACGATCTATATTGTAGCTCACAGTTGTGTGATCATATTTTGCACGACAGTGAAATAGTTGAATTTGAATATTTGTATTTGGATTCTGTACCATGTATTTGGCGAGTCAGAATAGGTTGTGTGAACCTATTTTGGGGGCATCACAGGAGACTTTTCTAATTAAATTACAATTTTGATAGGCTATTTATATCAGTTGTTTTATGAGGTTAAGACTTTTTTTTATCATCTTTTGATCTTTTAATCTTTTAATCTATATTCTCTTGGATTGCTTGGAGGAAACAAACCTTAGTTTTGAATATTCAAGCATGTCAGGCTAAGTTCTTTATTTCAATTCTGAAGGGATGTTGAACCTGATTATTAATTTATGGTTTGATTAAGTTTATAATATTTAGTCTTTCATATTGAGATTTATTATGTTAATCTACATAAACTTTCATATATGTTATTCAATCAACTAATTTGGTTTCTACAGGATTAAATTAGTAAATTGATATCATCTGTTAGATTAAGTTATATATTAAGCAAACGATGTATGTCTAATCAAAGTAGCAATTAATGATATTTTATTGTGGTCAAGCTTTGAAATATTGTTAAGATTTTTAGAAGACAAGTTAAATAATTCCTGATTGTGTAATTATTGCTTGGAATAATCTAATTCTCATTCTTAATGCTTTTATCATATTAAATCTAGACTGATAGTTCTAGGTTGTATGTTAGTTAGAATCTTTTGTTGGCGATCGTCGCATTAGATCTACACAAAAGGAGAATTTCGGGTAATTTGCGATCGCGGTTATCTAGGGTTATTAATCTCATTGAAAGGGTAAATAGTGTAATAACTTGATTAATTCATACTTACGAAAAGGGGATACTGAACTGAAGAATTGAAGCTTTTTAATCATTGATATTTTCTTAATTTACTTTCGTTAATTAATCTGTTCAAACTTAAAACCCCCAATTCATTGGAAATCATTGGATAACTAAAAGACAGTTCACTCTCTGTGGGATCGATCCTTGCTTAGTACTATACTAATTCTTAAGTTAGTTGAATAAAGAGTAAGGTAAATTTTGTAGTGCTAGACGACAGCTACTAAATTTTGGGACTGTTGCCGAGGAGTTTTATTTGTTTTCATTTATTCAATTGTTTTCATTTTTTAATTTTTATTTTTATTTTTATGCCTCGATCCTCTCACTTTCTTGACTTGAAATTTGATCCAAAAATAGAGAGAACTGCGCAAAGGCTTATGACGAAAGCTCGAAAAACCTAAGGTTCACTTGCAGATTCTAACGAAGCTTCATCACCAGGCCTCAACATCACACGCGCACTACTTTCAAACCAATCTTCTTCAAGCGAATAAGAAGAGGAGATGGCGGTGCCAAATAACAGGACTTTAAAGGAGTTGTCAACTCCTAATCTTACTTAACAACCCCTTTGTATTGAATATCCTACTTTGAATGCTGTGATTGAACTAAAATCTGGACCAATTCACCTCTTGCCTACTTTTTGTGGTCTTACAGGTGACGATCTTTACAAGCATTTGAAGGAGTTTCATGTTATGTGCTCGACCATGAAGCCACATAATATTACGGAGGAGCATATAAAGCTGCGAGCTTTCCCTTTCTCACTGGCAGACTTAGCAAAATATTGGTTATATTATCTCCCCTCGGGATCAATATAATCATGGAACGACATGAAGAGGCTATTTTTGGAGAAGTTCTTTCCTGCTTCGAGAGTAGCCAACATACGAAAAGAAATTTGCGGAGTCCGACAATTCAGTGGTGAAACACTGTATGAGTATTGGGAGAGATTCAAGAAGCTTTGCTCCAGCTGTCCACCTCACTAGATTGACGATCAACACCTCATTATCTACTTTTATGAAGGACTCATACCCATGGATAGAAGTATGATCGACACTGCTAGTGGAGGAGCATTTGTGGACAAAACATCGGAGGCTGCAAAGAATCTGATTGCAAACATGGCTACTAATGCACAGCAATATGGAACACAGAATGATCATCCAGCGCAAAGGGTAAGTGAGGTAAGCACGACTAATGTAGAGCAATAGATTTTTGACTTAACTGCTTTGGTGAAACAATTAGCTACAAGTAACGTACCGGTTGCACAAGTTTGCCAAATTTGTTTAATGGCAGGGCACCCTACAGATGTATGCCCGACATTACAAGAGGAAGATAGTACACATCAAGCTAATGCAGTTGGAAACTACCAGGCTCAGCCGCAGAGAAAATATGATACCTTCTCCAACACATACAATCCAGGATAGAGGGATCATCCTAAATTGAGTTATGGGGGTGCTAGGCCGCATGCCCAAGGGTTTTACCCAGTTAAACCGCAATTTTAGCCAAATCAGCCACAATACCAACCCAGACCAGAAGCGCCGGCCAATCTTGGAACATCCTTGGAAGACATGTTCAAGGCATTCATGCAACAGACACAACAGTTCCAACAAGAGACGAAATCTTCCATCCACAGATTGGAGAGTCAAATAAGCTAATTAGCCACTACTGTAGGTCGGTTGGACTCTCAAGGTTCAGGGAAGCTTCTATCGCAAATTGTTGTGAATCCCAAGGAGAATGCTAGTGTTATAACCCTGCGGAGTGGAAAGTAGTTGGATACACACACAACTATAGTTGAGTTTGAGAAAGAGCAAGCTACGGAAGAACCGGAAAAATCTAAGGTACTTCCTAGCCCTCCTTTTCAGCTTAAGGATATCCCATTTCCCTTTCCTCATAGAAATTCTAGAAATTCAAAGAAAGATGAACAGGATAAAGAAATTCTAGAAACTTTTAGGAAAGTAGAAGTGAACATTCCATTACTTGATGCAATTAAACAAGTGCCACGGTATGCAAAAATTTTAAAAGAATTGTGCACTAACAAACGGAAATTAGAAAATGATGAAAAGTCACAGTTGGGGAGAATGTATCTGCAGTTCTTCAAAGAAAAATGCCACTTAAATGCAAAGATCCAGGCATGTTCACGATCCCATGTAAGATAGGCAACACTAGATTTGAGAAGGCTATGCTAGATTTAGGTGCTTCAATTAATGTGATGCCATTATATGCTTATAAGTCTCTAAACTTGAAAAATAATGGTGTAATTATTCAATTGGCTGATCGTACTAACACCTACCCCCGAGCGGTAGTTGAAGATGTCTTGGTGCAAATGAATGAACTAATATTTCCTTCATATTTGTACATAGTGGATATGAAAGATGACACATCCCCAAACCCATCACACATTTTTCTAGGAAGACCTTTCCTAAAGACAGCAAGGACTATGATTGATGTTCACAACGGGACCTTGATAATGGAGTTTGATAGCGAGAAGATCCAATTTAACATCTACGATGCCATGAGGTACCCTAGTGATATTTGTCAGGTTTTTACAATTAATGTGTGTGACTTTTTAGTGCAGCAAACTTTTGAACAAATTCAAAGAGACAGCTTGGAGGTTGCTATTTCCAGCATTTTGGACATGGATGGGACATATGAACTTGAGCACAGTCAAGAATTGAAGGAAATTGTACCTATACTACAGTCATTGCCTAAACTCACAGATAAGTATGTAGTTCAGTTAATTCAATTGCTTGTGTCTCACCAAAAATTATTACCATTTGTGGAACAAGCTCCAACACTTGAATTAAAACAATTACCTGCACACTTGAAATATGCATATTTAGGGACTAATGAAACTTTACCTGTGATAATTGCTAGTAATCCAACCAAAGTGCAGGAAGAAAAATTATTGAGAGTCCTTAGGGACCACATCACAGTGTTTGGTTGGACTATAGCAAACATAAAGGGAATTAGTCCTGCGATGTGCATGCATCGCATTTTGTTAGAGGAAGGAGCTAAACCAACGATAGATGCACAAAGACGGTTGAACCCACCGATGATGGAGGTAGTGAAGAAAGAGGTAATTAAACTGCTTGATGCCGGAATCATCTACCCCATCTCTGACAATCAATGGGTAAGTCAGGTGCTGATAGTTCCTAAGAAATCCGAAATCACGGTTGTCAAGAATGACAATAATGAGTTAGTGCCCACACAAATGCAAACAGGTTGGAGAATGTGTATCGACTATAGGAAGTTGAATACCGTAACTAGAAAAGATCACTTTCCCCTTCCTTTTATTGAACAAATGTTAGAAAGATTAGCCGGGCATTCTTATTATTGCTTTCTAGATGGTTTTTCAGGTTATAACCAGATTATGATCGCCCCCGAAGATCAAGAAAAGACCACATTCATATGTCCCTTTGGTACCTTTGCCTATCGACGAATGTCCTTTGGACTCTGCAATGCCCCAGGTACTTTTCAAAGATGCATGGTGAGTATTTTTTTTTTTATCTTTTAGAAGAATGCATCAAAGTATTTATGGATGATTTCACAGTTCATGGTGATTCATTAGATGCCTGCTTAGACAATCTGACACGTGTATTGGATAGATGTTTAGAAATAAACCTTGTGCTAAATTGGAAAAAATGTCACTTTATGGTAGAATAAGGAATTGTACTTGGACATGTAGTGTCACTTAATGGTTTAGAAGTCGATAAAGCTAAGATTGATATTATATTTGCATTGCCTTACCTCGTCAGCGTGCGGGAGGTACGCTCTTTTCTTGGATATGCAGGATTTTATCGCAGGTTTATCAAAGATTTCGCCAAGATAGCATTGCCCTTATGCAAGTTGCTTCAAAAAGATGAGGATTTCCAGTTTAATGATGAATGCAAGGTGGCTTTTGATACCTTGAAGAAGTTATTGACATTAGCCCCTATCATTCAACCACCAAATTGGAAGCTCCCGTTCAAGATAATATGTGATGCAAGCAACTATGCTGTCAGCGCCGTTTTGGGCCAAAAGATTGACAAAGCTGTCCATGTCATCTACTATGCCTCTAGAACGTTGAATGCAGCTCAAATAAACTATTCAACAACGGAAAAAGAACTCTTATCTGTTGTATTTGCTTTAGAAAAATTCAGATCATATTTACTTGGTACTAAAGTAACAGTTTATTCTGACTATGCTGCTCTCAGGTACTTGCTGACCAAGAAGGAGTCCAAACCCCAAATCATACGGTCGATCTTACTGCTGCAAGAATTCGACTTGGAGATTAAAGATAAAAAGGGTGCGGATAACTTGGTGGCGGATCACTTGAGCAGAATTTTTAAGGAGGAGGAAGCACTACCATTACAAGACATGTTCACGTAAGGTGTTAGAGAGTGGTTTCTTTTGGCCATCTATTTTCAAAGATTCTTATTTATTTTGTAAATCATGTGAAAATTATCAAAGAACTGGTAATATATCTCATAGGAATCAAATGCCACAAAATCCTATTCTAATTGTTGAAATCTTTGATGTTTGGGGTATTGATTTCATGGGACCTTTTTCTGCTTCTTTTGGAAATATTTACATCTTGTTGGCAGTTGATTATGTTTCAAAATGGGTGGAAGCTAAAGCCACCAGGACTGACGATTCTAAAGTTGTTGTAGATTTTGTCAGGACTAATATTTTTGTCAGGTTTGGAGCACCATGGGCCATCATCAGTGATCGCGGAACACACTTCTGTAATAGGGTGTTAGGAGCCTTGTTGAAGAAGTACAACGTTTTTCACAGGGTATCTACATCCTACCATCTGCAGAGCAATGTCCAAGCAGAGGTATCCAACCGAGAGATCAAATTCATTTTGGAGAAAGTAGTCAACCCAAACAGGAAAGACTGGAGTCTTAGATTAGACGATGCACTATGGGCATATAGGACTGCATACAAAACTCCGATAGGTATGTTGCCTTATAGGCTAGTGTTTGGGAAACCCTACCACCTACCTGTGGAGCTGGAGCATAAAGCTTTCTGGGCGATCAAACAGTGCAATATGAACATGGATCAAGCTGGCGTCAGTAGGAAGTTGCAGTTACAAGAACTCGAGGACTTACGGATCGAAGCATACGAGAATTCTAAGTTGTACAAAACTAAGATAAAAGCTTTTCAAGATAAGCAGATCTTGAGGAAAAATTTCACTGTGGGACAGCAAGTCCTTCTTTTTAATTCACGATTGAAATTATTTCTAGGAAAGTTGCACTCTCGCTGGGAGGGACCATTTGTTATCACTAATGTTTTTCCTCATGGTGCAGTCGACATCCAAAATCCGAAGACAGGAAATGTGTTCAAGGTGAACGGCCATAGGCTAAAGCCATTTCTAGATAGCAGTCAAGTTGAGGAGGTCGAGGTCGTGATGCTGATGGATCCGGCTTCTGGATAATCGATTGAAGTACAGTCGAGCCAATAACATTAAACACGGGAAGCTAATTGGGAGGGAGGCAACCCAATTTCTTGATTTTTTTTAGTATTAGTATTCAATAGCATTTAGTAATTAGTATATACTCCATTATTACATGCCTAGAAATTCCTCATCACTTTCACTTTCAAATTGTCAGGACTCAAGGAAACGAAGAGCACCATCATCACAAAAGGAACAAGTCCACAAGCCCGGCGTGGGCCGCGCCCTAACACAAGGCCAACACGCGCGAGGCGCGCCACCTATGCAGAAAATCATGTTCAAATTTAATAGGGCGGCGTGGGGCGTGCTCTCAAGGGCGGGGCACGCTAGGGATGCAGAATTTTTTAGTCGATTTCACCTACACGGCTCGGGCCGCGCTGCAATAAGGGGAGACCGGGCGCAGGGCGTGCCGGTCGGAAGAGTCAGTTTTAAAACACGAATATGTTCCTTCTTTTCCCTCTCCTTACCCAAATCAACCTCAACTCTCTCTATTCCTATTCCTATACAAACTTCCTAAACCTAATCTAAGTCCATATCTCTCCAAATCCAAATCCTATTCTAATTCTACTCTCTTTCTCAACCTAACCCCATTCAACCTATCATCTAAATTCGTCACTCCCAATCCCAACCAACAGCCAATTCGTCCAACCAACTCCCTCACTCCTGAATTTGCTCAATCACATACACCAACCTTCATCATAAATAGGAAGCAAGAGCAATTGGAAGCCATAGGAATTGGAATCACAAAGAGAAAGGTAATTGAATCAACACCCATCCAATTGAAGTAAATAAGACAAAAGGTAACACAAGTATTCATTGATATTGGAGTTTGTATCCAAAATTTTATTGAGTTTCTTAATAATTGTATTGGAACCCTTGGGTTACTGAAGACCCAAGGTTAATTCAAATTATTTATATTTGGGATATTGGGTATTACAATTTTACTAAGTTTGGGAAAGAGACATTGTCGCCCACCACGTATTTGATAAATTGCTTCAACAGGATTTCACAGGCTAACTTCACTTTTTGAATCCCAATTTGCCGAGCAAGCATAAATATGGCATCCAAAAGGCCAAGGACTTCAACTTCTAGTGCTCCTCCACGATTTGATGCCACTCGATTTGTGAGCGAGGGAACGTCAACATACTACGCCAATGTCATAGACAAGAAGACTTTGGTATTAGAGCGAGGGCTGAAACTGGATGCAAATCTCAATGACGACATGTCACTGATGATTGTGGAGAATAATTGGTTCCAGTTTATAGAGCAACCCAAGCCGGCAGTGATCAACATTGTCAAAGAATTCTACGCCAACTCCATCGAGCACGTTGATCGGGTGGTCATGGTTCGGGGCAAGCCGGTATCATTCAGAGCGACGGCGATCAATGACTATTTTGGGGTAGAGACACCACAGACAGACCGCTATGAGGACCACTTGCCTAATTTAGATGAAATCATAGCTCGCCTTTGCAAGCCTGAGACTCAATGGGTTATAAATGCAGAAATCGGGGAAAAAGTCCATTTCCCACATGCCGCATTGAGTAGATATGGGAAAGCCTGGTACGCCTTTATATGTGCTCGCCTCATGCCAACGCTTCACCAAAATGACGTCACTAAAGAACGAGCAAGGCTTCTCTATGGCATAGTCACTCATGAGGCCGGTCCAAGTAATGCAATCGAGATATTGAACGTAGACATCGGCCTCTGCATTCAACAGTACATTGATCGATAACTGCGAGGGAGTACCACAGGCGGCTTACTTCAACCAATGGTGTGATACCCCCAAATCCGGTATCTTAATTTCCACAGGATTTGGTGTTCACTGTTCCAATATCATACAACTATCTACTCATAAATAATGAAATTAATTTATTAGATAAATAAATCATCATCTTACATCATCTGAAATAATAATACATCATAAATCTCAGGTTAAACTTAACCTTAAATCTCTGTTGTGGAAACGTAAATAAATAAGTCTTAAGTCATCACACATAAATCTTGAACTTTAACATTCTTAACATCAACACAAGTCTTCAACACTTGTTAGCTTTTCCTTTGCCCTTGCTACTAGAAGGTACATCACTTCGTTCATTATTAGCTGCAATGTTATTATGCAAGAGTGAGCACGAATGCCCGCAAGTATAAAATTATGACAGAATAATAACATGCGAGTGAAAGAATTTTGAATAACAGAAAGCTCAACATTTGAATCAAGAATATTAATCAAGAGTCAAATTACTTCTCAACTTTTGAATCAAGAATATTAATCGAGAGTCAAGTTACTTCTGAGGGTCATTAAGACCTTGAACCGAGTCTTAGGTTGTCAAGTATATTAACCTTTCCAATCTTTAACAGTCATAAGACTATAGACTTTACTTCTCGTACTTAGGGAGATCAGCCCTTCGTACTGATACTGTGCACATTATCTTAACGCTTAAAGGATCTTCATTAATCCCTTATATTAGGGTTGTTCATCTCAGTTTGACATCAGAATCCGCACCAAATAAAGTTGGTTTGGATAACTCAATAAATGATATTCAAATTGAATATTAACTTCTCAAGGTATACAATCGAATAAGTATTGTACACTTAAATGATACTTTTAAAAGAATCATGGCATCTCATGTGAAATTCTAAACTTGGATATTCCAGAGTAAGAATTTGCTCAACAATAGTAATTAAGCATAGCAATTGCTCAATTTAAAGAGTTTAGTTTAGGAAACTTGCCCAACAATAATAATAAGTTAGGGATAGAAAACTTGCCTCGTGCGCAAGCTACAATTATTACTCACTTCTTTAATTACTCTTACCTATCACACATTTACAATATCAATTAATTACAAGTTCGATATGATTATTAATTTACAATAGTATTCTTCAAACTCATTATTAGATTTTTCAAATAATGGTTTACGTTGATTAATTAACTTGTTAATTAATCACATAACTTAAGTTATTAACTTGTATTAATAACTTATTACATACATAACATGCCTTCATATTTATTAGACTTAAAATAATGTCTTCATGCTTAAATCATATTATTTAACTTTATAAATAATAATTTAAGTCATATAATTAATTTATTAATTAATCACGTAACATAAATTATTAAACTCATATTAACATCTTATCATATATACCACATGTTTTCGTGTTTATTAGAGTCAAAACTCATTTCTCAAAATTCAACACTTAAAAAAAATTCAAAATTTCCAGCCGGGCGCGGCCGCGCGCCGTTTAGCCTTGCACTCGGCGCGGCCGCGCGGCTGCGTTTTTTCAGATTTTCTGGTTCGCGAAGAACACAGAAATTCGGCCACTTTCTCCAATTTCACACCAATACACTGATTAATAACGTTACACATGAAGTATAAACTTCACAGAAATATTATATATCACCTATACCATGTTCTTAACATTCCAAGTCATGTAATTATACAATTCAAGACATTAATTCTCACTATTCTTCAAAACTTGTAAAGTTTTGAAGAAAAATATATAATCTACCATTATGGATTCGTTACTACACCAAATCCGTTCATTTTAATTCCATTATCTTTGTTTAAACATATACAATCATATTCATACGTCAATTTTAATACAAACATATGAATCAATCATGAATTTGACCCATATGGGTTATTTACCCATATTCAATACTCTGTAATTTCATAAAACCCAATTATTAACAAAATTACTTGGTGTGATCAGTGTAAATCATGGATACATGATCCAATACATAATACTAACATATACGGTCACATATATAATAACATCATACTTTAATTTCCCAAAAACAAGTACTGACCGAGAAATTTTATAATATCGTAGAAAACTCTGTAACTTTTCGAAAAACCAATTAAGGCCAAATTATATAAAATTGATTATTTTAAAACATGTTTATACGTTAGAAAACATGTTACAATTACATACCCATATAGATAAAGCCATATCATAACCCAAATGGAAAATCCAATTTTTCACAGACTTTAGAATACGTATATGGAAAACTTTAATTTTGTAAACATAAAGAAGAATTACCCTTTAGTTAGTATGAAGATAATCAATTGATAACAACACAATGATCTCTCAATTCTTCTTTTCTCAATTTCTCTCAATGCCTTCTTCTTTTCTCTCTGATTTCTCTCTCAAGTGTCTCTAACTTTTCTCTGATAATGACTTAGAATAATGACTTAGAACAACGATTATACGTATTATATAAGTATTCGTTGTATTAACAACGGATAAACTTCTCCTAAGGCCCTGTTTGCCTTCCTTCTTTTCCTCCTTCCCCTTTATTTTAATAACTAGCTTATAATATAGTTAATTGTAACACTTTAATTAATTCAATTAATCTTATTTAAATTAATTAAATAAAATATGATAATTCACATTCAATCACATTGTCACATAATTAATATATTTATTTATTAATTATGTTAATTCATTAATTCTTTAATTAATTATTAAATAAAGTAAAGTAACATATGCTTATTTAATTAATTCAATTAATCAAATAAACTCAATTAATTAAATACTTTAAACTATTAAATCACTACACATTAATTTAATTAATGTAACACATATAATTAAATGAATCTACCACAAATTCATAACTTAATTATTTAACTCAATAATTAAATCATTAAAAATATTTATTTATTTCAATAAATGTTCAAATATCTTTACAAAATTCTCGTTCGTCACAAATGGTCGTCATTCACCATCCAATAATTTAGAAGTACAAACCCTGGACGGGAGCACGGTCACATCCGCGGGGGGGAAGGGTTCATCATGATTCCACCAGCCACACCACCCTCACCGCCACAAGCTGACGAGCCATTGGATGAAGAGGACGAAGTAGAGTCGCCGGCCACTTTTCAGCGACGCAGTCAACAGCGGAGTATACGACTGGCCCAACGCCAAGCTGCGATGCATATATACAACGTTGGGGCCTTTACAGCATTGGCTGATGCTTTCTTGTGCTTCTCACCAAACGACCCAATCCAGCTGCCCATACCTCCAGTTCTTCCTCGATATCGCCCATCTGAAGATAATGATTCTGACGAGCATTGACTCGTCGCTCAGGGAAGTCCTCGTTTTTATTATTTCATATGCCACGTAATGAGGACATTCCTTGATTTAAGTGTTGGGGGGGAGCAAATTCAAATTTTTATGTTTTAGTATATAGATTAGGTTGCATATAGGGTAGATTTAATTCATTTAGTTCATATGCATTTTATAAAAAAAATCAAAAATATTACGTTCATTTAGGAATTTTGGCAGTAGAAGCATACATAGTACATAGGGATTGAGCAGTAAGTCATGGTAATGAAATACTTGGTTAATAATTTCGATTTTCATTGATCTTGCATTAAAATTGAGCTTTATGATCTAATTAGTTTCGACCATAGTAACCTCATTGCATGATTGTGGTTTTCTCTCAACTTTCAAGCACACCGATTGACTGTTAGTAGTGATTAGGAATTCATGTGTATTAGGAACACGGACACTTACGTGAGCATAGATTAAAAATTATAACATTGGCTGAAACATAAGTTTGGGGGAATTATGGCTAAGAAAAGAAAAAAAAAGAGAAAATAAAGAAAGGAAAAATTGAAAAAAATATACTTATGAAATAAAAATTAATTTATTTTGACCTTGTGGCCTTTGTTACTCGGACAAGTAAACCCTAAGAGATGTCTTAACACCTAGCGCCCTAAAGCCTTCGGGTTTGGGAGTCGTTAGCCGAAAGTCCATTTCATGAGTAACATTAAAAAGCCTAAGGGGGTTGAACATTGCACAAATCAGATAATTGGTGGGATGGAGCGTTAAAACGCACCCACGAAGCATGAGCTTTGATGTTTATTCTTTTATTGCTTATTTAGCCTAATTTTCGTAATGCTGATGTGGATTCCATGTTTGTGGAGTTATCTGTGTAAAAGTAGGATATTTGTTGGGAATAATCATATGAATCACTTTGAATTGCTGATATGAAATTGGACACACACACATGAGAAGGGATTAGAGTCATGTAAGTGATGTGATGATGAGCGAGTCTATGATTGGTCATGAATCAAGATAGGATTGTAAGCTGAAGTGTTAATTCGTAAGGATTATACAACCTGTGTTTGCTTACTGAGATTTTTGCTCGATCTTATTAATTGCATTCATTTTGTTAGTTGCATTCATTGTGTTTGTTTGCTTGAGGACAAGAAATTGTTCAAGTTTGGGGGTATTTGATATGTAGGTTTTTAACCTACTTAATAGGTATTTCTTGGATTGATATATTGTTATTACTTAAGTGTGCATATTACTTTTTTTGTTTTTGATGTGAATTTGCAAAGTGGAAGTGGAGCTGAGCAGAAGAGAAAAAAATGGAAACTTTGAGCAACAGTTGCTGACAGCAAGGCGCGGGGCGCGCTGGCCTTACACTGCATCAGACCCGGGGCCCGTCAGTGGAACTTAAGGTTGCTATATACCCGGCTCGGGGCGCGCTACCTGTGAAGAAACGATGGCGCGGGGCTCGCCGTACTGACGGGACTGACAGATTTAGTTACTTAAAAATTACAAAGTTGATTAGAAATAGGATTGGAGACTTGTCTAATTAAATTAGGGTTTTGATAGGCTATTTATATCAGTTGTTTTATGAGGTTTAGACTATTTTTATCATCTTTTGATCTTTTAATCCTTTAATCTATATTCTCTTGGATTGCTTGGAGGCTACAAACCTTAGTTTTAAAGATTCAAGCATGTCAAGCTAAGTTCTTTATTTCAATTCTGAAGGGATGTTGAACCTGATTATCAATTTATGGTTTGATTAAGTTTATAATATTTAGTCTTTCATATTGAGATTTATTCTGTTAATCTACATAAACTTTCATATATGTTATTCAATCAACTAATTTGGTTTCTGTAGGATTAAATTAGTAAATTAATATCATCTATTAGATTAAGTCATATATTAAGCAAACGATGTATGTCTAATCAAAATAGCAATTAATGATATGTTATTGTGGTCAAGCTTTGAAACATTGTTAAGATTTTCAGAAGACAAGTTAAATAATTCCTGATTGTGTAATTATTGCTTGGAATAATCTAATTCCCATTCTTAATGCTTCTATCATATTAAATCTAGACTGATAGTTCTAGGTTATATGTTATTTAGAATCTTTTGTTGGCGATCCTCGCATTAGATCTACACATAAGGAGAATTTCGGATAATTTGCGATCGCGGTCATCTAGGGTTATTAATCTCATTGAAAGGGTAAATATTGTAATAACTTGATTAATTCATAATTGAGAAGAGGGGATACTGAACTGAAGAATTGAAGCTTTTTAATCATTGAGATTTTCTTAATTCACTTTCGTTAATTAATCTGTTCAAACTTAAGACCCCCAAATCATTGAAAATCATTAGAAATTTAAAAGACAGTTCACTCTCTGTGGGATCGATCCTTGCTTATTACTATACTAATTCTTGAGTTAGTTGAATAAAGAGTAATGTAAATTTTGTAGTGCTAGACAACAGCTACCAACTATATGGACTCTTAACTCGTACTTAGGGGGATCAGCTCTTTGTACCATGTATTATGCACAAACATCTTAACGCTTTTGCATGGTAATCCCCTATTAAATAGGATTGTTCATCTCAGTATTTTAATAACAAGTCCGCACCAAAGAAAGTTTTGTTTGGATAAGCTTCAATGGAAATTTAGAGTTCAACTATCATCAACTAAGGAGTAGTTGAATCGACTTACAATAATCTAGAATTCGATAATAAAAGAATTAGAAAATAACTATGAGTTATAATAATAGACATCATATTTAATAATCATGCTTTAGAAATAAACTTAAAGCATTTGAAAGACAATTTGGACGTTGCTTAAACAATTAAGTCAAGGTCACAACAATTCAATAATGAACTTGTTCAATAAGATAAGTATTAGAAAACTTGCTCAATGAAAGAGTATAGTTAGACGACTTGCATAAGCGTAAAAGTAAGGTTTGAGTTTAGAACACTTGCCTCAAGCGCAAGCTACAATTTAGAATCACTTCCACAACTATCATACATATTACATTACGTTTTCAACATCAATTAGTTTCATAACCACTACATTTAACCGTTGAACTTCTTACTAAGTTCAACTTAACAATGTGGTTTGTAAACTTACTCGCTAACTAATCACATACGTGAATCTAAACTCACAACATGCATATCACACGTGTATAACACTTTAAACTATCAAAATCACATCCTATGATAACAATATCTAAGTACACACATAACATATTAATATGAGTTTTCAAATTGTCTTATACATGTCAACAATATGTTATCTTATTGTTTAACACACTTAACATGTCATCACATTAAGTTAGCTAATCGTGTACTGCATAAAAACTACTCGGAAACCAAGTAAAATTCACGGACAGCATACACACCCGCTGGGGCGGGTGTTTTACCCTTCATAGACACACTGGGTTGGGTCCCCATGCTGGTGAAAAATTTGGTTCGCGAACTGTGCAAAGAAAAAGCCAATTTGACTTATTTCTTCGCACCAAAGTCCGATTTTAACTAACACAATGCATATAAAACTTTATGAAAAAAAATCTTAAACTTCTAACATGTTTTTAACATACATATACACCACAACACATAATCAAAACACTTAATTTCATGATTTTGAAAAAAACACCATTTTTAAGTGCTCTTGAAGAAAATTAACACTATGACTTTGTTTTTAAACCAAATCAAACAATTCAAAGCATGTTAATTTTGTTTATTGATATATTATCATAATCTATGATCAATTTACATAATAGAGCATCATCAAACACAAATTTTGATAATTTAAAGACTAACTAGTTCACTGTAAATTGCTATGAACATGATTTCTTCATGTTCATCATATTTACATGAAATTAATTACATAGACAACCATATGAATCATATATAAGCATGTTATAACACATATTAAACATATATGAACCATATTACATAAAACACCATAGAAATCAAATTACAGAGAACTTAAACTATGAACACAAGGAAGATCAATAAAGAACAACAATTTAAAAGTTTGATTATACCTTTCTAGCTTTCAAAGATTATGATGATAGGGATTCTTGTTCTTGATTTAACAGAGCTTCTTTTTTCTCTTCTTCCTTCTCTCTTTTCTTTCTCTGTTTTCTTCTCTAACTCTGACCAACTCTAACTTACGTATAATATAAACTGAGACTATAGATATAATTACATATAATTATAAAATATAAACTGACAAAACTTAATACACTACATTAATAATATATCAGTTACAAATATTTGAAAATCAAAAGCCCTAATGCTTTGTTTGGCAAAACCCATTAACTTTAAAATAGCTTTTTAGTAGTTAAGGCCATGTTTGATAAAAACTCTTTAACATAGGTGTAAGGGTCTTTGTGACGCCCCCAAAATAAGTCCACACAACCCATTCTGAGTCGCCAGAAAGACATGGTACAGAATTCAAATACAAATCTTCATATTCTAACTATTGCCCTGTCGTGCATAATACGACCACACATAAACTTTGAATAACAATACTCACACTCCTTATCAAAGATACGTTTTATAAAGGTAAAGTCAATAACTGTTTAAGAATTAAAATCTTTGGAAAATGCTCAAGGAAACCTTCGTATTTAGGAGGCCATGCTTCTAAGTTATAATAGATATCATAGGACTTGAGAATTAACCTTGATTGATCCAATAGACCCCAAAGAAGAACGAGAATATTACTATCCTATTCATTCCAATGGTTTGTATTCTCTTGCCATATTACTATCTCAATTTTCCCAAACTGAGGTTATATTCCAACCATACTCCAAGATTATATAGGTAGTGCTCATAGATATAATTAGCAAGTGGATGCGCACAACCATGTCTTATAATAACATGAAGTTGTATGTGGTTAGACATCTTGTATGATAGTGGCAACATACCCTTCCAAAGTCGGGTTCACCTCACCTAAGTCGGGTCACCAAAATCAACTGTTAAATGACGTATAAAATACGACACACACATTTAAAGTTCTCAATACTATTATATATTTTCATTCTATTTTATAATGTATTGAGAAACTTCAACAGTCACCGACCATCACTCTAGTCCCTTGTTATCCCCGCTCAACCCAGCTACACTCTTATTACCTAAAAAGAATTATGAAGCAAAAGGGTGAGCACAAATAGCCCAGTAAAGAATATTATGACTAAAGATAATTAAATTATCAATAGCCTTCATCATTAATGAATCAGATCTTTAGAACCTTAGCCCTCAACAGGGAAAAATATGATAGAATACAATAAACAACAAGTTTTAGATCAACAACAGCAGCGGAACAAGCAATCCATTAGAAAAGTCAAGTAGAACATAATGTCTACTATCTTCTCTATGTTAAAAGTCCACCAACAATATTTCATCCCTGTAACATCAATCAACAGTTCCTGCCCACAATCATGTAAATAGTTCATTATCATAATTATGTTGGTAAATTCCTCTTCGCACCCAGGACGAATATATTTTTCATCACCTGTCTTTACCTGAAACACCAAAGATCATGGTTATACCAAATCACAGTTCCTTTACATAATCATGCTAATAAATTCATCTTTGCACTCAGGCCAAAGATATTCATTTATAACATCAATAATCATGATTATACTAGTCTACAGCCTTTAGTCATAATCATGTTAGTCAATTCATCTTTGCACTACGGACCAAAGATATTTAACAGTAACATCAATAGTCATGATCATGTCAAACACCTATCCATCTTTGCACTACGGGCCAAAGATATTCAACAGTAATGATCATGATCATGCCAAACACCTGTCCATCTTTGCACTACGGGCCAAAGATAACTTTTAACACAATTTAAGACTGAGGATAATGACAATGATATAAAGAATGAATCCAGTGAGATCAAGAAAAAATATTAGAGAATTTATCCAAAGTTCAAGAATAAAGATCAAAACATGGATACAATCAAAGATAATTTGGACAGAAAAAAAAATATTTTTTTTCCAGTGAATAGTACCCTGACATGAAAAGATAAAATTTTCATGAGAAAGTTCAGACCAATATTCCAGTGAAATGATATTAGATGAAACGCAAAACTCAAGGAATTTCTGATCATTTCAGGAATTATAGAAGCAATACTTACCGTAGTAAGTTTAAATTTAGGGATATGAAATGAAATATTATCACTTTCATAATATAGAATATGAAAGAAAATAATATTCTTTATGAATATTGAAAGAAATAACATCATTTACGAGAAAAGTAATATCCTTTACAAATACAAAAGAAATATTACCCCTTACCTTAATAGAAATTTGGATACTGCACTAGTGTAATAGCAGAATACTCTTCTTCTTTCTCTCTTATTCTCTCTATACTTTCTCTCTCTATAGCTTTAGTGAATTGGTGAGAAATAATGAAGAAATGAGATTCTATTTATAGGCTTGGCATAGTAAGGGTAAAATAATCTTTTCGTCATAATTTATGACATCATCGCTTACCTCATCATTCCTATGACATCATCGCTTACCTTATCATTCCGATGACATCATTGCTTACCTCATCGTTCCGATGACATCATCGCTTACCTCAAAAGAATTCAAATTCAATTTGATTTCTTCCACCTCTTTTTACTTTTATACCATGAATTTACTATAATAATAGTACCATTCAAATTATAAAAAATATACTATTATATTATCAAATTATACTATTACAATGTAATATTATAATAATATATTTGAATGAATTATTTTATCGTAAAAAAATAAAATACCAACTTTCAACAAATGTCTTATACCAAAAATTTCTCCATTTATATCAAAATTGGATAAATATTTAGTTATCATATTTATCAACAAATTTTTATTTTATTCATCAATTATTATTCACAATTAATATTATAGAATCACAATATTGACAACCAGGTCGTTCCCAGGAAAGAGGGGGATTTCCGATAAAGATTTCTCCTTATTGGCGCGCAATTATATAACCTAACCCCTTTCCTCGACAGAACTTTCTAGACATTGCCAGTAATGCTATCTAATAATATTATTCAAAAAATATGAATTATTGATTTGATAATGTGAAATACCGTGCAGTGGTTTTTGTGACAATTATTGCATCATTAATATAAAATATCAACGTAGCAATTATTGAATCAATAATATAAAATATTATGCAATTATCAATGTAACAATTATTGAGTCAATAATATAAGATATTGAGTAGTAATTACTGTAACAATTATTGAATGAGTGACTTCTTACGTAATAATCAATAATTAGAAATTATTATGCAATACCGTGTGCTACTATGCAACAACGCATATTATTGTATTTTTAACCACCGGGTATTTCAACAGTTTAACGATAAAAGTTTTATCGTTATTTTTAAAAATATTATTTCTATCGCTTTCTATCTCCGACAGTTATTCCGTTGTGGGATCCACTAATGACTGCGCCGTCGTACGAATATTCTATGATAAAAAGAATATTCCCCGACCAAACGAATATTCCCCGACACAACGAATATTTTATGCCAACTTGCTTACTTTGTAAAATTTGCACATATCACCCTGAACTTTAATCTTTTAGCAATTTAACCATTTACTGAATAGAATAATAATTATAAGAAAATTGAATACTTTTATTTCATAAAATTCGGGGTCTTACGGTCTTGTTTGGTAAAACTCTTTAAAACCCTTTTATTTATTTTGATAAATCATTTTAGCACATAGTTTAAATGTTACACTTTATTTAATTAAATCCCAACCTTCTAATTTAATTAAATACAAGCTAACATTCATTAATTAATTAAAATTGCCACATAATACTAAATTGCTACACAATTGTAATTCACTTATTAATCATAATTCATGTAACAACTTAGTAAATCTTTATAAACAATTACCGCGTAATATTTATCTAATTTAATTATTCTCAATTAAATTAGAACTATACTACACAATTATTTACACATCAATTTAATTAATCATATTGCACTTAACTAAATTACTCCATAATATAATCACATAAATTATTTATTTAACTCGATGAATAAATCAATTAAAATATTTATTTAATTCAATAAATATTTATAATTAAATATACAAAATCTCATTCGTTACAATATTCCCTCCTTAAAAGGATTATGTCCCCAGAATCACAATAAAAAAAACTCATTCATCACATTCTTTTCCCCTTAAAAAGATTTTGTCCCCAGAATTGATATACAAGAAATTACATAAATAATTGGGGATAGGCTTTCATCATTACATCCTCATAGTTCTCACGTAACTTCTTCAGCACTGTGGTTCCTCCAGATTACCTTAACAGAAGGTATCACTTTATTTCTAAGTACATGTTCTTTTCTATCAACTATTTGAACAGGAACCTCTTCATAGGTTAAGTCTTTATCAAACTGTAAAGGCTCGTACTCTATCACATGCTTGTAGTCATGTTTGTACGGTCACAACACGAAAATATGAAAGACATTATGTATATTATCTAGCTCCGGAGGTAACGCAACCTCGTAAGCCACTTCGCCAACCCTCCGTAGTATCTCGAAAGGTCCAATAAATCGAAAACTCAGCTTCCCCTTCTTGCCAAATCGAATCTTTCCCTTCCAGGTGTTGGGTTTGTACGAAATCGCGACGCAATCAAATTGCAAAATTAGCGGAAGCATGGTATATCAGAGTTTAAAAAATTTCAACAAAACCATTACCCGGATCATCCTTTATGCAAATTATTAATTTAAAACGATAAATAAGAAGTTATGGAATCATACCCTTGTAGAACGAAACTTCCACAGGTACGAATTTAACTCCTTGTTCTTCGTGATCTCCTTGAATTTCTGGGTTAAATTTCTTTCTTTGATCAACGTTAGCCACCCAAGCGTTTGGCCTCTAGAGGTGATCCACCAAGGAAGATGAATTATCAAGAAGGAGGGTGGTTGGCTTAGTTTTTTATCCTCTATAGAAAAAGAGTACTCTCCAACAATTGGAATTGCATCAACTGATATCTATTATAAGACTCCTATTATATAGATATTGGTCAACCCTTCTAATCCTATTAGACATGGGATTTTATTTAATTAATTAAAATCCTTTAATTAATTTAGGCTTCCCACCACATTGGGAATAATTAATTAAATTCATTTAATTAATTTGTCTCCTAATCTTATTAGGAATAAATGAGAGTACTAATATTAAATTAATTATTAAACACTTTTAGAAATTAAAATAATAATAATTGTAATAATATTAATAAGACATCTCTTATTAATTTATATTTAATATTTTCAAAATATTAAATAATAAACATTAGGCTATTTAATTTATTCTATCACCATAAATTAAATTAATTACACTTAATGCATTATTACGATTATGCCATTACCTTCTTAAATAATTATTCTTCCTTTTATGGTGTGACCCTTTAGGTTCTCCATATTAAATTGGTTGTGAATAAATCAATTAGAACAATTCTAATCTTATTTAAATAATAAAATTAAACTAATAATCTATTTAAATAAATAATATTTATTCTACAATAGGGATAAGCCTCCCTAGCGATCAACGACTTTCCAGATAATATAGATTTCAACATTAATCATAAAAGAACCTTTGAGTTAATAGTTACTGTACAATTCAATCCTTCCACCATACAATTTCCCAATTAAATATAAGACATGGATTTACTGTCAAGTCTTATTTTATTTAATCATATGTATTTCGATTAGAAAATGCACAACTCCATCTAATGCAAATTAGAAACTCCTTTCTAATTTTATTCCACCTTGGCCAAGGATTCCTGGGTTGTCATTTAACGAATCACATAGGACATATCTCCTCTTTTACTAGAGATGGTAGATTCTTTATTGATCATTCATTATCTCCATATATAACTCATTATACTCAAGAATACCCTATATATGCCTTAAAAGGTCTTAAGGAATAAGTCAAAGTATAATTTGTTACATACAAGATACTATGATGATCTCAAGTCCAAGGATCACTTGTACTACTATCACATTAGGAATTCCTATTGACAGGCGAGTAAAACTCCATTAGGTATTCCATAGCGAGTCACGTTCAGTGAACTTATTCTCCAATAAGCACCTACATACTTGCTTTAGTGTCTCCACACAAATGACCATGAGATCAGTCATCCTCATCTAATGAGCAAGCAACATATGTACCAATCTATCCGGATTTACTAATTCCCATTTTAGTAATCCCACAATTGGGAACTATTTTAGTTTTTAAGCTTTCTAAGAATTTAGATCTCATTATCATGATCTCATCATGATTCTAAAAGCATTGCTTAAAACTATGGGTTATTTACATATTATAAAAACAGCACCATATAGATAATTAAATGCCTTAAATGAATATTTTATTAATAAATAAATAAGATTGTTTACAAAATATGTGCTTTATCATCATACATGATTGACTTGTATGCATACTACTTTTACCAGGGAGATACTTTCAGAAAAACGATGCTTCCCACTGCAAATTCTCAATTTTGACGATGATAATCGGCATACTTCTTTTATCTGTCTTGAGCAGCAACCAATCTCGTTATGATTACCTTGACAATCTCTGAAGTTTGTTGCTCCAATTCTGGTCCAAACAGTTGTCGTTCACCAACCTCATCCTAGCACAATGGAGTCTTGCATTTTTTGTCGTAAAATGCTTCGTAAGGCGGCATGACAATACTTGCATGGTAACTATTGTTGTAGGCGAACTCCACCAATGGTAGATGATCATCCCAGCTTCCTTTGAAGTCTATAACACAAGCTCTTAGCATATCTTCTAAAGTCTGAATCGTTCATTTGCTCTGGCCATTAGTCTGAGGATGGTACGCCGTACTCATTCGCAATTGCATTCCCAAGTATTCTTGTAAACGTTTCAAGAAATTCGACGTGAAACGTGGATGTTTGTCGAATACAATTGACACTGGAACACAGTGTCTAGAAATAATTTCCTTCACGTATAGCTTCGCTAACTGATCCAAGTTGAATTTAATCTTGATCGATAGGAAATGTGCTGACTTCATCAGTCGATCCACTATAACCCATACTGCATCGAAACCCTTCTGAGTCGCTAGAAAATACACCACGAAATCCATCGTGATGCGCTCCCATTTCCATTTCGGAATCTCCAACGGTTGTAGTAATCCACTCGGTCGATGGTATTCTACTTTGACATTCTGGCACGTTAGACATTTCGCAACGCATTCAGCTACATCTCTCTTCATATTCGGTCACCAAAAATAGTTTCTGAGATCCTGGTACATCTTCGTACTCCCAGGGTGAATCGAATATCTTGAACTGAGAGCTTCGCTCAAAATCTCCTCTTTAACATCCAGTACTGGCGGTACCCAGATTCTCCCTTCAAATCATAGTAGTCCTTCATTATCGATCTTGAACTTGATTTCTTCCCCTTCAGTTACTCTCTTCTGGATCTTCTTGCACTCCTCGTCGTGAAGTTGTGCCACCTTCACCTTGTCCACCAAGGTTGAACCAATGGTTACTTGAAACAACTTCTCATCCGATTCCTTCGAATACTTAACTTCCAGTTCAAACTTAGCCATCTTTTCTATCAACTGATCCTGATCTGTTAATATCATTAACTTCTCCCGGCCCTTTCTGCTCAAGGCGTCGTTAACCACATTAGCTTTACCCGGATGGTAAAGAATCTCGCAGTCGTAGTCCTTGATCAGTTCCAACCATCTCCTTTGGCGTATATTCAAATCTTTCTGTGTAAAGATATACTTCAGGCTCTTATGATCTGTGTATATCTCACGCTTTTCTCCATAAATGTATTGTCTCCAAATCTTCAATGCAAACACTAATGCCGCCAATTCCAAGTCTTGGGTTGGATACCCTTTCTTGTAGTCCTTCAGTTAACGTGATGCATAGGCAATGACTTTCTCGCTTTGCATCAGCACAGAACCTAATCCCTTATGTGAGGAATCACTGTATACTATGAAATTTCCTGTACTATCAGGCAATGACAACATTGGCGCAGTACTCAATCTCTTCTTAAGTTCCTGGAAACTTTCCTCACACTTTTCCGTCCAAACAAACTTAACCGTCATACGAGTCAAATTAGTCAACGGAGTTCAGATTTTGGAAGTCTTGAATAAACATTCTGTAGTATCCTGCCAATCCCAAGAAACTCCTAACGTTAGATAGTGTCTTCGGCTGATCCCAATTCATCACGGCTTTAACCTTTAACGGATCTACCGAATCCCATCTTTGTCAATCACGTGGCCAAGAAATTGCACACGTTCTAACCAGAATTCGCACTTCAAGAACTTCGCATATATCTTCTCCTGTCTCAGCGATTCTAATGTCAGCCTTAAATGTTCAGTGTGTTCCTCCTCAGTTTTGGAATAGACCAAAATGTCATCTATGAACACCACTACAAACTTGTCCAGAAATGGCTTAAACACCCTATTCATTAAGTACATAAATGTAGCTGGTGCATTCGTTAAACCAAATGACATCACTAAGAACTCGTAATGTCTATACCGAGTTCTAAAAGCCGTCTTCGGTATATATTCTCTTCTCACCTTCAACTGATGATATCCACTTCTCAAATCTATTTTCGAGAAGTATCTAGCACCCTTCAGTTGATCGAACAAGTCATCGATTGTGATACCCCCAAATCCAGGTACTTCATTTTCACATGATTTGGTGCTCACTATCTATATGAAACATACAACTACTACCCAATAATAAGGAATGCAAAATAAATTACAACCTTATAATTAAATAAAAATCTTCCTTAGAAGGATTACAACTTTAATCAAAATATCCCAGAGTTTATCTAACCTTAACATAAACAATAAGTGCAGAAATAAACATCACATAAAACGTCTTATGTCTTATTACAATCATATCACAAATATTATAAGTCTTCACTTGTTCATCTTGCTCTTGCCTTTACTTGTTGACAGTACGTCAACGCTTTCAACCTTAGCTGCAAGGGTTATTTAATTGCAAGAGTGAGCAAACAAAGCTCACTTGGAATAACAACAATAATAGTGATGACATAAACTGAATAACTTCAAACGATTTGTGTAACATTTCTTTCATCAATAGTAAAGAATTGAATAATAATTCTCTCATCAAAATTTAGAATTTCGAATATAGAAATCATCTGAGTCATAAGACCTTGAACTATGTCCTAGGTTATAAATATTTTTATTTAAAACCTTTAACAGTCATTAGACTATATGGACTCTTAACTCGTACTTAGGGGGATCAGCCCTTCGTACCATGTATTGTGCACAAATATCTTAACGCTTTCGCATGGTAATCCCCTATTAAATAGGGTTGTTCATCTCAGTATTTAATAACAAGTCCGCACCAAAGAAATTTTGGTTTAAAAAAGCTTCAAGGGTAATGTAGAGTTCAACTATCATCAACTAAGGAGTAGTTGAATCAACTTACAAAAATTTAGAATTCGACAATAAAAGAATTAAGAAATAACTATGAGTCATAATAATAGACATCATATTTAATAATCATGCTTTAGAAATAAACTTAAAGCATTTGAAAGACAATATGGACCTTGCTTGAACAATTAAGTCAAGGTCACAATAATTCAATGATGAACTTGTTCAATAAGATAAGTATTAGAAAACTTGCTCAACGAAAGAGTATCATTAGAAGACTTGCATAAACGGAAAAAAAGGATAGACAACTTGCTCAAGTAAAGTTTGAGTTTAGAAAACTTGCCTCAAGCGCAAGCTACAATTTACAATCACTTCCATAATTATCCTACATATTACATTACGTTTACAATACCAATTAGTTTCATAACCACTACCTTTAATTGTTGAACTTCTTACTTAAGTTCAACTTAACAACGTGGTTTGCAACTTAACTCGCTAACTAACCACATACGTGAGTCTAAACTCACAACATGTATATCACACGTGTATCACACTTTAAACTATCAAAATCATACCCTATGATAACAATATCTATGTACACACATAACATATTAATATGAGACATCAAATTATCTTAAACATGTCAAAAATATGTTATTTTATTGTTTAATACACTTAACATGTCATCACATTAAGTTAGCTAATCATGTAATACATTAAAACTACTCGAAACCAAAATAAAATCTCCGGACAGCACCCACACCTGCTGGGGCGGGTGTTTCTAGGCCAAAAGACCCGTTGGGGCTGGTCCCTCTGCTGGTGGGATTCCCGGCTCGCGAACTATGCAAAGAAAAAGCCAATTTGGCTTATTTCTTCGCACCAAAGTCCGTTTTTAACTAACACAATGCATATGAAACTTTATAAAAACAAAATTTTAAACTTCTAACATGTTTTTAACATATATAAACACCATAAAATATAATCAAAATACTTAATTTCATGATCTTGAAGAAAACACTATTTTTAAGTGTTCTTGAAGAAATTGAATACTGTGAGTTGGTTTTTAATCCAATTCACACAATTTAAAGCATATTGATTTTGTTTCTTAACATATTAACATAATCTATAAGTAATTTATACAATAACTTACAATCAAACATAAATTTTGATTTTAAAAGAACCTTTCATCAAAACCAATTCACTGTCACTTTTGATGAACATGATTTTTTCATGTTCATCATATTTACATGAATTAAATTACTTAAATCATTATACTAATCACATATAAGCATGTTATAACATAAATTGCATATAAAATTCATGCTTTCATCAACTTCATACTAAACTCTCATATACAGAGAACTAAACTTGAAGAACATATAAACAAAATTCTAAAAATTTACAGAGTTTAGATTATACCTTTTTTGTGTTAGGAAGAAGAAGATGATGGTGCTTTGTTCTAGAATTCACAAGCTTTCTTCTCCCTCTTTCTTTTCTTCTTCTTCTCTCTTTCTCTCTAGCTCTCTGTATATTTTTCTTTGTTTTCTCTTTTGCTCTAACTCTTTGTTTTAACTAACGTATAATACATATAATATAACTGACATATATTATACATATAATTCATATATAATATACATAAATGTAAATTCTTAATTACTCTACTTAATACATATAATAGTTACAATTTATTTTGAATTTTAAAAGCCATAAGGCTTGTTTGGAAAAACAGATTATTTAAAAAAATAGCTTTTAATAGTTAAGGCCATGTTTGGTAAAATAAGATTAAAATAGGTACAAGGGCCTTGTTTGGTAAAACTAATTTAAAAACCCTTTTAATTTACTTAATAAATCCTTTAACATATACTTTTAATGTTACACTTTAATTAATTAAATCTTAACATTCTAATTTAATTAAATTAAAGTTAACATCAATTAACCCAATAAAATTTGCCACATAACAATTATAATTACTCGTTAATCATAATCTCATGTAATAATTATCACATAAAATTCATCTAATTTAATTATCTCAATTACATTCGTTACAATCTTCCCTCCTTAAAAGGATTCTGTCTCCAGAATCACAACACAAAAAATTTTCATCCATTACATTCTTCCCTCCTTAAAAAGATTATGTCCCCAGAATCGACATACAAGGAATTATACAAATAAATGGGGATAAGTTTTCTTCATTACATCCTCGAGTTCCCGCGTCGCTTCTTCATCACTGTGGTTCCTCCAAATTACCTTAACAGAAGGTATCACTTTATTTCTAAGTACTTGTTCTTTCCTATCAACTATCTGAATAGGAACCTCTTCATATGTTAGGTCTTTATCGAATTGTAAAGGCTCGTATTCTATCACGTGCTTCTAATCATGTTTGTATGGTCACAATACGAAAATATGGAACACGTTGTGGATATTATCTAGCTCTGGACGTAACTCAACCTCGTAAGCCACTTCACCAACCCTCCATAATTTCTCGAAAGGTCCAATAAATTGGGGAATCAGCTTCCCCTTTTTGCCAAATCGAATATTTCCTTTCCAGGAAGATACTTTTAGAAAAATGAAGCTTCCCACTGTAAATTCTCGATTCTGACGATGATAATCGGTATACTTCTTCTGTCTGTCTTGAGCAGCAACCAATCTTGTTCTGATTACCTTGACAATCCCAGCACTTTGTTGGACCAATTCTGGTCCCAACAGTTGTCGCTCACCAACCTCATCTTAGCACAATGGAGTCCTGCATTTTCTGCAGTACAATGCTTTGCAAGGCGGCATGCCAATACTCGCATGATAACTGTTGTTGTAGGCGAACTCCACCAATAGTAGATGATCATCCCAGCTTCCTTTAAAGTCCATAACGCAAGCTCTCAGTATGTCCTCTAGATTTTGAATCGTTCTCTCGCTTTGGCCATCAGTCTAAGGATGGTACGCCGTACTCATTCGTAATTGCGTTCCCAGACACTCCTGTAGTCGCTTCCAGAAATTTGACGTGAAACGCGGATCTCTGTTGGATACAATCGATACTGGAACATCGTGTCTAGAAATAATTTCTTTCACGTACAGCTTTGCTAACTGATCCAAGTTGAACTTAATCTTGATCGATAAGAAATGTGCTGACTTCGTCAATCGATCCACTATTACGCATATCGCATCAAAACCTTTCTGAGTCGCGGGAAGACCAATCACGAAATCCATCGTGATATGCTCCCATTTCCATTTCAGAATATCTAGCGGTTGTAGTAATCCACTCGGTTACTGGAGTTCTTCTTTGACTTTCTGGCACATTAGATATTTCGCAAAGCATCCAGCCATGTCTCTCTTCATATTCGTTCACTAGAAATGCTGTCTGAGATCCTAGTACATCTTCGTACTCCCAGGGTGAATCGAATATCTCAAACTGTGAGCCTTGCTTAAAATCTCCTCTTTGACGTCCGGTACTGGCGGTTCCCAGATTCTCCCTTCAAATCATAGCAGTCTTTTATTATCGATCTTGAACTTGATTTCTTCCCCATCGGTTACTTTCTTTCGGATCTTCTTGCACTCCTCGTCATGAAGATGTTCCTCTTTCACCTTGTCCACCAAGGTTGAACCAATAGTTACTTGAAACAACTTTTCATCCAATTTCTTCGGATACTTAACTTCCAGTTCCAATTTAGTCATCTCTTCTATTAACTGATCCTGATCAGTTAATATATTTAACTTCTCTCGACCCTTCCTGCTTAAGGCATCGGCAACAACATTAGCTTTACCCAGATGGTAAAGAATCTCGTAGTCGTAGTCTTTGATAAGTTCCAACCATCTCTTTTGGCGCATGTTTAAATCCTTCTGTGTAAAGATGTACTTCAGACTCTTATGGTATGTGTATATCTCACACTTTTTCCCATATAGGTAATGTCTCCAAATCTTCAGAGCAAACACTACTATCGCCAATTCCAAGTAATGAGTCGGATACCCTTTCTCGTAGTCCTTCAATTGGCGTGACGCATATGCAATAACCTTGCTGCTCTACATCATTACATAGCCTAATCCCTTATGTGAGGCATCACTATATACTATAAAATTTCCTGTACTATCAGGCCATGAAAACACAGGCGCAGTACTCAACCTCTTCTTCAGTTCTTGAAAACTCTCCTCACACTTTTCTGTCCAAACAAATTTAACCGTCTTCAGAGTAAAATTCGTCAACGGAGTCGCGATTTTGCAAAAGTCTTGAATAAATCTTCTATAATAGTATGTTAATCCAAGAAAACTTCTAACTTCAGACGGTGTCTTCGGCTGATCACAATTCATCACAGCTTCAACCTTCGACGGATCCACCAAAATTCCCTCTTTGTCAATCACGTGGCCAAGAAATTGCACACGTTCTAACCAGAATTCGCACTTCGAGAATTTTTTATAAAGCTTTTCCCGTCTTAGCGATTCTAATGTCAGCCTTAGATGTTCAGTGTGTTCCTCCTCAATTTTGGAATAAACCAAAATGTCATCTATGAACACCACTTCAAACTTATCTAGGAATGGCTTAAACATCTTATTCATTAAGTCCATAAATGCCGCTGGTGCATTCGTTAGACCAAATGACATCACCAAAAACTCATAATGTCCATACCGAGTTCTAAAAGCCGTCTTCGGTATATCTTCTCTTCTTACCTTCAACTGATGATATCCACTTCTCAAATTTATTTTCAAGAAGTATCTAGCACCTTTCAGTTGATCGAATAAGTCATCGATCCTAGGTAAAGGATACCTATTCTTGATTGTAACTTTGTTCAACTCCCTATAATCAATGCAAAGCCGCATCGATCTATCCTTCTTCTTCACGAATAATACTGGCGCTCCCCACAGTGAAACACTCGGCTGAATATACTTCTTGTCTAGTAATTCTAGCAGTTGAACCATCAGCTCCTTCATCTCTACTAGAGCCATTCTGTACGGAGCTTTTGAAATCAGAGCAGTTCCCGGTGCTAAGTCGATCACGAAATCTATTTCTCTATTTGGCAGAAGTCCTGGCAAGTCGTTTGAAAATACGTCCACAAACTCCCTAACCACTGATATCTCTTCTATCTTCGAACTCTCCTTACAAGTATCCACTATGTAGGCTAAGTATCCTACACAGCCTTGTTTCAAAAGTTTCTTGGCTTACATAATCGTCAGACAAATCGCTTGTCTAGGCGATTTGCTACTATAAACACTACCTTCAACGGAGTCGTAAGATTAACAGACTTCTTCTGACAATCGATTACCGCCCCATGGTTAAACAACCAATCCATACCCAGTATCACATCAAATTCCCCAAGTCTTATCGGAATCAAATCTACCCTCAACTCATGACCCTTAATATCCAATCTACAGTTCTTGTATACGAACGTAACAGGAATAACCTCCCTATTCGCAATCTCTATGTTCAAGGGGTAAACTAATTCCTCTTTAGGTATGTCTAAGGTCTTAGCAAATTCATCAGATATGAATGAACAAGTAGCACCCGAATCAAATAATACATATGCATTTATACTATTGATCAGAATAATACCTGACACCACATCTTTTGACTGCACAGCATCCTGCACCGTCATATTGAACGTTCTGGCAGTTGGTCAAACTACCTGCAGTGGTCCAACGATAGTCAGAGTGTTGCCACTGCCATTTCCTCCATTTCATGTTGACCCTCCAGCTAGCTTCTTCGGGAAACTTTGAGCTATGTGATCCTTAGATCCAAATGTGTAGCAAGCTCCCTTCTTTGGGTTAGGGCAATTTGGCGCAATGTGGCCTTCCTGACCACAGTTGAAGCATACTCGCCTTCCCTTCAGACACACTCCAGTGTGATTCTTACCGCATGTATTACATGCTTCAGTCCTTCTCTTCCGCTGGTTTTCCTGTTGACTTCCAGCAGATGTGTTGTCGTTCCACTTCCTTTTCTGGTTGATAGCCCCGCTACCCCCAGCCTTGTTTTCCGTCTCATTCTTCTTCTTCTTCAGGCCCTGATTATACTTAGTCACCGCGTCGCTTCCACCTTCAGCGAGGATGGCCTTTTTCAGCACAGCTGCAAACGTTCTTAGCCGGAACATGAAAACCTTGCTGTAGAGCCAGAGCTTCAATCCCTACTCGAACCTTCTCGCCTTCCTCTTGTCAGTACTGACCTGGTACGTAGAAAATCTGGCCAGCTCGTTGAATTTCGCGGCATATTCTGGCACCGTCATCGTTCCTTGCTTTAGCTCTAGGAACTGAACCTCCATCTGGTTCTGCGAGCTAATAGGAAAATATATTTCAAAGAACATCTCTTTGAAACTGTCCCATGGTATAACACCTTCTCCCTCTCTAGTATTATTAGTCTGCCACCAGAAGCTAGCTTTCGACTTCAATATGAACGTCGCAAAAGCCATCTTCTGGTCTTCGTTAACTCTGGTCACATCCAAGACCTTCTCTATTTCCATTATCCACGTTTGGGCCTCTATTGGATTCACCGATCCCTAAAATTTTAGCGGTCTTATTGCCTTAAATTCCTTATATGTTGTGCCTTGGACTTGAGGCTGATTCGCAAGCGCTCATGTCAGCAGGTTCACCAATTGTTGAACCGAATTGGGATTCGTCCCGTCGTTATTGTTGTCGATGTTATTCGTCGAACCCTCTAGGTGTAGACGTGTAGGTCTTCATCTAGGAGGCATCTTGCTGTTAAGAAATATTCTTATTAGATCCTTTACTCATTTCTTACATATTCAAGTTCATAATTAAACATTTAAAAAATCTTAATTCACATTTGAACACATAGCACGTCAAATAACTTCGATATTTTATTCATTCATAGTTTTAAAACATAGAATAGATAGCATCTCTACTATTTACATCACCTTTCCTGAACTGAAAAAGTTATAGGATCACATCATTATCTTATCCCATTATTATCTTAAATTTTAGGATTTACATTTATTTATATAAAAAGTAACACATAATTAATGATTCTACTATCTAGGCATGTTAAGACGTTGCACAGCCTCTCTGCGTTCTTCTTCCATCACCCGGAACACTGTTCTATGATCCACCATGTACCACGGTAAATCTTTGAACTGAGCTGGGTAATAGAAGACACGATCATGGGCCCTATCTATAGCCGTATGGAAAGCATAGTCTGTCTCCCTCAGCTTGGCCTTCTTCACTTGAACATCGTCTTCAGCTTGATATGCACGTTGTGTAGCCCTCAAGCTTGTTTCCTCCGCTCTGGCACGCTTCGCTGACTCCTCTTGGATGTTGTTCTTCAGCTTCGCTAGTTCGGCCAGTGCAACATCTCTGTCGCTGTGACGCCCCCAAATTCGAGTCCCAAGAACCTCAGACTTGGTACGCTACGGTACTTCATTATCATACATATTCTATCATCAAATGCGGAATAATAAACATATATTATTTATTTCATATAATTCTATAACATTTTCCCAGGTTTATTAACCTTAACTTAATACATACCTTCAAAATTACAAAAGGTTTACATAAAATAACTAAATAGTTATTCGCACAACAATCTATTATTGTATTTTACTTTTGTCTCTGTCCTTCTTCAAGCCTTCGCCTTAATCTGAAATTTATTATCATGATATAGCAAGGGTGAGCAACTACTTTGCCCAGTAAGTTTAAATTCAATAAAGATATATCATGAGTGAAAGAATAATAAGCTTTCAAGTTTTCAACAATATAATAATTGTGAAAAAGCATGAATCAACATGTCAATAATTGAATAACTGAATCAATAACGTTTAATGTCACAAGGACTATGAACAACTTTAACTAAACCTTAGGGTAATGAAGGTGATCAGCCTTTCATATCTGATGAACATATGCAATTTACTCTAAGTGCGAATCAATAATCAATTTAGATGTGAATAATCAACAATAATTATTCACTAACATGCCTTGAAATAGAACTCGAGTTTGAGTTAGGGAAACTTGCCTAAACTGTTGATTACTGCTACGCAATTTAAGTTAATCGCTTTATCGAAAAGACCTATCAATTATAAGATTTGATCTTTCAATTAGTATAACATACCTTACCTCATAATGTTATTACTTTAAAATTAAATCATCTAACACTTAACCACATAGTTTTAGTATTATCATTACACTTTGATAATCTTTTCATCATATCATAACTTATACTTGCTAGTTATCCCTTTATATGTCATCTTAGTAAACTAGATAACATTTAAGTAAACTGAAATACTATTTCAGTAAATCATATTATATTTCAGCATCCTGAAATCACCATTTCAGCAAACCATAAACTATTTCAGCAAACTGAAACCATTTCAGCAACTCAAAATCCAATTCAGCACCCTGAATTCTTATTTTATTCTATTACTAGCATAATATAGTTCCTTGAATACCAAATTCAACAACTATATTGAGAAATAACTTAATTCTCTTATTTAAATTTCCCGTTTAATATTATTAATAATTTAATAATATTTCAAGCTAACGTTATTGACCTTTTAATAACATTCAAGTCAAATAATACTAATAATATTTCAATCAAATATCATTAGTCATACAAAAATAATCTAAGTCGTTAATCACATTAATAAACAATTTATTTCAATTGTTTTCTATTTCTTAATTAATTCATTTAAGCACTCTAAAATACCATACACATATCAACTTTTCACCACCCGACCCAAACCTCCATCAAAAATCTACATAAAACGTGCTTAAGGGTCTCAAGTCGTAAAACCTTATTTTCCATATTTTTGGACATCATATACTTAATTAAACTCATTTATCTATATAACATCATTTATATGAAAAATACCAAATCAGTCCCAAAAATATTTCTTTTCTAGGATTTGGCAGAATATAGTCCCACATTGAATATATATTTTTCCCTGAACTTTTAAAATACATTTACTTTATTTAAATAGTCCATAATAGCCAAATCTTCTACGATTTATCATAAATTGAGATTAACTCCAAAAATTCTAAACTTTACAGGGTAGGTTCCTGTTATATACATATACTTTTAGTAAATATTGTATAATTTTTGGACTTATACACAGAGAGTTATTTGGGTGGTTTTATAAAAATAGCCCTTCACCGTAAAATCCATATCTCTCAAACCGTATGGCCAAAAATTCTTAAGCTTTTATAGGACCTTCATATCTTCTAATATTAGAACTCCAAATGGTATCAGAATTTTTAAAGTATAAAAAGTGGACGACAATTCCCCCGAGGTAGACTAATCCAACATAGTTCCAAGAAAACGGGATTATTTTTACCAAAACCCACACCACGACTTTTACAAACGAGATTTTTGAGTTCTACCACTTGGGTTTACTAGTCAACACCTATATCTAGCACTTCTCTTTGACGGATCACGAAAAGAAGGTGTAGATAAAAAACGGTGGACATCCAAAGCACTAAAAGTTAGGATTTTATAAACTAAAAAATTTATTTTTGTTTTCTTTTGATTTCCACACAAATCAACACCCAATATGGGTAAATCTATACTTTAATCCATATAAATCACAAAGATTAAAGGGTTTTATACTTTCATAACAAAACTCCTTTCATCAAATCCATAAAATAAATGAGAAGAAAGCTTAGGAGAACATAGGTTTTATACCTTTTCTTTTTCTTCTTCTTCTTCTTCTTCTCTTCCATGGTGGAATTTCTCTTTCTTTTTCTCCCCTAAGGGCTGCCGCCCTTCCCCTTTTCTTTCCCTCTTCTCCCGTTCTTTCTTTTTCCTTTCTTTTTCTCTCTCTTCTTATCTTTTTCTTTTCTTTTCCTTCTTATCTCTCTTTTTCTCTTCCTTATTATTTTCTTCTTATCCATCCGGCCACTTGGCCCCTTCTTCTTTTCCCTTATCTCTTGAGGTAACTTGCAAGCAATGATAAGTGTGTTGGCACCACTAATAATTCAACACCTAAAAAGTTACTTACCAACTAAAGTAAATATCATTATTACATTTCTCCTCTTTTCTCCTCCCCACTAAATTCGGTCACTTGGCCATAATATCATCCCACTTTTGTTTTATTAAATGCTTCATTTAATGACTAACCCTTCCACACTTGGGCTCAACTTGGGTTTTTAATTAAATTTTCATTGGGCTTGCATTTTTTATAATTTTACTTACTAACAAAAATTAATTTGGGCTTTCACCCAAAATTAAATTGGGTCATTATTAAACTTGCTCTATACATGATATATTAAGCTAATTTAATAATTTAATTGCTATTAAATCAAATTAGCTAGAAATTCAATCCTTAAATAAATAATTGGGCTTATTTAAATAATATATTCTCCTTAGTCCAATAAAATTTATTATTTCTTGAACTAATGCTAATCATTCTTGATATCTCCATATTATTATTCATCAATAATATTAATTAATTTATATAACCCAATTACACTTACCATATTCAAATAAATTGAATATATCATTAGAGTTCAATAATTCCCTACACTTGTTGGGCTTAGCTAAGCCACTTTATATAATGTGTTGGGCTCTCTAATTAATACATTGGGCTATGTAAAATTGACATAGTCCAATCCTTTCCATCTTATCCCACAGTAAATATTTAATTAGGGTTTTCATTTTCCCACCTTTAAAAATAATTTCCTTACTAATGTATCTTTAATTTCATAACCCAATTAGATGTAGTTATAAAATTAATTATTCGAGATATATAAAATAAATCTCTTAGAATTAGTATATATTTTTATATACTAACATTCTCTCATATTATAACCTCTTAGGTTATTTAATTATCATACCTAATATATTTATTAGGTTACATAATTTTATTCTTAATTCACTTTTATATACAAAATAAATGTATAAACATTATATAATGTATATTTATTTAATCACATACATAGCTCACATAAATCATCACATATTCCACTTCTAACTCTAATTTTGACTTTTCTCCATAAAAGTCAACTGTTGACTTTGACCAAAAAATCAACCCTTACACATTTTGTGTTTATTGTCCTTTTTGACTAAACTTGACGTTCCGGACGTAACCGAGCAGTCCGTTCCCCAAAATTCTATCTCTAACTCAAATTTTGAGTTTTAACTTACTCTATTTTTATTGCTAATCATATTAGCTAATAATTTTATACTTATTCATCTTTTTATTTGTCAATCAAGGCTAACATTCAAACTATGTAAATTACTAACATAGTTTTTTCTTAATTTTTCATATCCTTAAAATAATTCATAATTCTTCTTGCTAAAATATATAGCACCTTACTAAGTATATATATATATATATATATATATATACTCATCTTCGTTTAACCTCATAGCATCTCTTCATGTGAAATCGTATTTCCTTAATAAAATTTTTGCATGCATCATTATAACATTTCTTAGATTATTCAGTTCACATCGAATTTATAGGTATCGTAATACCTTACCCTTGATATTCCTTCAAGTACATATTAATTTATTTCTAGGGTTTTGGAATTTTGTAACCCATATTTTCTCTATTCTCATTCGAATAGCAAACCATATAGGTTTTACTTAAAAAAATTTAAATAAATCCTCAAATTCTCATCTAGGTTTTATTCTTTAAACTTTATTTTAATCATTTAAAATCTTATAGATTTTTGGGTTATCACATCACCCATTCTTCTAAGAATTTCGTCCTCGAAATTACAGTTTACTAATCACTACTCCTTTTATTCATCAAAACTAGGTTTTCAAGTTAACCATTCTCTGATTTCATGCTCAATTTAATGAGTACATATTGCTTCCTACTATGAGGAGCTCTTCTATCATCATATTCTTCCATGACTTCTCTCTAAGGAGTTAAAACTTTTTAAATCATGCTGAGGGGTGGGAGCTGTCGTTTACACTCCTAAATTAACCTCACTTTTACTTCACGAATTTAAACAATTAGCACAGTAGTAAGCAAGGATCGATCCCACAGAGAGTGATTTGTTTTATATTTATCCTATAATTTCTAATGAAAAGGGGGTTTTGAATTGATTAAACTAAATAAAAAAGAATAAAGTAATAAGAATTAACAATGAATAAAAAACTTCAATTCTTCAGTTCAGTATCATCTTTTCACAATTATAGAGTAATCAAGTGTAACATTATTTACCCTTCAATGAAACTAATAGCCCTAGGTAACAACAAGCTCTGCTACCTGAAACTCCCCTTAGATTGTCACTAAATGAAACAAGTTCTTCACAAGATTCTAACCATTATATAACCTAGAACAAGTTCTCTAGATTTAATATAACAGAAGCATTAAGAAATAGAGAACTAGACTAATCCAAGCAACAAATACATAAGCTCGATTTGTTTAACTTGTTTCCTGATAACCTTAGTAATACACAAAAGCTTGTCCACAATTAGTATCACTAATTTTCTATTTGTGATGAAGACAGATATCAATTACACGTAATACTAATCTTAATTTAGCAAATGATATTAATTCACTAATTTAATCCTGTAGAATCACGTTAGTAAATTGAATAACATACAAGAAGTTAAAGTAGATTATCAGAATAAATCTCATGCAAAAAGTAATAAATAAAGTAAACTTGATCAAACCGTTTATTTATGAATAAGGTTCAACATCCCTTCCGAACTGAATTGAAAGAATTAGTTCATGCCTCCAAGCAATCCTAAATCTAATATGAAAAAAAATAAAAAGATCCCAAATACAAGGGAAAGGATCCCCTATTTATAACTATTAAAATCTAAGATTATTTCATGCCTTAGCTACCCTTTCTTGTTGCCGAATTCAAATTGCGAAAGAACAAGCTGCTCGACATTTTTTCGCCTGCCCTCCCCAGCGGGAGGAGTCCTTGGCGAATCCCCGCCCCAGCGGGACCACCTATTTCCCAACCAGCTAAAATCCCTTTGCATGTCCATGTGTTCTATTTTACATACTGATTCGTGAGCTGCCCATTTAGTCAAATCCCTTGCCCACGTCATCCACATATACTTGTGATTTAGTTGCCATGTTACTTTCCTTTTCCAGCTAAGAATTCGAGAGCTCATAGGAACATGACCCCCACCTATGATGAATTAGAGTTGCTTTAATTCGGAATGCATGAAAGGCTTCAATTGAAACCATCCAATCCGTGTGCTACTTGACTTCTGAGGTACTTGGACTTTGTAAACTCCTAGGACTTTGTAAGCTGCTCCACACGAATTGAATTGGAAAGGGCTGCTAAAACCGTGGGCCCATATACATTCCGTGAGCTGCTTCCATGGAATCCTTAAGCTATCTCGTGTGGGCTGAACCGTTGCTGCCTAAACCCAAGCTCCAATTGGAAATAAGAGAATGAGCCCACTTGATAAATTATCTTCTTGCTAGCGTGGCCCACTTGTTTAATAAGATGATACTTGCTTGCATGCATATGCTGCTAATTCAATTTGGATGTGCTTGGCCTTGTGAGGTGCTTGAAACCGTGGCCCACATGCAATATTTAATTGGTTGTTAGTTTAATTCCGGACGTGACCTGCTTGGACTCTTGGACTCATCAAAACTGAACTTGCCCTTGCATGTGCTGGCCATTCTTTTCCCAAATTGGAATTACCCAATCCTTTATTAGCATGACTCCATAATTCGTGCACTTCCTTTGCTATTGTAATTCGTGGCCCAGATGGAATTAACAAGCATGATATGAATTGGACATATGTAATAACAAGATGCTAGACTCTTTATGAATGCCAAGCTGGTGAACGTGTGGCCCATGAACATTCTATTTCCGAATTGAGTTTAAAAACCCACAAACTTATTCTTTTTCATCATTTTAGCCCTTTACGTCTTAATTCGCCTGAAATAATAAACACACCAATTAAGCCCATATCTACATGAAACATGTAATAAAACTAAACATAAAGGAATAGTAATCATCGAATATTATGTACTTATCAAATTCCCCCACACTTAGCCTGTACACGTCCTCGTGTAAACCAAAAGTTTAATTTTTAAAAATAATTTTATTCAACCAGTATGTCAAAAGATTTAAGATCAAATCATGATTATCAATACTAAATCCACAAAAACATAATTAACGTTCATCAATTAACTCAAGATAACCACCTCGCCACTTTACCAATTAATTTCATTAAGTCAAATAGTATCCACATAAGCACTCTTTTATGATCCACACACTTACTCAACTTAGTTATCATGAAGCAAAAATTGTGCACACCACTCAAAAACTCAAAACATACTTTTTCCTGCTTTATTTTTTTCTCTTTCCAAGACCCTTTCATTTTCTTATTTGTTTTCGGAGAATGCATTTTATGCTCCATTTCACCTTCCTCAATCATTCTTTTGTAAGTGAGTGCATTTTATGCTCCATCTCACTTATTCACACGTGTTTATGGGATAGTGTGTTTTACGCTCCATCTCATCCCACCACATGATCTCTCTTTACTTCTTTTTTTTCTCTTTTTCACAATATATTGATTTTCAACTTTCTTAATTTTTTTTCACATGGTCATGTAAATAGCATAAGCAGTTCAATAGTTCTAAAGCATGAGATTAGTGCACATAGACAACTCCACAGATAACTTAGCCAACTAAGCATATATCACATGTTCAAGTACTCATGAGACACAAATTCAAATCAAATCGATTTCTATGGATCATGACTTAGTTTTTCTCAATCATTAATCAATTAAGCACCAAACAGATTTTGAGTTTTTCGCATTGATTTCTAATTTTTGACTTTATCCTTCGAACACATAGTCAAAATAGAATTATGGAAATCAAATTTTTCAAAAAAATTTCAAGGCATCAAGATGGTCCTATTTCCTTTCAAAATTGGTAGATCAAATATCCCTAAATATAAAATAAAAACCTAAATCTCTCCCCCCCCACACTCAAACCGTATATTGTCCCCAATGTAAGAAAATCATGCAAAGAAGAAAGAACTACAACTAACAAATTAAAAACAAAAGGGATAGAAAGATCAAATCTGAATTCTTGGGTTGCCTCCCAAGCAGTTGTCCTTGTTTATTGTCATTGGCTTGACATCTTTCTCTATTCTATGTAATTGGACTCGTGAACTTTAAGTGGACTGGTAGCAGTTTCATCCTTAAATGAGGAACATTGTGTACTTCATGATCCTGCTCCTTCTCAGCCATCAAATCCTCTTTGTATAATTGTATTCGATCAAAAGATTCTTGCACTGAATAATCCACAACATCAATAGCAAAAACAGCTTTAACATTACCAAGATACCTTTTAGACTCATCGGCGTCGAACTGGAACTTTATACTGTTCACTTTCATGGTAAAGGTACGATGGTGTGTATCATTCATTGCTTCTGTTAGTTGTATTGATGAAAATGAATCATCATCCTTCTCGTAGAGATCTGCAGAACTTATCAAATCATTTTCCTCTTCCTCTTGTTCCTTCTCTTGATCAAATTCTATATGACTGTCTGTTCCTGAAGTAAGCACTGAATCCTCCTGCTCCTCTTCGGCATATCTCTTAATAAACTGAGGAGGTAACTCCCCTAAACCTTGAGATTCTAACCTTCCTACTGTGGTTACAAGCTGACCAACTTGATCCCTCAGACCTTGAATAGAAGTTCTTGTCTCCTGCTGGAACTGCTGTGTCTGACTCATGAACTGTAGTGTTTGGCTCATGAATGCCTTGAACATATCCTCCATAGATGTCCCAGAATTGACAGGTACTTAGTAGCTCAAGTCGTGATGATCTTTCCATCCGAAATTGTGAGTGTCTGCCCAAGGATCACATTGATGTGGATTTTGTCCCCACCGCATTAACTTGATGAACAATTACATCCTCTTGCACTATGGGACAATCATTTGTTGCATGCCCAATTTTGAGCAAATTCCATATACTTTTGCAACTTGCATATTCCCTGTTATTAATTGTCGCACCACAGCAGTTAAGTTAGAAATCTGTTGTACCAATTCACTCGTGCTTACCTCACTTACCCTTTGTGGAGCATGATCATTCCTTGTTCCGTATTGTTGTGAGTTAGCAGCCATGTTTGCAATCAGATTTCTTGTAGCCTCCGGTGTCTTGTCTACTAATGCTCCTCCACTTGCTGCATCAATCATGCTTCTATCCGTTGGTGGAAACCCCTCATAGAAGTACTGGATCAAGTGATGATCATCAATCCCGTGAGATGGACAGCTGGAACACAACTTATTGAACCTTTCCCAATACTCATAGAGAGTTTCTCCATTGAACTGCCTGATTCCACATATCTCCTTCCTTGTATCGGCAACTCTTGATGCAGGAAAATACTTCTCCAAGAATAACCCTTGCATGTCAGTCCATGATCATATCGATCCTAAAGGAAGATAGTATAACCAATCTTTAGCCAAATCTGCTAATGAGAAAGAAAAAAGTCTAAGCTTGATCTGTTCCTCTGGCACTCCTTGTGATTTCATCGTGGAACACACCACATGAAACTTCTTTAGATGCTCATATGGATTTTCACCTGTAAGACCACGAAAAGTAGGCAAAAGATGAATTAGTCCAGAGTTAAGTTCAAAAGCAACGTCTAAAGTAGGATATTCAATACACCAAGATGGTTGATCAAGATCAGGAATAGCCAGTTGTTTCAAAGTCCGGTTGTTGTTCGGCACCGCCATCTTTTCCTTTTTAAGTGTTGGAACAAAAGCTTCTTTTGTATCTGCAGTTTTCTCTATCTCTTGATCAAAATTTAAGTCAATAAAGTGAGAGGATTGAGTCATAAAATAAAAAGAAAAAGAAAATAATAAAAATAAATGAAAGTAAAGAATAAACAAAAACAAATAACACTCTCCAACAATGGCGCCAAAATTTGGGAGCTGTCGTTTACACTCCTAAATTAACCTCACTTTCACTTCACGAATTTAAACAATTAGCACAGTAGTAAGCAAGGATCGATCCCACAGAGAGTGATTTGTTTTATATTTATCCTATGATTTCTAATGAAAAGGGGGTTTTGAATTGATTAAACTAAATAAACAAGAATAAAGTAATAAGAATTAACAATGAATAAAAAATTTCAGTTCTTCAGTTCAGTATCACCTTTTCACAATTATAGAGTAATCAAGTGTAACATTGTTTACCCTTCAATGAAACTAATAGCCCTAGGTAACAACAAGCTCTGCTACCCGAAACTCCCCTTAGATTGTCACTAAATGAAACAAGCTCTTCACAAGATTCTAACCATTATATAACCTAGAACAAGCTCTCTAGATTTAATATAACAGAAGCATTAAGAAATAGAGAATTAGACTAATCCAAGCAACAAATACATAAGCTCGATTTGTTTAACTTGTTTCCTGATAACCTTAGTAATACACAAAAGCTTGTCCACAATTAGTATCACTAATTTGCTATTTGTGATGAAGACATCTATCAATTACACGTAATACTAATTTTAATCTAGCTGATGATATTAATTCACTAATTTAATCCTGCAGAATCACGTTAGTAAATTGAATAACATACAATAAGTTAAAGTATATTATCAGAATAAATCTCATGCAAGAAGTAATAAATAAAGTAAACTTGATCAAACCATTTATTTATGAATAAGGTTCAACATCCCTTCCGAACTGAATTGAAAGAATTAGTTCATGCCTCTAAGCAATCCTAAATCTAATATGAAAGAAAATAAAAAGATCCCAAATACAAGGGAATGGATCTCCTATTTATAACTATTAAAACCTAAGATTATTTCATACCTTAACTGCCCTTTCTTGTTGCCGAATTCAAATTACGAAAGGACAAGCTGCTCGACATTTTTCCGCCTGCCCGCCCCAGCGGGAGGAATCCTTAGTGAATCCCCGCCCTAGCGGGACCACCTACTGCCCAACCGGGTAAAATCCCTTTTCATGTCCATGTGTTTAGGGGTGCTCATTGGTAAAAAAACGAATCGGAACCGAAAAAATAGAACCAGAACCAAACCGAAATTACAGGAAAATCTAGAACCGGTACCGGTATCGAATAACCGGTTTCAGTACCGGTTTGGTACAAATTCGATTTCGGTTTTTTCGGTTCGATTTTCGATTATACCGCAAAAAATAAATAATTCATTATTATTTTATATTCTTGTTTTTGCAATTAGAATACTGTATATACCCAAGTTTGTAATGAGGAATCCATGATAATATCTTCCATGGGTTGTGTTGTGCAGGTTCAAAGTTGGCAGTGCTTTGGTAAATTGTAATTGGTAGACTGGTAGTACAGCTGCAAGCCTGCAGCAGCCTCGTGTACAAGTGTTGTCTTGTTGCTGTGTTGCAGTGTTGGACAAGATGACTAATTGACTACACAATTTAGAGGATTTAGTTGCCATGTTACTTTCCTTTTCCAGCTAAGAATTCGAGAGCTCATAGGAATAATACAAAGGTTTGTACAACTCAGCTATCACATGAGTCCTCAATCGAAATCCCACCTAATCTTAGTCTCCTCTTTGCTCAATACGAATTTCATTTAATCCGTATCTCATCATCCTTTTCAACTCTTTTGAGTTTAACTCGTACTATTTCATAATACCATATTTGTATAGCAATTATGCTATTACGTCTTCAATCAATAGATTGATCATCTGTCCTCCTATGACCTTATCAGATCATGTTGTGATCTTATCTTATAATAATGTTATATTATGATTCTTTACTATTTTATGATCGTTTTGTTTTATGATCTTCTTTCCCCTTAATCATATTATATTATGATTTTACACTTTTCATCTTATAGACTTTGTCTATTTATTATCACTTTTCATCTTTACTATTGGAGTAAGGTAACTCCAGATTCTTATCTTATAATTCTGCAAGATTTTTCTTTGAATCTTATTTATCTTCTTCTTATCTTTAATGATGAATTCCCTGAATTCATCTCTTATCACTTAAACTCTATTTGAGTTTATTCATCATCCTCATCTCTGCAGTTATAACCTAAGGTAATCCTACCTAAGGTTTATAACCTACAGCTCTGATACCAACCTGTGACGCCCCCAAATCCGGGTCTCAAGAACCTCGGACTTGGTACGTTACGGTACTTCATTATCATACATATTCTATCATCTAATGCGGAATAATAAACATATATTATTTATTTCATATAATTCTATAACATTTCCTTAGATTTATTAACCTTAACTGAATATATACCTTCAAAATTACAAAAGGTTTACATAAAATAACTAAATAGTTATTCGCACAACAATCTATTATTGTATTTTGCTTTTGTCATTGTCTTTCTTCAAGCCTTCGCCTTAATCTGAAATTTATTATCATGATATAGCAAGGGTGAGCAACTACTTTGCCCAGCAAGTTTAAATTCAATAAAGATATATCATGATTGAAAGAATAATAAGCTTTCAAGTTTTCAACAATATAATAATTGTGAAATATCATGAATCAACATGTCAATAATTGAATGACTGAATCAATAACATTTAATGTCACAAGGACCATGAACAACTTTAACTAAACCTTAAGATAATGAAGGTGATCAGCCTTTCATATCTGATGAACATATGCAATTTGCACTAAGTGCGAATCAATAATCAAGTTAGATTTGAATAATCAACAATAATTATTCACTAATATGCCTTGAAATAGAACTCGAGTTTGAGTTAGGAAAACATGTCTGAACCGTTGATTACTGCTACGCAATTTAAATTAATCGCTTTATTGAAAAGACCTAGCAGTTATAAGATTTTATCTTTCAATTAGTATAACATACCTTATCTCATACTGCTATTACTTTAAAAGTAAACCATCTAACACTTAACCACATAGTCTTAGTATTATCATTACACTTTGATAATCTTTTCATCATATCATAACTTATACTTGCTAGTTATCCCTTTATATGTCATCTTAATAAACTAGATAACATTTAAGTAAACTGAAATACTATTTCAGTAAATCAGATTATATTTCAGCATCCTGAAATCACCATTTCAATAGACCATAAACCATTTCAGCAAACTGAAACCATTTCAGCAAACTAAAACCATTTCAGCAACCCAAAATCCAATTCAGCACCCTGAATTCTCGTTTTATTCTATTACTAGCATAATATAGTTCCTTGAATACCAAATTCAACAACTATATTGAGAAATAACTTAATTCTCTTATTTAAATTTCCCGTTTAATATTATTAATAATTTAATAATATTTCAAGCTAAGGTTATTAACCTTTTAATAACATTCAAGTCAAATAATACTAATAATATTTCAATCAAATATCATTAGTCATACAAAAATAATATAAGTCATTAATCACATTAATAAACAATTTATTTCAATTATTTTTTATTTCTTAATTAATTCATTTAAGCACTCTAAAATGCCATACACATATCAACTCTTCACCACCCGACCCAAACCTCCATCAAAAATCTGCATAAAACGTGCTTAAGGGTCTCAAGTCGTAAAACCTTATTTTTCATATTTTTGGACATCATATACTTAATTAAACTCATTTATCTATATATCATCATTTATATGAAAAATACCAAATCGGTCCCAAAAATATTTCTTTTCTAGGATTTGGCAGAATATAGTCCCACATTGAATATATTTTTTTTCCTGAATTTTTAAAATACATTTACTATATTTAAATAGTCCATAATAGCCAAATCTTCTCATATTTATCATAAATCGAGATTAACTCCAAAAATTCTGAAATGTACAGGGTGGGCTCCTGTTATATACATGTACTTATAGTAAAAATTTCATAATTTTTGAACTTATACACAGAGAGTTATTTGGGTGGCTTCATAAAAATAACCCTTCACCGTAAACTCCATATCTCTCAAACTGTGTGGTCAAAAATTCTTAAATTTTTACAGAACCTTCATATCTTCTAATATTAACACTCCAAATTGTTTCAGAATTTTTAAAGTAGAAAAAGTGAACGAAATTACCCCCGAGGAAGATTGATCCAAAATAGTTCTAAGAAAACAAGATTATTTTTACCAAAATCCACAGCACGACTTTTAGAAACGTGATTTTTGAGTTCTACCACTTGGGTTTACTAGTCAACACCTATATCTAGCACCTCTCTTCGACGGATCGCGTAAAGAAGGTGTAGATAAAAAACGGTGGACATCCAAAGCACTAAGAGTTAGGGTTTTATAAACTAAAAAAATTATTATTATTATTTTTTATTTTCACATAAATCAACACCCAGTATGGATAAATCTATACTTGAATCCATATAAATCACATAGATTAAAGGGTTTTATACTTTCATAACAAAACTCCTTTCATCAAATCCATAAAACAAATGAGAAGAAAGCTTAGGAGCACATATGTTTTATACATTTTCTTTTTTCTTCTTCTTCTTCTTCGTCTTCTTCCATGCTGGAATTTCTCTTTCTTTTTCTCCCCTAAGGGCTGCGCCCTTCCCCTTTTTTTTTCCATCTTCTCCCGTTTTTTCTTTTTCCTTTCTCTTTCTCTCTGTTTCTTATCTTTTTTTTCCTTTATTTTCCTTCTTACCTCTCTTTTTCTCTTCCTTATTCTTTTCTTCTTATCCATCCGGCCACTTGGCCCCTTCTTCTTTTCCCTTATCTATTGAGGTAACTTGCAAGCAATGATAAGTGTGTTGGCACCACTAATAATTCAACACCTAAAAAGTTATTTACCAACTAAAGTAAATATCATTAATACATTCCTCCTCTTTTCTCCTCCCGACTAAATTCGACCACTTGGCCATAATATCATCCCACTTTTGTTTTATTAAATGCTTCATTTAATGACTAATTTACCATTCCACACTTGGGCTCAACTTGGGTTTTTAATTAAATTTCCACTGGGCTTGCATTTTTTATGGTTTTGCTTACTAACAAAACTTAATTTGGACTTTCACCTATAATTAAATTGGGTCAATATTAAACTTGCTCTATACATGATATATTAAGCTAATTTAATAATTTAATTGCTATTAAATCAAATTAGTTACATGTCCAATGCTTAAATAAATAATTGGGCTTATTTAAATAATATATTCTCCTTAGTCCAATAAAAAAAAATTATTTCTTGAACTAATGCTAATCATTCTTGATATCTCCATATTATTATTCAACAATAATATTAATTAATTTACATAACCCAATTACACTTATCATATTCAAATAAATTGAATATATCATTAGAGTTCAATAATTCCCTACACTTGTTGGGCTAAGCTAAGCCACTTTATATAATGTGTTGGGCTCTCTAATTAATACATTGGGCTATGTAAAATTGACATAGTCCAACCCTTTCCATCTTATCCCACCCTAAATATTTAATTAGGGTTTTCATTTTCCTACCTTTAAAAATAATTTTCTTACTAATGTATCTTTAATTTCATAACCCAATTAGATTTAGTCATAAAATTAATTATTCGAGATATATAAAATAAATCTCTTAGAGTTAGTATATATTTTTATATACTAACATTCTCTCATATTATAACCTCTTAGGTTATTTAATTATCATACCTAATATATTTATTAGGATACATAATTTTATTCTTAATTCATTTTTATATACAAAATAAATGTATACACATTATATAATGTATATTTATTTAATCACATACATAGCTCACATAAATCATCACATATTCCACTTCTAACTCTAATTTTGACTCTTCTCCATAAAAGTCAACTGTTGACTTTGACCAAAAAATCAACCCTTACACATTTTGTGTTTATTGTTCTTTCTGACTAAACTTGACGTTCCGGACGTAACCGAGCAGTCCGTTCCTCAAAATTCTATCTTTAACTCAAATTTTGAGTTTTAACTTACTCCATTTTTATTGCTAATCATATTAGCTAATAATTTTATACTTATTCATCTTTTTTTTTTGACAATCAAGGCTAACATTCAAACTATGTAAATTACTAACATAGTTTTTTCTTAATTTTTCATATCCTTAAAATAATTCATAATTCCTCTTGCTAAAATATATAGCACCTTACTAAGTATATATATATATATATATATATATATATATATATATATATATATATACACACACACACACTCATCTTCGTTTAACCTCATAGCATCTTTTCATGTGCAATCTTATTTCCTGAATAAAATTTTCACATGCATCATTATAACAAAGAAAAGGGGCCAAGGCTTATTATTGTTATATGCCCAAGCCAAATGAAAATAATGATTGCATAAATGTGATGACTCAACCACTGGTAACATTTTTGTTGGGCTAAAATTATTCATCAGCTTGTGACAATTCGTGTGCTACAATTTAATCCAAGCCCTTCAATTCTCCATCATACAATCCGGTCCTTCCATTTTCAAAAATGAATTTTCAAAATTACTATTTTGCCCTAAACTCAAAACTCCTATAAATAGGAAGCTTTTTCATTCATTTCACCTTACCAATTTATATATCTGAAAAGCTTACTCTCATTGCCTATATTCTATCCGATTAAGCTTTCACTCTCTTTTTCTAATCAAAGTTCTAATTCTATTTTGGAAGAGAAAAATTGGTCAAAGTATTTGAGATAAGTTATTAATTTATTACTGTTCATAATATCTCATATTTGCTTATAAATATAGATAATCAGATATAAAATTCTTTAACCAAGACTAGAGTCTTAGAGAGGTCAACTGGGAGTTGGGTCTTTAGTGTACTTGTGAGGTGAGGAAGAGATTATTGTTTCAAGACCAAGCTATATAATAGTTCTTGTAAGAACCCGAATTTTTAGATATTATTAAATAAGGATTTAATAAATAAAATTCTTAAACTGTGAGATGGGTTCGAATAAGAGTATTTTTATGTGATATAAGGTATGTGGTATTATATTACATAGGGTAATATGGACTATGTAATATGTGTTTTTGTGATTTATAAATATATTATTAATATATATTTGTTACTTAGCGTAGAGACGATTCAGTTGAGATAAAGGAAGTGGATAAATTCCTATCGATATTAAATAATTTATAGAATTATTTTATCATAGTAAGTTGGTGACATTAAATATCCTTAATGTATAATCACCATATTCTTGTGTATGTATTAATAACTCGTATGTTTATAATATAGGTTATTAATAGCACTTAAGCTATCCATGAATAGGTTTGGATAGTGAAGTATGAGTTAGTTAAGGAATTAACTAATAAGAATAAATATTAGTTAATTTAAGTTGGGAGTTATATTATGAAATAATATAATGAGAGTATTGAACCTTAATTAACTATGATGATATAGTACAGTGTTTAATTTACTTAAGTAAAGGAGTGAATTAATATGTGTGTTGAATATGTAATTATAGTTGGTACTTTTATATATATTACTTAGAATAGTAATATGTGAGAAAGTCTAATGTACAAATAACGTCAAATATATATATATATATATATATATATATATATATATATATATATATATATATATATATATATACACGTTATTAAAGGGAGATGGAAATCATTATATCTTTAAATGAATATTTGAAGAAATTATTTTGGGAATAATTTATAGAAAAGAAAGAGAAATGGTTATTATATATTTTAATAAAGGATATTAAAATAATTTTTAATATTAAATTATTTTAATAAAAGGAGGAAATGTTATTTTTGAATAGTAACATTACCTTATATATTTTGTATAAGGTGTGATTGATTAATATGATAGATATATTACATATTTGCTATATGTAAATAAATTGATAGAAACAATTTCTTATAATAGAAAATAAACTTATTATCTATTTTCTATATATAATATATGTACATGTATTTTACATGTAATTATTCGATATTATATTATATTATAATATCTTGAGTTAATAAATAAAGTATTTTCTAATAATGAATATCTTTATTTGAAAAAAAACATAATATTTTATGATATGGATAAATACATAATGTATTTTCAAGGGAGTTCAATTAATGAAAGAAAACTAAGTTATTTTAATTAAATAACTTAAGTTATTATTTGATCGTGAATATTATTAGTTAAATATTTAATAGAGTATATATATTAATTATTATAAGCGTAAAGGTTATACTTATTATAAGTATAATTAATTGAAGTAATTTAACATTTTAATAGCTTGAGTTATTATATTTTCGTAAAGGTCATATATAATATTTGAATATTCGATTTATAAAATATTTATATGTGGACCTTGGATTTAATAGTTCTAATTTAATTGAACATGTTATGAGTAGTAATGTGGTGAGAGATGAGTAAGTGATGAGAATAATAATAAGCTTGAGATTAAGCTTGTGAGAAATGCCTTGTGTGGCACAATAATAGATTCGGTAATGGATTGATTAATTCAAAGATGAAAGAATTATTAATTAAACAATTAATCTATATTAATTGTTATTATAATAATATGTTGAATTATTATTATTGCGAGTGATAGCATGATAATAAGTATATTTGTTATAAATATAATAAGACTTATATTTATTTATTGTGATAATTAACTATATAAATGTTAATTAATTGTTATGGAAATTATAATTCCATTGATTAATGAGAAATAGATTAATTAATTATTATTATTAATTAATTTATGAGATAAGTAAATTATTTACTTCTATATGCAAGCATGCGAATAAAATGTATAGCGTATAGTAACTAACTATATATTGTATGAAGTGTGAAGTGTAGTTATCTTTATTAAGTATAATGCAATGTGACGCATTAATATAGCTATATATTATATATAGACTATATAGTAAGGTTAATTGTAGGTTACATAATAATGTTTATGTGATTACATATGTGTGGGTGAACCTTATTTAGTACCATGTGAATGTTATAACAAGTAAACAATTGTTAATCGATAAGGATTTCAATAATTGGAATAATAGAGTTGGGATAGTAAAGGTGATGATACGCGATAGAATTATATCCGGAAGGATAAGATATATATGGGTGGTATATGATACATTGTAAATAAAGATTACAATTATAATTCATTTATAACCTAAGCTATATGAAATGAAGGTGTATATGTATTTTATAGCCTATGTGTTTATAAAATGAAATTTGTGTACCCTAAGTGTATATATAAGGTGTATAAGTGTATAACATTAGTGTAGTACACTTGCTAGTTGCAAATGCTGAGATTACTTCTTGTCCCTAATTGTGAGTCCCTCCTCATTTCTCCTCACGTGAATGGCTAGGAGCTATGCCTATCTCCCTCAAACTCAACAATTGTAGCTAATGATGAGATGGGGAATGGGTATCATGATGGATACCACCAACTCTTTCTTGCACAATGGACTCTCCTTCATTCCATTAGTTTGTAATAAGAGGCAAAGCTATTGTCTGTGTAGTGAGTTTTCTATAAATGAAGCTCCCTCCTTCTCATTTGATGTTGCTGAGTTTTCTGTCAAGTGTAAGATATAGAGTAAGTGTACTAATTGGAGAAGGAGACTAAGAATTGGAGATGTCAACAAGCTTAGAATTTCAATTCACAAAGGTAAAACTTTTACAGTGTCCATAGTTTGATAATTGGAGAGTTCTTGAATTTCTTAAGTTATTGATTATGTTAAATTAGATGGTAATTGAATTGGAGAATGATGGTTAGTTGTTATATAAGCTGTTATACATGTTAGAAATACATTGTTATTGATATTGAGCATGATAAGTAAGAAAATTCTGAGTTTGGACTGGTTTCTGCCGAAGCAGAAAAATTCCTGGACTGGCCGGACACCGGCGCAGCTGCGCCGGGTTTGTACCTGGTGCCTGCGCAGCTGCGCAGGGTCCTGGAACCAGATTTTTGTTTTTTGTTTTGTTGCAAATCTGCTAACTGTTGGACAATTGCTATAACTAGCGTGCAAGCATGTGTAACGTGTATGTAAGAGTACTTTAAACTAACATGAGCATGCTATATTAGAATCGCTTGCTTGAATAGTGAAGTTATAGATTTCACAATAAACTTAGAGTTTCAAAATTTACATTAACTTATTATATCCGTTTTAAACATTCTGACTTTTGAGTCATGTTTGTATGACCTAGAAACACGTGAAATGCATGTTGACTTGCGTACATATGTTTCATAGTATAGTACGAGCATGATGAACCTCACTAGTGAACATTTTTAACAAAAGTATAAGTTTTAAATGTGAACTTTGACATGTAAAGATCCTATACGTATTCTGATTTTTTTTGGGCATGCTTATATGGCCTTGAAATGCATGACGGACATATTAACTTACGGATATGGATTTCATAATGAAGCATGAACATGTTGGACTTGTTAGTGAGCTTCACTAATGAAAACACGAGTCTTGAACGTGAACGTTAACATGTTATCCTAAGATTTAGATTTTGATGTTTATGGACTTAAATTTTTACGGATATTAATTTAGAACCTATATCATGTAAATTGGACGTGAAAAGGTTAAACGAGCATGAAAGTATCCTTTAATGTGTATACATGCTATGTAGGACCATATGTTAATACTTGAATCCGACTTCGACGGTTAATAGCGTATATTTGCTTTATTATGGCCTTATGTGTTAGTAATGATATATGAGAATGATTAACTCAAAAGATGGACTACACTAGCTATATGTAAATAGATTAGTGGTAGACGGACATGTGTATATGAAGAATGTTAGTAAGTACGTATGGTTAAAGTATACGTATACTTACATAGTTATTCTAGGAATACGATAAGGAAGTGAGATGAAGGTTCTAAGAAACAAGTTAGACAACAATGTAACCTTTATTATTACATTGAGAATGTGTGGATACATATAACTGATGAGTGTGATCTCTATGGTTAATATAACTGTGTAGGATTACACAAAGTGCAGAGATTCTTAAGCAGTTAAGTCGTAGTTACTAAACTACGAATCAGGCAAGTCTTTCAATTCCTATTTGATATATGAATTCAATAACTGTTAGTTGAATTATATTATGTTGTGATAATGTGAACTTATATATGAACTGTATATGAGATATAAATGAGATTGAAAGTTGATCTTTGATGATATACTTGTTATGTGAAAAGTAACATGCGTAGTAAATATAAACTGTTTATAAATGCATGAACTGAGTATGATGTTATATGCTATGTGATGCATGAGGACTGTTAGAATTGCTGAGCTGTCGAGCTCACTCTTGCAAATAACCACTTTTGCAGGTTAAGGATTCACGGTAAAGATTTCGTGCTTCTTGATTGATAAGATAGATAGTATCGCATTGAAGAATATTACTTAGATTATTGTCTGGACCCTGTTTAGATTCTAGATGATGTACTCGATAGTTGCTTACACTGTTTAATACTTGTTGTATTATAAGAATGTATTAATTAATATATAGAGGATATCGAGTTGAGTTGTAAATGTTTATACGATAACTCAGATAAGAAGGAATCATATTATATAGTTGATTCACGATTTGTAATTGGTATCAAAGTTATGGAATCAATAAAAAGATTTTTATTCAAAGGATATTGAAAAGTTTAAATTATTTCGTATTTTAGTAATATCGAATATGATGTAAAGACGAGATCTTGGATATAAATAGAATTTATATCTAAATTATAATAAACAAAGTTGTATTCTTTTAGTAATGATTAAAAGATGTAATAGTTTGACGATAGTAGTATCGTGACTGCACCGAATCTGAGGTTTCGAAGGAACGTGGATTTTGGGGCGTCACAGTTCTAAGCTCAAAAGAAGATTCAACTAAGCTTGAAGAAGGAGCTCAGAGTTCGTTGTCCAAGATAGTTAGTTGTAGATTGTTGTAAATTTATCTTTAAAACTTTGTAAAGGCTTCTCCGCCTATTGAAGGAGTATTTATTACATGGAGTAATAGGATCTCAAGTCCTTGAGAGGAGCTTGAGACTGGATGTAGCAACATACCCGAGCTGTATGTTGTGAACCAGATAAATATCTGTGCATTGTGTGATTGAATTTTTAATCTGCTTATTAAATTCTTAATTCTATAAATTAACCCACTAAAAATTTAAAAAGGTAAAATAAACAGTGATAATCTATTCAACCCCCCTTCTAGATTATTATTGGACTTTCAATTGGTATCAAAGCAGTGCTCTTTAACTTGTTTGTTAAGTAATTACAGGCATATCTAAGAGTAGATCCATCTATAGCCTACACAAATGCTACCGGTTGAGGAGAAGGACTATCAATGTCCAGACCTTCACTATTTGTTGGCACAAACTTTGCCACCTGGAGAAATATATTCAAAATCTATGCCAAATCACAAGGAATCAAAATTTGGCTAGCAATAGAACGAGGTGTAAGAATTTCCACAAAAATTAAAGATGAAAAGATCGTCAAAAAAGATGCTGGGAATTTCACCACCGAGGATGAGGAGATTATGAATATCGCCTCCAAAGCTGAACAAGTGCTAACCAGTGCTCTTATAAAAAAAGAATACAAAAGAGTTAGCAACTGCAAGAATGCTAAAGAAATATGGAAAAAATTAATTGTAACCTATGAAGGAACTAGTCATATCAAAGAAACCAGAAAAGATGCTCTAATCCAAGAGTATGAAAGCTTCAAGCTAAAAGAAGGTGAGAAAATCATTGATATGAAAACTCATTTTTTTAGAATCATTGATGAGCTAGAACAACTGGAAAAGCTTACACAATAAATGAGAAGAACAGAAGAATTGTCAACGCCCTTCCATCTATATGGAAAATGAAAGTTACAAGCCATCAAAGAAATACAGGATCTAACAGCTTATCCTCTTGATAGCCTCATTGGAAATCTTCGTGCCCACGAAGTCGACATGCTAGTCGAAAAAGCAAGATCAGACACTGACCTCAAAAAGAAAAGAATTATTTTCAAAGCCTTACTCATTGATCAAGAAAGCGATGATGATGAATTGAATGAAGAACTCTTGAGTGTAGATAATAACGAAGTTGCATTATTATCAAGACAACTCAGGAGAGTAATCCAAAGCAAAGCAAAGAGATACGGCAAAGGCTTTATGAAAACAAATAACAACTTCAACAACTTCCGACATCAAGCCAAAAATACCAGGAGGCAATTTTAAAGCTACCAACAGGAATTCAGAAATGCTGGGTCAAATGAAAACTCAAATACCTATTTTGATTGCAACCAACCAGGACACTTCAAAAAGGATTGCCCGAAACTAGTCAACAACAAAGTTCTAGTAGCTGAAGAAGGCTGGGATCTAAATGATGAAGAAGAACCTACTGAACCAACCGAGGAAACCACAAATTTATGTTTAATGGCGGACAATGATTCATCACCGAGATCTGAGGTAAATCAGAATAACAATTACCTAGCACTTCATTTGCCACACATAATTTAGAAAACATAAATGAAGAACATCATGAATTATAAGAAACATATAATTTTCTATATGAAGATAATGAAATTTGTCGACGTTGGAAAATTTAAGAACCCCGCGGGTCGGTTCGTAACCCGAGTTTTCTCAAATCGATCTTCCTAAGTTATCTCTACCCCCACTCTTTTTATTTAGAAAAAAGGTTTTGAAGGGTTCACTACAAAAAAATGGACATTTGCCAACGATTTTTCAGGTAACGGCTTATAAAGTCGTTGCCAAAAATGCATGTTTAGCAACAAAATTTGTCATTCGTTGCAGTTTGTGAAAGACTTTTATTTTTCGTAACGAAATTTATAGGTCGTTGCAAAATTTCGTTGCCAAATCGTTGGCGGGGAAAAAAACTCCCCCGCCTATTTACTTTTTTTTGTTGCTGATGAGATTTATCCTCACCATCAGCAACAAAAAAAAATTTGTTGCTATATTTCGTTGCCTAATATGGGTCACATTCATTGTCAACAATTTTTTTCGTTGCGTATTTTATACATTTTTTTGCAATGACTACAAAATTGTTGCCTAAAATTAAGATAAAACCAATAAACATATTTTAGCTTCTTTTTTTTTTTGGCAAAACGTAACATTTTGCATTTTAAAATTATTATTTATTTGGACGCAAATTTATACAGTCAAATGTTTCACTCCATCCGTCTCAAAATAAATACCCAGTTTTAAGTTTTTTGGCGAGAGTTATAATTTTTGAAAGGGTAAAATGCAAATGTGACCACTCAACTTTAGGTGTTTTTGGGTATTGAGCCCCTTTCTTTTGGTCAACGCAAATCGAGCCCATTTCTCTTCAAAAATTTGGATATCAAGCCCTTGGGTGACACATATGCGTTGACCTACCTACGTGGCACACGTGGCAGAGCTAACATGTACTTTTCCAAAATTAATTCCCAAAAATATGTTACTCCAAATAATTGAACCCACGACCTCCAATTTGAAATTTTGGTCAAAAGACCACCTAAGCACAGCATGTCTAGCTGTTAGATTAACCCAAGAAATAAGATTTGTACTAAATCAATCCACTTGTTATAATAATAATAATAATAATAATAATAATAATAATAATAATAATAATAATAATAATAATAATAATAATAAAAATAAAAATAAAAATAAAAATAAAAATAAAAATAAAAATAATAATAATAATAATAATAAATATTAATAAAATAACAATAATAATAATAAAAAATAAATATTATTATTATTTATTATTATTCTTATTATTGTTATTGTTATTATTTATTATTATTATTGTTATTATTATTAATATTATTATAATTATAATTATAGTTATTATTATGATTATTTATTTATTTATTTATTTATTATTATTATTATTATTATTAGTAGTAGTAGTATTTATTATTATTATTATTAATATAATTATAATTATAATAATAATTATTATTATCATTTTTATTATTAATATTATTATTATTTGTTATTATTTGTTATTATTATTATTATTGTTATTATTATTATAATTTATTATTATTATTATTATTATTATTATTATTTATTTTTATTTTTATTATTATTATTATTACTATTATTTATTATTATTATTACTATTATTATTATTATTATTATTATTATTATTATTATTGTTATTAATATTAATATTATTGTTATTGTTACTATTATTATTATTATTATTTATTATTATTATTATTATTATTATTTATTATTTTTATTATTGTTAATATAAAAATATATAAAAAATAATCTCATTACTAAAAATAAATATATAAAGCTAACTTATAGTAAACAATATATAATTTATAAACAAAATAAAATATTTATCAATATAATTCCTCTCCCTCTTTGTTTGTTAGCTCAGTTTGTTTTATTTAGTTGTTATAAATTGATTTAGTATATACTAATATTATTTGGGTAATTTAATAGCTAAGCTTATGTTGCTTTGGTGGTCTTTTGACCAAAACCTCAAACTTGAGGTTTTGGGATCAAATTTGGGTAGTGACATCTTTTTAGGGGTTGATTTGATTAAAGTTTGACATCAGCGCTGCCACATGTGCCACGTAAGCAAGTCAACGCCCATGTGGCACATGGGGGCTCAATATCCAAATTGGGGCCACATTTGCATTTTACCCATTTTTGAAATTAAAATTGAGCACATATAGATGTATATTCTAATTTACAAAAATTAGAGTTTGTAGTAAATTGGATATAGTTTTTGATGATCATATTCGCCCACTTATAATTTTGAAAATAAAAAGATAATTAATTTCTAAAATAATTTATGTGAATTTTTTCTTATAACTCGTTGTTTTACATATGTACATTTTGACAAGGGCTGAGCAAGAAATCGAAAATCGCACCAAAACCTGACCAAACCGCACCGATTAAGTCGCACCAATGGTTCTGACGTAGACACTTCCTCTTCTATTAATCCATTAATGATTAACTCTTCCTTATTTCTATTATTCTACAAGAAAAATGACATGCAATTAAGGGACACATCATTCACAAGAAATAATACATCACTCACATGAGATTACTGTGAAAAAAACTTTCCTTCACATAATTTCTCACGTTAGAGCTCCTCGCTAAAAGTATCATTCGCTAAGTTAATGATTAAATTTTTTTGTGAATGATATATTGCGAAAAATATGTTCTGCACAAATTATATATTGTAAAAGATAATTTTTGTTTGACTAGGTGATGATTTCCTTACAATTAATATTTTGAAATAACTAGTAAAAATGTCTTCCTTCATAAATAACAATTTGTGAAGAACATATTTACTTTAGAAATATTAATTCATTTCGTTGCTTCTCTTACTCCTAAGTACGACTTTAAAACAAAATTCGGGTTCGATTCGAGTTTGACTTCGAAAAATGCGAGCGCGACTCAAATATTCAAATTTGAGAATAAATAAAAAATAGTTCGAATAAAAATATGAGTAGAATTTGAGTATGATTACTTCACATAAAGTGATATTTTTTATTTTTATTTTTAATTTTTAAAAGATTTTCATTTCAAGTTGTGCCTGCTAACACTACTACAAAACAGTAAAAAGATACACTTAAACAACAACGTTTTTATAAAAAAGTAGTGGTTTTTTTTGCACCAAGTTTTTTTTGAGAAAATGTTGTGGTTAGATATTGTGGATTTAAAAGGGCCAATTTTTTGTTTTAAAATTATAACGTTTTCTTCGTTTTGATTTGTATTCCATCATCCTCCGACGGAGGGCTCAAACACGGAGTGCTCAAAAGCACTGACTTTTTGAGTCCGGCTAAGTATCGAGGGTTAACCCTTTCTAGATCTGTTGCAAAATCGCAATGCAATGGGGTTTAAGATCGACATATAAGAAAAATCTCCCTCTTTAATCCCTTCTAGATCTGTTGGCAACTCCCTCTAACTCCTTTTATATCGACGACTCAAGATCGACGGCTAAACCACTCACTAAGATCTGCAGCACATCGTAGTGGTGGCGACAGCGGCGGCCTAAATAGTGGCGGCATATTGGTGGCCTCTCCTTCAACTTCTCCACAATTATTTTCCAATTGAAGGTTTTAATTTCCTCCCTGGTTAATTTTTCCTAAAAATTAGGTTTTAATTAGAATTTTTTTGTTATTTAGAGCTAATTTGGGTTGCAATTGGAATGGTTGTATTGTTAATTTGTTAGTTAGTTCAATTATTATATGTAATTCATCTCCGGCGAATGATTGTTAGGGATTCGGATCTTCAACTTTTTGCGCAATCTCGTGGTAATGCTCTTCAAGTGCTTAAGCTCGATAAATGCTCTTATTTTTCCACGGATGGCCTTCTTCATATTACTCAAGGCTGCAGGTAATTACTATTCTTTTACTTGAAAATATGTTCGTTTGCTATTGCTTTATTGCATGTATACATACAAATTTAATACTACTACTGTAAGAATGTAAGAATCTATTCCTTTTGTTGCTCAAGTGTCGGTTGATAACTTGAATTTATCAAAATTGGTTTCAGTATAGCTCAAATCTTCTGCTAATTGTCAAGGTTCGTAGGGGCATGTTCATCTTTAGTACACCTTAAGTAGTGATGTTTGGATTGATATAAGGTTTTTCTTTACCTGAAAGCCATTCTGTTAGAATGTGTAGTTATATAGACTTATCTGGATTTTAGTTATCTTCATTATACATATTGCTGATGTTGGATGTTGCAAACTTTAAGCTCAAACTTCAATCTTGTGTCCCAAAGCAATAATTAGTTCCTTGATATCAGTTTTCCAACCAATTCACTGCCCAACTGAGCATTTTGGTTGATGAATATATTAAATGATTATTTTAGTAAGTTTTTATGTATTTCAGTGACTTGTACACTCTCAAATGACAACACCTAGTGTTGATGAAAATGTTTCAAAGAAATTCAGGAATATATCTAATGACTGTGTTAAATGACTATGTATGATACTCCTTGTTTGCTCGTGAGTGGTTTGGACTTATAATAGCCCCATTATACATTGTCTGTGTCTCTATAATAAATATTATTGAAACATTTGTTTTCTGTTCAAAAGACTTCTGAGTTGTATCCTCTTATTAACAATTGGGCTCAATTTATCTGTTTTTGCAATTTATCCACAGAGAAAAGAAAATGTAGATTACTACATGGGAACTGGTTGCACTTTCTAAGTTTTGCGTAATTTGTTTGCTCCATTTCTAAGTTTTGCGTAATTTGCTTGCTCCATTTCTAAGTTTTGCGTAATTTGCTTGCTCCATAAATTTATTTTCTTAACAAGTGTGTGTAATATATATAGTACTTATTCTATACTCAATGCAAATATTTATATATATATTTTTTAACCGGCTCAGCTTGTGACATGAGTGGTTTCGACTGCACTTACTACAAGAGCATTATTAGAATATTACTGGTATTAATTCTTGGAATCTCCATTTTTTTTGAATGATTACAACTCTGTCCCCTTTTCTCTATATGTATATAGGTAGAGTACTATGGAACCCCCGTCAGCTTAAAGAGCATAGCTCAAATCAGTAACTCCAGATTCTAGTTCTCTCCTGATGAATCCATATGACAAATCCAGGTACATTTAGCGAACTATTTCCATAAAGTTAAAATATTTGAATAACTGAGAACATTAGTGCCTGTATTGTTTGCTGCTTTCGAATCCATTTGGTTCCTGCAGAAGTTGAGTAGGTACTGATGCAGCAATAGTGGAGAGATATTAATAATATTACTGATCGAATAGTATGTATTTTACTGACTTTTAACAGCCTTTTTATGAGCTAGTGAAAGCAACAATTAAACATTGTGAGCTAGGGCTTAGTCGAGCTACAGATTACTAATTCTCATTCCTGTTTAAATTCTCTTGTAGTCATATATACATTATGTGAAGTCAAATTACTATTTTTGACTTAATTCTTTTCAGTCTAAACATTATAGAGAAGGCCATTGGTAACTCTGATCTTGGCATGACTCCAAACAATGATGGAGAAGTGATACGACTGACCATTCCGCAGCTGACATCTGATAGGAGAAAGGTATTGTTTTATATCATTTTCCATATAACTAGCATTTCACGAGAAAACTGGATTATCATCACTCTTTGATTTGATTTAGTTTTTTGAACTGTTCTGAGTTGCTGATGTATAAAATTCTAATTCTTTTCAGTCTAAAGGTTATTATTGTAAGCCTTGCTACTTCAATGTCCCAATTTAAAGTCTAGGTTTGGAATAACCCTCCCTCCCCCCAATTAAAAAAAGAAAAAAATAGACCAAAGTGCTATCAGAATTGCTAATCTTCTTGTGTAGTATCTTTTGAGCTGGTTTTTAAAGCACCTATATGAAGAGACCATTAAATTCTTACGCTTTTGGATGTTTGGTTGGAAGCATTTTGTTTGAGTTGTTAACACATTAAATGCACGTCTTCTCTATGACAGATACCCGTTCTCAGTTCTTGAGATTCTCTTCTTAGCGTGTAACTATTTATTTATTGTTTTTTTTTTTGGGGGGGGGTGTGTGTGTGTGTGTTGGGATCTAGCTCTTGAAGATATTAGCAATAAAATATATTTTGATTCAGAATTTGGGTTGGAATAATGTGTATTTTTTTGTTACCTTTTTTTCTTTGAAAAATGTTAAGAGGCTTAAGGAACAAGCTTTATATACTTGGCATATAGACCTTTTGCCTGGGGTGAAAAGTTAAGAAGGTTATAATCTATTTGTGGAACATAAATGGCGAAGTTCTAATTGTTAGGTCTTGGCAAAGCACTATTTATGATAGTTAAAAGTTAAATAGCATGAGTTCTTACCTTGCACATAGAAATATTAATAACCAGAATGTGCATCTTATATTATATGTGATGTTCTTTCATTAATTATAATTGTCCAATGATTGATCAATCTAGTTTACTGGTCGAGTTTGTTATCATATTTTAGACATCAATCCACTTTTCTGAATACATGACCTAGTTGTCTCACTCCTTTATAAAGATTATTCTTGAGTTCTGTGATCCGACTTGTGTAGGTAGCATTAAGGAATATAAGAAGAGATGCCATTAAATCTTATGATAAACTTGAAAAGGTTTGTACTCTTATACTCCTCGGCCACCTCCCACCTTTTTCCCTCGAGCATCCTCTCTCATGATCATAAATATATTTGTAGGAGAAAAAGCTCTCAGAACATAATGCGAAAGACTTGTCGAGTGATTTACAGGTATCTAACTTGCTTGATTATTTATGTGGCATTGCCTTAGTGTCCAATTGAATTTGAAAGTTTTTAGGTTTCCTGCATCAGCATCATGGTTTATCTTGTTTTTCCACATAAAGTACCTCTTGGTCATTGAATTTTGATGTCATTTTTGTTCGTCTGCAGAAAGTGACAGATGAATATATGAAGAAAGTTGATTCCATCTACAAACAGAAAGAGAAGGTATTGTTTTTCACGTCAAGAAAACTTGTGATGTTTGGAAAATTGGTAAATTGAATTTGAAATTGAAATTGAAATTGAAATTAAAATATACTTCTTTCATTTATTTCTATCAGTTTATCATGAAGGAATCCCAAGTCATTAATTGACTCTGCTACTGACCCAGCTCTCGTTTTACTATCTATTATGCATTGTGGGGATGATAATAATAGTAATTACAGGTTCACACTCCAAAGGACCTAATTGCTTGCAATGTAATTTGACATTGGTCCTATTTTTCTTGGACTACTGTTGCCAATTATGTGAAACTTCAGGTGGGCATAGGAAGATTTTTCCACAAACCTATGGTTCTGAGTAATTTTCCCAAAAGAGGCATGTGATTTCAAGCTAGCTTTATTTCAGTTGCTAGTCAAAATATATTTTCAACTGAGTTTGAAAAATTCATGGTGTGTGTTTTTGACACTAGTGCTTTACTATATATGTTCGTTTTTAAGAACAGGAACTTTAGGGTGATCAACTAATGAAGAGATTGAAGGTGAGAAATGATAGTAGTGTGCATACAAGCCAATCATGTATGATGACAAAGCACATACTTTGTAAATAATCTTATTTATTTATTAATGAAATATTCATTTAAGGCATATAATTATCTACATGGTGCTAGTTTTTATAATATGTAAATAACCCATAGTTTTAAGCAATGCTTTTAGAATCATGATGAGATCATGATAATGAGATCTAAATTCTTAGAAAGCTTCAAAACTAAAATAGTTCCCAATTGTGGGATTACTAAAATGGGGATTAGTAAATCCGGATAGATTGGTACATATGTTGCTTGCTCATTGGATGAGGATGACTGATCTCATGGTCATTTGTGTGGAGACACTAAAGCAAGTATGTAGGTGCTTATTGGAGAATAAGTTCACTGAACGTGACTCGCTATGGAATACCTAATGGAGTTTTACTCGCCTGTCAATAGAAATTCCTAATGTGATAGTATTACATGTGATCCTTGGACTTGAGATCATCATAGTATCTTGTATGTAACAAATTATACTTTGACTAATTCCTTAAGGCCTTTTAAGGCATATATAGGGTATGCTTGGGTATAATGAGTTACATATGGAGATAATGAATGATCAATAAAGAATCTACCACCTCTAGTAAAAGAGGAGATATGTCCTATGTGATTCGTTAAATGACAACCTAGGAATCCTTGACCAAGGTAGAATGAAATTAGAAAGAGGTTTCTAATTTGCATTATTTGGAGTTGTGCATTTTCTAATCGAAATACATATGATTAAATAAATTAAGACTTGACAGTAAATCCATGTCTTATATTTAATTGGGACATTGTATGGTGGAAGGATTGAATTGTACGGTAACTATTAACTCACAGGTTCTTTTATGATTAATGTTGAAATCTATATTATTTGGAAAGTCGTTGATCGCTAGGGAGGCTTATCCCTATTGTAGAATAAATGTTATTTATTTAAATAGATTATTAGTTTAATTTATTTATTTAAATAAGATTGAAATTGTTCTAATCGATTTAGTCACAACCGGTTTAATATGGAGAACCTAAAGGGTCACACCATAAAAGGAAGAAGAATTATTTAAGAAGAAAATGACATGATAGTAATAATGCATTAAGTATAATTAATTTAATCTATGATGATAGAATAAATTAAATAGCTTAATGTTTATTATTTAATATTTTAGAAATATTAAATATAAATTAATAAGAGGAGTCTTATTAATATTATTATTATTATTATTATTTTAATTCTAAACGGAGTTTAGGAATTAATATAATATCAGTACACTCTCTCAATCCTAATAAAGATTAGGATATAAATTAATTAAAAGTATTTAATTAATTAATTAAATAAAACCCTATTCTAATTGGATTAGGAGGGTTAACCTAATATCTATATAAGAGAGTCTTATATCAGAAATAAGGTACGTGAATTTTTCAAGAGTTGGGAGTACACATATTCTATAGAGATAGAAACAAGGGTTAAGCCAATAACCCATCTTACTGAGTTCTTCATCTTCCTTGGTGGATCACCGTTAGAGGCCAAACATTTGGGTGGCTGACATTGATCAAGGGAATGAGCCACTACAGAGGAATCAAAGGAATCAAAGGAGTAGAACTTGTACCTGAGGAAGCTTGGATCTTCAAAGGTATAATTCTATTTTTCTCCTTCTTCATTCACTGATAATTGATGCACAAGAATGATCATGACAATGGGTTTGTATAAATTTTTGAAAATCTAGTTTTTACGCTTCCGCCCTATTTATGTGATTTGATTGCATGATTGCGTTACGTACAAACCCAACAGTGGTATCAGAGCCAATCTTGTGCTAATTATCAGTCTATGTGATTCCATACATGTATGATATGCGATTGGATCGAGTTCTGGGCAACAAAAATTTTTCAGATTCTGCGAAGCTGCGCAGCTGCGCCGGTACAAGGCAATATTGCTGCGCAGCTGCGCCGGGTGCTGTTCCTGGTTTTCATGCTGCGCAGCTGCGCCGGTTCCCTTTACATTCTTGGCGCAGCTGCGCCACTAGACAGGAACTGAAATTTTTTTTTGTTTTATTTAATTAAATGAATGGTTTATTTAATTAATAAAGGTTTAAAATAAAGATGTTTATTTTATATGAAATGAGATTTCAGAATTGCTAAAATTAAAGAGTTTAATTTGGAATTGTTTTTGAATGAAATAAAGGAGTTTATTTTTCCAAAAACAAAGTTTAGCAAACTTTTGCCCATTAACTGATATTAATACATATATGGAATGAATTTATTTTCATGAGATGAATAAGTTTTATTGATACGTATGATGATATGTATGGTAATAAAAGGGATTGATTATGGACTATGACCAATGTGATTGGATTTTATTTTGGTTGAATGCTTGAATGAATGGATTTTATAAAATGGAGTCTGCGTACCTCGTCTTCTCTAGTTTTATTCTCGATGTAAATTCTATCTGCTTTCTATGTACTTCCCCTTGACTGCTGATCAAGGTTTCTATTTAATTTTAAATAGTTAATGTAATAGAGATAGTTAGAATTATTTTGAAGAAATTGGAGGCCAAGGAGCAAGGAACGCGTGAAGACTCATTTGTATGGAGCCAGGGTTTAAATGTAATAGTTATATTTAAATTTAAATTCTTGCACTCCTAGGTTTGACCTTTTGGTTCACTTGGTGGCTCTAGTGAACCAAACTAGAATAAAAGTCCATAATCAATCCTGGGTAGAATATAGTATTCTATATTGTATGCTAAATATTATATATATTATATTTTATACAAACATGCTTCGCATGTTTAATAAAATGACGCGTATTTTATATATATATATATATATAAGTGCATGCGCGCTTAAAAAGATGAGACAAATAATAACAAACCCCTCAAAGAAATAATATTAAGTCTGAAGCGTTCAAATGATATTTGGAATATCGAACGTTGTCTTCTAGCATGATTAGTTAATAGAGTATTAAATATTTAATATGAGTTTGTTGTGCTATCCACAAGGCGAGTATTGAATATTTAAGATGTTAATTAATCACATTTGATGCTTATCAAGAAAATTGAACGATTTAGTCTTGTTGTGCTATCCACAAGGACAAAATTTTTTTCTTTTTTGAATTTATGGAAGTGCTAGGCTGGACTTAACTTAAATCATTTTAGTTCGGATGTGCACACACATGACCATTATGATTTAAGAGGAAAAATAAAAGGAGTTACATGGTGATGTAATTGACAAGAGTTGTCTACCTATTTATTTGTATATCGCTTGTTGTGCTATCCACAAGATTATATACATTTGAAATGGGATCCTTAATCTCACTAGCAAACCTTTAATTAGATATTGCCAAACTATATGAGTGAGGGTAATATAGTTTGATGAAAATAGTGGGAGATACCAATTTAAAATAAAGACCTAAATTTATTTTGGTATGCAAAGTTAATAAAATGAATGTTTGCTAAAATGTTGTCTTTTCACATACAGAATTTTAAAAATGTCAAAATCACTAATCTCACTACGAAGCATACTTGATGCAAATAAGCTTACCGGCCCGAATTATGAGGACTGGCTAAGAAATCTGAGAATTGTTCTCACTGCTGAAAAGATTTCTTATGTCCTAAATTCCACTATCCCTGAATCTGTTTCAGAAACAGCCTCTGAGGAAGAGATTGCCACTTTCAATAAGTGGCAAAATGATGCATCTGTGGCTCAATGCATCATGCTCGCATCCATGAATAACGAGCTTCAGCGTCAGCATGAAAAAATAGATGCTCCTGCTATGCTGCTTCACCTCAAGGAGTTGTATGGTGAACAGAGTAGGACTGCTAGATATGAGATATCTAAGGAGCTCTTCCGATCTCGGATGACCGAGGGCACTGCCGTCGAGACTCATGTTCTGAAGGTAATCAATTTGATTGAACGCCTTGGACAGCTTGGGTTCGTCATGGATGGGGAGTTGAGTCAAGACTTGGTCTTGTAGTCACTCCCTGAGACCTTCTCGCAGTTTATGGTTAATTTTCACATGAATAAGCTAGATGTCAGCTTGCCTGAGCTGCTTAACATGCTTAAAACTGCACAAGGTCACTTCCCATCTAAGAAGAACCATATCTTGATGGTGGATTCTTCTAATAAAAGGAAGAGGCCCAAGGTATCTTCTAAAAAGAAGAAATCCAAGAAGGCTAAGGGAAAGGGAAAAGAAAAGGAACAAAAGAAACCTAAACCAGCTAAAGGAATGTGCTTTCATTGCAACGAGCCGGGACATTGGAAAAGGAACTGCAAGAAGTATCTAGCAGAGAAGAAGCTTGGAGAAGCTTCGACTTCCAATCAAGGTTTGTTTATGATTGAAATTAATTTTTTCTGAAAGTCATAATTCTACTTGGGTATTGGATACCGGCTGTGGTTCTCACATATGTAATACTGTGCAGGGACTGGTCAGAAGTAGAAAGCTGAACAAAGATGAGGTGATCCTACGAGTGGGAAATGGAGCAAAAGTTGCTGCATTAGCTGTAGGAACTTATTGTTTAGCAATGCCTTCGGGCAAATCCATTTATCTTAATAATTATTATTATGTTCCGAATATTATTAAAAACATTATTTTAATTTCTGTATTGGATATGGAAGGTTTTGACGTTATTATAAAGAACAATGGTTGTTCTATTTACAAAGACGATGTTTTATATAGTATTGGAAATTTGCGAAATGGACTTTATACACTTGACTTACAAGAAAATATATTTCAAATTGAACAAATTAAGAAAAGGAAAAGAGATGATATTAATTATACCTATATGTGGCACTGTAGACTCGGTCATATCAATGAAACAAGATTATCCAAGTTGCATAAAGATGGGCTCCTCGAGCTATCTGATTATGAATCATATCCAACTTGTGAATCTTGTCTCATGGGTAAAATGACTAAATCTCCTTTTAGTGGAAAAGGAGATAGAGTTACAGAGTTGTTGGCATTGATTCACACAGACGTTTGTGGACCTATGACAACAAGTGCACGGGGTGGGTATTCTTATTTTATTACTTTCACTGATGATCACTCAAGATTTGGATATGTGTATTTAATGAAATACAAATCAGAATCATTTGAAAAGTTCAAAGAGTTCAGAAGTGAAGTAGAGAAACAAACGGGCAAGAGTATTAAGATACTTCGATCAGATCGAGGTGGAGAATACTTAAGCAGTGAGTTTCTCAATTGTCTCAGAGAAAATGGTATAATCTCACAATGGACTCCTCCAGGTACACCACAGTTAAATGGAGTATCTGAAAGGAGAAATCGAACACTGTTGGACATGGTTCGATCCATGATGAGTTTTACCGACCTTCCAATTTCCTTCTGGGGATATGCCCTAGAAACGGCTGCATACCTACTTAACAAGGTACCTACCAAATCCGCCCCAAAGACTCTATATGAGATGTGGAAAGGGAGAAAACCAAATATTAAGCATGTTAAGACTTGGGGTTGTCCTAGCTTATGTCAAAAAGTTTGAAAATGATAAGCTACAGACTAAATCCGATAAGTGTAGATTTGTGGGATACCCTAAAGAAATCGTAGGGTAATTATTTCTATCATCCAACTGATCAAAAGGTGTTTGTTGCGAAACATGCTACCTTCTTGGAGAAAGAGTTTATCCATGAAGGGGTCAGTGGGAGCAAGATATATCTTGAAGAAGTTCAAGAACCACAAGTTACCACGGACCAAAGTCAGGTACCTAACCAAGTAGAAGAACCTACTGTACCACACCCTGTTCGTAAATCTGGAAGAGTACCGAAGATACCTGAGAGGTATGAATTCGTTATAGAGGATGACGATGAGGTACACATTATGAATGATGATGATCCATTGAATTACGAACAGGCTATGAGTAATAAAGACTCAGGAAAATGGCTTGAAGCCATGAAATCCGAAATGGACTCTATGTATGAAAACAAAGTATGGTCTTTGGTTTCATCGCCTGAAGGTATTAAACCTATTAGGTGTAAATGGGTTTTTAAGAAAAAGACTGGAGCAGACGGAAAGGTAGAGACCTATAAGGCCCGACTGGTTGCAAAAGGTTTCAAACAAAGACAAGGAGTTGACTATGATGAAACCTTCTCACCAGTAGCCATGCTCAAGTCCATTCGGATTTTGATTGCGATTGCAGTTTACAACGACTATGAGATCTGGCAGATGGCCGTGAAAACGGCCTTCCTCAATGGGAAACTTGAGGAGGATGTGTATATGACACAGCCAGAGGGATTTATTTCAAAAGTTGGAATAAATCAAGTCTGTAAGCTACAACGATCCATTTATGGGTTGAAGCAAGCTTCTCGTAGATGGAATATTCGTTATGATGAGATAATCAAAGAGTTTGATTTTATCAAAAACGAGGATGAACCATGTGTATACAAGAAGGTTAGTGGGAGCGCAGTATCATTCCTTGCATTATATGTTGATGATATATTACTGATAGGGAATGACATTCCTAGGTTACAATCCATTAAAATCTGGTTATCTAAAAACTTCTCCATGAAGGACTTGGGTGAAGCATCCTATATTTTGGGGATATAGATCTATAGAGATAAATCTAAAAGGATGCTCGGCTTATCCCAAGGAACGTACATTGATACGATGCTAAAGAGGTTTAGCATGGAAGATTCCAAAAGTGGTCTCATGCCGATGAGCCATGGAATAAATCTCTCCAAGAAACAGGCCCCAAAGACACCTGAGGAGAGAGACCGTATGAGTAAGATCCCTTATGCTTCTGCAATAGGATCTATCATGTACGGTATGATATGTACTAGACCGGATGTTGCTCACGCACTTAGTGTAACAAGCAGATACCAGTCGAATCCAGGAGAAGAACACTGGAAGGCAGTGAAAAATATCCTAAAGTACTTGAGAAGGACTAAAGATATTTTTCTTGTCTACGGTGGGTCTGAATTAAAACTCGAGGGATTCACGGACTCAAGTTTTCAAACAGACCAAGATGACAGTAAATCTGCTTTAGGGTATGTGTTTACCTTGAACGGAGGTGCAGTGAGTTGGAAGAGTTCCAAGCAGCAAACGGTTGCTGATTCAGTGACAGAGGCAGAGTATATAGCTTCAAGTGAAGCTGCAAAGGAAGCTGTTTGGATGAAGAAGTTCATAACTGAACTTGGTGTGGTTCCTAGCATTGGAGAAGCAGTTCCCGTATATAATGTGACAACACCGGAGCGGTTGCACAGGCTAAGGAACCCAGGTCTCATCAGAAATCTAAACACGTGTTGCGGCGATTTCACTTGATCAGGGATATCATTGAAAGAGGAGACGTCACCTTGGAGCGTGTAGACTTTCAAGACAACAATGCAGATCCATTTACTAAAGCTTTTTTAACACAACAGCAGTTTGATCGTCACTTAGATAAGATGGGTATGAGATACCACGGCGATTGGCTTTAGTGCAAGTGGGAGATTGAGAGTAGTGTGCATACAAGCCAATCATGTATGATGACAAAGCACATACTTTGTAAACAATCTTATTTATTTATTAATGAAATATTCATTTAAGGCATATAATTATCTACATGGTGCTGTTTTTATAATATGTAAATAACCCATAGTTTTAAGCAATGCTTTTAGAATCATGATGAGATCATGATAATGAGATCTAAATTCTTAGAAAGCTTAAAAACTAAAATAGTTCCCAATTGTGGGATTACTAAAATGGGGATTAGTAAATCCGGATAGATTGGTACATATGTTGCTTGCTCATTGGATGAGGATGACTGATCTCATGGTCATTTGTGTGGAAACACTAAAGCAAGTATGTAGGTGCTTATTGGAGAATAAGTTCACTGAACGTGACTCGCTATGAAATACCTAATGGAGTTTTACTCGCCTGTCAATAGGAATTCCTAATGTGATAGTAGTACATGTGATCCTTGGACTTGAGATCATCATAGTATCTTGTATGTAACAAATTATACTTTGACTAATTCCTTAAGGCCTTTTAAGGCATATATATGGTATGCTTGGGTGTAATGAGTTACATATGGAGATAATGAATGATCAATAAAGAATCTACCACCTCTAGTAAAAGAGGAGATATGTCCTATGTGATTCGTTAAATGACAACCCAGGAATCCTTGGCCAAGGTAGAATGAAATTAGAAAGAGGTTTCTAATTTGCATTATTTGGAGTTGTGCATTTTCTAATCGAAATACATATGATTAAATAAATTAAGACTTGACAGCAAATCTATGTCTTATATTTAATTGGGACATTGTATGGTGGAAGGATTGAATTGTACGATAACTATTAACTCACAGGTTCTTTCATGATTAATGTTGAAATCTATATTATTTGGAAAGTCGTTGATCGCTAGGGAGGCTTATCCCTATTGTAGAATAAATGTTATTTATTTAAATAGATTATTAGTTTAATTTATTTATTTAAATAAGATTGGAATTGTTCTAATTGATTTATTCACAACCGGTTTAATATGGAGAACCTAAAGGGTCGCACCATAAAAGGAAGAAGAATTATTTAAGAAGAAAATGGCATGATAGTAATAATGCATTAAGTATAATTAATTTAATCTATGATGATAGAATAAATTAAATAGCTTAATATTTATTATTTAATATTTTAGAAATATTAAATATAAATTAATAAGAGGAGTCTTATTAATATATTATTATTATTATTATTTTAATTCTAAAGGAGTTTAGGAATTAATATAATATCAGTACTCTCTCTCAATCCTAATAAAGATTAGGATATAAATTAATTAAAAGTAATTAATTAATTAATTAAATAAAACCCTATTTTAATTGGATTAGGAGGGTTAACCTAATATCTATATAAGAGAGTCTTATATCAGAAATAAGGTACGTGAATTTTTCAAGAGTTGGGAGTACACATATTCTATAGAGATAGAAACAATGGTTAAGCCAATAACCCATCTTACTGAGTTCTTCATCTTCCTTGGTGGATCACCGTTAGACGCCAAACATTTGGGTGGCTGACATTGATCAAGGGAAGGAGCCACTACAGAGGAATCAAAGGAATCAAAGGAGTAGAACTTGTACCTGAGGAAGCTTGGATATTCAAAGGTATAATTCTGTTTTTCTCCTTCTTCATTCACTGATAATTGATGCACAAGAATGATCATGGCAATGGGTTTGTATAAATTTTTGAAAACCTAGTTTTTACGCTTCTGCCCTATTTATGTGATTTGATTGCATGGTTGCGTTACGTACAAACCCAACAAGAAATCTATGATCGAAAAAAATGTTGTAAGTATATAATCTGTGTATCTTGTTATTCTTCTAAAATTTTAGGATTTTATTGGAATTTTCTCATAATTAGCAATCTTGGTTATATGCAAAACTACCGTGTAATTTGCATTATTGGCTATTACTCAGAAAGAAAGAATGGAAAAGACTATTGAAAATGTTCGAGCAAGTTTCAACTCCATTAGGACAGGAAGATCAAATCCAGCAATGCTTGATAAAATTGAGGTATGAATCCAAATACAGGTTATTATGTTATATTTTCCATTATGTGACACTTTGGTACTAGACATCTAAGTCAGCTTAGCTCATTCGCAATTGATACAAATATTCTTTTTCTCAGCATGTTGATATAATTATATTGTTTTTGTTATACAGTGCATCATAAAAAGAACACTATGAATAGTTATTAGACTATATATAATACTCCTTGTTTGCTCGTGAGTGGTTTGGACTTATAATAGCCCCATTATACATTGTATGTGTCTTTATAATAAATATTATTGAAACATTTGTTTTCTGTTCAAAAGATTTCCGAGTTGTATCCTCTTATTATCAATTGGGCTCAGTTTATCTATTTTTGCAATTTATCCATAGAGAAAAGAAAATGTAGATTATACTTTTTCTTTATGTAGTATTACTTGTGAATTTACTGATTTTTTTAATGTGATGCTTTATGGTACAGTAGTTTCATTTTACTTATTATAAAGATCAATTTACTTTTTAAAGGCATTGTAGCTAACTTTCTTTCAAATATTAATAATATATAAACTGTCTTTGAGCAGCTTTATAGTTTCTATCTTGGTAAACAGTATTTTTTTTGAAGATTTTTTTTCTTCAGAATATTGGATTTACAATTCGATGCGAGTGTTACAGGAAATGTGTTGTTATATTGCAAAAGAATAGTGTAATTGTGAAAAAAATGAGATGGGTTTTGTCAAATTTAGCTGAACTTTATTGGGTTATTCCTTTTTAGTTGTGATATGTTTGTTTACACTTCGACTTCTTTAATGTTTGATCAGAAATGGTTTATCAAGCTTTAAGCAAGAAGTATGGAACTAGAATAAATAGTTTTTATTTCCTACTCACAGTAATTGGTAATGACTTGTCAAGGAACTTGTAGATGTGTTCTTGTGTGCTTGAAGTGGTTACATACATATCAGTTCAGACTGTTTTATTATTAAAAGAAATTTTATTGGTATGTTAAAATTTGTAACATTAACATGTATTAGAAATTTAGAATGTGAAGTAAAGTGTTTGACTGGTGACATAAAATTTGCAGGATCCAGATTTGTTACTTTTGGATGAGCCTACAAATCACCTTGATCTTGACACAATCGAGTGGCTTGAAGGTTATCTTAATAAGCAAGATGTGCCAATGGTTATCATATTTCATGACATGGCTTTCCACGACCAATTGTGCACAAAAGTTGTAGAAACTGATATGGGTGTATCCAGAACCTACATGGGAAATTACTTTGAATATATTACTCAAAAGGCAGCATGGGTTGAAGCTCAGTTTACAGCATGGAGAAGCAGTAGAAGGAAATTGGGCACACAAAAGGTTTAATAAGCAGGTTAAGTGCTGGAGCAAATTCTGGTCGTGCCTCTACTGCTAAAAAGGTACATTTATATCAATATTGCATTCTAACTTACTGATGGTGTAATGTTATAAACATATGTGTATTCAATTTAAGAAAACTATCTACATTCTTGTTGTCAATCTCAAACTAGTAGTGTTATTTCATTGGCCTAGGGTGACTTAAAAAGCAGTTTAAAACTGCCAGCAAAGCAACTTCAATCTTGAATTCGTGTAGCTTCCAATAGTTTTCAATAGAAAGGAATATTGACAACATGAGTTCTTGTAGAAGGACAAGTTCCTGTACAACTGTCATTAATTTCAGAAGCACCTTTTTTTCTCCTCACACAAACATGCTATTATTTCTCATTCATTGCTGACTGTAGTTGGGTAAATATGAATGACTAGCTAACATGCATCAAGTTAGGACTGGTTGTATTGTTCTTATTCTTTTCTGACACATGATGTTATAGTGGCGTCATTGATTCATCACATTTTTATTCGCACAGACTTATCAGGTATTCTCAAGTGAGTAGAATTTATAATATAGTTCTCTACTTTATGTTTCAGGAATACATGAAGCTACGTCAAGGTTGGTCTAAATTAAGCTCTTTTTACCTATATTGAAGCTAGTAAAGCTCGGTTTAACAAGATGAAGGTCTTCATCTAGTTTCTTCAGTAGCACAGACTGTTCGTATATATTCTTTTGAGAACATATTGAAAATGTTACATCATTTCAGGCCTTACGTGACTAAAGAACTTTGGTAGTTTAGATAGTTGATAATAAGGATGATGAATGATTGGATGATTTTATTTACTTAATAATATTTGAGTTTTTTTTCTATTTCAGCCATAATTTGTTATGGTGTCAGTGAGACACGATTTATTTTATTTGTAAAATATTTTGATATTCGTTACATAACAAGATCATAAATAATGGATTTGGCAATGATATAATCAAAATTTATTTCGTTACCAAATGGCAATGTATAGTGTCGTTGTTAATTGACAATTTTTGTTGCTCTCTAAAAATAATCAGCATCGAACATTATCGTTGTTAATTGATCATAATTATCCATAATAAAACCAACAACGAATAATTTCATTGCAAATTAATATATGACCGATTTATTATGCACATTTAGCAACGAAAATCGTTGCCAAAAGTATACAATAAGCAACGAAAATTAGTTAAGGTAACAATTTTTATATTGTTTAGCAACGACAAATATCGTTGGCAAATGTGTATCAAACACAACAAATTTTATTTTTCGTTGGCAAAAAAAGATTATTTTCGTTGCCAATTAGACAGATTTTGCAACGAAAGTTGTTTTTCAGTAACAATTTTTTAATAAATTTGCTACAAATATTTCGTTGCGAAATGATCTATATGATTTTACACGGAAAAAAACTTTCGTTGCGAAATATCTTACTTTCTGCAACGAAAAAAATATTTCGTTGCTAGATAATTAGCAACGCTCATTGCGCAACGAATGCTCCAACGACCGAAAAATAGTTGCAAATGACCTTTGGCAACGAAATTTCACACCTTTAGCAACGAAAAATTGTTTGTTGCAAAATCACCATTTTTTGTAGTGGTTTTTTAGGAAAGAGGCCAACATGTGTTTATGTCGATGATTTGAACGTTTAGAGTAGGCAGTTGATAGATTGGAAAATAGTTGTACCAACTCAACCGAGTTTGATTTGAAAAGAGGTCCAATTGATGGACACTGTCGAAACTTAATCTTTGAAATCGGAGTTTTGAGTTCGGGGGCTTGGTTAAGTGTGGGGAAGGTGTTAGGCACCCCACGACTCTCGTGTAAACACGGTATCGCATCTTTTAAATATTTTCCTTAAAACTGTGAATGCGTGAGTGAATGTTATTTGAAAATTGGGCCTATTGATTTGATTGATTGAAAGCTTTGACAGACTTCGTTGAGCCTATATACGAAGGGTTTGATTTGATTTGAAAATCAGTCTTTGATTTGATTTGCAAAAGCATTTAATTTAATTTACAAAAGCTTTTCTTTTGATTGAAAATGATGTTTTGAAAGTTGGTTTATCAAACCCTTACGCTGCCATAGGAATTAAAGCGTATCGCTACTTTAATTTTTTTTAATCTTTATAGCCTTAAGGCTGCATGCGAATGGTGATTTGCCGGGCTGCGAAGCATCCTCGACCACAAAAATAGACAAGTGTCAGTCTTCTCATTGGTATATAATCCATCGGAGGGACTCTGACACGATAATTGACATTTTATTATGATGAGACCTTAAATCCAGATAACCGTTTTAAGGTCTGTGTATGTACATTTTGCAGAAAAACTGGCAGGGTACATCTGTAAACTGGAGTTTGTCCATCATGGGAATCAGATCCCGATCGATTTGATCATGAATCCCACGATTCCTAGGCTTACATATGAGTAGCCCATAAGCTTGCACAGTTCAAATTTGCACATAAATGAATATATATACATCATCACGTCGCAATGGAACTCAAAGATTCATCAATAAATCCTGGCTGCGAATGGCCAAAGCGTCTCGTTCCCACTAGATAGCGATCTAAGGGACGCGAGTTTGCTTTTAAAGCTGAAACTATAAAAATAACTAGATTTAAAGGAATCTCAGCCATTATAGCTTCTAGGTTCTATCGGGACCTGTTTGAACCGTTGAAAGCTAGAATTGGCGAGATTTGGATAAATATAGTTCGCCCACAGATATGTTTCTGCAGATTCATAAACAAATGAATGTTAAATGCAGCAGTTGAATAAATTGAGCAAAGACAAAAAATATATATAATTATATATACAAAAGCTGTAAAAGGGCGATGGGTTTTCACTCCCAAGCCCGGACTGGAATTGAAATATATATATTTATATAAAAAAATTGTAAATAGCCACGAAATAATTCAGGTTGTGACAAAAATGAAATATATATATATATATATATATATATATATAGAAAAACAGTAATAAGGGTGATGGGTTTTCACGCTGGTTCCCGTACTGGAATTAAAATTGACAGAAAAGTAGTCAACCAGTGACTGGGGAGAGCACCCAGTATGGCAAAGTGTGCAAAAGCAGTAAAATAACCACGAAGTAATCCAGGCCGGACTGAAAATATATATATATATATATTGACAGAAATATAGTCAACCAGGACTGATATGAGTACCAGTGATGGTGAAATTTGCTTATATATGCGTAGATATATATAAAAGCGGTAAACTACCACGGATTTGACACACTGGGCTTGACAGAATTGAAATGCTAGTACATTTATAGTTAAATATATACAAAAAAGGGCCAAACCCGGACTGGGAAGTCAACCCAGTCTGGCGGAGTTGCCAAAAATGTGTGTGTCTAGTGCATTGAAAGCTGCTGGAACTGACGGATCGTCAATCCGAGTTGTAGAAATACAAAAAATTGCGTTTATGTACAGAAATGTACCAAATTTTGACGAAAACGGCCACAGAACTAAGTTTTGGGCATATTTAGAAGATGAAACTTTGTGTGCAAGTGGAAAACAGTGCAAAGTAGTAGTTTTGACTTTTTGATCGTAAAAATACTTACAATGAACTGCAATACGGGCTTTTTGCCAAATCGTAGGCTCTATACGTCCAAATCTATCGATTATTTCCTGATATGTGGCAGTATATGGGTATATCTACGTGTTGGAGTGAAAATATTTGAGTTTGGAAGAGGTGTAAAAGTTAGAAAATCAGACGGGCAGAGCTTCGCTGCGTTTTGAAACTTAAAAATGAAGGGGGTGCACGTTTATTTATAGGCCAGGGAGCCTTAGCTGTACTTGCGGCTGTCGCAGGTAGAGGTGCGGCTCCCTAGGTGGGGACCGCGGTGCCTGGTTCCATCGTCTCGAAGTACGTGCACTCCAACAATGCGTAGTCGAAGTCAGAACTTTTAAACTTTTGATCGGAGTGTCTGTTTGAGGCTTGCTGTAAGAACCCGAATTTTCAGATATTATTAAATAAGGATTTAATAAATAAAATTCTTAAACTGTGAGATGGGTTCGAATAAAAATATATATGTGTGATATGAGGTATGTGGTATTTTATTACATAGGGTAATATGGACTATGTAATATGTGATTTTGTTTTTAATAAATATATTATTAATATATATTTGTTAATAAAGAGGCAAATTATTGGGAGTAAGAAGACGGATAAGAATTATCTATAGATATTAAATAATTTATAGAATTATATCATAGTAAGTTGGTGACATTAAATATCCTTAATGTATAAATCACCATATTCTTGAGTATGTGTATTAATAACTAGTATGTTTGTAATATAGGTTATTAATAGCACTTAAGCTATCCGTGAATAGGTTTGGATAGTGAAGCATGAGTTAGTTAAGGAATTAACTAATAAGAATAAATATTAGTTAATTTAAGTTGGGAGTTATATTATGAAATAATATAATGAGAGTATTGAACCTTAATTAACTATGATGATATAGTACAGTGTTTAATTTACTTAAGTAAAGGAGTGAATTAATATGTGTGTTGAATATGTAATTATAGTTGGTACTTTTATATATATTACTTAGAATAGTAATATGTGAGAAAGTCTAATGTACGAATAACGTTAAATATATATATATATATATATATATATATATATACATACGTTATTAAAAGGGAGATGGAAATCATTATATCTTTAAATGAATATTTGAAGAAATTGTTTTGGAAACAATTTATAGAAAAGAAAGAGAAATAATTATTATATGTTTCTAATAAAGGATATTAAAATAAATTCTAATATTGAGTTATTTTAATAAAGGAGGAAATGTTATTTTTGAATAATAATATTACCTTATATGTTTTTGTATGAGGTAATAGGTATGATTAATAAATATATTAAAACATATTTGCTATATGTAAATAAATTGATGGAAACAATTTATTATAATAGAAAATAAACTTATTATCTATTTTTTATATATAATATACATGTGGCGTACATATGATTATTTCTAATAGATATTATATTAATTATAATATCTTGAGACAATAAATAAAGTATTTTCTAATAATGAATATCTTTATTTGGAGAAAACATAATATTTTATGTTATGGCTAAATACATAATGTATTTTCAAGGGAGTTTAATTAATGAAAGAAAACTACATTATTTTAATATATTAAATAACTTAAGTTATTATTTTATCGCGTATATTATTATTTACAATGATTAATAGAATATATATTAAGTATTATAAGCGTAAAGGTTATACTTATTATAAGTATGAATATTTGAGGTAGTTTAGCATTTAAATGCTTAAGTCACGCAAACATTATACTAAAAGAATGTTTAAGTGAGATGGGAATAATAATAAGCTTGAGATTAAGCTTGTATGAATTGCCTTGTGTGGCACGATAATAGATTCGGTAATGAATTAATTAATTCATGGATGGAAGAATTATTAATTAAATAATTAGTCTATATTAATTGTTAGTATAATAATATGTTGATTTATTATTATAACTAGTGATAGTATAATAATATATAAACGAGTAGATTATTAATATGATTATAATTGCTCAATTAGTTGATATGTGCAAAGGATGTGATTATTAAGAATATAACATATTGTAGTTACACATATGTTTTATGTAGTATAGTACAACATTAATGTGACTGTATTATATATAAACTATATAGTAAAATTGATCGCATTATGTGAATTACATAATATTATTGCTTATGTAACATGATGTGTGTGGGTAGACCTTAAGGAATACCCTATTAGCATATAGTAATTGTTAATTGATAATGATTTCTATAGGATATTATAACTGTAATAATAACCGTTATGATAATTAATAACCGTTATGATAATTAATAACCGTTATAATAATGAGTAATACCCGATAGAATTATATCCGGTAGGATGAAATGTACATGAATTTATATATGTGCAAGTTAAAATTTACTACATGATAGTATTATTGGGACTACATTGTGACACATTAATTTATAACATAAGTTATATGAAATGGAAGGTGTACAACTTAAATGTATATGGAAGGTATATATATAAACCAAGTGTTATATATAACTCATGTTACCCAATTACTGAGTTTTATCAAGCCTTGTCCCAATATGATGGTCACTTTTCTCCCTCACGTGTTCAAGCAAAAGGCTAAGCCTACTATTGCTCTCAAACTCAGCAACTCTAGCTTCATAGCAAATCATCACAAGGGGTGTGGGCTAAATAGTGGAGTTCAACAACTAATCTAACAACTCTTTAATAACCTTCATGCCATTCTTCAATCCATGGGTTGTTTAGTGGGAAATTGCAATGTCTGTGTAATCCTTTTTCTATAAATATAGACTCTCCTTCTCCATTTTTCCATTGCTGAGAATTGCTTAAGTGTGAAATTGAGAGCATATATATAGAGAGTAATTATATACACATCAGTAGAGGAAGTGTGAATTAGCAAGCAAATTACAAAGGTATAAGGTTTCATTCTTGTTCTTCATTTTTGTTTCTGTCAAAATTTCCATTCTTAAATTCCCAATTTCTTAATTATGTGGAGTTAAATGATAATGGAGTTGGGAAATGTTTACATAGTTGTTATATAACCATGTAAGCATGTTTAAATTGTTATATGGCTGATATAGAATAGAATTCGTATGAATTTTCTGAGATGGGTTTCCAGTTCTGCCGAACAGGAAGCTATCACTGGGTTGGCCGGACACCGGCGCAGCTGCGCCGGGTTTGTACCTGGTGCCTGCGCAACTGCGCAGGGTCCTGGCTTTTGTTTTCTGTTTTCTGCAGCAGCTTGCTACGTGATAACTTATTGATATTAATTAAGACAAGCATGAAAACTGGTATAACTCCTATAAACATGTCTCTTGATACAACATGAATGTTTATGGCCATAATAGCATACGCTTTTGATAAAAAGCTTTCTAGATTTGAAGTGAACTTAGAAATGATTAAAGTGAACTTCATCACAAATATTTCATGTGAGCATTCTAATTTTTGTAAACATGATCATATAGTCTATATTGACATGAAATGTACGTTTAAAGTGTTGAATAAACTAGCATACGTGATTGCAAGATTCAAACGATTTCAAAAGAAACTTAAGAACTTTTTGAAGCAAACTTGACCAAGACTTATGTCTTTTAGATTCTGACCATTGGACTACGGGTATGTGACTTATATATGTGTTCTAATATACGAGAGTCATGGCTACGAGGTACTTTGCATATACTAAGTTACCTTTGTTGACTTAGTGCAATTTTTATGAAAACTTAGAATGTGAAGGAGAATAGCATCAAACACCGTGTGAGTTACATTATGAGCATATAAGCATGTATATTAGGATTTTATTATGCCTATAGACATGTCGATATAAGCATCATTTGGTTGAAATGTGAATACCACCTATGCACACGTATTCAAGAAATAAATTTCTAAAACATGGACTATGTGATTAATGTATACATGTGTAGTATACGCACAAGCATGACTACTTAAATATTGTTTGGTCTTGTTATGAGGTAACATGACTTTAGTAACTGACCATGAAGCAATGGACTCAATTTACTTAAGGTATATGAAAGTCCGGCATGAAAACCATGTAACTTTGAATTGGATTTGAATGTGCATGCTAGGTTTCAAACTTGAGTTAATGACCCTATAGACATATGTACGTAAGAGATATCAGTAATCTGAATGCTAGTAAATGACCTCGGGTTGTCCAGCAGCATGAAATGTCATTTCTGGTTTGATCAGTGAGTGGCGCAGCTGCGCCACTCTTAAGGCCAATACCTGCGCAGCTGCGCCAGCCTGTTTTCAGGATTTGTGCAGTCTGTTTGTTCTTGATTTTGTAGTAGAATTGTATTATTACTTAAACTGCAAATCATGGTCTGACCCCTACTAGTTTATGACTATATGATAAACATAATAACCTTGCATGACTAGTTTAAAATATGACAAGGATTTTGAAAGGAGAAACTTAGAAAAGTTTGAATGTAATGGTTTCGATAAGGTTTGAGAAACATGAAAGCAATATAGATCTTGTATTTATGAGCTTTAAATACGTGTCGAACACATAGCGAGTCGAGTAAAGGAGTAGGAATGTATGACTAATGAAAATAAATCAATGATTATATGATTGTGTAGGATTACACGAAGTGCAGATAACTATAAGCAGTTAAGTCGTAGTTGATAAACTACGAATCAGGCAAGTCTTTCAGTTCCTATTTGATATATGAATTCAATAACTGTTAGTTGAATTATATTATGCTGTGATAATATGAACTTATATATGAACTGTATACGAGATATAAATGAGATTGAAAGTTGATCTTTGATGATATACTTGTTATGTGAAAAGTAACATGCGTAGTAAATATAAACTATTTATAAATGCATGAACTGAGTATGATGTTATATGCTATGTGATGCATGAGGACTATTAGAATTGCTGAGCTATCGAGCTCACTCTTGCAAATAACCACTTTTACAGGTTAAGGATTCACGGTAAAGATTTCGTGCTTCTTGATTGATAAAGATAGATAGTATCGCATTGAAGAATATTACTTAGATTATTGTCTGGACCATGTTTAGATTCTAGATGATGTACTCGATAGTTGCTTACACTGTTTAATGCTTGTTGTATTGTAAGAATGTATTAATTAATACATAGAGGATATCGAGTTGAGTTGTAAATGTTTATACGATAACTCAGATAAGAAGGAATCATATTATATAGTTGATTCAAGATTTGTAATCGGTATCAAAGTTATGGAATCAATAAAAAGATTTTTATTCAAAGGATATTGAAAAGTTTAAATTATTCCGTATTTTAGTAATATCGAATATGATGTAAAGCCGAGATCTTGGATATAAATAGAATTTATATTCTATATTGTAATAGACATAGTTGCATTCTTTTAAAGATGTAATAATTTGGCGATAATAGTATCGTGACTGCACCGAATCCGAAGTTTCGAAGGAACGTGGATTTGGGGGCGTCACACGTGCGATACCTTTTCAGAAATCCCTCGCCAAGAGTGTCGCAATAACATGGGATAAAACATTTTTTGGGTCCGAGAAGATGGGTTCATAACCAGGTCTTCGATTTTCCGCAGTTCATCCGTTGAGCTGTCTTGCGTTGTGACACTTGGGATCGTTGTTGTGGTTCATTCTGACTTCGATGGCATCAATTCATCTTAAGTTTGATCGAATCAGTTGAGAGTTAGATAAAATGACCGTTTTGCCCCTCTCGGGGTTGCCTGTGGTGTCGACACGGCCTTTGATGGATATGGCTTCCCAAGGTTGTCTCTGGGGCTGAACTGCACTTCTCGACTTGACGTCGAGGCTGATCTATACTTCCTGGGCTGAGACCGAGGATGATTTGACATGTCTTGAGTTGATGTCGAGGTTGACTTAACTTCTCGGGTTGAGACCGGGGCTGACTTGACTGCCCGATGTGAAGACCGAGGTTGATTGGTATCTCCTTGGTTGCTGCCGGGGTGATTTGAATCTCTCAGGTTGCTGCCGAGGTTGATTTGAAGGCCCGATATTGAGATTGGGGTTTGACCTGATGACCCGATTGGAGATCGAGATTGATCTGATGGACCGATATTGAGATCGGGATTGATCTGTCGGTCCGATTGACTATCAGAGTAGGATAGACGGTCCGATTGGAGATCGGAGCTGGATAGACGATCCAATTGGAGATCGGAGATGGATAGATGCTCCAATTGGAGATCGAAGATGGATAGACGGTCTGATTGGAGACCGGAGCTGGATTGACGGTCCTATTAGAGATCAGAACTGGATTGATGGTCCGATTAACTATCGGAGCTGGATTGACGGTTCGATTGGAGATCGGAGCTGGATTGACAGTCCGATTGGAGATCGAAGATGCATAGACGGTCCGATTGGAGATCAGAGATGGATAGACTGTCCGATTGGAGATCCTGAGCTGGATTGACTGGTCCGATTGGAGATCAGAGCTGGATTGACGATCCGATTGGAGATCGAATCTGGATTGATGGTCTGATTGACTATCGGAGATGGATAGATGGTTCGATTGACTATCAGAGCTGGATTAACGGTCCGATTGGAGATCAGAGCTGGATTGACGGTCCGATTGGAGATCAGAGATGGATAGACAGTCCGATTACAGATCGGAGATGGATAGACGGTCCGATTAGAGATCGAAGCTGGATTGACGGTTCGATTAGAGATCAGAATTGGATTTATGGTTCGATTGGAGATCGGAGCTGGATTGACGATCCAATTGACTATCGAAGCTGGATAGATGGTTCGATTGACTATTGGAGCTAGATAGATGGTCCGATTGACTATCGAAGCTGGATTGACTGGTCCGATTGGAGATCAGAGCTGGATTGACTGTCCGATTGGAGATCGAAGATGGATAGGCGGTCCGATTAGAGATCGAAGCTGGATTGACGGTCCGATTAGAGATTAGAGCTGGATTTACTGTTCGATTGGAGATCGGAGCTGGATTGACTGTCCGATTAACTATTCGAAGCTGGAGAGATGGTCCGATTGACTATTGAAGCTAGATAGATGGTCCGATTGACTATCGAAGCTGGATGGACAGTGCGATCGGAGATCAGAGCTGGATTGACTTTCGATTGGAGATCGAAGATGGATAGACGGTTTGATTGGAGATCATAGCTGGATTGATGGTTCGATTGGAGATCGGAGCTGGATTGACGGTCCGATTAGGAGATCAGAGCTGGATTGAAGGTCCGATTAGAGATCGGAGATGGATAGACGGTTCGATTGGAGATCGGAGATGGATAGACGGTCCAATTAGAGATCGGAGCTGGATTGACTGTTCGATTGGAGATCAGAGCTGGATAGACGGTCCGATTGGAGATCAGAGCTGGATTGACGGTCCGATTGAAGATCAGAGCTGGATTGATGGTCCGATTGGAGATCGGAGATAGATAGACTGTCCGATTGGAGATCAGAGATAGATTAACTGTCTAATTAGAGATCGAAGCTGGATTGACTGTTCGATTAAAGATCAGAGCTGGATTGACGGTTCGATTGGAGATTAGAGCTGGATTGAAGGTCCGATTGACTATCGGAGCTGGATAGATGGTCCGATTAACTATCGGAGCTAGGATAGATGGTCCGATTGACTATCGGAGCTGGATTGACGGTCCGATTGGAGATCAGAGCTGTATTAACGGTCTGATTGGAGATCGGAGATGGATAGATGGTCCGATTGGAGATCAGAGCTTGATTGACGGTCGATTGGAGATCGGAGCTAGATTGACTACCGACATTGGTGATCAAATTTGGATGGAGTACCGATATTGGGGATAGAATTTAGGTTACCGATATTGGGGATCGAATTTAGGTTTAAGGGCCGGTATTGGCTGTCGATTTTGAGTTAATGGACCGACATTGGCGGCCGAATTTGAATTGAAGGACTGACATTGGTGGCCGATTTGAATTGATTAATGATTTTGCCCACCTATAGTATTAGTATTGGGGCAAGGAAAATTTTGAGTGTCTACAGATGCCCCTCTTTATCTTGTCCATGCAATGTAATGGAATGGATAGAATAAAGATTAGTAGAAACTGGAAATAAAAAGTGTTAGAGCTACTTCGAAGGCTGGGCGTCTTTGAGTGGAAAGGGGCTTCTGTTAGCTGCCTACGTTATCACTCTGCTGGGGATAACGTTGTCATGTACAGCCATTGATGTTATTGGGAAGTTACCGCGAACTAATTTTTGCCACTTCCTACTGGGGATGACATCATTCACGATAACCTATTTGATTCTGATGGGGATGAGATTGTTGAAGATGAGATATCACAGATTGTTCCACGTCTGGATCTGCTAGGGATGACGTTCTCTGCGATAACTTTGTAGATTCTGATTGAGGTTGATCTGATTGATACTACCTCAATGATCCCTTTGAGGATGTGTATAACAGATTCCATCCTTTGTGATGGATTATTATAATTTCTTCCGTCATCGGATCCCTTCTGTTGCTTGGCTGGGGTTGAGCCAACAGTTGAAATGTCATTGGAGTTGAGCCAATGGTTGGACTGCATTTCGATCTGTACCCGAACTTCGCTGGGGCTGAGCCATCGATTGAAAACTGCATCGGTCAGTATCTGAACTTTGCTGGGGCTGAGCTAACGGCTGAAACTGCTTCGGTCAGTACCCGAACTTCGCTGGGGCTGAACCAACGGCTGAAACTGCTTCGGTCAGTACCTGAACTTTGCTGGGGATGAGCCAATGGCTGAAACTGCTTTGGTCAGTACACGAACTTTGCTAGGGCTGAGCCAACAGCTGAAACTACTTTGGTCAGTACCCGAACATTGCTGGGGCTGAGCCAACGGCTAAAACTGCTTTGGTCAGTACCCAAACTTCGCTGGGGCTAAGCCAACGGCTGAAACTACTTTGGTCAGTAGCCGAACTTTGCTGGGGCTGAGCCAAAGGCTGAAAGTACTTCAGTCAGTACCCAAACTTCGCTAGGGCTGAGCCAACGACTAAAACAGCTTCAGTCAGTACCCGAACTTCGCTGGGGCTGAGCCAAGGGCTGAAAACTACTTCGGTCAGTACTCGAACTTCGCTGGGGCTGAGCCAATGGCTGAAACTGCTTCGGTCAGTATCTGAACTTCGCTGGGGCTGAGCCAACGGCTAAAACTACTTTGGTCAGTACCCAAACTTCGCTGGGGCTGAGGCAACTGCTGAAACTGCTTCAGTCAATACCTGAACTTCGCTGCGGCTGAGCCAATGGCTGAAACTACTACGGTCAGTACCTGAACTTTGCTGGGGCTGAGCCAACGACTAAAACTGCTTCGGTCAGTACTTGAACTTCGCTGGGGCTGAGCCAACGGCTGAAACTACTTCGGTCAGTGCCCGAACTTCGCTAAGGCTGAGCCAACGGCTGAAATTGCTTCGGTCAGTACCTAAATTTCGCTGGGGCTAAGCTAACGGCTGAAATTGCTTTGGTTAGTACCCGAACTTCGCTGGGGCTGAGCCAACGGCTGAAACTGCTTCGATCAGTACCCAAACTTCGCTGGGGCTGAGCCAACTGCTGAAACTGCTTTGGCCAGTACCCAAACTTTGTTGGGGCTGAGCCAACGGCTGAAACTACTTCGGTCAGTGTCCGAACTTTGCTGGGGCTGAGCCAACGGCTGAAACTACTTCGGTCAGTATCCAAACTTTGCTGGGGCTAAGACAACGGCTGAAACGGCTTTGGTCAGTACCTGAACTTCGCTAGGGCTGAGCCAACGACTGAAACTACTTTGGTCAGTACCCGAACTTTGCTGGGGCTGAGCCAACGGCTGAAACTGCTTTGGTTAGTACCCGAACTTGCGCAGTTTTCGGCAATTTTGTGCATTTCTTGCGTAGTTTTTCTGCAGTTTAATTTGTTGATCCCCGGACAAGGCTCCGGGATGAGTACTAAGGGTCTTCGTGGAATTTCCCTTTCCATCAGGATTACGCTTGTTAAACGTAGGATTTCTGGCCAAACCGCTCAATCGCGTAGCTATTTTTCTTTAAATTTGACTTGGCAGCCCGTTTAAACTCTGTTTAGACTCTAACTAAACCGGGCCCGAGGGAAGTGGGACCCACTTGGGCTGCCACAGATGGGGGTGCGGCTACCTGGCCTATTTAATATGATGCGGGATTTTCATTTTGCAAGGTTTCCCGTTTTGAGTTTCGAAAGGATTCTGATCTTCTTTTTTAGATATACGGAGCTTGGACCGCTATTTTCTGAATCCGTCAGTTCCTACGCGTTCAGCACATCGCAGGTAACATTTTACACTGCTTTTTTCACAGTTTTTGATAGTTAAAAGCATGCGAACCGCCTAGGGTGCTTTTAGACGCAATGTTTGAAAAATGTATGCCTATATGACCTGTAAATTTTTTTGACTACATATGTATGCATATCTTACTGTAATACACGTTTGGATTTAAAAAAATTTAGGTTCTGAGACAGTCAATTTTTGTACTTTTGGATATGTTTAGTCATCCTTTTTGAGGCCTAGTGAGCCTGGATTTTCAACTAAAAATGTCCATAGTAATTTGGCTACCACATGAGTTTGATTTTTGATTTTTTTTCAATAAATATGAACTGTTTCTATTTTTGGGTAGGTGTGCTACTAAATGGCCCCTAGACATACCTGTGTGCATATGGACAGTTCATTTTACAAAGGAGACTCTGGCGAAATTTTTCCAAAATCTTAGGCTTTGAAAAAACATGCATTTTTGACTTTGTGGGAAATTTTTTACTAACCCATGCAAGTTTTGAGTTTTTAGGTTTGGAAAACATGCAGTTTTGACTTTATTGGGTATTTTTTACTGACCCATGCATGTATTAGGACCTAGAGATATATGTTAGACTGATAAAAAATGATAAGCCATAGGTTTTAGGCTTATCGCACCATTTATGAGGTGATTTAGAGACTTGTTCCATAGATGGATCGTGATAGACATGGCAGTTCCAGTAGGTTCTCCTTGGGTATTAGACGTAGGAGGGCTTCTGATGTGCCACAGCCACGTTTGGCTAGGACGCCTCGTAGACTGGTAGAGGGCAGGATTCGTCCAGCACAGGATGAGCAACCACTTGATATTGACGATGAGGAGGCTCCTTTTATTGCTCCTGTTCCCGCTCAAGTTCCACGTGCTGAGGTCCCAGGCATTGCTGTACCTACTCAGGAGCTACTGGGCGACTTGAGTCGCCATCCTTCGAGATATCTTCACGCCAACGAGGTGACTTGAAGTCTTTCTTCTCTCTGGATTCTTTTCTTCCTTGCCATTTTCGGGGCTCAGGTTTTGACACAGGTTAATTTTTTATGCAGGTTCCCGGCTTTACGCAGCCTCGAGGGAACTGGTTTAGCGTGCACTCCATGTATCACACTTTGTATGAGGATTACAAGAAGATTATAGATGGTTGGGGATTTTAGGCCTTTTTCTCTATCCTTCCCCGTCGTTGCCCCTGGGGGTATATGAGGGTTTTGTCTGAGCGCTGGTTCCACCAGTCTCAGTCCCTTCATTTGCTGGATTGTGAGGTGATGATGACTCTTATAGACTGGAGATTTATCACCGACATTGAGTTTGAGGGCGAGTTAGTGCCTATCATAATTGAAATTTTACCCGCTATCGTTCGGTCCCTGCTGGGAGTACCGACGACAGCATTCAAGGGTCGGGCAGTTTCGATCTAGTTCCTTGAGTATAGATTCCCAGGATGGGACTTTGCAGTTGCCTTCGCCTGATGACCAGAGGGCTAGAGATCGCATTCTGAGGTGATTAGTTTTTGTCGATCATCAGGGGTTATTTTGTGGCGGACAACTTGTCTACTGTGTCCTTCGTTTTGATCAGCGCCACTCGACAGGTAGAGTGCCTCAGTGACTATGATTGGGGCTCATATACCTTTGCCTATTTTCTCCGAGGCATGCGCATATTTTCGGAGGGTACGACGGAGGCTTGGTTAGGATTTTACCCATTCCTGCTGGTGAGTACATCTTTCTGTATCTTTTTGATTCTAGTATTTTTGTCAATCTTGATCACTGAGGACTTTTGGTATTTGCATGGTCAGCTTTGGGCATTTGAGAGGCTTCCTTGCCTATGGCCCGCTATTATTTTAGGCCTGGAGACCTATCCTCGAGGACGGAGATGGCATCACTCCACTTTGACGAAGGTCTCTGTTGCTGAGGGATTCACTCATGCCCATCTATAGTTGGAGCTTTTGACGGCGGATTTGATCACCTGGACGTCGTACACATCCGAGCACTTGACCGTCGAATTCGAGGGAAGAGTCCCTACTGGCCGAGAGTTTGACTTATCGACCCGCAGGGTACCATTGTTGACGGAGGGAGGCTGGGAGCTCTATCTTGGAGAGCGTCCTATTAGAAGCATTACGGGAGAGATCTGCATTCCCATTGTTCCTCCAGCTTGGCATCATTGGCCATTGACTGTGCCTTTGACAGACATCCCTTTAGAGGGCATTGATGGCTTCACCCTATCAGAGGGTCCGTATAGCCAGGAGGCATTTGGCAGATGGTGGAGCTCTCGTACTATTGGAGCTCAGACTCAGGCTACCATGTTTATAGCAGACATGGTGCCAGGTTCCATGATGATGACGGATTGGATAGCTTACCTTAGGGAGCCAACTCATGCAGACCAGATAACAGATCTGACCAGGGAGTTGGAGCAGGCTCCTTTCTTTATTAGGCACCTTGGCCGAGATCCGTCAGAGGCATCTTCTTTTGACCCATCCAGCTCAGGAGCAGGTTCCTCTTCAGGTCCATTTAACAGCAGCTATACAGGGGCAGATCCTCCCTTATATCGCCCAGATATGCCTGATCCTAGCAGCTTTGTGTCGATAAGGAGATAGAGCAGGTTGATCAATTCGACACTGATGTTTACGACTTCCTCTGATAGCTATTGGAGCTATACTTTTTAGTTAGCCACTGTTTTGGCTATTCGACATTTGTGCCATCATTTTGATTAGACCACTATAGTAATTAGGGTGGTGGTGTCCCATTTTCCCTATATTTTTCCTTTCACTTTGTATCAGGATACAGGAATATTGTATGCAGTAGATAGCTTATGGTAGATATTCCTGCTATATCTTATTTTCTGCATTATATTTATATTACTGCCATCATGCATGTATTATGTCAGGTGTATGCATTTAGACAGTTGCGGTTTGACTTGACCTCTGGAAGGTTTTGTGGTATGGTGCTACAGATGACATCGTCTGCAGTCAGCCGTATTGAGCATTTACCACCATCTACGGTGGCAGCATCACTGAGGTCCTGGTATGATAGTCTGACTTTTCCTGCTAGGGGGACTATAGGACCAGATGTTGGGGCATTCATTGGCCCTTGTGGATTTTTGGGTTCCGATCGAATTTGTTGAGGGCCTTCTACCCTACTAGATTATCGATAGGCAGGTGTTCCAGTTTCGGGCGACGTGAGCTGACGTCAACTCTGGAGGAGTACCAGAGATTTACTGGCTTGGATTTAGGGTTGTCGTGCGCTTGGACGACGATTAGTGATATGAGTGATAGTAGTGTGCATACAAGCCAATCATGTATGATGATAAAGCACATATTTTGTAAATAATCTTATTTATTTATTAATAAAATATTCATTTAAGGCATTTAATTATTACATGGTACTATTTTTAATAATATGTAAATAACCCATAGTTTTAAGCAATGATTTTAGAATCATGATGAGATCATGCTAATCATATCTAAATTCTTAGAAAGCTTAAAAACTAAAATAGTTCCCAATTATGAGATTACTAAAATGGAGATTAGTAAATTTGGATAGATTGGTACATATGTTGCTTGGTCATTGGATGAGGATAACTGATCTCATGGTCAGTTGTGTGGAGACACTAAAGTAAGTATGTAGGTGCTTATTGGAGAATAAGTTTACTAAACGTGACTCGCTATGGAATACCTAATGGAGTTTTACTCGCCTGTCAATAGAAATTCCTAAGGTGATAGTAGTACAAGTGATCCTTGGACTTGAGATCATCATAGTACCTTGTATGTAACAAATTATACTTTGACTTATTCCTTAAGGACTTTTAAGGCATATATAGGGTATGCTTGGGTATAATGAGTTGCATATGGAGATAATGTATGATCAATAAAAAATCTACAACCTCTAGTAAAAGAGGAGATATGTCCTATGTGATTCGTCAAACTGGCAACCTAGGAATCCTTGGCCAAGGTAGAATGAAATTAGAAAGAGGTTTCTAATTTGTATTATTTGGAGTTGTGCGTTTTCTAATTGAAATACATATGATTAAATAAATTAAGACTTGACAATAAATCCATGTCTTATATTTAATTGGGACATTGTATGGTGGAAGGATTGAATTGTACAGTAACTATTAACTCACAGGTTCTTTTATGATTACTGTTAAAATCTATATTATCTGAAAAGTCGTTGATCGCTAGGGAGGCTTATCCTTATTGTAGAATAAATGTTATTTATTTAAATAGATTATTAGTTTAATTTATTTATTTAAATAAGATTAGAATTGTTCTAATTGATTTATTCATAACCGGTTTAATATGGAGAACCTAAAGGGTCACACCATAAAAGGAATAAGAATTATTTATGAAGAAAATGACATGATAGTAATAATGCATTAAGTGTAATTAATTAAATCTATGGTGATAGAATAAATTAAATAGCTTAATGTTTATTAGTTAATATTTTAGAAATATTAAATATAAATTAATAAGAGGAGTCTTATTAATATTATTATTATTATTATTATTTTAATTCTAAAGGAGTTTAGGAATTAATATAATATCAGTACTCTCTCTCAATCCTAATAAGATTAGGATATAAATTAATTAAAAGTGTTTAATTAATTAATTTAAAAAAACCTATTCTAATTGGATTAGGAGGGTTAACCTAATATCTATATAAGAGAGTCTTATATCAGAAATAAGGTACGTGAATTTTTTCAAAGGTTGGGAGTACACATATTCTTTAGAGATAGAAACAAGGGTTAAGCCAATAACCCATTTTACTGAGTTCTTCATCTTCCTTGGTGGATCACCGTTAGAGGCCAAATATTTAGGTGGCTGACATTGATCAAGGGAAGGAGCCACTATAGAGGAATCAAAGGAGTAGAACTTGTACCTGAGGAAGCTTGGATCTTCTAAGGTATAATTCCATCCTCTCCTTCTATGTATTGACTGATAATTGATGCACAAGAAAGATCATGGTTAAGGGTTTGTAGGAAAATTTTAAAATTTGATTTTTCATCCCTTCCGTTGCATTTATGTAATTTGATTGCATGCTTATGTTTCTAGCAAACCCAACAATGAGGAGGCCATTTATCAGGCTGTTCGGTCTTCGTCAGAGTATAGTCATGGATGAGATCGTTTCGGGGCACGTAATCTCTATGGACTTCTTGATTGAGCGCTTTAGCAAGCTTGATAGCTATGGTCGCCACGTCGGAGATTTCAGTTTTTTCAGCAGAGGCATGGCATGCGGCCAGGATAGACATCCTGCTGATATGTGTTGTGGCATATGTCTACATGCCATTGCGATTGGATCATCTAGATGTGGGATTGGTAGTAGTGGTTAGAGCCATTAGACAGGGTAGCACCATCATACCAATGATATTGGCTGAGACATTTAGATCTGCAACGTATTATTGTACCCATCCAGAGGGGTTCTTTAGGGGAAGCTCGGTCTTGCTGTATATATAGCTGATGTCCCATATATGACTGATTGGATCCTTTAGGCCTAGGGGTTTTTTGCTTTACTCATGAGATATCTAGAGTTTTATCTTTTTAGCCTGCGGAGTGCATTGATGCAGAGTCTTGGTCGGCATTTCTGTCAGATATTAAGCATCCGTTTGTGATCTTGCCATGCTCAGGGATAGAATCCCCATATAGCTTTATCACTCACTGCATCTGGTCTGGATTATTTGCCCCTAGAGGGTTTGAGAGGAGTGACTACCTATCATCCTTTAGCAGTCATGTGTTAGTTTGATCAGCTGCAGAGTTTGCACCATTTCGAGGGGTCTGCTGATCAGAGGATGTCGGCTTCTTCCATGTCATCCGTCGACTTAGTCAGAGTATATGAGTGTTAGACTCATTGGGAGAGGGCTGATTTCTCCAGTAGCCATCTGGGCTGTTCTCCGGAGTATTCTACATGGTTGGAGGTAGAGACAGGAGTGGTAGCAGAGGCTTCTTCATCTCCTAGTGTGGACTCTGACGAGGAGGAGCCCATGGAGGATCCAGATTCTCCTACCGAGGATGAGCTGTTTACGGGTTTGACCGCTGCTCTGGTTAGTGATTCCCTGACCATTCCTGTGGGGACAGATTCGGCTTTATCAGACTCACTATTCAGGATGACCTTTGAGCGAGACTCGTCTAGAGCACAGATGTTGGCTGCCTTGTCTGGCAGAGATTTAACTTTTGCTAAGAGGGATGGTCTCAGGGCTACTTTGGATGCTGGATTGATTGAGCGGGTTGAGCTCAGCTCAGCTCTGGATACTACAGTTGTAGAGCGAGACAAGATTCACTCGGCTAGGGATGCAGCATATGTTGAGATCGAGGAGACTTTAATTTCTCGAGATGCAGCTTTTGCGGAGAGGGATGAGGCTATAGCTTCCCGTGATTTCCACATTGCTGATAGTACTGCTCTTCGATCTTACACTCATGGTTTGATCACCGAGATGAGTGCTTATATTGATGACCACAGTTCCACCTTGCAGATGACTGTAGATGTTCTTAGCCGTATGGAGGCTGAGTGGACTACACTTACGGCTGCTCCACCATCTTTAGAGAGAGATGCCATGGTGGCATTACTGACCCGCTTGTCCTTGGGTCCATAGACTAGCTTTATTTTTGGTGCACAGACTAGATCAGCCATTTTGTCATGTACATGGCATTATGTATATAAAGTAATTTTTCTATATCAGAGAAATATATTTTTAATGCACTTCCCTGAATGGAGATGTATTGTCATTCCTGAGTGATTACCACTTCTTTCATGACTCGTAGTTGTTGATGTATCTTGAGTTTCTCCTTGATGGACTGACAGTTGAGATGTTAGGGAGTATCTCAGATATGCCTGTTGACCAGGGTAGTTTGATAGAATTTAGCTTCTATTTGTCTTTGGTGTCTTGGAACTGGTCTTTTAATTTTTTTTTCTTGAATGTCAAGCTGCGCCATAGGGGGCTGCCTACGTACTCCCGATTTGAGGGAGATCAGGTTATTCGTAGTTCTGGCTAGTGCCGGGATGTAGGTTTGAAAAGTATTTATCTTGGATTTTGAATTTGGTTTGATGAGTTTTTGAGATTTTATTTGGTTTGACCGCACCAGAAATGGCTGCCTACGTACTCCCGATTTGGGGGAGATCAGGTCATTCGTAGTTCTGGCTAGTGCCGGGATGTAGGTTTGAAAAGTATTTATCTTGGATTTTGAATTTGGTTTGATGAGTTTTTGAGCTTTTATTTAGTTTGACCGCACCATAAATAGCTGCCTACGTACTCCTGGGTTGAGGGAGATCAGGTCATTCGTAGTTTAGGCTAGTGTCGGGATGTAGGTTTGAAAAGTATTTATCTTGGATTTTAAATTTGGTTTGATGAGTTTTTGAGATTTTATTTGGTTTGACCGCACCGAAAATGGCTGCCTATGTACTCCTGGGTTGAGGGAGATCAGGTCATTCATAGTTTCGGCTAGTGCCGGGATGTAGGTTTGAAAAGTATTTATCTTGGATTTTGAATTTGGTTTGATGAGTTTTTGAGCTTTTATTTAGTTTGATTGCACCAGAAATGGCTGCCTACGTACTCCTGGGTTGAGGGAGATCAGGTCATTCATAGTTCCGGCTAGTGTCGTGATGTAGGTTTGAAAAGTATTTATCTTGGATTTAGAATTTGGTTTGATGAGTTTTTTAGCTTTTATTTGGTTTGACCACACCAGAAATGGCTGCCTACGTACTCCTGGGTTGAGGGAGATCAGGTCATTTGTAGTTTCGACTTTCTAGTGAAAAATCGAACCTGATTTGATTTGTAAGACCTGGATGCTGGTATGCATGTGCTTCGGACGTAATACCTTTTTATGGTGTCTGAATTGATGATTTGGGGAAACTCGGTCCCATCCATCTCTTCCAGTTTAATAGCGCCCCCAGTCAACACTTCTTTGACAATGAAAGGGCCTTCCCAGTTTGGGGCAAATTTTCCTTTGGCTTCATCCTGATTGGCTAGGATTTTCTTTAGCACCAAGTCATTTTCTCTGAAATGTAAAATTCGGACCTTTTTGTTGTAGGATCTAGCGATCCTTTGCTGGTATAACTGTCCGTGGAAAATGGTCGTAGCTCTCTTTTCATCTATCAGAGACAGCTGATGATACCGATCTTGCAACCATTGATCTTCATTTATTTGAGTGTACACTCTCAAAGATTCCATCTCTACTTCTATGGGAAGGACTGCTTCCATGCCATAGACCAACGAGTGGGGGGTAGCCCCAGTAGAGGTGCGCATTGACGTCCTGTATGCTAACAGAGTTAGAGGCAGCAGGTTAGGCCAGTCTTTGTGATTGGCGAACATTTTTTGCATGATTTTTTTGATGTTTTTGTTGGCCGCTTCAACAGCACCGTTCATCTTGGTCCGATAGATGACAAAATTGAGATGCTTGATGTGGAACTTACTGCACAGATCCACCATCATTTGATTGTTCAGGTTTTTGGCGTTGTCTGATACGATCACCTCCGTTTGTCCATATCGACAGATGACATTATTTCTGATGAAACTGATGATGATCTCTTTTGTGACTTTGGGAAAAGAGGCTGCATCAACCCATTTAGTGAAGTAATCGATCATAGTGAAGATGAATCGATGACCATTGTTGGCTTTGGGTTCCACTGGACCTATTACGTCCATTCCCCACATAGAGAAAGGCCATGGTGAACTCATGTTATGCAGCTCATTTGGAGGAGCGTGAATGGCATTTCCATGTATTTGGCATTGAAAGCATCTCTTGACATGATCATCGCAATCAGTTTTGAGCGAGATCCAATAATGTTATGTTCTGATTATTTTCTTGGCCAACAGATGGCTGCTCATGTGTGGACCACAGACTCCGCCATGGACTTCATCCATTAGTCTTTGGGCTTTCTCATTATTAAGGCATCTTAACAGGCCTATTCCAGCTTCCCTTTTATAAAATGCATCTCCGCTTAGATAGAACTTCATGGCCATTCTGAGAACCCGTTTTTGCTCTGATTGGCTTGCACCATCGGGTGTGGACCCATCACGGAGATATTCCTTGATGTCTTGAAACCAAGGCCGATTGACAGGAGGTATTTCATCTGATACTTCTCCCATATAATTCCCATATGTCGGGGCTTTCTGAATTGTGAACTGAATGTTGGGAAATCCACTCTTATTGAATATGCGGATTAATGAAGCCAACGTTGCTAATGCATTAGCAAAGTTATTCCGACCCCGAGGAATGTGAACGAACGTTATTGCTTCGAATTCCTGAGATATTTTGAGGACTTGCCGATGGTAGGGCAACAAATGCAGTTCTTTGGTGAGATACGCGCCGGTAGTCTGTCTGATGACTAGCTCAGAATCTCCAAAGACGAGTAGGTGTTTGATAGACATGGATTGGGCTAGCTTCAACCCCATGATACAGCCTTCATACTCGGCCGTGTTGTTGGTGTTGCCAAATTGAAGTTTGGTAGCCACAGGATATTGATCACATGTACCAAAGATGAGGATTGCCCCAGCTCCGGCAGCTTCATTGTTTATCGCTCTGTCAAAATACATTTTCCATGGTTGGACTATATTCTTAGACTGGAGTTGCTGGATTTTCATGATCCCATCGTCTGGGAAATATGTCTCCAGGGGCTCGAACCCTCCTGAAGGGGCTTCTGCTAATTGATCTGCAATGCCTTGACCCTTGATTGACTTCTGAGTCACGTAGATAATGTCAAATTGCTGTAGGATCAACTGTCATTTGGACAGTCGATAATTCAGTATTGGTTTATTGAATACATATTTGAACGAATCCATGCGGGATATGAGGTAGGTCGTGTGCCCATGCAAATAGTGTTGCAACCTCTTGGCGGCCTATGCTAATGCACATCATATCTTTTCGATCAAGGTGTATTTCTGTTCCCACTGCTGAATCTTTTACTGATGTAGTAGATGGCTCTTTCCTTGCTACTATCATCCTTCTATCCTAACATGCAGCCCATTGCATTGGCATTGACGAACAGGTACATGAATAAAGGGACTCCCTCCCTTGGGGGTATCAGAAAAGGAGCTTCAGTTAGCTATTTCTTGATGGCAAGGAAGGCTTGTTCACAATCCTCATTCCACGTGGTGGAGGAATTCTTCCTTAACAGCTTGAAGGTGGGCTCACAGGTTGCTGTGAGCTGGGAAATGAATCTGCTTATGAAGTTAATCCTTCCCAGGAATCCACGTATCTCCTTCTTTGTACGAGGTACGGGCATTTCAGTAATGGCTTTGATTTTGGCATGGTCTAACTCGATGCCCCGATTGCTCACCAGGAATCCTAACAGTTTGCCTGCTTTGACGCCAAAAGCACATTTGGCGGGATTTAGCTTGAGGTTGTATTTACGTAACCTGTTGAACAGCTTCCTGAGATGGTCTATGTGATCATCCTCCCTCCGGGATTTGATGACGATGTCATCAACATAGAATTCTATTTCTTTGTGCATCATATCATAAAAGAGGTCCATCATGGCTCGCTGATACGTTGCTCCGGCATTGATGAGGCCGAAGGATAGTCGTCGGTAGCAGAAAGTTCCCCAGAGAGTGATAAAGGTTATTTTCTGCCGGTCTTCCTCAGCAACCATGATTTGATGGTAACCAGCAAAGCAATCCACGAATGAATACATGCCATACTACGCAGTATTGTCGATTAGAATGTGGATGAAAGCTACTGGGAAGTTGTCCTTGAGGCAGGATTTGTTCAAATCTCGGTAATCCACGCATACTGATACATTCCCTCCCGATTTAGGTACGGGGACTATGTTTGATAGCCATTCGGGGTATGTTGATACCATGATGGTCCTGGCTTTAAATTGTTTAACGACTTCTTCTTTGACTTTGAGACTCCACTCAGGTTTCAATCACCTGAGTTTTTGTTTGACTGGTTTGAACCCTTCTTTGATGGGCATTCGATGGATGACAATGTCTGTGGATAGACCGATCATGTCTTCATATGACCATGCAAACACATCCTGGTACTGTGTTAGGAGTTCGATCAGGTCGGCTTTTTAATTTGGTGTGAGGTCTGAACCTATTTGGATTTCTTTGATGTTTTCGGAGGTTCCTATGGTGATGGTGGAGGTTGGGTCGAGGTTTGGTTTGGGTTTGTCTTTGACCCATTCCTTGATCTCCTCTGGTACCTCATAGTCATCTTCCTCCTCTTGATCAATATCCATCAAGTCGAAGTTCAATTCTACATCCAAGTCGGAGTCATCTTGACAAGGCTGGAATCTCATCAGCAGAGACACACACATCCAATGCTTGGGTCCCTTTTTTGACCGAGGCAAGGGACACTGCTCCAGTTGTCCAAGGTCAGATCCTCATGAACCGGGAGGATCAGGGATTTGTGATTATTGGTCTCGTCCTGGATGATGACTGAGACATTTTTTATAATAGGGCCAAGGCTTTTTTGTAGATCATTCCTCTTCTTGATGTGAGGAATTTGGACATGGTCGTCGTCACTGTCGGGGAGTTCATCATTCATACCCTTGTAGTTAAGAATGACTCTCATGTTAGAGAATGGGTCTCGTCCTTCGTACATGATCTTTTCTTTTCCCTTTTTGCTGTTTGCCTCAGGCTTGAGTGTTTTTCTTTCATGGACAGGTATGATTGGAGGAAATAGTATGGATGATACCACCGTAGGGATCTTCCTCGAAGGTTTCACCCATCCGGCATTTGTGAGGTTTGGGAGCAGAATTGTAGAGGCATGAGCCTTGGGATGTTTGTGTGGATTCCGGTGGCTTGACCCGGATGAATATCCCAATCCTTCTCTTCCCATCTGACTTGGGATTTGGACTGGCCTCTTGATACCTTGCTTATTCTTTCCCAACACTTCTCCAGGTTGGAAACCCGAAGATACCATCTCTTGGCCTACGGTCATTACTTCAGTGGACACTTTAGGTTTTAGGGCTGGTGCCCCGATTGGTAGATATTGAATATCGCTCACCTTGAAAGCTTGAAAATTTGCAGGCTCAATCCCCGCGTCCAGGCTAATCACCGGCATGTCCCCATGTATATAGGTAGGGTATTCTGGCTCGGCATTGACCATAATGAGGCTGTCAGTTAATGATGTACTTGAGTTGCTAATGGAGGGTGGATGGCACTGCTCCTACCATGTGGATCCATGGTCTGCCCAATAGCATATTGTATCCTAGTGGCAATATTGAGCACTTGGAAGGATACGTAGAAGGTGTGTGGACCAATTTCTAGGGGAAGCTCAATTTCCCCCATAGCCTGGAGGCGAGATCCATCGAAAGCCCGGATGACCATATGACTGGTTTTGATCCGATTCAGATTGATCTTCATTCTTTCCAAGGTATCGTATGGACAGATGTTGAGGGATGATCCTCCATCAATAAGTACTCCTCCGATTACGTATCCGGAGGACACTATAGCTATATGCAGGGATTTGTGGTGGCCCCTTCCCTCAGCCGGGATATCATTGTCTGTGAAGGATATCACATTGTTGTTGAAAATATGTTCTATCACGGGACAGAATTTCTCTGTGTCTACCGTATGTGGCAGATGGGCTTCCTCTAGTACCTTCACTAGAATGTTGCGATAGTCTTCTGATGATAAGACCAGGTCGATGATAGACACTTGCTTAGGTGCGTATTTCAAGCTTTGCACTATCTTGATTTCATTGTGTCCCATTTTGTTGAGGAACTCTTTCATCTTTTCTTCAGCCACCTTTTCTTTTGCTTTGGTAACTGGTTTAATCACCCGCTGAGGCAGGTATAATGGATTATCCTTTGATAGGATGGAAATGTTGTTTGAAGTAGAGCTTTTAATGTCCCCGTAGTTCCATGGGACCTTATTTAGACTGATGATTGGATATTGAGGTCTGAAGGGCAAGATTAGAGGCTGAGGTGCAGCCACCTTCACAGGATTTTGGACTTCTTGGACCCCTTTCCCTGTCATTACCAGGGGTGTGAGGATTGATTCCTTATCGTAGAATACGATAGCCATTGTGTCCTGGTACCATGCATTGGGGATCCAGAGGCTATATTTATCTGCCAAGTCGAGGATTTGATCTACTCTGATTAGGTCACCTTTCTCAATTAGGTCTTAAATTAGGTTACGAAGTGCCCAGCATTCTTTCATATCATGGCCGGGAGAGTTGGAATGGTACTGATATATTTGGTCAGGTTTGAATTTTCTGGATTGAGGGTTTAATGGGGGTAATAGATCTGCAACCATCCCCACGTTGATCATAATTTGGAGGATTTCTTTCACTGACTAGTTCAGATTGGTGAAATTCCTTTGAAACAGGAATTTTCTACCTTCTTGGGTATACTCATTTTTTACCATTGGTTGTTCGTGCAACTGACAATGATCTCTATTGGGGATGGAATTGACTTCCGTCGGAGGAGAATGGCTGCCAATAGATTGATAGATTTTCTTCAGCACCTTCCTAGTGAGTTGATGCTGGTAAACGACCAGTTCAGCCAACTGCTTAATTTGTTCCTTAAGAGACTTAACTTCTTGCTCCATCAGGAATCGCTTCTCAAAAGTTTCCTAACTATTTGGGCTACTAATATTGGATTGACTTGGTTCCCCAACGTAGCGGAGGTACTTAGATCCTTCTCCATTTGAGGCGCTGATCATGTTGACATTTTCCCCTTTGTGCTGTGGGAGAGGATTGTCTTGGACATGGGGTTGGTCAGGCTTTGTTACCACAATTTCCCTGCTGTCAATCAAGTGTTGAATTTTGTTCTTGAGAGACCAACAGTCTTGGGTATCATGGCCTGGAGACCCAGAATGATAAGCACATTTCTTGTTAGGGTCAAAATTCCTTCTGTTAGTGTTGGTGGGTGGAAGAAGTTGAACAATCTTCTTCTGAGCTGTCAGAAGTTTGAACACATTCTCGAGGGAATCCCTTAGTGGGGTGAAATTTCTTCGACACCTGACTTCAATGTTTTTCTGGAATTGAGGGTTTGTAGGCTGTGCTGAAGCTTGGAAAGGGGTATAGTTCCTCCTTTGAATGGGCATGTGGTTTGACTCGCCCCTTGAATTTTGTCCTTGTAAAACCAATAAGACTTCTTCGTCTTTCTTTTTATGGACCCTCCGGGGATTACTCCCGTAATTTCTGGATTGGATATGTTTGGCGACAGCTTCGAGGGCAGTTACATCTTTTATCTTCCCGGATTTGAGTCCCATTTCTGCCATCTTGCCATGCTTGATCATTTCAGAGAATGGTTTTTCTATTCCTGCTAGGACCCTCTCATAATAAGGCGCTTCTTGGATATCGACGAAGGTCATGACTATTTCAGATTCAGTCATAGCAGGGGTAACTTGTGCTGCGACCCGTCTCCATCGTTGGGCATATTCTCTGAATGATTCAGTATTCTTTTTCTTGATTTTGGTTATTTGATATCTATCTAGAGCCAACTGTGATTGGAAACTGTACTGGCTGAGGAAGGCATGGACCAGCTCTTCCCAACTATGAATTTTGGAGTTGTCCAAGCGGGCATACCAAGCTCTGGCTCCTCCGGTTAGACTCTTCTAGAATAGTTGCATTCGAAGTTTCTCGTCCTCAACATAGGATCCGAGTTCTCCGATGAAGACTTTCAGATGTGTGTAAGGATCCCCCATTCCGTCATATTTCTCTAAATCAGGGACTTGAAATTTTTTGAGATAACGAGCCCAGGGGAATATACAGAGGTCAGAGTAAGTAACACTGCTAAACGCCCTAGTTCCTTTGATAGACCGGAGGGTTTCTTCCATCTGTTGCATTTTCTTGATAATGTCACCAGCTTCCGGCTCTTTGACGAGGGGGGTGATCTCAGGAGTCTTGTTGGTGGTGTCCTGGTTTTGTGGTCTAGTAATCTGAGTTTCAGCCTTTTCTACATCTTGACCTCCAGCACCACTACCAGATGTTCCTGGTTCTGGATGAGCTTGAGATTGTTTCTCTTTAAAGGCCTTACTTTGTTCTCGCAAAAAACCGGCTAGCTCGGCTATCTGATTTTTCAGTCCTTCGAATTCTTCCCTGGAGACAGGGGTGGATTCAGGTGGAGCACTTAAAGCTTTGTCCGCGGATGGACTGAGTCCTTTCTCGAATTTAGATCTGGTGACAGGACCAATTTTTACACCTATAATAAAACATAGGCGTGTTAATTTTCTGAGGTAGGTAAGGGTTGGATGCATGATGTGTTTTTTAGTGTTTATCCTACAAATTTGAGGTTAGTTATTTTGATGGCAGAATGACATGTATTTGACAGGGAAAGTAAATCTTTCATTATTGATATTTATATTGTGCTCCTCAGTAATTGGAGACTTGACATGGAATTGAAAGAGGAAGGTATGAAGAGGCTTCCTTTCGAATTTAGTTAATCAGAGGCCGACCTATCTTAGGTTGCTCTTGCGGCTTTTGTTTTGGCATGAAGGCTCCCAGATCATATCAATCTACTAAAAGGGAAGTTAATCCGATCATTCAACTAGAGCTAATCTGAGTGGTGTATTTTCATGAGGCACCCCCAGAGACTTAATTGTCCCCAGAGTCATTACTTAACACCGACCGAGTTATCCTCCTTGTGAGAGGGACACACAACATACATTCTCATACATCGTGCCTTACCATTTATGCATGCAATGACAGTTGGGTGTGAAGCACTAATAAGGGTGCGAAGCACTAAAGTAGGAAAGCATTCATTCACATTAATTCAATGTAAAGGCGTAGCATTTACTCATCCATTGACTGCGGAGATACTCACGCATTCCATAGTTTTAAAAGGGAAATGTTTGAAAAGGTTAGAAAGCGGCCTAAGCCCTCTACTGTCCCCAGCGGAGTCGCCACCTGTCGACGTTGGAAAATTTAAGAACCTCGCGGGTCGGTTCATAACCTGAGTTTCCTCAAATCGATCTTCCTAAGTTCTCTCTACCCCGACTCTTTTTATTTTGGAAAATGGTTTTGAAGGGTTTTTTAGGAAAGAGGCCAACATGTGTTTATGTCGACGATTTGAACGTTTAGGGTCGCCAGTTGGTAGATTGGAAAATGGTTGTACCAACTCAATCGAGTTTAATTTGAAAAGAGGTTCAATTGATGGACACTGTCGAAACTTGATCTTTGAAATCGGAGTTTTGAGTTTGGGGGCTTGGTTAAGTGTGGGGAATGTATTAGGCACCCCACGACTCCCGTGTAAACACGGTACCGCATCTTTTCAATATTTCTCTTAAAACTGTGAATGCGTGAGTGAATGCTATTCGAAAATTAGGCCTATTCATTTGATTGATTGAAAGCTTTGACAGACTTCGTTGAGCCTATATACGAAGGGTTTGATTTGATTTGATTTGAAAATCAGTCTTTGATTTGATTTGCAAAAGCATTTAATTTGATTTACAAAAGCTTTTCTTTTGATTGAAAATGATGTTTTGAAAGCTGGTTTACCAAACCCTTACGCTGCCATAGGAATTGAAGCGTATCGCTACTTTTAATTTTATTTTTTATCTTTATAGCCTTAAGGCTGCATGTGAATGGTGATTTGTCGGGCTGCGAAGTATCCTCGACCACAGAAATAGACAAGTGTCAGTCTCCTCATGGGTATGAAAATCATCGAAGGGACTCTGACATGATAATTGACATTTCATTATGATGATACCTTAAATCTGGATAACCGTTTTAAGGTCTGTGTATGTACATTTTACAGAAAAACTGTCAGGGTACATCTGTAAACTGGAGTTTGTCCATTATAGGAATCAGATCCCGATCGATTTGATCGCGAATCCCACGATTCCTAGGCTCACATATGAGTAGCCCATAAGCCTGCACAGTTCAAATTTGCACAGAAATGGATATATATACATCATCACGTAGCAATAGAACCAAGGATTCATCAATAAATCCTGGCTGCGAATGGCCAAAGCGTCTCGTTCCCACTAGATAGCGATCTAAGGGACGCGAGTTTCCTTTCAAAGCTAAAACTATAAAAATAAGTAGATTTAAAGGAATCTCAGCCATTATAGCTTCTAGGTTCTATCGGGACCTGTTTGAATCGTTGAAAGCTAGAATTAGCGAGATTTGGATAAATCTAGTCCGCCCGCAGATATGTTAGTGCAGATTCATAAACAAATGAATGTTAAATGCAGCAGTTGAATACATTGGGCAAAGCAAAATATATATATATATATATATAATTATATATATACAAAAGCTGTAAAAGGGCGATGGGTTTTCACTCGCAAGCCCGGACTGGAACTGAAATATATATATTTATATAAAAAAAACTATAAATAGCCACAAATAATACAGGCTGTGAAAGAAATAAAATATATATATATATATATATATAGAAAACAGTAATAAGGGTGATGAGTTTTCACATCGGTGCCCGTACTAGAATTGAAATTGCCAGAAAAGTAGTCAACCAGTGACTGGGGAGAGCACCCAGTATGGCGAAGTGTGCAAAAGCAGTAAAATGGCCACAAAGTAATCCAGGCCGGACTGAAAATATATATATATATATATATATATATATATATATATATATATTGATAGAAATGTAGTCAACCAGGACTGATATGAGTACCAGTGATGGTGAAATTCGTTTATATATGCGTAGATATATATAAAAGCGGTAAACTACCACGGATTTGACACCCGGGCTTGACAGAATTGAAATATTAGTACATTTGCAGTTAAATATATACAAAAAAGGGCTAAACCCAAATTGGGAAGACAACCCAGTCCAACGGAGTTGCCAAAAATGTGTGTGCTAGTGCATTGAAGCTGCTGGAACTGACGGATCGTCGATTCGAGTTGTAAAAATGAAAAAAATTGCTTTTATATACAAAAATGTTCTAAATTTTGACAAAAACGACAACGAAACTAAGTTCCGGGCATATTTAGAAGATGAAACTTCGTGTGCAAGTGGAAAACAGTGCAAAGTAGTAGTATTGACTTTCTGATCGTAAAAATACTTATAATGGACTGCAATACGGGCTTTTTGCCAAATCGTATGCTCTATACGTCCAAATCTACCATTTATTTTCTGATATGTGGTGGTATATGGCTATATCTACGTGTTGGAGTGAAAATATTTGGGGTTGGAAGAGGTGTAAAAGTCAAAAAATCAAACGGGCAGAGCTTCGCTGCGTTTTAAAACTTGAAAATGAAGGGGGGGGTGCACGTTTATTTATAGGCCAGGGAGCCTTAGCTCTACCTGTGGCTGCCACAGGTAGAGGTACGGCTCCCCAGGTGGGGTCTACGGTGCCAAGTTTTGTCATCTCAAAGTACGTGCACTCCAAACAATGCAGTACTCGAAGTCAGAACTTTCAAACTTTTGATCGGAGCAGTTCGTTTGAGGCGTGCGATACCTTTTCGGAAAGCCCTCACAGAGAGTGTCTCAATGACATGGGATAAAACATTTTTCGGGTCTGAGAAGACGGGTTCATAACTAGGTCTTTGATTCCCCGCAGTTTGTTCGTTGAGCTGTCTTGCGTTGTGGCACTCGGGATCGTTGTTGTGGTTCATTCTGACTTCGATGTCATCAATTCTTCTTGAGTTTGACCGAATCGGTTGAGAGTTGGATAAAATGACTGTTTTGCCCCTCCTGGAGTTGCCTGTGGTGTTGGCACGGCCTTTGATGGATCTGGCTTCCCAAGGTTGTCTCTGGGGCTGAACTGCACTTCCCGGCTTGACGCCGAGGCTGATATGTACTTCTTGGGCTGAGACCGGGGATGATTTGACATGTCTTGAGTTGATGTTGAGGTTAAATTGACTTCCCAGGTTGAGACCGGGGCTGACTTGACGGCCCGATGTGGAGATCGGGGTTGATTGGTATCTCCCGGGTTGCTGTCGGGGCTGATTTGAATCTCTCAGGTTGCTGTCGAGGTTGATTTGAAGGCCCGATATTGAGATCAGGGTTTGACCTGACGACCCGATTGGAGATTGGGATTGATCTGATGGCCCGATATTGAGATCGAGATTGATCTATCATTCCAATTGACTATCAGAGCATGATAGACGGTCATATTAGAGATCTGAGCTGGATAGACAATCCGATTGGAGATCGGAGATGGATAGACGGTCCGATTGAAGATCGAAGATGGATAGACAGTCCGATTGGAGATCGGAGCAGGATTGGCTATCCTATTGGAGATCGGAGCTGGATTGACGGTCCGATTGACTATCGGAGCAGGATTAACAGTCCAATTAGAGATCGGAGCTGGATAGTTGGTCCGATTGACTATCGGAGCTGGATAGTTGGTCCGCTTGACTATCAGAGCTGGATTGACGGTCCGATTGGAGATCGAAGTTGGATTGACGGTCCGATTGGAGATCGAAGATGGATAGACGGTCCGATTGGAGATCGGAGATGGATAAACGGTCCGATTGGAGATCGGACCTGGATTAACGGTTCGATTAGAGATCGGAGCTGGATTGACTATCTGATTGTAGATCGGAGCTGGATTGACGGTCCGATTAACTATCGGAGCTGGATATATGGTTTGATTGACTATCAGAGCTGGATAGATGGTTCGATTAACTATCGGAGCTGGATTGACGGTCCGATCGGAGATCAAAGTTGGATTGACAGTCCGATTGGAGATCGAAGATGGATAGACGGTTCGATTGGAGATCTCAGATGGATTGACGGTCCGATTGGAGATCGGAGCTGGATTGACTACCGACATTGGTGATCGGATTTGGCTGGAGTACCGATATTGGGGATAGGATTTAGGTTACCGATATTGGAGATCAAATTTAGGTTTAAGGACCGACATTGGTGGTTTCCAGTTAAAGGACCTGGCATTAGCGGCCAGATTAAAATGAATGACCGGCATTGGTGACCGGATTTGAATTGATTGACGGTTTTGCCCTCCTACAATGTTAGTATTGGGACAAGAAAAATTTCGAGTGTCTACAAAATTATTAAAAAAGATTTTATTAAATTAAAAATATAATTAGAAAAATTAATTAAAGCAAATAGAAATCTTGAAATAAAAAATTCAAATTTAATTATGATTAATGAAACCTTAAAAGAAGAAAATGAGAAACTAGAAAATAATTCTTTAGAAAATCTTACAGCAAAAGAAGAACTTAAAACAACAAGAAAAAGTATTAGAAATCTTGAAATAGAAAATTCAACACTTATTATTTCTATTGAAAATCTTGAAATTGAAAATTCAACTCTTGCTGTGATTATAGAAGATTCTCAAACACTAAATCAAGAAATAAGTAAAAAGAAAAACTCATCTCAAAAATTAGAAAAACAAAATGAAGAATCTACTTTAATGAATCAAATTAGAATGTTGACTCTAGAACGTGATGACTTAAACTCTACAGTTTTTAAATGTACGAAAGAGAAAGAAAATCTTGACGTTATGCTCAGTCAACAAAGATGTAGTTTTAAAAAAGAAGGATTAGGGTATATCAGAGAATCCAGTAAGACAAAAGATAAAAAACTCTATCATGTTAAAAGTAAAGAAAAAGGTCATGCATCTCCTTTTGATAAATGCTCTTACTATAACAAAAATGGTCATTCGATTTAATCATGTAATGCCAAGAATGGAAACTACAAAGAAAAAATGATTTGGGTGCCAAAAGGAAGTTGCACTACACCTATTATCACAAAAAAGAGAATTTCTTTCTCATGAAAGACCATCTAGAAACTCTCGTCAAAATATTTCAAATAAAAGAGTTAATCGTACATATTATAAATCTGCTAACCATAGAACATTTACGTCTACCAATGATTATTATCCTATACCAAACTTTGTAAAGGAAAACTCAAATGATCCTTATACAAGATGAAAACTTACCCAAAGGACCCTTCTCATTAAAGGGTACCAGTTTATAAATATAATATATGTTGCAGGTATGTCTCACAGCTGACTCTAGTAAAAATAAATGGTACCTCGATAACTGTTGTTCAAGACACATTACAGGCGACAAAATAAAATTGAGCAATCTATAAGCTACAGACTGTAATGAGGTAACATTTGGAGACATCAACAAAGGTAAAGTTATTGGAATTGGAAATGTGTACAATGAACACATAACAATCTCTAACGTTCAATTAGTCACAGGACTTAGGTACAATCTTCTATCCATTAGTCAACTATGTGATAATGGTTTTAAAATAACGTTTAGTCCTCATAACTATTCAATATATGATCAAACTGGGAAATTAATTCTACTTTATCCTAGTAGTCAAAATGTGTACACGTGTGATTTAGATACATACCCACACCTGGACAATGTGTGTCTTGTATCTGCAAATGACGATCCTTGGCTTTGGCATCGTAGATTAGGACACATTAACATGAAATTAATTAACAACATATGTTCTAAGGAACATGTTCGTGGTCTTCCAAAACTAAAATTTCTTAAAGACCATATCTGTGAAGCCTATGAATTAGGAAAACAAATTCATCCATCTCATAAACCTAAACTCACAGTATCAACCTCTCGACCACTAGAACTCTTGCATATGAACTTAGTAGGACCTATTCCTAAACATAACATAGATGATGCTGTCTATATTTTAGTCCTAGTTGATGACTATTCAAGATTCACTTGGGTTGATTTTCTAAAATTCAAAAATGAAGCGATAAACTCTTTCTCTGCTCTATGTAAGAAAATTCAGAATCAACAGAGAAGCTCTATTGTTTATATTCGGTCTGATCATGGAAGAGAATTTGATAATTCTGATTTCATAATGTTCTGTGATGAGCACGGTATAAGTCATAACTTTTCTACACCCTACACACCTCAATCAAACGGTATAGTTGAAAGGAAAAAAAATTATACTTTACAAGAAATGGCCAATACTATGCTTAATGAATATCTACTTCCTAAGTACTTTTGGGCTGAAGCAATTGCAATATCCTGCTATATTTTAAATCGAGTCTCGCTAAGACCAATGTTACTCAAAACTCCCTATGAACTCTTTTATAAAAGAACTCCAAAAAATAAATTATTTTCGTGTTTTTGGGAGTAAATGCTTTATTTTAAATACTAAACAATATCTAGTGAAATTCGATCCCAAATCTGATGAAGGAATATTTCTGGGATATTCACTAAATAGAAAAACATATAGAGTCTTTAATAAAAGAACTCTAGTCGTGGAAGAGTCATTGACTGTAACCTTTGATGAATTTAAACCCCCTCCAAAATACAAAGGACTGACAGAAAATGATACAGTCATTGAAGACATTCTCAAAAATATGAAAGAATTAAAAATAGATGATATATCTCATCCTGTCAATATTAATCCTCTTGAAAATCCTAATCCCCAGCTAAATGACTTGCCCAAAGAATCACATGTTATAAGAAATCATCCAATAGAAAATGTAATTGGTGATATCGATAAAGGAATTCTTACAAGATCACAAGCACAAAATATGTCCAGTCATCTATCCTTTCTGTCACAAATTGAGCCTAAAAATATAAATGATGCATTGCTTGATGAAGACTGGATAATAGCTATGCAAGAAGAACTAGAACAGTTCACAAGAAACAAAGTCTGGGAATTAGTTCCAACTCCCGAAGAAACCTCTATTATTGGAACTCGATGGGTGTTTCGTAACAAGTTAGACGAAAATGGAACTGTTATACGTAATAAGGCACGACTAGTTGCACAAGGGTATAATCTGTTGGGTTTGTACGTAACGCAATCATGCAATCAAATCACATAAATAGGGCGGAAGCGTAAAAACTAGGTTTTCAAAAATTTATACAAACCCATTACCATGATCATTCTTGTGCATCAATTATCAATGAATGAAGAAGGAGAAAAACAGAATTATACCTTTGAAGATACAAGCTTCCTCAGGTACAAGTTCTACTCCTTTGATTCCTTTGATTCCTCTGTAGTGGCTCCTTCCCTTGATCAATGTCAGCCACCGAAATGTTTGGCCTCTAACGGTGATCCACCAAGGAAGATGAAGAACTCAGTAAGATGGGTTATTGGCTTAACCCTTGTTTCTATCTCTATAGAATATGTGTACTCCCAACTCTTGAAAAATTCACGTACCTTATTTCTGATATAAGACTCTCTTATATAGATATTAGGTTAACCCTCCTAATCCAATTAGAATAGGGTTTTATTTAATTAATTAATTAATTACTTTTAATTAATTTATATCCTAATCTTTATTAGGATTGAGAGAGAGTACTGATATTATATTAATTCCTAAACTCCGTTAGAATTAAAATAATAATATAATAATAATATTAATAAGACTCCTCTTATTAATTTATATTTAATATTTCTAAAATATTAAATAATAAACATTAAGCTATTTAATTTATTCTATCATCATAGATTAAATTAATTATACTTAATGCATTATTACTATCATGCCATTTTCTTCTAAATAATTCTTCTTCCTTTTATGGTGTGATCCTTTAGGTTCTCCATATTAAACCGGTTGTGAATAAATCAATTAGAACAATTCTAATCTTATTTAAATAAACTAAATTAAACTAATAATCTATTTAAATAAATAACATTTATTCTACAATAGAGATAAGCCTCCCTAGCGATCAACGACTTTCCAGATAATATAGATTTCAACATTAATCATAAAAGAACCTGTGAGTTAATAGTTACCGTACAATTCAATCCTTCCACCATACAATGTCGCAATTAAATATAAGACATGGATTTACTGTCAAGTCTTAATTTATTTAATCATATGTATTTCGATTAGAAAATGCACAACTCCAAATAATGCAAATTAGAAACCTCTTTCTAATTTCATTCTACCTTGGCCAAGGATTCCTTGGTTGTCATTTAACGAATCACATAGGACATATCTCCTCTTTTACTAGAGGTGGTAGATTCTTTATTGATCATTCATTATCTCCATATGTAACTCATTACACCCAAGCATACCCTATATATACCTTAAAAGGCCTTAAGGAATTAGTCAAAGTATAATTTGTTACATACAAGATACTATGATAATCTCAAGTCCAAGGATCACATGTACTACTATCACATTAGGAATTCCTATTGACAGGAGAGTAAAACTCCATTAAGTATTCCATAGCGAGTCAAGTTCAGTGAACTTATTCTCCAATAAGCACCTACATACTTGCTTTAGTGTCTCCACACAAATGACCATGAGATCAGTCATCCTCATCCAATGAGCAAGCAACATATGTACCAATCTATCCGGATTTACTAATCCCTTTTTTAGTAATCCCACAATTGGGAACTATTTTAGTTTTTTAAGCTTTCTAAGAATTTAGATCTCATTATCATGATCTCATCATGATTCTAAAAGCATTGCTTAAAACTATGGGTTATTTACATATTATAAAAACCGCACCATGTAGATAATTATATGCCTTAAATGAATATTTTATTAATAAATAAATAAGATTGTTTCCAAAGTATGTGCTTTGTCATCATACATGATTGACTTGTATGCACACTACTATCAATCTCCCACTTGCACTAAAGCCAATCGCCATGGTATCTCATACCCATCTTCTCTAAGTGACGATCAAACTGCTGTTGTGTTAAAGCTTTAGTGAATGGATCTGCAATGTTGTCTTGAGAGTCTACACGCTCCAAGGTGACGTCTCCTCTTTCAATGATCTACCTGATCAAGTAAAATCGCCACAACACGTGTTTAGATTTCTGATGAGACCTGGTCCTTAGCCTGTGCAACCGCTCCGGTGTTGTCACAGTATACGGGAACTGCTTCCCTAATGCTAGGAACCACACCAAGTTCAGTTATGAACTTCTTCATCCAAACAGCTTCCTTTGCAGCTTCACTTGCAGCTATATACTCTGCCTCTGTCACTGAATCAGCAACCGTTTGCTGCTTGGAACTCTTTCAACTCACTGCACCTCCGTTCAAGGTAAACACATACCCTGAAACAGATTTACTGTCATCTTGGTCTGTTTGAAAACTTGAGTCCGTGAATCCCTCGAGTTTTAATTCAGACCCACTGTAGACAAGAAAAATATCTTTAGTCCTTCTCAAGTACTTTAGGATATTTTTCAATGCCTTCCAGTGCTCTTCTCCTGGATTCGATTGGTATCTGCTTGTTACACTAAGTGCGTGAGCAACATCCGGTCTAGTACATATCATACCGTATATGATAGATCCTATTGCAGAAGCATAAGGGATCTTACTCATACGGTCTCTCTCCCAAGGTGTCTTTGGGGCCTGTTTCTTGGAGATATTTATTCCATGGCTCATCGGCATGAGACCTCTTTTGGAATCTTCCATGCTAAACCTCTTTAGCATCGTATCAATGTACGTTCCTTGGGATAAGCCGAGCATCCTTTTAGATCTATCTCTATAGATCTTTACCCCCAAAATATAGGATTCTTCACCCAAGTCCTTCATGGAGAAGTTTTTAGATAACCAGATTTCAATGGATTGTAACATAGGAATGTCATTCCCTATCAGTAATATATCATCAACATATAATACAAGGAATGATACTGCGCTCCCACTAACCTTCTTGTATACACATGGTTCATCCTCGTTTTTGATAAAATCAAACTCTTTGATTGTCTCATCAAAACGAATGTTCCATCTACGAGAAGCTTGCTTCAACCCATAAATGGATCGTTGTAGCTTACAGACTTGATTTGTTCCAACTTTTGAAATAAATCCCTCTGGCTGTGTCATATACACATCCTCCTCAAGTTTCCCATTGAGGAAGGCCATTTTCACGTCCATCTGCCAGATCTCATAGTCGTTGTAAGCTGCAATCGCAAGCAAAATCCGAATGGACTTGAGCATGGCTACTGGTGAGAAGGTTTCATCATAGTCAACTCCTTGTCTTTGTTTGAAACCTTTTGCAACCAGTCAGGGCCTTATAGGTCTCTACCTTTCCGTCTGCTCTAGTCTTTTTCTTAAAAACCCATTTACACCCAATAGGTTTAATACCTTCAGGTGGTGAAACCAAAGACCATACTTTGTTTTCATACATGGAGTCCATTTCGGATTTCATGGCTTCAAGCCATTTTCCTGAGTCTTTATTACTCATAGCCTGTTCGTAATTCAATGGATCATCATCATTCATGATGTGTACCTCATCGTCATCCTCTATAACGAATTCATACCTCTCAGGTATCTTCGGTACTCTTCCAGATTTACGAACAGGGTATGGTACAGTAGGTTCTTCTACTTGGTTAGGTACCTGACTTTGGTCCGTGGTAACTTGTGGTTCTTGAACTTCTTCAAGATATATCTTACTCCCACTGACCCCTTCATGGATAAACTCTTTCTCCAAGAAGGTAGCATGTTTCGCAACAAACACCTTTTGATCAGTTGGATGATAAAAATAATACCCTACGGTTTCTTTAGGGTATCCCACAAATCTACACTTATCGGATTTAGTCTGTAGCTTATCATTTTCAAACTTTTTGACATAAGCTGGACAACCCCAAGTCTTAACATGCTTAAGATTTGGTTTCCTCCCTTTCCACATCTCATATGGAGTCTTTGGGGCGGATTTGGTAGGTACCTTGTAAGTAGGTATGCAGCCGTTTCTAGGGCATATCCCCAGAAGGAAATTAAAAGGTCGGTAAAACTCATCATGGATCGAACCATGTCCAACAGTGTTCGATTTCTCCTTTCAGATACTCCATTTAACTGTGGTGTACCTGGACGAGTCCATTGTGAGATTATACCATTTTCTCTAAGACAATTGAGAAACTCACTGCTTAAGTATTCTCCACCTCGATCTGATCGAAGTATCTTAATACTCTTGCCCGTTTGTTTCTCTACTTCACTTATGAACTCTTTAAACTTTTCAAATGATTCTGATTTATATTTCATTAAATACACATATCCAAATCTTGAGTGATCATCAGTGAAAGTAATAAAATAAGAATACCCACCTCGTGTACTTGTTGTCATAGGTCCACAAACGTCCGTGTGAATTAATGCCAACAACTCTGTAACTCTCTCTCCTTTTCCACTAAAAGGAGATTTAGTCATTTTACCCATGAGACAAGATTCACAAGTTGGATATGATTCATAATCAGATAGCTCGAGGAGCCCATCTTTATGCAACTTGGATAATCTTGTTTCATTGATATGACCGAGTCTACAGTGCCACATATAGGTATAATTAATATCATCTCTTTTCCTTTTCTTAATTTGTTCAATTTGAAATATATTTTCTTGTAAGTCAAGTGTATAAAGTCCATTTCGCAAATTTCCAATACCATATAAAACATCGTCTTTATAAATAGAAACCATTGTTCTTTATAATAACGTCAAAACCTTCCATATCCAATACAGAAATTGAAATAATGTTTTTAATAATATTCAGAACATAATAACAATTATTAAGATAAATGGATTTGCCCGAAGGCATTGCTAAACAATAAGTTCCTACAGCTAATGCAGCAACTTTTGCTCCATTTCCCACTCGTAGGATCACCTCATCTTTGTTCAGCTTTCTACTTCTGACCAGTTACTGCACAGTATTACATATGTGAGAACCACAGCCAGTATCCAATACCCAAGTAGAATTATGACTTTCAGAAAAATTAATTTTAATCATAAACAAACCTTGATTGGAAGTCGAAGCTTCTCCAAGCTTCTTCTCTGCTAGAAACTTCTTGCAGTTCCTCTTCCAATGTCCCGGCTCATTGCAATGAAAGCACATTCCTTTAGCTGGTTCAGGTTTCTTTTGCTCCTTTTCTTTCCCTTTTCCCTTAGCCTTCTTAGATTTCTTCTTTTCAGAAGACACCTTGGGCCTCTTCCTTTTATTGGAAGAATCACCATCAAGACATGGTTCTTCTTTGATGAGAAGTGACCTTCTGCAGTTTTCAGCATGTTAAGCAGCTCAGGTAAGCTGACATCTAGCTTATTTGCATCAAGTATGCTTCGTAGTGAGATTAGTGATTTTGACATTTTTAAAATTCTGCATGTGAAAAGATAACATTTTAGCAAACATTCATTTTATTAACTTTGCATACCAAAATAAATTTAGGTCTTTATTTTAAATTGGTATCTCCCACTATTTTCATCAAACTATATTACCCTCACTCATATAGTTCGGCAACATCTAATTAAAGATTTGCTAGTGAGATTAAGGATCCCATTTCAAATGTATATAACCTTGTGGATAGCACAACAAGCGATATACAAATAAATAGGTAGACAACTCTTGTCAATTACATCACCATGTAACTCCTTTTATTTTGCCTCTTAAATCATAATGGTCATGTGTGTGCACATCCGAACTAAAATGATTTAAGTTAAGTCCAGCCTAGCACTTCCATAAATTCAAAAAAGAAAATTTTTTGTCCTTGTGGATATCACAACAAGACTAGATCGTTCAATTTTCTTGATAAGCATCAAATGTGATTAATTAACATCTTAAATATTCAATACTCGCCTTGTGGATAGCACAACAAACTCATATTAAATATTTAATACTATATTAACTAATCATGCTAGAAGGCGACGTTCGATATTCCAAATATCATTTGAACACTTCAGACTTAATAATATTTCTTTGAGGGGTTTGTTATTATTTGTCTCATCTTTTTAAGCGCGCATGCACATATATATATAAAATACGCGTCATTTTATTAAACATGCGAAGCATGTTTGTATAAAATATAATATATATAATATTTAGCATGCAATATAGAATACTATATTCTACCCGGATTGATTATGGACTTTTATTCTAGTTTGGTTCACTAGAGCCACCAAGTGAACCAAAAGGTCAAACCTAGGAGTGCAAGAATTTAAATTTAAATATAACTATTACATTTAAACCCTGGCTCCATACAAATGAGTCTTCAGCGTTCCTGGCTCCTTGGTCTCCAATTTCTTCAAAATAATTCTAACTATCTCTATTACATTATTTAAAATTAAATAGAAACCTTGATCAGCAGTCAAGGGAAAGTACATAGAAATGAGATAGAATTTACATCGAGAATAAAACTAGAGAAGACGAGGTACGCAGATCCCATTTTATAAAACCCATTCATTCAAGCATTCAACTAAAATAAAATCCAATCACATTGGTCATAGTCCATAATCAATCCCTTTTATTACCATACATATCATCATACGTATCAATAAAACTTATTCATCTCATGAAAATAAATTCATTCCATATATGTATTAATATCAGTTAATGGGCAAAAGTTTGCTAAACTTTGTTTTTGGAAAAATAAACTCCTTTATTTCATTCCAAAATAATTCCAAATTAAACTCTTTAATTTTAGCAATTCTGAAATCTCATTTCATATAAAATAAACATCTTTATTTTAAACCTTTATTAATTAAATAAACCATTCATTTAATTAAATAAAACAAAAAAAAATTCAGTTCCTGTCTAGTGGCGCAGCTGCGCCAAGAATGTAAAGGGAACCGGCGCAGCTGCGCAGCATGAAAACCAGGAACAGCACCCGGCGCAGCTGCTCAGCAATATTGCCTTGTACCGGCGCAGCTGCGCAGCTTCGCAGAATCTGAAAAATTTTTGTTGCCCAGAACTCGATCCAATCGTATATCATACATGTATGGAATCACATAGACTGATAATTAGCACAAGATTGGCTCTGATACCACTGTTGGATTTATACGTAACGCAATCATGCAATCAAATCACATAAATAGGGTGGAAGCGTAAAAACTAGGTTTTCAAAAATTTATACAAACCCATTACCATGATCATTCTTGTGCATCAATTATCAGTGAATGAAGAAGGAGAAAAACAGAATTATACCTTTGAAGATACAAGCTTCCTCAGGTACAAGTTCTACTCCTTTGATTCCTTTGATTCCTCTGTAGTGGCTCCTTCCCTTGATCAATGTCAGCCACCGAAATGTTTGGCCTCTAACGGTGATCCACCAAGGAATGATGAAGAACTCAGTAAGATGGGTTATTGGCTTAACCCTTGTTTCTATCTCTATAGAATATGTGTACTCCCAACTCTTGAAAAATTCACGTACCTTATTTCTGATATAAGACTCTCTTATATAGATATTAGGTTAACCCTCCTAATCCAATTAGAATAGGGTTTTATTTAATTAATTAATTAAATACTTTTAATTAATTTATATCCTAATCTTTATTAGGATTGAGAGAGAGTATTGATATTATATTAATTCCTAAACTCCTTTAGAATTAAAATAATAATAATAATAATAATATTAATAAGACTCCTCTTATTAATTTATATTTAATATTTCTAAAATATTAAATAATAAACATTAAGCTATTTAATTTATTCTATCATCATAGATTAAATTAATTATACTTAATGCATTATTACTATCATGCCATTTTCTTCTTAAATAATTCTTCTTCCTTTTATGGTGTGACCCTTTAGGTTCTCCATATTAAACCGGTTGTGAATAAATCAATTAGAACAATTCTAATCTTATTTAAATAAATAAATTAAACTAATAATCTATTTAAATAAATAACATTTATTCTACAATAGGGATAAGCCTCCCTAGTGATCAACGACTTTCCAGATAATATAGATTTCAACATTAATCATAAAAGAACCTGTGAGTTAATAGTTACCGTACAATTCAATCCTTCCACCATACAATGTCCCAATTAAATATAAGACATGGATTTACTATCAAGTCTTAATTTCTTTAATCATATGTATTTCGATTAGAAAATGCACAACTCCAAATAATGCAAATTAGAAACCTCTTTCTAATTTCATTCTACCTTGGCCAAGGATTCCTGGGTTGTCATTTAACGAATCACATAGGACATATCTCCTCTTTTACTAGAGGTGGTAGATTCTTTATTGATCATTCATTATCTCCATATGTAACTCATTACACCCAAGCATACCATATATATGCCTTAAAAGGCCTTAAGGAATTAGTCAAAGTATAATTTGTTACATACAAGATACTATGATGATCTCAAGTCCAAGGATCACATGCACTACTATCACATTAGGAATTCCTATTGACATGCGAGTAAAACTCCATTAGGTATTCCATAGCGAGTCACGTTCAGTGAACTTATTCTCCACTAAGCACCTACATACTTGCTTTAGTGTCTCCACACAAAAGACCATGAGATCAGTCATCCTCATCCAATGAGCAAGCAACATATGTACCAATCTATCCGGATTTACTAATCCCCATTTTAGTAATCCCACAATTGGGAACTATTTTAGTTTTTTAAGCTTTCTAAGAATTTAGATCTCATTATCATGATCTCATCATGATTCTAAAAGCATTGCTTAAAACTATGAGTTATTTACATATTATAAAAATAGCACCATGTAGATAATTATATGCCTTAAATGAATATTTTATTAATAAATAAATAAGATTGTTTACAAAGTATGTGCTTTGTCATTATACATGATTGGCTTGTATGCACACTACTATCATAATCAACTTGAAGGAATTGACTATGATGAAACATATACTCCTGTTGCTAGAATTGAGTCTATATATATGTTATTAGCTTTTGCATGCCATATAGATTTTAAACTATTTCAAATGGATGTCAAATCTGCGTTTTTGAATGGTGTCATTAAAGAAGAAGTTTATGTTAAACAACCCCCTGGATTTGAAGACTTTGATCATACTGAATATGTATATAAACTGCACAAAGCTTTATACGGTCTAAAAGAAGCTCCCTCTTAGAAAATGGCTATAAAAGGGGCACAGTAGAAACTACCTTTTTTACATAATATAAAAATGATGATATTCTTATTTTACAAATATATATTGATGACATCATTTTTGGATCTACTAACATGACTATGTGTAATGATTTCTCTGAAAGCATAAGTAAGGAATTTGAAATGACCATAATGGGAGAATTAAATTTCTTCCTAGGACTACAAATCAAGTAAGGAGAAAAAGGTATTCATATCTCTCAATCCAAATATTGCAAAGAAATGATTAAGAAATTTGGACTAGAATTTGTGAAATCTCTTAATACTCCTATGTCAATTACTGATAAACTAACTGCTGATGAAAATGAAAAAAGTGTTGACACAAAGAAATATCGAGGAATGATTGACAGCCTCCTTTACATCACAGCTAGTCGATCTGACATTATGTTCAGTGTCTGCAAATATGCCAGATTTCAAGCAAATCCTAAAGAATCTCATTTAGTTGTAGTTAAAAAAATATTTTGATATCTTAAAGGAACTACAGACATAGGTCTATGGTATCCTAAAGGTCAACTATTTGACCTTGTGTGTTTTTCTAACTCTGACTATGTCGGTCATCATGTTGATCGAAAAAGCACAAGTGGCACTTGTCAGTTCTTAGGCGGATGTTTAGTTTCCTGGTTCTCTAAGAAACAAAACTCGGTATCTATTTCAACCACCGAAGCCGAATATATAGTTCTGCACGATGTTGTGCACAGATATTGTGGATGAAACAGACCCTTACCGATTACAATATAAAATTTAATTGTGTCACAATCTTATGTGATAATACAAGCACTATTAACTTGAGTAAAAATAACGTATTACACGCTAGATCAAAACACATTGATGTTAGACATCATTTCTTACGAGATCATGTAAACAATGGTATTATTAAACTAGAACATATTGACAAGAATTAAATATTGCTGATATATTTACTAAACCACTAAGTTCTGATAGATTTTGTAAATTACGTTTAGATTTGGGACTGTTAGATATTATTTCATAAAATATTAAATCTTTCTCTTATTTAAATTCTATTTAAAAAAAATTATATATCTTATTATTACTAGTAATATATAAATATAATTTTCTTGAGTTATATAGTCATATTATTAATATTATTAATTTTATCCTTTATCATATGTTTAAAAAACATATATTTTAACATATATTTAATTATATTATTAATATACAATGCTAATTTATATATATATACACATATAATTATACATATATATATATATATAATATTTGTTCCTTTATATATGTTAATATATCTATATACTTAAATTATTTATTTAAGTATGTGTTTTTATAGATTAAAATTTTATATTTATAATCTCTCTTAATTATCATTTAATTACATATTATCTAACAAAAATTATATTTTATTACTATTATAAATATTTTTAAATACATATATACATAATAATTAAAATTATTAATTTATACATTTTAATATAAATATTTCAGTATTTTTTTATTATCTATATCAAAAAATTACATTTTATATCATTTATTATATATTTATATATCTGATCAAATTTGAGCCGCTGATCAAGGAAAGCATCTAACGGTCAATACAAAGCTCAATCTGTGTCCATCAGATCCAACCAATCAGGAGCTAGCTAACCAGAACACATAGATCGCACTCATCAATCGTTCGATCAACAAAAGAAAGCACAAATCCATCCCAGTCGTTCGATCAAAGTCAAACGGTCAGCTGAATCGTTTTAATAGCTTAATTTCATCTCAACCGTCGATCAATTCTTAGATCAAACCTCAGCCTTCCGATCAATTTAATTAACCTAAATATAAATCCCTTAAATCTAATCTTAAATTCATTTATCTCTCTCTTCTCTCACCTTAGTCGACGTCTTCTCTTCTCTCTCTCTCTCTATCTCTCAACTCTCTCAAACCCCAACATCTCTCAGCCAAAAATCGATCAATCTGTGAAGTTTTTCTTTGAATCTCTTTCAATACAACGAATCTTCTTTGTCGTGTTAACGTTTCTAACGATTTATTTTTCTTCATGTTTCTGTGTTTCTCTTTCTTATTTTTTTGGATATCTTGGTGTTCATAAAGATTTTCAAACCCTAGATCCATAAATTTTTTCTCTGTTTACCGATGTGTTTCTAGGTTTGATTTCTCTTAAAAAATTATATATTTTCGTTTCTGATTTTCCATTCCTGTTTATATTTTTTTGTCTTCAAACGATTGATTTTTAAAATTAAAAAAAAAACTAGATCCATATAATTTTTTTTATTTTTTACAGGTTCACACACACACACACACACACACACACACACACACATATATATATATATATATATAACATGTGTTTATTTGTGAAACCCTAAAAGTTTGTATATATTTCTTATATATATATATATATATATTTCAAAAATTTAAATTTACAAAAATATTTAGAAATTTATATATAAGTATATAAATATTTTCAAAATTTTATATTATATACATGTGTATGAAACACTAAATTTTTTCATTTAAAAAGAGGGAGGGTTTCTCGGTATTAATATACTTGCATATATATGTTCAAAATTAATATGTTCTTGACTGATAAATATATGTTCGAAACCCTACATGTTTCTGTCTAAATTTTTTTTTTTGATTTTTTAAAACCCTAATTTTCTTTTTCAAAAATTTCTATCAAACCCTAATTTTTGTTAACTAAATTTATTTTTCATTTATACATATATACTTTTCGAAACCCTAAAATTCCATAAATAATTTAAAGATTATGTATATATATATTTTTATTTTATCATATATATATGTGTAATAATTATTGTATACCTTATATATTTTTACATGATTCCGTTGATAAGAGTCTGTAAGTCTATATTTTCTATGTGAATATATACAAATATCTGTATCTATGAGTATGGTTTCTTCTTTTACTGATACACCCTTACTACACTATGGATCAATTGAAAGCTGCTTAGTTTATGATTAGCTGTGCTTAGATAATATCTATTTCTCTCTCTTTGATAAACTGAGAGTATTAGATAATGATATCATTGGGTAACTGTGATGAGTTTTATGCTTATGTTTTGCAATTTTGCTGTTTATCATCTGAATATAGACATTAGGTGATGAAAATAATTACCATTGTTATGTGTAATAGAGATCATGTGTACTATATCAGTGTTATGTAACACTGACTTGTTGAATCTCTGTAATGATTCACTATATTCTGATATGGGCTAAGAAGCAATGATAACATATCTATGTGTTGTATTTAACACTGACTTGTTGAATCCCTATATTAGGTTACTATCTTCTGATATGGGCCAATAAGCAATGATAATATATCTCTTTATTGATATTGGACTATACCTGTTATGTCAATAACCTGCATATTTCTGAAATGTTCTTTATGTCTTTTGATTGGACATCTGGTTTATTTTTTTTTTAAAATGGAACTGACTTAGTCTAATCCATCATTCCTACCCATCTGCTTTTTTTTAAAAAAAGGAGAAAACTGACAAATGATTTAAATTCACTACAGTGCTAAGCATGACTGTCCCTCACTGCTCACTGTGCACAGTCATCACATGAGAACTATTTAGTTTGACAATCTAGTCATATCATATTACTTAAACTGATAATTCTAGTAATACTCTTTTTTTATAAAAGGATAGCTTTTAAAAAACTAACTATTTCAAACTCTAAGTTCTACTTTTCTACATTCTTTGAACTTCTATTAGGCATACACTATTTTAAAAAAAAATGTTTCATGTCTATTCTTCAAAAAGAAAGAAACTTGAAATGTTTAGTGAGTCTCATCCTGATATCTATACCCCTATGCTTCTTACTCTTACTGCCAAGACTAAATATAAACATATAAGGCATAACTTGCTTCTTGGGGTAGGGACTTCTTTCAACAGTTTTCCAAATTTGTTAGAAAACATAACAAATATAGGATGGGATTGTCTTATTTCTTTCACAAATAGAGAAATATTTCCTAGTTTGATTGCAGAGTTTTATGCTCACATGACATTTGTTCATGATTCAACTGGTTTCTTATCTTGTATTAAAACTTGCATACAAGGCCAAGATTATGTGATTGATGAAATTCTTCTTCTGCATGCACTTAGTCTCAGAAACGAGTTCTTAGATTTTCCAAAGATAAATGAATACACTTGTCCTATAGGAATTTCTACTACTGAATGCATTACTTTCAAACACAATCTCTCACTCACCACTGATCAACTTGTGCTTGCAAACTTATTTAATTATCCATGCAAAGTGCATCTTGATTTCTTCACTGCTGAATGTCAGTTTTTGGGAAAAATTCTTAGACAAAATTTCATACCTGTCAAAAATGACAAACTTCTGCACCCATTTGACATAGAACTCATGAAATGTGTTTTGACTAAATGTATACCATATAGTCTACCTATATTTTCTTTTGACATCTTTTGAGTTCTGCCATTATAACAACTGCATTGGATATGGCCTTTTGTTGACTCAAATTTTCATACATCTTGGCATTCCTGTTCATGTTCATAAGGCTCAAATGGTTCACAACAGTAATATTGTGTCACACTTGAACCTTCCTTTGATCATTTTTCAATCAAATGACACTGATCATATTGAGTCACATTTAAACCTACTGTCACAAATTGACTCTCTGAACAGTATGAATCAACTGTCTTTAAAGAATCAATCTGCCATTATGAGTCAATTAGATGCTTTGCAATTATATGTGCATCATATACAAGACATGATGAGTGTGTTAATAGAGCACCAGAAGGTATCAATTCCCCCTTATAATTTCACTGCCAAGTTCTGCACAGCTTGATCCCACTGATCAAACTCCCACTGATCCCCCTCTTACAACCCTTAGTTTGAACTTCTCTCCTCTTAACTTTGATGAACTCTAACTATTCAGGATGAATGCATCCTCAAATACTTAACTAACTATTCAGGATTTACTATATAAACATACTAACATACTAATACTTAGGATTATCTATCATATTTGCTTATTATTGTGACTTGCAAGTAAATATTGCAACTAACAGTTTCTGCAGGGACTTGGTATCTTTTCTTTACCCCTCCATTTTTGTTAATGACAAAGGGGGAGAAGAAAAATATCAGATTATATGAGTATATTACTTAGTATATACTAAGTAGTATACGAGAAGTGAGCAGGAATGAATCTGCTGGTTATAACTGTTATAAACATGCCTGGATGGTTTGAATGGTGTGCATATGAGATTGATGAGCACACTGGATAAAACTGATATATAATTTTCTGTCTGGATGGGTTGGATGGTTTGTATGCTGGATATAATCTGCATACTGGATATAACTGTGATATAACTATCATAACTGTCTGGATGGGTTGAATGGTTTTCATGCCAGATATAACTGCTATATAATTTCCTGGATGGTTTTGGATGGTTGGATCGTCTGATCGTTTTTCAAAAATTTAAAATTCCTTTTAAAAATTGATTCATGATCCAAGGGGGAGCATCATGAATTAAGGGGGAGTTCTGAAAATCAAAATATTTTTACTTATTGTCATCATCAAAAAGGGGGAGATTGATATGTCTCCAAATTTGGGTATGTTATTTTGATGATAACAAATTAGGTAAAAATGTCAAAAAGGTAGAATCCTCTCCATAGGATTAAAAATATTAAACTTGATTTTAATTACCTCATATATTTTGACCAAAATATTTATTTTTTAAAACTTCATTTGAATTTATTTTATGACCTTGATGATCTAATATCAAGTGTTAGTAAAATGAGTCATATAGTAACATTTCCTAAGGCAAGGAGATTCCTATTCAAAATAAATTTATAAATCTTTTATGGGCAAAAAGAAACATTTTAAATATATATATATATATATATATATATATATATATATGATATATGATATATGATATATTTGTGTGTGCCGAACTTATGTGTAGTGCATGTGTGTATGTGTAGATGTCGTGTATGTTTGTATGCTACAAAAGAAAAGGGGCCAAGGCTTATTATTGTTATATGCCCAAGCCAAATGAAAGTAATGATTGCATAAATGTGATGACTCAACTGTTGGTAACATTTTTGTTGGGCTAAAATTAGTCATCAGCTTGTGACAATCCGTGTGCTACAATTTGATCCGAGTCTTTCAATTTTCCATCATACAATCTACACCTTCCATTTTCAAAAATGAATTTTCAAAATTACTATTTTGCCCTAAACTCAAAACTCCTATAAATAGGAAGCTTTTTCATTCATTTCACCTTACCAATTTACATATCTGAAAAGCTTACTCTCCTTGCCTACATTCTGTCCGATTAAGCTTTCACTCTCTTCTTCTAATCAAAGTTCTAATTCTATTTTAGAAGAGAAAAATTGGTCAAAGTATTTGAAATAAGTTATTAATTTATTACTGTTCATAATATCTCATACTTGCTTATAAATATAGATAATTAGATATAAAATGCTATATATATATATATATATATATATATATATATTTCATCTATCAATATCGAGTAAAAAGTCAGTACTTAGATACCGATATAATTCGAAAGTAATTTCTTTGAAATTCTCTGAACGGTATTTAAAATCCTAAGTGGCTTTTTATTGATATAAATAATCTATATAAATATTGTATAATATTTATATATGATTATCAAGTTGTGAATTGAACAATTTAGTCAGTACTTAGATACCGATATTCGGAGATATTTCTTAACAAAGAATATTATCTGGACGGTCTTTGAAATCCTAAGTGGCCAAATTATTCACAACGTAGATCAAATATAATATAACATATATAAGTGGGTGAAACAAGTTTATTCAAGTATTATATAAATTGATCAAATTATTATACTTGATAAACTGTCATTAAATATAGTGCTTATATAATTGTTCATAAATTATTATTGCAATATATAAGTTTGTATGGTTATTTAAATTCAAAGTTGCATTTATTTAAAACCATAGAAACACACTCTTTATAAAGAAAAATCTTTTCTAGAATTATTTAATCCATAGAAAAATATTCTTTATCATAAGTAAAGAAAATCTTTATAAAACTGCATTAATTTACTTATCTGCTTATCTAAAGCATTCCACACAAAAGTCTTAAACTTTTATCTGATATTTGATCTCAAACTATATATCTGCTTATCTGAGAAGTATCTGTTCCACAATTTTATCTGCTTACTTTAGAAGCAAATATTCAAACAAAACTTTTTGTAAAAAGGAAAATGTTGAGTTAGTTTATTTTATACTTGTGAGAAAGACAAAAATTCTTTGACTAAGACCAGAGTCTTAGAGAGGTCAACTGGGAGTTGAGTCTCTAATATACTTGTGAGGTGAGAAAGAGATTGTTGTTTCAAGATCAAGCTATATAATAGTTCTAAGCTCAAAAGAAGATTCAATTAAGCTTGAGGAAGGAGCTGGGAGTTCGCTGTCCAAGATAGTTAGTTGCGGATTGTTATAAGTTTATCTTTAAAACGTTGTAAAGACTTCTCCGCCTATTGAAGGAGTATTTATTACAGGGAGTAATAGGATCTCAAGTCCTGGAGAGGAGCTTGAGACTGGACGTAGCAACATACCCGAACTATATATTGTGAACTAGATAAATATCTGTGCATTGTGTGATTGAATTTTTAATCTGCTTATTAAATTCTTAATTCTATAAATTAACCCACTAAAAATTTAAAAAGGCCAAAGATAATTTTTTAAACAGTGATAATCTATTCAACCCCCCTTCTAGATTATTATTGGACTTTCAAAACAGGTCTTCACGCGCTCATTGCTCCTTGGTTTTCAATTTTTTAAAAATAATTCTAACTATCTATATTACATAAACTATTTAATTTAAATAGAAACCTTGATCAGCAGTGAAGGAAAAGTACATAGGAGGGAGATATAATTTTACATCAAGAAAAAACTCAGAGAAGACGAGGTACGCAGACCCCATTTAATAAAATCCATGCATTCAAGCATTCAACTAAAATAAAATCCAATCACATTGGTCAATAGTCACATAATCAATCCCCTATTATTTTCATACATATCACTAATGCATCAATAAATAAATATTCATCTTATGAATTAAAACATTCCATATATGTAAGAGTATTATTTAATGGGCACATTTAAATTGCATGAAATTCAATTTCAAAATTAAAATAAACTCTTTATTTTAATTATAAAATGATTATATATATTATATATATATATATATATATATATATATATATAAAAGTAACAGTACACATATATATACAATCACATTACTTTATATAATCATTACTTCATAAAAAAGTAACAGTATATATATATATATATAACAAAAAGACCCACGAATCTGCAAGTCACCTTTTTCCTAGGTAACCACTTTCGTTAACTTTCCTGCAGGAATAATGATTCAAAGATTTTATATTATTACTATATATATGCCACTCATTACCCACGAGAAAGAATGACTCCAAGTCACCAAACGTTTAATCTGCTAACAGTATACTCGGCGAGAATTAAACCAAATATGCTTTTGCGAATTTTTTTTTCTTTTCATAAAAAATAATTTTATACAATAAAATTATGCCCAATAAATTATTCTAAATATATACCCATACATATATGGAATCAAAACAATTAATAATTGCATAAAGGTTTAGCTTTGATACCACTGTTGGGTTTGTACGAAATCGTGATGCAATCAAAATTGTAAAAATTAGCATAAGAATGGTATATCAAAGTTTAAAATTTTCTACAAAACCATTACTTGGATCATCCTTTATGCAAATTATTAATTTAAAACAATAAATAACAAGTTATGAAATCATACCCTAGTAGAACGAAGCTTCCACAGATACAAGTTCAACTCCTTGTTATTCTTGATCTCCTAGAATTTATGGGTTAGATTCCTTTCTTTGATCAACGTTAGCCACCCAAGTGTTTGGCCTCTAAAGGTGATCCACCAAGGAAGAGGAATTATCAAGGAGGGTGGTTGGCTAAATCCTAGGTTTTTATCCATTATAAAAAAGGAGTACTCTCCAACAATTGAAATTATATCAACTGATAACTAAAAGACTTTCTTATATAGATATTGGTCAACCCTTCTAATCCTATTAGACATAGGTTTTCATTTAATTAATTAAACTTCTTTACTTAATTAGGCTTCCCAATCATATTGGGATTAATTAATTAAACTCCTTTAATTAATTTGCCTCCTAATCTTATTAGGAATAAATGAGAGTACTAATATTAAATTAATTCCTAAACTCCTTTAGAAATTAAAATAATAATAATTGTAATAATATTAATAATATTAATAAGACTCATCTTATTAATTTATATTTAATATTTCAAAAATATTAAATAATAAATATTAAGCTATTTAATTTATCTATCACCATAAATTAAATTAATTATACTTAATGCATTATTACGATTATGTCATTACCTTCTTAAATAATTATTCTTCCTTTTATGGTGTGACCCTTTAGGTTTTCCATATTAAACTGGTTGTGAATATATCAATTAGAACAATTTTAATCTTATTTAAATAAATAAATAAAACTAATAATCTATTTAAATAAATAATATTGATTCTATAATAGGGATAAGCCTCCCTAGCGATCAACGACTTTTCAAATAATATAGATTTTAATATTAATCATAAAAGAACCTGTGAGTAAATAGTTACCGCACAATTCAATCCTTTCACCGTACAATATTCCAATTAAATATAAGATATGGAATTACTGTCAAGTTTTATTTTATTTAATTATATGTATTTCGATTAAAAAATGTACAACTCCAAATAATGCAAATTAGAAACTTCTTTCTATTTTCATTCTGCATTGGCCAAGGATTACTGGATTGTCATTTAACGAATTATGTAGGACATATCTCTTCTTTTACTAGAAGTGGTAGATTCTTTATTGATCATTCATTATCTCCATATATAACTCATTATACCTAAGCATACCCTTTGATATACCCTAAGTGTTTTTAAGGAATAAATCAAAGTATAATTCATTACATACAAGATACTATGATGATCTCAAGTCCAAGGATCACTTATACTACTATTACATTAGGAATTCCTATTGGCATGCAAGTAAAACTCCATTAGGTATTCCATACCGAGTCACGTTTAGTGAACTTATTCTCCAACAAGCACCTACATACTTGCTTGAGTGTCTCCACACAAATGATCATGAGATCAATCATCCTCATCCAATGAGCAAGCAACATGTGTACTAATCTATCTGGATTTACTAATTCCCTTTTTAGTAATCCAACGATTGAAAACTATTTTAGTTTTAAGCTTTCTAAGAATTTAGATCTCATTAGCATGATCAACATCATGATTCTAAAAATATTGCTTAAAACTATGAGTTATTTACATATTAAAAAACAACATTATGTAGATAATTAAATGCCTTTAATAAATGAATACTTTTATTAATAAATAAATAAGATCGTTTACAAAGTATATATTTTATCATCATACATGATTAGCTTGTATGCATACTACTTTCATAAAGTCCATTTCGCAAATTCCTAATACCATATAAAGCATTATTATTATTATTATAAATAGAACAACTGTTGTTCTTTATTATAATATCAAAACCATCCATATCCAATACAGAAATCAAAATAATTTTTCTAAGGATATTCAAAATAAAATAACAATTATTTAAATTAATGAACTTGCCCGTAGGCAGTGCTTAATAATAAGTGCCTACAGCTAGACCTGGCAAAACTTGGCCCATGCCCGCGGGCCAGGCCGGCCCCCCCGCCCGCCACGGGCCGGGCTGCAGATTGTTAGCCTAGTAAAACCCGGGCCTTTTTGGCCTGCCCGTTTTTGGCCCGGCCCGTTTGGGCCAAACCCGAAAAAATAATAAAAAATAGGCATAAATTAGTCCAGGCCCGCCGGGCCGCCACGGGCCGGGCTTTGGGCTGCAGTTTTTTAGCCCAGCAAAATACGGGCCTACTTTATTCACTATGCAACTCCTTGAGGTGAAGCAACATAGTAGGAGCATCCATGTTTTCATACTGACGTTGAAGCTCGTTATTCATGGATGCTAGCATGATATATTGAGCCACAGATGCATCACCTTGCCATTTTTTAATAGTGGCAATCTCTTCTTCAGAGGCTGTTTCTGGAACAGTTCCAGGGACATGCGAATTTAGGACATAAGAAATCTTTTCAGTAGTGTGAACTATTCTCAGATTCCTTAACTAGTCCGTGTAATTCGGTCCGATTAGTTTGTTAGCATCAAGTATGCTACGCAGTGAAATTAGTGAGTTTGACATTTTCAAATTTCTGCATGTGAAAATACAACATCTTAGCAAGCATTCATTTAATTAATTATTTACATACTAAGATAAATTAGGTCTTAGTTTAAATTGGTATCTCCTACTATTTTCTTCAAACTATATTATCCTCACTTATATAGTTCGCTAAAATCTAATTAAAGATTTTGATAGTGAGATTAAGGATCCCATTTAAATGTATATAGCCTTGTGGAAAACATAACAAATCATATATAAATAAATAGGTAGACAACTCTTTGTCAAATACATCAACATGTAACTCCTTTTATTTTGCCTCTCAGATTATTTTGATCAAGTGGTGACACATCCGAATTAAAATTATCTGAGATAAGTCTAACCTAACACTTCCATATATTCAAAAAAAAATATTATCCTTATGAAAAACACAACAAAATAATATTGTTCAATTTTCTTTATAAGCATCAAATGTGATAAATTAACATCTTAAATACTTAATACTTGTCTTGTGGAAAAAATGACAAACTCATATTAAATATTTAATGCTATATTAATTTTATCATTCTAGAAGGCGACGCTCGATATTCCAAATATCTTTAAACGCTTTAAACTTAAAACAATTTCTTTAAGGGGTTTATTATTATTAGTCTCATATTGTTTAGCGCGCATGAACATATATATATAAAATACGCGTCATTTTATTAAAACATGCAAAGCATGTTTGCATAAAATATAATATAAATATTATAGTAGCCTGCACATTAGAATACTATATTCTACTCGGATTGATTATGGACTTTTATTCTAGTTTGGTTCACTATAGTCATCAAGTGAACCAAAAGGTCAAACCTAGGAGTGCAATAATTAAATTTAAACATAACTATTACATTTAAACCCGGGCTTCATACAAATGGGTCTTCAAGCGCTCCTTGCTCCTTGTTCTCTAATTCTTCAAGATAATTCTTACTAGTCCTATTACATAAACTATTTAATTTAAATAAAAGCCTTGATCAGCAGTCAAAGGGGAAGTACATAGGAAGGAGATATAATTTTACATTAAGAAAAAATTAGAGAAGACGAGATACGCATACCCCATTTAATAAAATCCATTCATTCAAGCATTCAATTAAAATAAAATTCAATCACATTGGCCAATAGTCCATAATCAACCCCATTTATTTTCATATATATCACCATATGCATCAATAAATAAAAATTTTAATATATACATTGATATCGATTTAATAGGCAATCTTAGTTAGTTTCGGAAACCAATTTCAACTCTAATTAGTTATCATGGAATCCAATTTCAACTTTAATTAGTTAGCATGAAATCCAATTATAATTAAAATAAACATCTTTATTTTAATCCAATTTCAAATCAAATAAACTCCTTTATTAATTTGGAATTAAAAAAAACATTTAATTTTAATTTTTTTAATTAAAATAAACCTTTTATCTTAATTTTAAAAACAAAACAAAACAAAACAATTTTTATTTTCTAGTGGGGTGGTGCAGCGACGCTGTTAATGAACTAGCATCCAGCGTTGTCGCGCTACGTCACTAGTTTTTCAGAAAACCATAGACGGCGCTGCAGCGCCCTGATTATACTGTAATCAGGCATCGCCACTATAGACACTCAAAATTTCCTTTCCCTATTACTAATACTGTAGGAGGGCAAGACTGTCAATTAAATCAACCCCGGTCTCAATATCGGGTCATCAGTTTAACCCCGGTCTTAATACCGGGTCCTCAACTCAACCCTAGTCTCAATACTGGGCGATTAAATCAACCCTGGTCTCAATACAGGGTCATCAGTTTAAACACCGGTCTCAATACTGGGTCCTCAACTCAACCCCAGTCTCAATACCGGGTCATCAGTTCAACCTCGGTCTCAATATTAGGCCGTCAAATTAACCCCGGTCTCAATACCGGGTCATCAGTTCAACCCCGATCTCAATACCAGGTCCTTAACTCAACCCCGTTCTCAATTACCAGGTCATCAGTTAACCCCGGTCTCAATATCGGGTCATCAAATCAATCTCGATCTCAATATTGGGCCATCAGGTTAGCCCCGGCCTCAATCTGGGAAGTACAGGTCAGCCTCGATCTCAACCCAGGAAGTACAGGTCAACCCCGGTCTCAACCTTGAAAGTTACAGATCAACCCCGGTCTCAACCCGGGAAGTACAGGTCAGCCCCGATCTCAACCTGAGAAGTCCAGGTCAGCCCCGGTCTCAATCCGGGAGGTACAGATCAGCCCCGGTCTCAACCTGAGAAGTACAGGTCAGCCCCGGTCTCAACCTAAAAAGTACAGGTTAGCCCCGGTCTCAACCCGGGAGGTACAGGTCAAGCCCCAGGTCTCAACCCGTGAAGTGCATATCAGCCCCGGTCTCAACTCGGGAAGTACAGGTCAGCCCCGGTCTCAACTCGGGAGGTACATATCAGCCCCGGTCTTAACCTGAGAAGTACAGGTCAGCCCCGGTCTTAACCCAGGAAGTAAAGGTCAGCCCTGGTCTCAATTCGAGAGGTACAGATCAGTCCCCGTCTTAACCTAGGAGGTACAGATCAGCCCCGGTCTCAACCCTAGGAGGTATAGGTCATCCCCGGTCTCAACCCGGGAGGTCATGTCAACTTCAGAACCAATCCTAAAGCATCTTAACATCTCTAGAGGAAAACTTGGAGCCACCAAGATAGCCTCGGAGATAACACCGAGGACAAACAATCTCGAGTGGGATCCAATCCTTGGAAACAACCCCAGAAAGTCAGCTAAAGGCCGTGCCGACACTGAAGGCAACCCCGTGAAGGGCAAAATGGTCATTTTACCAACTCTAAGCTGATTTGATTAAACTCAATCTGAATTGATGCGAACAAGGTCAGAACGAACCATAACAATGATCCCGAGTGCAAGCAGCGCAAGACAGCTCAACGGACAAACTACGGGGAATCAAAATCCTTGTTATGAACATATCTTCTTGGACCCGAAAAATGTTTTATCCCATGTCATTGTGACACTCTCAGCCAGGGCTTTCCGGAAAGGTACAACACGCCTCAAACGGACGCTCCGATCAAATATTAGAAAGTTTTGAATCAGACCTCACGTTGCTCGGAGTGCATGTACTTCAAGACGACGAACCCGCTGCGGGGCCCACGCCATGTGGAGCCGCACCTCTATTCTGCGGTAGCAGTAGGTAGAGTGGGGGCTCCCTGGCCTATATATATGAGGTGACCCCCCAGCTCATTTCAAGAATTCAGAAACGCTCTAAAACCTGCCAGTTTGGTTTTCCAGCTATTTTCTTGTCTTCTAAGCCCAAATTTTTTCACTCTAACACGTAGATATACTCATATACTACCACATATCATAAAATAACCGATAGATTTGGACGTTTAAAGCCTACGATTTGGCAAAAAGCCCGTGTAGCAGTTCATTGTGAGTATTTTTACGATCAGAAAGTTATTATTACTTCTTCGCACTTTTATACACTTGCATATCAAGTTTTTGTTTTCTAAATATGCCCAGAACTCAGTTCCGTGGCCCTTTTTGTCAACTTTTGGTATATTTTAGTACCTAAACGCATTTTCTGGCATTTCTACAACTCGGATTGACGATCTGTCGCTTCCAATAGCTTTTATATACTTGCATCTTCGTTATTAGCAACTTCACCGGACTGGGTTATCTTCGCAGTCTGGGTTTGGCTTTTTATGTATATATTTAACTGTATATATACTAACTTTTCAATTCTGTCAAGCCTGGATGTCCAATCCGCGGTAGTTTAGTACTTTTATATATAAATATGCATATATAAGCAGTCTTCACCACACTGGGTTATCTTCCCAGCCTTGGTTTGACTACTTTTCTATCCATATATATATATATATATATATATATATATTTATATTTATATTTCAGTTCGTCCTGGATCATTCTGTGGCCTTTTTATTGCTTTATATATAAATATGCGTATATAAGCAACATTCACCACACTGGGTTATCTTCCCAGTCTTGGTTTGACTACTTTTCTGTATATTTACATTCTAGTTCGGCCTGGATTATTCTGTGGCCTTTTTACTGTTTTATATATATCTGCAATATTTACCACACTGGGTTATCTTCCCAGTCTTGGTTTAACTACTTTTTTATATATTTACATTCTAGTTCGGCCTGAATTATTCTGTGGTCTTTTGACTATTTTATATATATCTGCAACATTCACCACACTGGGTTATCTTCCCAGTCTTGGTTGACTACTTTTCTGTCAATATTAACTATATATATTTTAATTCCATTCTGGGCACATGTATGAAAACCCATCGCCCTTTTCACAGTTTTTATGTATATATTTCATTTCTGTCCAGCCTGGATCATTCCGTGACTTTTTACAGCGTTTATGAATATATATATATATATATATATATATATAATCAGATATATATATTGTTTTACTCATTTTTATTAAATTGTTATTTTAAATATTCATTTAATATGAATCGGCACTGACATTTCTGCGGGCGAACTAGATTTTTTTAAATCTCGTCAATTCTAGCTTTTAAACTGTTCAAAATAGGTCCTGACAAAATCGAAAAGCTAGAATAGCTGAGATTTATTTAAATCTAGCATTTTTCTAGTTTTAGTTATAAAAGCTACCTCGCGGCCCTTAGATCGCTATCTAGTGGGAACGAGATGCTTCGGTCATGTGCAAGCCATGATTTACTGATGAATCCTTGGTTTTGGCGATATTTGGATATATTTCTGTACAAATTTGAGCTGTGCAGGTTTATCGGCCTCCCTATGTGAGCCTAGGAATCGTGGGATTCATGATCAAGCTGATCAGAATCTGATTCCCATGATGGACAAACTCCACTTTACAAATGTACCTGCCAGTTTTTCTGTAAAAATGTACATACAAAAGACCTTAAAACGGTTATCCGAATTTAAGGTCTTAACATAGTGAAAATATGGTTTGTCTTGTCAAAGTCCCTCCGATGACTATCATGCCCATGAGGAGGCCAACACTTGTATATATGTTGTGGTCGAGGATGCTTCGCAGCCTGACAATCACCATTGAAATTGAGCCTTAAGGTGAAAAAGATGAAACTGAAGTATCGATATGCTTCAATTCCTATGATAGCGTAAGGGTTTGAAAACCTTCTTTCAAAACATCATTCAATAATCTTTTCGAAGAAAAGAAGCTTTTGCAAATCAAATCAAACACTTATGCAAATCAAATCAAAGACTTTTTGCAAATCAAGTCAAACCCTTCGTATATAGGTTCAACGATGCATAGACATGCTTTCAATCAAACATAGGCCCAAGTTTCTTCCAGCATTCACACACACTTCAGATTTAAAAGGGAAATATTGAAAATATGCTGGTACCGTATTTACACGGGAGTTGTGGGGTGCCTAACACCTTCCCTACACTTAACCAAGCCCCCAAACTCAAACTTTGTTTTCAATGGTCAAGTTTCGACAGTCTCCAGCAATTGGGCCTCTTTTCAAACAAAACTCGGTTGAGTTGGTACAACCATTTCAAATCTACCAACTGGCGATTCTGTAAAACGTTCAAATCGTCGACATGATACATGTTGGCCTTTTCCTAAAAATCACTTTAAAACCATTTTTCGCAATAAAAAGAGTAAGGGTAGAGATAACTTAGGAAGAGAGAAAGATCTGGGTTGTGACCCGACCCGCGGATTTTTTCCCGACGTCGACAGGTGGCAACTCTGCTGGGGAAAGTAGAGGGCTTAGGCAGCGTTCAAATCTTTTCAAAAATTTCCCTTTCAAAATTACGTATATGTGAATGCTGCATCTTTACATTAAATGAATGCGTGAATGCTTCGTATTTACATTGAATGAATGTGAATGAATGCTTTCCTATTTTTTTTTAGTGATTCGCACCTATATTAGTGTTTCGCACCAATGTCATCATATGCATACGGTGAGACGCTATGTATGTGAATGTATGTTGTGTGATTCCTCCTTCGGGAGGCAAACTAGTCGGTGATAAGTAATGTCTCTAGGGACGGCTAAGTCTCTTGGGCTCATGAAAATGCACCACCCAAATTCGCTCTAGTTGAAAGATCGGATTAATTTCCCCTCTAGTATATTGCGATGATCTGGGGACCTTCATGCCGAAAAAGCCGCGAGAGTAGCCTAAGATAGGTCAGCCTCTGATTAACCAAATCCGATGGGAAGCTTCTTCATGCCTTCCTCTTTCAAATTCAATGTCAAGTTTTCAATTCCAAATGTAAAGGAGCACAATGTAAATATCATAATAAAAATTTACATTCCTTGTCATATACATCCTGTCATGTTATCCTATCATCAAAACAACTAACCTCTGTTTTGCAAGATAGATTAAAGAACCACAAAAAACACATCATGGCATGCATCCTATCCCTACCTACATCAAGAAATTGACACACCTACGTTTTGTTGTAGGTGAAAAATTGGTCCTATCACTAGATCTAAGTCTAAGAAAGCACTAAGCCCATCCACGGACATGACTTCCAGTGCTCATCCAGATCCACCCCTGTATCTTGGGAAAAGTTTGAAGGACTGAAGAATCAGATAGCTGAATTGGCCAATTTTCTAAGAGAACTAGAGCAAGGCCCTTAAAGGGAAGCAAGCCCAAACTCACACAGAACCAGGAACACCTGGTGGTAGTGGTGGCAGTCAAGAGACCTGAAAAAATAGAGACTCAGATTCCTGGACCACAAAACCAGGACACAACCAACAAAACCCTGAAATCACCATCCTCAACAAAGAATAGGAAGCTGGTGACATTATGAAGAAAGTGCAACAGATGGGACAAACCATCCTAGTCTATCAAAGGGACTGGGGCCTTTGGCAGTGTCAATTATTCAGACCTCTGTATCTTTACTGGGGCTCATTATCCCAAAAAATTTAGAGTTCCTGATTTTGAGAAATACGACGGATTGGGAGACCCCTACACCCACCTGAAGGTATTCATTGGAGAACTCGGATCCTATGCAGAGGACAAGAAACTTCGAATGCGGTTATTCCAGAAGAGTCTGATCGGAGAGGCTAAAGCCTGGTACGTCTGTCTAGACAACTCTAAGATTCACAGTTGGGACGAACTGACACATGCTTTCCTCAGTCAATATAGCTTCCAATCTCAGCTGGCTCCAGACATATACCAAATAACCAAAATCAAGAAACAAAACACTAAATCATTTAGAGAATATGCCCAATGCTGGAGGCAGGTTGCAGCACAAGTCACCCCATCTATTACTGAATCTGAGATAGTCATAACCTTCATCAACATCCAAGAAGCTCCATATTATGAGAGGGTCCTAGCAGGCATAGGAAAACCATTCTCTGAAATGATCAAACACGGCGAGATGGCAGAAATGGGGCTCAAGTCAGAGAAGATAAAGGATCTAACCGCCCTCGAAACTGTTACTGAGCATATCCAGTCCGGAAATTACGGGAGTAATCCCCGAAGGGTACACAAAAAGAAAGATGAAGAAATGTCCTTAGTGTTACAAGGACAGAATCAAAGAGGCGAGTCAAACAGTATGCCCATTCAAAGGAGGAACTATACCCCTTTCCAAGCTTCAGCACAGCCTTTAAACCCTCCATTTCAGAAAAATATGGAGGTCAGGCATCGAAGAACTTTCACCCCTCTAAGGGAATCACTCGTGAATGTGCTAAAGCTGTTGACGGCACATAAGAACATTGTCCAACTCCTTCCACCAACCAACACTGGTGGACGGAATTTTGACCCAAGCAAGAAGTGTGCTTACCATTCTGTATCCCCGGGCCATGACACTCAAGACTGTTGGTCTCTCAAGCACAAAATCCTAGACTTAATTGACAATGGAGAGATTGTGGTGACCAAACCAGAACAACCACACGTACAAGACAATCCCCTCCCTCAGCACAAAGAGGAGAGTGTTAACATGAGCAGTACAGAAAATGGAGGAGGATCCAAATACCTCCGATATGTCGGAGAATCAACTCAATCCAGGAACAACAGCCTAGACAGTTGGGAAGTCTCAGAAAGGCAATTCCTGATAGAGCAGGAGATAAGGTCTATCAAAGAACAAATTGAAAAGTTAGCAAAACTGATCGTATACCAACACCAGATCACCAGAAAGATGATGAACTAGGCCAACCAGTCTGATGCCGATCGTCCTCCCACACCAGAGATCAGTACCATCTCCAGGAGGGATCACTACCGGTCTCATGAGCATGAACCCTGGGCCGACAAGATGGTCAAAGATGAGAATTGCCGAGATGGTAGGAAATTCTTATTTCAAAGGAATTTCACTAACATGAGCCAGCCAATGGAGGAAATCCTCTAGATGTTAATCAACGAGGGAATAGGTTCCTGACCAAACCTGTCAGTAGCACTCCAATGGACCTGGCCATGATACTAAAGATTGCTGGGCACTTCGTAACTTGATTCAGAATATGATTGAAAATGGTGACTTGATAAGAGGGAATCGGGATTATGGCCTCCCAGATGAAGACACTCTCTTTATACCCACTGCATGGAATCAGGATACAGTGGCTGTGGTTTCCTGTGATAAGGAAGCCATCCCTCACACCCTTAAAAATGCCGAGGAAAGGGGTCAAAGAAACACAAAATCCTATGAAGGTGGCCGCACCCGAGCCTTTAATCTTGCCCTTCAGACCTCAGTATCCAGTTATTAGTCTGAAGAGGGTCCCATGGAACTACGGGAATGATGATGAAGGTTCCACTTTAAACAACATTGCCATCATACCAAGGGATAATCTATTGTACCTGCCTCAGTGGGTGATTAAACCTAGTCATCAAAGCCAAAGAAAAGATGGCTGAAGAGAAAATCGAATAGTTCCTCAACAAAATGGGACACAATGAAATCAAAATAGTGCAAAGCTTGAAAGATGCACCCAAACAGATGTCCATCCTAGATTTGGTCTTATCCTCAGTGGATCATCGCACAATTCTAGTAAAGGTACTGGAAGAAGCCCATCTGCCAAATATAGTGGATGCTGAGAAATTCTGTCACGTGGTAGAACATATTTTCAACAGAAATGTGATATCTTTCACTGACGATGATATCCCTGCAGAAGGGACGGGCCATCGTAAGTCCCTAAATGTAGCTGTAATGTCTTTCGAGGTATGTGATCAGAGGTGTGCTCATAGATGGAGGATCATCCCTCGACATCTGTCCCTACGATACTTTGGAGAGAATGAAGATTAACCCAAACTGGATCAAAACCAGTCATGTGGTCATCTGGGCTTTCGATGGATCTCGCCGACAAGCTATGGGAGAAATAGAGCATCCTCTGGAGATTGGTTCGTGCACTTTCTATGTGTCTTTTCAGGTGCTCAACATTGTCACTGGATACAACTTGTTACTGGGCAGGCCATGGATCCACATGGCAGGGGCAGTGCCATCCACCCTCCATCAACAGCTCAAATACATTATCAACGACAACCTAATCACGGTCAATGCTAAACCAGAATACCCTGTCTGCCTACAGGGAGATATACCGGTGATCAGCCTTGATGCAAGGATTGAACCAGAAAGTTTTCAAGCCCTAAAAGCCCAAAGTCTCCCCTGAAGTAATGATAGTGGGCCAGGAAATGGTATCTTTGGGTTTCCAACCTGAAAAAGGGTTAGGGAAGAATCAACAAGGTATCAAGAGTCTAATCCAAATCCTGAGCAAGATAGGGAGAGCCGGATTAGGTTATTCATCCGGGTCAAATCATAGGAACCCACACAAGCATCCTAAGGCTCATGCTTCCATAATTTTGCTACCAAACCTTACAGGTGTCGGATGGGTGAAACCCATGAGGAAAATCCCAGCTGTGGTATCAACTATGTTATTTCTTCCCATTATACTAGCAAGTGAGAGAACAACTCCCAGATCCGAGGTGGATAGCAAAAAAGGAAAATAAAAGATCCTGTACGAAGGACGAGACCTATTTGCTAACATGCGGGTTATCATAAACTATGAAGGTATGAATGATGAGATCCCAGACAGCGACGACGAGGGTCAGATTCAAATTCCTAGCATCAAGAATGGAAGAAGGGGGCAGTTCAAAGAAAAACCCCGGCCCTATTGTACAGGATGTCTCAGTCGTTATCCGAGATGAGACAGACGAGCATAGTTCCTTGATCCTCCCTGTTTATGAAGATCTAATCCTAGATAATTGGAGCAGTGTCCCTTGCCTCAGTCAAAAAGGGTAAAGGGGCAGAGAGTCCGTCTGCCCTTTAAATATGCTTTCATTTACTGTTTACTTTTGATTGCACAACTATAGCAGTAACTTTTATCATAGCTTTGCCAAATGCTCTGTACATTTAAGCAGTTGTATATATTAAAATGAAAGCATTTTATTTTCAGGACATAAGCATTGGATGTGTTTGTCTCTGCTGATGAGATGCCAACCTATCAAAGTGACTACAACTTTGATGTAGAACTGAACTTCGACTTGATGGATATTGATCAGGAGGAGGGAGATGACTATGAGGTTCTCGAGGAGATCAAAGAATGGGTCGAAGACAAACCCAAACGAAACCTTGACCAAACCACCACTATCAATATAGGAACCTCTGGAAACATCAAAGAAATCCAGATAGGCTTAGACCTTACACCAAATCAAAAAGCCGACCTGATCGAACTCCTAACAAAGTTCCAGGATGTAGTTTTCATGGTCATATAAAGACGTAATTGGCCTGTCTACTGACATTGTCATCCATCGAATGCCCATCAAAGATGGGTTCAAGCCAGTCAAACAAAAGCTCAGGCGATTAAAACCTGAATGGAGTCTGAAAGTTAAAGAAGAAGTTGTTAAACAATTCAAAGCCGGAATCATCATGGTATTAACCTATTCGGAGTGGCTGTCAAACATAGTCCCCGTGCCTAAGCCTAGAGGGAAAGTACGAGTATGCGTAGATTATCGGGATTTGAACAAAGCCTGCCTCAAGGATAATTTCCCAGTACCTTTCATCGACATCCTGATCGACATGTATTCCTTTATAGATTGCTTTGCTGGTTACCATCAGATCATGGTTGCTGAAGAGGACCGGGAGAAAACAACTTTCATCACTCCCTGGGGAACCTTCTACTATAGGCGACTATCCTTCGGCCTCATCAATGCCGGAGCCACGTATCAGTGAGCCATGATGGCCCTATTTCATGGCATGATGCACAAAGAGATAGAGGTTTATGTGGACGACATCATCATCAAATCCCGGAGGGAGGATGATCACCTAGACCATCTCAGAAAGCTGTTCAACAGGTTGCGTAAGTACAACCTCAAGCTAAATCCAACCAAATGTGCTTTTAGCGTCAAATCAGGCAAGTTATTGGGATTCTTGGTGAGTAATCGAGGCATCGAGCTAGACCCTACCAAGATCAAAGCCATTATTGAGATGCCAGTACCTTGAACAGAGAAGGAGATACGTGGGATTCTGGGGAGAATCAACTTCATAAGCCGATTCATTTCCCAGCTCACAATAACCTGTAAACCCATATTCAAGCTACTAAGAAAGAATTACTCCACCAAATGGAACGAGGATTGTCAATGAGCCTTCCTTGCCATCAAGAAATAGCTGGTCGAAGCACCTGTTTTGGTACCTCCGAGGGATGGAGTTCCCTTGTTCATGTACCTGTCCGTCAATGCCAATGCAATGGGCTGCATGCTAGGACAGAAGGATGATAGTAGCAAAGAAAGTGCCATCTACTACATCAGTAAAAGATTTAGCAGTGGTGAACAGAAATACACCCTAATCGAGAAGACATGTTGTGCGTTAGCATGGGCCTCCATGAGGTTGTAACACTATTTGCATAGGCACACGACCTACCTCATATCCCGCATGGATCCCCTGAAGTACGTATTCAACAAGCCAATGTTGAATTATCGACTGTCCAAATGGCAGTTGATCCTACAACAGTTCGACATTATCTACGTGACTCAGAAGTCAATAAAGGGTCAAGGCATTGCAAATCAATTAGCTGAAGCACCTGCAGGAGGGTTCGAGCCCCTAGAGACCTATTTCCAGGATGATGGGATCATAATAATTCAACAACTTTAGCAAGAGAATACAGTCCAACCATGGAAAATGTATTTCGATGGAGCAGTAAAGATGGAAGGTGCCGGAGCTGGGGCAGTTCTTATCTCTGGTACAGGAGAACAATACCCTATGGCTACAAAACTGTAATTTGGCAACACCAACAACACAGCCGAGTATGAAGGCTGCATAATGGGGTTGAAACTAGCCCAATCCATGGGTATCAAACATTTACTGGTCTTTGGAGGCTCTGAGTTGGTCATCAGACAAACCACTGGGGCATATCACACCAAAGAACTGTATTTGCTGCCCTATCATCAGCAGGTCGTCAAAATATCCCTGGAGTTTGAAGACATAACCTTCAGCCATATTCTTCGGGGTATGAATGACTTCGCTGATGCATTGGCGACGTTGGCTTCATTGATCCGCATATCCGATAGGAGTGGGATTCCCTGCATCAAATTCATAATTCAGAAAGCCCCGACATACGGGAATTACATTGGAGAAGTATCAGATGAAATACCTCCTGTAAATCAGCCTTGGTATCAAGACATTCAAAGAATATCTCCGAGATGGATCTACACCCGCTGGGGCAAACCAATCCGAACGAAAGCGGATTCACAAAATGGCTATGAAGTTCTATCTGAGCGGGTATGCACTCTATAAAAGAGATGCTGGAATAGGCCTGTTAAGATGCGTTGATAAAGAGCAAGCCCAGAGGTTGATGGATGAAATCCACGGTGGAGTCTGTGGTCCACACATGAGCGGTCATCTGCTAGCCAAGAAGATATTAAGAACAGGACATTACTGGATCTCGCTCAATGCTAACTGTAATGATCACGTCAAGAGATACTTTCAATGCCAAGTACATGGAAATGCCATATATGCTCCTCCAAATGAGCTACACAACATGACTTCACCATGGCCTTTCTTTATGTAGGGAATGGATGTGATCGGTCTAGTAGAACCAAAAGCCAGAAATGGTCATCGATTCATCTTCACCATGATCGATTACTTTACCAAGTGGGTTAAAGCTGCCTCATTTCCCAAAGTCACCAAAGAGGTCATCAGTGGTTTCATCAGAAACAATGTCGTTTGTCGATATGGACAATCGGAGGTGATCATATCAGATTACGCCAAGAACCTAAACAATCAAATGATGAAAGAACTGTGCAGTAAGTTCCACATCAAGCATCTCAATTCCATCATCTATCGGCCCAAGATGAATGGTGTTGTTGAAGCGGCCAACAAGAACATCAAGAAGATTATGCAAAAAATGTCCGCCAATCACAAAGAATGGCCTGACCTGCTGCCTCTAACCCTGTTAGCATACAGGACATCAATGCGCACCTTTACTGGGGCTACCCCATATTCGTTGGTCTATGGCATGGAAGCAGTCCTTCCCATAGAAGTAGAGATGGAGTCCTTGCGAGTGTTAATCGACGGTCAGATGGATGAAGATCAGTGGTTGCAAGACCGATACCACCAAATGTCCTTGATAGATGAAAGGAGGGCTACAGCTATTTTCCACGGGCAGTTATATCAGCAAAGGATTGCTCGATCCTACAACAAGAAAATTCGAATACGGCAATTCAAAGAAAATTACTTGGTGCTGAAGAAAGTTTTGGCCAATCAAGACGAAGACAAAGGAAAGTTCGCCCCAAATTGGGAAGGCCCTTCATTGTCAAAGAGGTGTTGACGGGAGGAGCTATCAGATTACAAGAAATGGACGGGACTGAATTTCCCCAACTCATCAACTCAGGCACCTTGAAAAGGTACTATGCCTGAAACACATGCGTACCCGCATCCTAGTCCTGCGAATCAAATCACGTTCGGTTTTCACTAGAAGCCGGAACTACGAATGACCTAATCTCCCTCCACCCGGCAGTATGTAGGCAGCCATTTCTACTGCCGTTAAACCAAGCAAAAAATTTAAAAACTCGTCAAACCGAACTCAAAACACAAGACAAATACTTTTTAAACCTCTCTCACACAAAAAATTAAACTACGAATGACCTGATCTCCCTACACCTGGGAGTACGTAGGCAGCCATTTACGGTGCGGTTTGACCTTCAAGAAAAAACAAAAATAAATAAAAACCAGTCCCAAGACACCAAAACCATATAAAAGCTAAGTCCTATCAAGATACCCTGATCAACAGGCTCATCTGAGATACTCTCTGACATCTCAACTGTCAGTCCATCAAGGAGAAGCTCAAGATACATCAACAATAGCAAGTCATGAAAGAATTGGTAATCACTCAGCAATGACAATATGTAGCCCCCCCAAATCCAGGTCCCCATAACCTTAGACATGGTACGTTACGATACATCATTTCTATAATTATTACGAAAGATATAAACATAAATTGTTTATAAAATAACTTTTACAACATAATTTTCAAGGTCTATAACCTTAACTTAATACCTGCATTCAATATCCTACACGACATACAATGTCATTTGTATCCAATATTATTACCATTTTAACCGTATAATAATTCCATCCTGGAACTTTTCTTTGCCTTTGCCTTTGTCCGAAGTTTCGTCTTAATCTGAAATATTTATCATGATATAGCAAGGGTGAGCAAAGACTTTGCTCAGCAAGTTTAAATACAACAAGGATATATTATGATTGAAAGAAAGAATAAGCTTTCGAATTTTTAACAATATAATAATTGTGAAAGAGCATAAATTAAAGTTTAATAAATGAATGATTGAACCAATAATGTTTAATGTCAACAAGGACCATGAACAACTTTAACTGAACCTTAGGGTAATGAAGGTGATCAGCCTTTCATACCTGATGAACATATGCAATATGCACTAAGTGCGAATCAATAATCAGTATCGATGTGAATAATTAACAATAATTATTCACAAACATGCTTTGTAATATAACTCAAAGTTGAGTTAGAGAAAACTTGCCTGTACCGTCGATTACTGCTATGCAATATAATTTAATCGCTTTATTGTAAAGACCTATCAGTTATAAGATTGATCTTTAAATTAGCATAACATACCTTATAAGTAAACTATCTAACATTTAAACACATAGTCGAATATTAGATAACCTTAACACTATACATATACACAAGTCTAAACCTAGCATAAATCAAGTCTTTAATAATATTCAATATAGTATACTGAGTGGTTTCTCAGAAACAACTAACAAATTAGTTTCCGTCTCGTCTACACTATTTTCACAGTGAGTTAGATCGGTTACTAATTCGTAGATACCTTCCCCATATGAAGGAGTGTTTAGCCCAGCTACTATACATCAACCATTAAAGGGTACGACTGTACTACCTTAGACTTAACACTACTTTATCATATGACTTGTGAATTAACACTTAATCTTTCATTTTATAAGTCCTTCATAATCTAGTCAGCCGAATACCTAATCCAGCAACCTAGATTCAAATAACTTGTTGTTTCCCAACATAAAAAAACTGACATAATTAATCCAGCAACCTGGATTCAGACAGAATTTCAATTTAGTAAATTATTTTCCAATCCAGCAGACTAGATTCAACTGTCCCCGAATCCAACAAGCCTGTATTCAAACTGACATCTAATCCAGCAAGCTTGGATTCAACTGACATCTAATCCAGCAACTCTGATTATCTAAACAGACCAATCCATCATCCTGGATAATCCAAAAATTTCATCCAGCAAGCCTGAATTCATTAATCCTTCAATCCAGCAACCTGATGACCAACCAATAAACTAGATTGCAATCCAGCAAGCTGGATTCCCCCTTTTTAACCAAATCATTTTATTATTATTTTTTCTTTTGTCCACACATAAATACATGTATTCCATACACAAAAATAATTTTTCAGGAATTTTTCAATTTCCTTTAGTATTTTTCAAAAATCCATTTCTAGTTAATTTCTTAAGAAATTAGCTACCTCACGCTTAACTCCAGAAATTCCCAACTCTTGGCGGGATCTTACACATGCTATCGTGAGCCTCCAGTTTAAATTTTGTGGCCATCAGAGTTATACAACTCTGGTTATAGCGATTTTTGTTGGAAAAACATAAATATTGAAATGGTCATAACTTGCTCAATTTAAGTCGGAATGAGCTTATTTTTGGACACAAGATACTTTATCTCATATATTTTCATGTCCCAAAAGTTCAGAATTTATTTCATAATTTAAGTGGACAAAACTTCCCCTGAAAAATTTGGGCAGATTGCATTTTGGGTTTTTCATATTTTTCCTACTTTGCTAAAAACTGTCCCGACGGAAATCTACATAGAATTGTTTAGTGATTCCACTTGAAAAAGTTACAAGACTTATAGATCTAACTCCAAAAATTGACCACACTCAAAAATTCAAAATATTAAGAGAGATATGGTCGTTTGAATTTCATGTTACGTTTTCTAAAAATCTGATTTTCCAGTTTTTATGATTTCTAAGAAATCTTCCTAGATCTCTTGATTAACCAACATTAAACGTCATAATACCTATTAAGACCTCATATACTCATGGATCTATCATGATCCATGATATATTTCACCAAAATTTTAACAAACACAAACAAAACATAATTTATGCTAAGAAAATTAAGATTTTCAAACTTTTGAAACATAGTTTCATTCTTCTTGTTTTTGATCTAATTTTTGACACTTAAAAGTTATAGATCTACACATAACACACCTATAAACATATAGATCTAAGATTTTGGAGTTTTGAACCATAGATCCAAGTTTTGATTCTAAGTAATCAAAATAAATTGCATGAAATAGTTAGATGTTATACCTTTGCTTAAGATTTCTTTCTTCTTCTTTCTAATGGTTTGTTTAAGAAACTATAAGTACACAAAATACTCTCCATCTACCAATCTTATGGCTTCCGAAATCCTTTCTCTCTCTCCCTCTTATTTTTTTTTTGCTATCTTATGAGGAAAGAGAAAGAAATAAAGGATGAAATTAGTCTTGGTGGGTTGGTAAATTGTATAGATATATTGTGTATATCTCATCTATATCTCCCAATATCTCTCTCTCTCTCTCTCCTTATCATTATGATGTTGCTTGCAAGTTTTAACAAGTGTGTTGGTTGAATAAAAAGAAGACACCTATTAAGGGTTGGTGAGGACTTGGTAAGGAGTGGTTAGATTTCAATCATTACTTATATTCCCTCTCATTTCTTCCTCCCTTGTTGACCGAATTATTCTTCATTTTATCCCCCAACTTTGGTTTGGTTTTATTGCAATATTTGCTCACTTAAACATCCAAATAAATCCCTTATAACTGGGCTAAAGTCTTGAGCTCCTATTAAAAAGTTTGGGCTTGCTAATAAAATAATTGGGCTATGTAAATTAACATAGTCCACTAATTTTTAATTCTATCCTACCCTAATCATTTAATTAGAATTTCTATTCACCACATTTGTAATTCAAATCCTTACTCATGTACATTTAATTACTTAACCCAATTAGACTTGCTTTAATAAAATTAATTAATTGAGATAATAAACTTAATCTCTTAGGTTAGTAAAAATTTTAAATACTAACATCCTTACATATTATAACCCTTAAGTTATTTAATTTCATACGTAATATATATATTAGGTTACAAGACTTTATTCTTAATTCTCTTTATATGTTAAATAAATATATAAACAATACACAAAATCATATAAGTTCTTTACAAAAATTTTAAATCCATACTCTATTTTCAGTCTAGGTCTTATTATTTAACCTTTATTTAATCATTTAAAATCTTATAAATCCTCGGGTTGTCACATTCACCCATTCTTCTAAGAATTTCATCTTCGAAATTACAGCCTATTAATCCCTACTCCTTTTATTCACCAAAACTAGGTTTTCAACTTAACCTTTATCTGATTTCATTCTTATTTAATGAGTACACACAACTTCCTTCTATGTGGAATTATTCTATCATCACATTCTACCTAGACTTCTCCCCAAGGAGTTTAAAACTTTTAAATTATGTTGAGGGTCATATGGACCATGAACTCTCGGGTTTAACGGTATTCACCGTAACCAAATAATAGATATGTTTACAATCACGAAGAAGGTAAACTGCAGATGCTGGCCTTAATTATCTGAACGACTGTATGCATTCAATTATTGGAATGTACGTTATCCAACCAATATATCCCCATTTTTCGGGGTTGTTCATACTCAGCCGGAAGTTCGAATCAAAATAATATGGTTCGAGATAAGTTCTCAAAGAGATACTTGAATTTTCATAAATATTTGTCTAGCTGAATTAATTAGCTTAGACATATACCAATAATTCTAACATCAATCGAAACATGTGTCTGGCCAAATTTAATTGACACTTGGCTTTTCTTTAAAATTCTGAAAATAATTTTATGACGTCATTATACCGCATTGTATTTACAGTCCGTTGAAGATTCTGTCATTTTTGTGACTTTGTCATAAAATAATATACCATAGTGGGCTGACGATCTTTAGATCACATCCAACACTAGGCAACACTACATTAATGACTCCATCATTTGTATCATCCTTGCATCAGATTCCATGATGCATTGATGATATATAAAATATATTTTGATATTTTAAATAATTTTTGTCTAGCCCGAAATAATTAGCGTAGACTCTTCTTTAAACGGTTCAAAACTGTTGAAAATTATTTTTGAAATTATCATGTCGCAACAGGTAACGATGTGTCAGGGTCCCGAAGTCCACGCATACAGGTAGCAATGTGATAATGGCTCAAAGTCCATCTCCACACCCTTGTCACCATGTTGTGAAGATAACAAAAATTTATTTTATTTCGAAAAAGGCACAGCAGTGCGAATTTAGCTTGATGTCAAAAATTTTGAAGTCTAGCACAGCTAGAAGATTTGGAATACCTATGCTTCCACCATCAACTTCAATTCTTCTAATGATCAATTGCTTAATAATTCTATCTATTTCTATTATCCTCAATCCTTCATTCATAATTTTCCTATACCCCTGTATAGTTCATCAAACATACCACATGTTATGAGTTCAGAAACTTACCACAATCATATGGGTTTAGGAACTTATCCTAGTCAGACCAAAGTTGTCCATTCACTGAGGGGTTCCACCATACGATTATGAGTCACGAACTTACCATACGTATGAGTTTAAAGAACTCGCACCTAATCTTATATTCTTTACCTATCCATTATATACATGAGAAAAGAATCACCTTCTCATCATACATATAGCAAATAACGCGACACCGACATTTCAATGATTATCAAAATGATAAACTAAGTAGTCGTTAGACCAAGCACAAAACCCATGTCCATACAAAGGTTTGTACAAATCAGCTATCACATGAGTTCTCAACTGAAATTCCACATATTCCTAGCTCCCTCTTGCTCAATATGAATTTCATTTAATCCGTATCTACAATTTACAACTCTTTCCTGAATTTTAATAGTACAATTTCATAGTACAACAGTCGTACAAAAATTATGCTATAAAGTTTTTAATCATTTGATTGATCATTTGTCCTCCTATGACCTCATCAGATCACGTTAGGATCTCATATTATAATCGTATTATATTACGATTCTTTCCTATCTTATGATCGTTTTGTTTTACGATCTTCTTTCCCTTTATACTTTTAGTCTGTTAGACTCTATCTATTTATTACTACTGTTCATCTTTATTATCAGAGTTAGGTAACTCTGGATCTTTATTACTTGTCATGATTCTTCTTTGAATCTTATTGACTTATTAATACCTTGCCCAAATTCATCGCTTAGAACTTAAAATCTATTTGAGTTTATTCCTATTCCTCAACTCTGCGGTTATAGCCTAAGGTAACACTACCTAAGGTTTATAACCTACAGCTCTGATACCAACTGTAGCGCCCCCAAATCCGGGTCCCCATAACCTCGGACCTGGTAAGTTACGATACATCATTTCTTTAATTATTGCGGAAGAAATAAACATAAATTATTTATACAATAACTTTTACAACATAATTCCCAAGGTCTGTAACCTTAACTTAATACCTGCATTCAATATCCTACACGATATACAATGTCATTTGTATCCAATATTATTACCATTTTAACCTTATAATTATTCCATCCTAGAACTTGTCTTTGCCTTTGCCTTTGTCCGAAGTTTCGTCTTAATCTGAAATGTTTATCATGATATAGCAAGTGTGAGCAAAGACTTTGCTCAGCAAGTTTAAACACAATAAGGATATATCATGATTAAAAGAAAGAATAAGCTTTCGAATTTTCAACAATATAATAATTGTGAAAGAGCATAAATCAGAGTTTCAATAAATGAATGACTGAACCAATAATGTTTAATATCAACAGGGACCTTGAACAACTTTAACTGAACCTTAGGGTAATGAAGGTGATCAGCCTTTCATACCTGATGAACATATGCAATATGCACTAAGTGCGAATCAATAATCAGTATAGATGTGAATAATTAACATTAATTATTCACGAACATGCTTTGAAATATAACTCAAAGTTGAGTTAGAGAAAACTTGCCTGTACCGTCGATTACTGCTATGCAATATAATTTAATCGCTTTATTGTAAAGACCTATCAGTTATAAGATTGATCTTTAAATTAGCATAACATACCTTATAAGTAAACTATCTAACATTTAAACACATAGTCGAATATTAGATAACCTTAACACTATACATATACACAAGTCTAAACCTAGCATAAATCAAGTCTTTAATAATATTCAATATAGTATACTGAGTGGTTTCCCACAAACAACTAACAAATTAGTTTCCGTCTCGTCTACACTAATTTCACAGTGAGTTAGATCGGTTACTAATTCGTAGATACCTTCCCCATATGAAGGAGTGTTTAGCCCAGCTACTATACATTAACCATTAAAGGGTACGACTGTACTACCTTAGACTTAACACTACTTTATCATATAACTTGTGAATGAACACTTAATCTTTCATTTTATAATTCCTTTTTCATAATCTAGTAAGCCGAATACCTAATCCAGCAACCTAGATTCAAATAACTTGTTGTTTCCCAACATAAAAAAACTGACATATTTAATCTAGCAACCTGGATTCAAACTGAATTTTAATTTAGTAAATTATTTTTCAATCCAGCAGACTGGATTCAACTGTCTCCCAATCCAGCAAGCCTGGATTCAAACAGACATCTAATCCAGCAAGCCCGGATTCAACTGACATCCAATCTAGCAACCTTGATTATCTAAACAGACCAATCTAGCATCCTAGATTATCCAAACATCTAATCCAGCAAGCCTGGATTCATTAATCCTTCAATCCAGCAACCTGATGACCAACCAATAAACTAGATTGCAATCCTGCAAGCTAGATTCCCTCTTTTTAACCAAATCATCTTATTATTATTTTTCTTTTGTCCACACATAAATACTTTTATTCCATACACAAAAAAAAAATCAGGAATTTTTCAATTTCCTTTAGTATTTTTCAAAAATCCATTTCTAGTTAATTCTTTAAGAAATTAGCTACCTCACGCTTAATTCCAGAAATTCCCAACTCTTGGCATGATCTTACACATGTTATCTTGAGCCTCCAGTTTAAATTTCGTGGCCATCGAAGTTATACAATTCCGGTTATAGCAATTTTGTCGCAAAAAATATAAATATTAAAATGGTCATAACTTGCTCAATTTAAGTTGGAATGAGCTCATGTTTGGACACAAGCTACTTATCTCATATATTTTCATGTCCTAAAAGTTCGGAATTTATTTCATAATTTAAGTGGATGAAACTGCCCTTGGAAAATTTAGGCAGATTATATTTTGGGTTTTTTCAAATATTTCCTACTTTGCTAAAAACTATACTGACGAAACTCTACATAGAATTTTGTAGTGATTCCACGTGAAAACATTAGAAGAGGTATAGATATAACTCTAGAAATTGACAACACTCAAAAATTCAAAATATTAAGAGAGATATGGTCGTTTGAATTTCATGTTATATTTTCTAAAAATCTGATTTTTCAGTTTTTATGATTTCTAAGAAATCTTCCTAGATCTCTTGATTAACCAAACATTAAACATTATAATACCTATTAAGACCTCATATACTCATGAATCTATCATGATCTATAATATATTTCACCAAAACTTCAACAAACACAAACAAAACATAATTTATGCTAAGAAAATTAAGATTCTCAAACTTTTGAAACATAGTTTCATTCTTCTTGCTTTTGATCTAATTTTTGACACTTAAAAGTGATAGATCTACACATAACACACCTATAAACATATAGATATAAGGTTTTGGAGTTTTGAACCATAGATCCAAGTTTTGATTCTAAGTAATCAAAATAAATTGCATGAAATAGTTAGATGTTATACCTTTGCTCAATATTTTTTTCTTCTTCTTTCTAATGGTTTTGTTAAGGAACTATAAGTACACAAAATACTCTCCCTCTACCATTCTTATGGCTTCCGAAATCTTTCTTCTCTCCCTCTTGTTTTGTTTTGTTTTTTTGCTATCTTATGAGGAAAGAGAAAAGAAATAAAGGATGAAATTAGTCTTGGTGGGTTGGTAAATTGTATAGATATATTGTGTATATCTCATCTATATCTCCCAATATCTCTCTCTCTCTCCTTATTATTATGATGTTGCTTGCAAGTTTTAACAAGTGTATTGGTTGAATAAAAAGAAGACACCTATTAAGGGTTGGTGAGGAGTTGGTAATGAGTGGTTAGATTTCAATCATTACTTATATTCCCTCTCATTTCTTCCTCCCTTGTTGACCGAATTATTCTTCCTTTTATCCCCCAACTTTGGTTTGGTTTTATTGTAATATTTGCTCACTTAAACATCCAAATAAATCCCTTATAATTGGGCTAAAGTCTCGAGCTCCCATTAAAATGTTTGGGCTTGCTAATAAAATAATTGGGCTATGTAAATTAACGTAGTCCACTAATTTTTAATTCTATCCTACCCTAATCATTTAATTAGGATTTCTATTCACCACATTTGTAATTCAAATCCTTATTCATATACATTTAATTACTTAACCCAATTAGACTTGCTTTAATAAAATTAATTAATTGAGATAATAAACTTAATCTCTTAGGTTAGTAAAAATTTTAAATACTAACATCCTTACATATTATAACCCTTAAGTTATTTAATTCCATACCTAATATATATATTAGGTTACAAGACTTTATTCTTAATTCTCTTTATATGTTAAATAAATATATAAATAATACACAAAACCATATAAGTCCTTCACAAAATTTTTAAATCCATACTCTATTTCTAGTCTAGGTCTTATTATTTAACCTTTATTTAATCATTTAAAATCTTATAAATCCTCGGGTTGTCACACAATACATATCCAAACAGGATGTCACACAATACATATCCAAACAGGAAAGTGAATCAAAAATATATTTCTCTGATATATAACACTGTTTGATATATACATAGTGTCCTGTACATGACCAAAATGGCTGATCTAGTATGTGCAGGAAAAATAAAGCTAGTCTATGGACCGAAGGATAAGCGGGCCAGCAATGCCAACATGGCATCTCTCTCTGAAGATGGAGGAGTAGCTACAAGTGCAATACCCTCAGCCTCTATATGTCAAAACCTCCACAGTCATCTGCAGTGTGGCACTGTGATCATCAATGTATGCACTCATCTCGGTAACCAGACCATGAGTATAAGACCGAAAAGCAGTATTGTCGGCAATGTGGAAATCCCAGGAAGTTATGGCCTAGTCCCTCTCCACAAAAGCTACATCCCTAGCAATCAAAGTCTCCTCGATCTCAACAAAAGTTGCGTCTCTGGAAGATTGGATCTCCTTTCACTCAATTAATCCTGCATTCTGAGCGGCTCGAGACGCATCTCTCTCCGCCAAAGCTATATCTCTGCCAGATAAGGCGGTCAACATCAGCGCTCTAACCTAATCTCTCTCAAAGGTCATCCTAGCTAGTGAGTCTGCCAAAGCGGGATATGTCCTGGCAAGAATGATCCTCCATAGGCTCCTCCTCAGTAGGAGACTCAGGATCCTCCATAGGCTCCTCCTCGTCTAAATCCACTATAGGAGCTGACTGGATGAATTCAGCTGATGCTATATCAGCCTCCAACCATGCTGAGTACTCTGGAGAACGATCTGGATGGCTATTGGAGAAATTATCCCTCTCCTTGTGAGTCCAACACTCATACACTCGGATTAAATCAGCAGATGATATAGACGAAGCTGACATCCTCTGATCAGCAGCCCCCTCAAACTGATGCAGGCTCTAAAACTGATCGAACTGGCCCATAACAGCCAGAGGATGGTAAGTAGTCACTCCCCTCAATCCCGATAGGGGCAAGTAGTCCATACCAGGTGCATGGGTGATGAAGCTATATGGGGAGACTAGCCTTGCGCACGGCAGAATCAAGAATGGATGCACAATATTAGACAGAAATGCTGACCATGTCTCTGCGTCGGTACACTCTGCGGGCTGAAAGGAGTAGGATATAATTATATCAATGGAGAAACAATACCCCTGATGTCTAAAAAATCCAATCGGTTGAATATGGGACATGAGCCATACATACAACAAGACCGAACTACCTCTGAAAAACCCCTTCGGGTGGGTAATACAGTGGGTGGCTGACCTCAGCTTCTCGGCCAATATCATCAGAATAATGGTGCTACCCTGCCTAAGGGCCCGAACCACAACTATCAACCCCACATCCAAATGGTCCAAGGGTAGCAGCATATAGACTTAGGATACGATGCACATTAACAAAATGTCTATCCTGGACAAACGCCACGCCTATGTCGATACAATAAAATCTCCGGCATGTCGATCATAACTGTCAGGCTCACCAAACCGATCGATCAAAAAGTTAATGGAGATCACACGTCCAGAGATGATTTCATCCATAACTACGCTCTGGCGAAGACCTAACATCCGTACAAACGGTCTCCTCATATCACTGATCGTCGTACGAGTGCATGGCACCTCTAAAGCTAAGCCAGTAAACCGCTAGTACTCCTCAAGGGTCAGAGTCAACTCATGATGCCCGAAGTGAAAGACCTATCTTTCGGGTATCCAACAGGATAAGATGCCATCTACGAACCCGTATGGCACCTGAAAGTCTACGAAGGCCAACGAATGCCTCATCATCTGATCCACTGTCCCTCTAGATGGGAAGGACAGGCTGTCGTACCACGATCTCAATGACGATGCCACCTCAGACGGTAGTAGATGCTCAATACGACTAACGGTAGAGGACGACATCTGTATCACCGTATCACAAGACCATCCAGGGGTCAAATCTGAACGCATCTGTCTAAATGCATACACTTGACATAATACATACATAATTACAATAATAAACATGATGCAATAGATAGGAAATATCATGCATATCTATAATAAACTATCTACTGCAAGCATCATTCCTGTCTGATAAATACAAAATAAAATAAAAAGTACAGGAATATGGGACACCAGCACCCAACTACTAACAGTGGTCTATCAAAATGGAGCACAACCACCCAACAGCCAAAGCAGTGGCCGAACAAAAGATATAGCTATAATAGCAATCCAAAAAGTTCTAAAACATCTATGCTCAGATGGTTAACCTGCTCCATCTCCTCCGTGGATGCAAAGTTACGGTCATCAGGCATATCTGGGCGGTATAAGGGAGGATTATCCCCTATAAAACTGCTGGAAAATGGATTTGAAGATGGGCCCGCTCCTGAGCTGGAAAGGTCAAACGAATATGCCTCTGACGGATCTCTACCAAGATGCCTGATGAATAAATGAGCTTTCTCCAACTGCTGGGTCAGCCCTGTGATCTGGTCCAAATGAGTCGGCTCCCTGAGGCAAGCTATCCAGTCTGTCATCATCATAGACCCAGGCACCATGTCTACCATAAACTGGGCAGCACGAGTCTGAGCTCCAATCGTGCGAGGACTCCACCAGCTGCTAAATCCCTCCTGGCTGTAGGGGCCCTCTGATAGGGTAAAGCCGTCTACGCCCTCCATAGGGATATCTGTCAGTGACAAGATCAATGGCCAATGATGCCAAGTAGGAGGAACAATGGGAATGCAAATCTGCCCCATAATGCTCCTGATCGCACACTCTCCTAAATAGAGCTCCCAGCCTCCCTCTGTCAAAAACGGGACTCTACGGGTCGACAATGCAAACTCCCAACCAGTGGGGAAGCCTCCCTCAAATCCAACAGCCAAAAACTCAGAGGTATATAGTATCCATGTGATCACTCCATCTGTCAAAAGCTCCAACTGCAGGCGAGAATGGGTAAAGCCCTCAGCAACAAGGACCTTCGTTAGAGTGGAGTGATGCCAACGTCGTCCCCGAGGATAAGTCTCCAGGCCTAAAGTAGTGGTGAGTCGTAGGCAAGGAGGCCTCTCTTATGCCCTGAACTGGCCATGTAAATATCAAAAGTCCTCAGTGACCAAGACTGACAAATGTAAATGCATAAATTAAAAAGTTACAAGAAAGATGCACTCACTAGCAGAAACGGGTAGAACCCTAACCAAGCCTCCGTTAAACCCTTCGAAAGAATGCGCATGCCCCGGAGAAAATAGGCAAAGGTGTAGGAACCCCAATCAAAGTCACTTAGGTGCTCTACATATCGGGTAGCACTGACCAGGGCGAAGGACACAGTCGATGAGTTGTCTGCCACAAAATAACCCCTGATGATCACCAAAAAAAATTTCCTCAGAATGCGATCTCTAACCCTTTGATTATCAAGCAGAGGCTCAAGTAATGCCCCACTCCGGGCATCTATACTCAAGGGACTTGATCGGACCATCCGACCCTTGATCGCCGTTGTAGGAATGCCCAATAGGGACTGAATGGTAGGTGTGATGTAAGCCACGACAGGCACTGCCTCACCCTCGAACTCGATGCCATTGATGAATCTCCAGTCCATAGGGGTCATCATCACCTTACAGTCCAACAAATGAAGGGACTGAGTCTGGAGGAACCAGCTCTCAAACAAAGCCCTCATATACCCCCAGGGGCAGCGGCGGGGAAGAATAAAGAAGAAGGCCTGAAACCCCCAGCCATCAACGATATCCCTGTAGTCCTGGTGCAAAGTATAGTACAGGGAGTGCATATTGAACCAGTTCCCTCGAGGCTAATTAAAGCCGGGAACCTGTATCAAAAATTGAACCATGTCAAAAACCTGTGCCCCGAGAATGGCAAAAGAAAGAAAGAGAATCCATAAAGAAGAAAAAACTTCAAGTCACCTCGTTGGCATGGAGAAATATCGATGGATGACGACTCAAGTCTCCCAGCAAATCCAAGGTCGGCACAACAATGCTAAGAAGCTCTGCACGTGGGGCCTGAGTCAGGGCAGGAGCAGCAAAAGGAGCCTGCTCATCATCAATAACAATCGTCTTCTCGTTTTGGGCTGGACGGATCACCGACTCTGCTAATTTGCGAGGCGATCGAGCTAGACATGGTTGAGGAACATCAGAAGCTCGCCTTCGTCTAACGCCTGAAACTACCCTACTAGCACTGTCAGGTTTATCTCGGTCCATCACCTGGACAAAAGTCTCCAAACACCTCAGAAAGGGTGTGGTAAGCTTAAAACCTGTGGCTTATTAGTTTAAATCAGTACTTTATGCATTTCTAAGTCCTAAAACATGTATGGGATAGTCAAAAATACCCTGTAAAGTCAAAACTGTATGTTTTTCAAAAGCTAAATCCTAAAACCTGTATGGGTCAGTTAAAAATCCGCAGTAGAGTCAAAACTGCATGTTTTTAAATGCCTAAACTTTTGAAAAAAAATCGCCAGTCTCCTTTGTAAAATGAACTGTCCGCATGTACATAGGAATGTCTAGGTGGCCATTCAGTAGCACACCTTTCCAAAAATAAGAACAGTTCATATTTATGAAATAAAATCAAAAGTAAACTTCAAATGGTAGCCAAATTACCATGGATATTTTTAGTTGAAAATCCAGGCTCACTAGGCCTCAAAAAAGATGAGTAAACTGATCAAAAAGAGCAAAATATGACTGTCTCAAAATTTGAATTTTCTTACATCAAAACGTGCATTATAGTAAAATATGCATCTTCTGAAGTCGGAAAATTTTTAGCAGGTCATATAAGCATACATTTTTCATACATTGCGTCTAAAAGCCCCCTATGTGGTTTACATGCTTTTAAAGGTCCAAACTTGTGAAAAAAGAACATAAAACGTTACCTGCGATGCGCTAAACGAGTAGGAGCTGACGAAATCTAAAAAAGGCTAACCGAACTCTGTAGATCTGAAAAAGAAAATCGGATTCCGTTTTAAACTCGAAATGAATCTATTTCAAATGAACTCTCGCTGCCAAATAAAAAGCCACAGGTAGAAGCGGGCCCACCTGCGGCTGCCGCACCTCTACCTACGGCTCCCCATGGTGGGTCCCGCTCCCTCCGGCTCGGTTCGGTTCGAGTTGAAATGGAGTTTATATGAGCTGCCAAGTCAAATCTGAAGAAAAATCGCTATGCGATTTAGCGGTTTGTCCTAAAATCCTGCGTTTAAGCAGCGTAATCTTGACAAAAAGGGGAACTCTCTGAAAACCCTTGGTATTTATCCCAAAGAAATTTCTGAGGATCAATGATTAAGAATACTAAAAAACTGTCAAAAAACTGCACAAAACTGTTGAAAACTGCTAGTTTCGAAGCATCGGGTACTGACCAATGACAGTTTAGCTGTTGGCACAACCCCAGCGAAGCGTCGGGTACTGACCGATGACAGTTCAGCCGTTAGCACAAACCCAACGAAGCGTCGGGTACAGACTGGTGACAGTTCAGCCGTAGGCACAACCCCAGTGAAGCGTAGTATACTGACCGATGACAGTTCCGTCGTTGGCTCAACCCAGCGAAGCATCGGGTACTGACCGATGATAGTGCAGCCGTTGGCACAACCGTAGCAAAGCGTCGGGTACTGACCGGTGATAGTTCAGCCATTGGCATAACCCCAGCGAAGCGTCGGTTACTAACTGATGACAGTTTAACTGTTGGCACAACCCCAGCGAAGCGTCGGGTACAGACCGGTGACAGTTCAGTCGTTGGCACAACCCCAGCGAAGTGTCGGGTATAGACCGATGACAGTTCAGCAGTTGGCTCAACCTCAGCGAAGCGTCGGGTATAGACCGATGACAATTCAGTCGTTGGCTCAACCCCAGCGAAGCGTCGAGTACAGACCGGTGACAGTTCAGTCGTGGGCTCAACCCCAGCAAAGCGTTGGGTACAGACCGGTGATAGTTCAGTCGTTGTCACAAACCCAGCGAAGCGTCGGGTACAGACCGATGACAGTTTAACCATTGGCACAACCCCAACGAAGCGTCGGGTACTGACTGATGACAGTTCAGCCGTTGGCTCAACCCCAGCAAAGTGTTGGGTACAGACCGAGACAGTTCGGCCGTTGGCTCAACGCCAATGAAGCATCGAAAGGGATCCGGTGATGGAAGCAATATAATAATCCATCCTCGATGATGAAATCTGTTATACACATCCTTAGAGGGAGCACCGAGATGAAGTGGTGATTCAACTTACTGTGGCGAACTACCGGTGTAGATTATAGTCAAGATAGGCATCGGGAGCACTCATTGGAATAACTCGGCGGCAACAATGTCGTCCTCATCAGAGTAATATAGGCTATCATGGATGATGTCATCCCCAGTAAAAAGTGACGAAAATAGTTCGCGATAGCCTATTAGTGACCTCCTCAGTAAAATGAGACAGTAGCCCCAGTCTCAATACCGGGTCATCAGTTCAACCCCGGTCTCAATACCGGGTCCTCAACTCAACCTCGGTCTCAATACCGGGTCATCAGTTCAACCCTGGTCTCAATATCGGGTCGTTAAATCAACCTCGGTCTCAATACTGGGTCATCAGTTCAACCCCGATCTCAATATCGGGTCCTCAACTCAACCTCGATCTCAATATCGGGTCATCAGTTCAACCCCGATTTCAATACCGGGTCATCAAATCAACCCCGATCTCAATACTAGGCCATTAATTCAACCCCGATCTCAATACCGGGCTATCAGGTCAGCCTAAGTCTCAACCCAAGAAGTACAGGTCAGCCCCGGTCTCAACCTGGGAAGTACAGGTCAACCCCGGTCTCAACTCGGGAAGTACAGGTCAGCCCCGGTCTCAACCCGGGAAGTAAAGGTCAGCCCCGATCTCAACCCGGGAGGTATAGATCAGCCCTGATCTCAACTCTAGAAGTTCAGGCCATCCCCGATCTCAATTTGGGAAGTACAGGTCAGCCTCGGTCTCAACCCGAGAGGTACAGATCAGCCCCGGTCTCAACCCGGGAAGTACAGGTCAGCCCCGGTCTCAACCCGAGAAGTATAGGTCTGCCTCGGTCTCAACCTGGGAAGTACAGGTCAGCCCCGATCTCAACCCGGGAGGTACAGGTCAGCTCCAGTCTCAACCCAGGAAGTACAGATCAGCCCCGGTCTTAACCTAGAAAGTACAGGTCAGTCCCGGTCTTAACCCAAGAGGTACATATCAGCCCCGGTCTCAATCTGGGAGGTACAAATCAGCTCCGGTCTCAACCTGGGAAGTATATGTCAGCCCCGGTCTTAACCTGGGAAGTACAGGTCAGCCCTGGCCTCAATACGGGAGGTACAGGTCAGCCACGATCTCAACCCGGGAGGTACATATCATCCCCGATCTCAACCCGAGAGGTACAGGTCATCCTCGGTCTCAACCCAGGAGGTCAGGTCAACTTCAGAACCAATCCTGAAGCATCACAACATCTCCAGAGGAAAACCTAGAGCGACCAAGTTAGCCTCATAGATAACACTGAGGGCAAATAGACTCGAGTGGGATCCAAACCTTGGAAACAACCCCAGGAAGTCAGCCAAAGGCCATGCCAACACTAAAGACAACATCAGAAAGGGCAAAATGGTTATTTTACCAACTCTAAGCTGATTTAGTCAAACTAAAACCGAATTGATGCAAACAAGGTCAGAACGAACTATAACAATGATCCCGAGTGCAAATAGCTCAACGGATAAACTGTGGGGAATCGAAGACCTGGCTATAAACCCGTCTTCTTGGACCCAAAAAATGTTTTATCCCATGTCATTGTGACACTCTCGGTGGGGGCTTTCCAAAAAGGTACATCATGCTTTAAACGGACGCTCTGATGAAGAGTTAGAAAGTTTTGAATCAGACCTCGCGTTGCTTGGAGTGCACGTACTTCGAGATGATAGAACCCGCTGTGGGGCCCACACCACGTGGAGATGCACCTCTACCTGAGGTAGCAACAGGTAGAGTGGAGGCTCTCTGGCCTATATATATATGAGGTGACCCCCAGCTCATTTCAACAATTAAGAAACGCTCTGAACCGCTGCCCGTTTGGTTTTCCAGCTATTTTCTTATCTTCTAAACCCAAATTTTTTCACTCTAACACGTAGATATACCCATATACTACCACATATCAAAAAATAACCGATAGATTTGGACGGTTAAAGCCTACAATTTGGCAAAAAGCCCGTGTAGCAGTCCATTGTGAGTATTTTTACGATCCGAAAGTTATTATTACTTCTTCGCACTTTTATACACTTGCATATCAAGTTTCGTTTTCTAAATATTTTTGTCAACTTTTGGTACATTTTAGTACCTAAAAGCATTTTTTGGCATTTCTACAACTCAGATTGACGATTTGTCGCTTCCAATAACTTTTATATACTTGCATCTTCACTATTAGCAACTTTGTCGGACTGGGTTATCTTCCTAGTCCGGGTTTGGCTTTTTTTTTTATATATATTTAACTGTGTATATACTAACTTTTTAATTCTATCAAGTACGGATGTCCAATCGCGGTAGTTTACTTCTTTTATATATAAATATGCATCTATAAGCAGCATTCACCACACTGGGTTATCTTTCCAGTCTTGGTTTGACTATTTTTCTGTCCATATATATATATATATATTTATATTTCAGTTCGGCCTGGATCATTCTTTGACCTTTTTACTGCTTGTATATATAAATATGCATATATAAGCAACATTCACCACACTGGGTTATCTTCCCAGTCTTGGTTTGACTACTTTTATGTATATTTACATTCAAGTTCGGCCTGGATTATTCTGTGATCTTTTTACTATTTTATATATATCTGCAACATTCACCACACTGGGTTATCTTTCTAGTCTTGGTTTGACTACTTTTCTGTATATTTACATTCTAGTTCGGCCTGGATTATTTTGTGGCCTTTTTACCTTTTTATATATTTCTGCAACATTCACCACACTGGGTTATCTTCCCAGTCTTGATTGACTACTTTTCTGTCAATATTTAACTATATATATTTTAATTCTAGTCCGGGCACAGGCGTGAAAATCCATCGCCCATTTTACATTTTTTATGTATATATTTCATTTTTATCCAGCCTGGATCATTCCGTGGCTTTTTACAGTGTTTATGAATATATATTTACTTTCTAGTCCGGGCACAGGCGTGAAAACCCATCGCCCTTTACAACTTTCATATATATAAACATATATATATATATATATATATATATATAGTTTTACTCATTTTTATTAAATTGTTGCTTTAAATATTCATTTGATATGAATCAGCATTGACATTTATGCATGCGAACTAGATTTCTTTAAATCTCGCCAATTCTAACTTTCAAACGGTTCAAAATAGGTCCAAACAGAACCGAAAAACTAGAATGGCTGAGATTTATTTAAATCTAGCATTTTTCTAGTTTCAGTTATAAAAGCTACCTCGCGGCCCTTAGATTGCTATCTAGTGGGAACGAGAGGCTTCGGCCATGTGCGAGCCAGAATTTACTAATGAATCCTTGGTTCTGGCGATATTTGGATATATTTCTGTACAAATTTGAGCTTATAGGTTTATTGGCCTCCCTATGTGAGCCTAGGAATCATGTGATTTATGATCAAGCTGATCAGAATCTTATTCTCACGATGGACAAACTCTACTTTATAAATGTACCCTGCCAATTTTTCTGTAAAAATGTACATACAAAAGACCTTAAAACGGTTATCCGAATTTAAGGTCTCAACATAGTGAAAATATAGTTTATCGTGTCAGAGTCCCTTTGATGGCTATCATGCCCATGAGGAGACCAACACTTGTATATATTTTGTGGTCGAGGATGCTTCGCAGCCCGACAATCACCATTCAAATTGAGCCTTAAGGCTAAAAAGATAAAACTGAAGTATCGATATGCTTCAATTCCTATAATAGTGTAAGGGTTTGAAAACCTTCTTTCAAAACATCATTCAATAATCTTTTCGAAGAAAAGAAGCTTTTGCAAATCAAATCAAACACTTCTGCAAATCAAATCAAAGACTTTTTGCAAATCAAGTCAAACCCTTTGTATATAGGTTTAACGATACATAGACATGCTTTCAATCAAACATAGGTCCAATTTTCTTCCAGTATTCACGCACAATTCAGATTTAAAAGAAAAATATTAAAAGATGCGGTACCGTGTTTATACGGGAGTTGTGGGGTGCCTAACACTTTCTCCACATTTAACCAAACCTTCGAACTCAAACTTTGTTTTCAAAGATCAAGTTTCGACAGTGTCCATCAATTGGGCCTCTTTTCAAATAAAACTCAGTTGAGTTGGTACAATAATTTCAAATCTACCAACTGGCGATTCTATAAACCGTTCAAATCGTCGACATGATACATGTTGGCCTTTTCCTAAAAAACCCTTTAAAACCTTTTCTCGCAATAAAAAGAGTAAGGGTAGAGAAAACTTAGGAACAGAGAAAGATCCGGGTTGTGCCCGATCCGCGAATTTTTTCCCGACGTCGAGGGCCACGCTAGACCACCTTTTCAGAATCCGAACTAGGAATTACACTTTAATCCGGCACCGCGGCATTAGTTTGCAGAATCAATTTTTCCAGTTCGTGAATTATGCAATTTTCTCCAAAAACTTGATTCATAGCTAACTATTATGCCTAATTAAATTGTTCAAAAACAAACATCAGTATATATATCAAATCAAAACAATTAATACCTCGCATAAAGGTTTGGCTCTGATTCCACAGTTAGGTTTGTAAGAAATCATGTCGCAATCAAATTGCAAAAATAGCAGAAGCATAGTAAAATCAGAGATTAAAATTTTTCTACAAACCAATTACCCAGATCATCCTTTATGCATATTATTAAGTTAAAACAATAAATAAAAAGTTATGGAATCATATGTTCGTAGAACTAAGCTTCCACAAGTACGAGTTCAACTCCTTGTTCTTCGTGATCGCCTTGAATCTGCGGGATTGATTCCTTCATTTGATCAACGTTAGCCACCTATGTGCTTGGCCTCTAGAGGTGATACACCAAGGAAGAGGAATTGTTCAAGAAAGAGGGTGATTGACTAAACTCTAGTTTTTCTATTCTCTATAGAAAAAGAAGTACTCTCCCCAACAATTGAAATTGCATCCTCTAATATCTACCATAAAACTCCTCTTATATAGAAATTGGTCAACACTTCTAATCTTATTAGAAATATGGTTTTATTTAATTAATTAAACTCTTTTAATTAATTTGCCTCCTAATCTTAATAGGAATAAATGAGAGTACTAATATTAAGTTAATTCCTAAACTCTTTAAGAAATTAAAATAATAATAATTGTAATAATATTAATAAGACTTCTCTTATTAATTTATATTTAATATTTTTAAAATAATAAATAATAAATATTAAGCTATTTAATTTATTCTATCACTATAGATTAAATTAATTAATTTAACATATTATTACTATTATGCCATTACATTCTTAAATAATTATTATTCCTTTTATGGTGTGACCCTTTAGGTTTTATATATTAAACTGGTTGTGAATAAATCAATTAGAATAATTCTAATCTTATTTAAATAAATAAATTAAACTAATAATCTATTTAAATAAATAATATTTATTCTATAATAGATGTGACAACCCGAATTTTTTAGAATTAATAAATAAGAATTTAATGAATAAAATTCTTATTATGAGATGTTTTGAGTTTGAGTATGTGTATATGTGTTATATATTGTGAAATATGTGATTTGGTGTGAAGAGAATTTTATATATTAATTTAAATAATTATTGAATTAAATAAATATTTTAATTAATTTATTTATGGAGTTAAATAAATAATTTATGTGATTGTTATGAAGTAATTTAATTAAGTGTAATATATTAATTAAATTAATATTTAATATTTAATTTAATTAATATATAATAATTTTATGTTATAGTTCTAATTTAATTGGGATAATTAAATTAGATGAAGTTATGTGATAATTGTTACATGAAATTATAATTAGCGAATAATTATAATTGTTATGCGATAATTTTTATGTGATTAATTGATGTTAATATTTAATTAATTAAATTAGAATGTTAAGATTTAATTAATTAAAGTGTAACAATAAAAATATGTGTTAAAAGATTTATTAAAAGAATTAAAAGAGTTTTTAAAACCGTTTTTCCAAACAAGGCCCTTACGCCGTTTTAAATCCGTTTTGTCAAACAGGGCCTTAACTACAAAAAATTTGTTTTTAAAAATAAGCTGTTTTGCCAAACAAGCCTTAGGACTTTTAAAATTCAAATTGTAACTTATATATTAATGGTACTTATTATATTTAATAAAGGCCACTATGTAGTGGAAGTAATATATCTTATATTTATGTTTTATATGTATAATATATGTATATTATATTATATTATATGTATATTACATTAGTTTGAATTACAAAAGAGTTAGAGTTTTATCAGTGTTAAAACAAGAAGAGAAAAATACAGAGAAAGAAAAGAAAAGTTAATGAGAAAGGAAGAGAGAAGAAGAATATGAAAGGAGGAAGGCTTTGAGAGAAAGTCTTTGTTAAACCTCATCATCATCTTCCTCATTAAGCATCAAGGGTATAATTCTAACCCTTGTATTTCAAAAACCATGTTTGATGTTATTCATGTTCTTGTTCTCTATAAAAATAAGTTTTCATAGAAATATAGATAAACATGAAATTCATGTATAAATTATATTCATATATGCTTACAATTGATTTGTATGCTTAGTTAGGATGTTTAATTCATATGTATATAATGAACATGAAAAATTCATGTTCATCAAAAAGTTACAATGAAATAAGTTTTTGTTAATTGGTCTTTGAAAATTAAAATTTGTGTTTGATTGATAATCATTTTGGTAAATTGATGTTAGATAATGATAACATGTTTATTAACGGATTTAATGTGATATGAATTGTGTGTTTTGATTGAGAATAAACTTTCAGTGTTCAATTTTATCAAGAACACTGTAAAATAGTTTTTATACAAAATTTTCAAAATTAAGAGTTTTGATTATGTGTTTTGATGATTAAATATATTAAAACATGTTAGAAATTTAGAATTTATGTTTTTTATAAAATTGGTATGAATTATGTTCACTAGAATCGAAATTCGGTGCGAAGAAATAAGCTAAATTGGCTTTTTTTCTGCACAATTCGCGAACCAAAATTGAGCCGCTGCAGGGGGCCCGCCCCGGTGGGCCTCGCAAGGTATAGAACCTCCGCCCCGGCGGGAGGTGTGCATAAAAGAAAACTTAGTTTGTTTTGTGCAGCTTTGTTTAGATCCTGAAAAGTTAACCCAATGTGTTAAATTTAATGACATGTTAGGCATACCTTAAAATGCTAAATGAATATTAATAGATTTTATTAATAAAATATAATGTGTAATTATAATTTGAAAAAATTCTAATTATAGTAAAGGTTTAATTTAAATTATGATTTGTTAAATTATAATGAATATAGTTTGAGTAATTTTAGTTAAGGTAAATGTGTAATTTAAATTATAATTTATTTTAATTATAATTTAATGAGTGCATGGATTGAAATTGATTAATTATAACCAAAGTAATTATTTAATTTAAATTATAATTGGTTTAATTATGATTTAATTAATATAAATGCATAAATGGAGTTTGATTAATAAATGTTTAATTTAAATTATAATTTATTTAATTATAATTTAATTAATATAAATTATAATTATAATTCGATTAATTATAATTGAAGATGTGTAATTTAATTATTAGTTGATTAATTATGTGAAGATGTAATATGATCATGTGATATGATTAACTATGTGATAACTAATTGTTAAACCTATTAGTTAAAGAGGAATGTGTTAACCTAAATGGGTTAACTTATTATGAGAATTAGTTGTGTGATAATTAATTTATATTATTAATTATACATATAAGTTTGACAGTGTGTGTTAAACAAATAAATGGGAGATAATTATAAAGTATAAAGTAGAAATTGCATAGACGTTTGCTAAGCGTTGCTAGATGACTAATAATTGATGCGTATGGTAATACGTTGTGTATGATTCATGAAGTACAGATTATTATAAGCTTTTTTTTTGTTAATTGGTAATCTACGAGCTAGGCAAGTCTTTCAGTTCCTATTTTCTATGTGAACTTGATGATGAACTGTTTTAAATTGTATTACAAAGAGCATGATATGTTATATATGTTGTATTCGTGAAACATTAAAGTCAGTTTATGACTTCGTTGATTGAGTAAAGAATATTGATTGAGTAAGAAACTCAATCTTTTTACTTGTTATATGAATTGAAGCATGCATGATATGTTAGTCTAATGATTATGATGTATAAGATGAGCATGTTATTTATGTGCTACGTGATGCATGAAAGCTGTTAGATCTTGCTGAATTGTCGAGCTCACTCTTGCAAATAACTATTTTTGCAGGTCAAGGTTTCAAGGTAATGATACGTGCTATTTGAATTATAGAGATCAATATTCAAGAAGATTACTTATGTTAGATGAGAAATGCATTTAATGTTTTGATTGCAACATAATTGTTAAGTTGTAAAGTTGAGCTATCCGATGTATAGTGGATATTGCTTTGTGATGTAAGACTTTGTATAGTAACTTCGATGTAGCGATTCATGTAATAATTTTGAATCAGACATGTAATGATAAAGGTTGAGATTCAGGGCAATAAAGAAGGAAATATATAAAAATTTTAAATAGTCCGCATTTTTAGTGATTTTAATATCGAATAATGATGTAAAGTTAGAATAAAGTTGTATTGTTAACGATCGATGTCGAGAATTGTATTGTATGGATTTTGGGGTCGTTACAATTGGTATCAGAGCTGATAGGTTATACACCTTAGGTAAGAGTACCTTAGGCTATGATCTTAGGTTATAAGAAGTTAAGTTTAAGTTACGTATGATAAAAAGGTGATTCTTTTCACATACGTAGAAGTATAGATTGAGTTGAGTCTTAAAAATGTTATAAGAAGAATATTATAATGACGAGGAGTAAACTAGAATAAAATATTGAGTAACATGAATGAAATTTGAAATTCTTAAAGGAAGAGTTGTTAAATGAACAAGAAGATTCAAAGATGAATCTTGGAGAGGGATAAAGATAAGAATAAAGAGTTTCCTAACTCCAATAATAAAGATGACGAATAATGATGAATAGACAAAGTCTATATGATTAAAAGCATAATGGAATCATGATATGATGTGATGAATAGGTAAAGATAAGAAGATTGTAAAACAAAACAATCATGAGATGAGAAAAGAATCATAAGGGAGATGATTGTAAAATAAGGTCACAGTGTGATCTTTTAAAGTTGTAAAAGACAGATGGTCGGTAATGATTGAATAGTTATAGTTTGATGCTATAACAAGTATGTACTATGATATAGTACGAGATAAACTCACGAGGAGTTATAAATGATGAGATACAGGAAATCTGTATCGAGCATAGAGCGAGAAATTATGAGCAAGATAGAGTTAAGTGGGATTTCAACTGAGAGCTGATATGGTAGCTGAGTTGTATAAACTTTTGTATGAGCAGGGGTTTTGTGCTTACACGGTTTATCACATGGGTAATCATTGAAATGTGGTGTCATGCTATCAATATATATGTAATATCCGAGGTTATTATGTCATTTAACAATTATCAATAAACGAATTTATGTGAAATTCTTGTGTGTTTTCTTTTGTTAGATGTATATGTGTTATACATACATGTGTTATTTTATGATATGTGATGAGGAATATTTAAATGGTTGGTTCAGTTTAATTCAACTATTTAAATTGGTTAAGTATGGAATTAATTCTATTAATTTCGTGGGATGGCTTTAAAGCATGATTTTGAGTTCGGAGCGGAATTTAGAGACGCGGACTGCGTATTTGAGTCCTGGAACGTCGAAATAAGTCAGGATAGATTGTAACCACGAAAATATGTCACGGTTGACTTTTTGGTCAGAGTCAACAGGTTGACTTTTTTGGGTAAAAAGTCAACCACGAATTTCGGAGAGAAATTTGACGAAACAGATAGTCCCATGACGTCCAGGACGTCGACTTTAGTAGAAATCGATATAAGTATCGCAACGTTTGGCTACGAAGGGCAAAATGGTTAAAATGATATATTAATTAATTAAATGATTAAAATAATAATATTTTAATATGTTGATCAACAGCTGGAGGGGGCCCACGTGACAACTGATTTGGGATAAGGGAGTATACGTTTTAGAAGATTTAGAGAGGAATGGAGTTACAATCCTTTACACCCACAAACTCTTCCATTCTCTAACTCCTCTTTTCATTTTAATATTAGTTAATCATGCAATATGTGTATAACCGTTATGAGAACATGGAGGGGCTGATGATATCAGCCTCTATCAAGCAATATCAATCTCTATTTATACTCTCCACCCAAAATACTACCTCTTTTGCTAAATACTTCATTCCGTGAGAGAAATTGAGAGTAACAGTTAGTGTGGAGTTATTCTGGAAATTTGCAAAGACTAAGCAAACAAGGAGGAAAGCATTCTCGGATTCCTTGATCATAGAATAGCGTTCAAGGTAAGAATACAAACTTATATTATGTTCTTAAGGAAATAGTAAGAAAAAGCATGTATAGCCATGGTAAGTGATTTGTTTTGATTTTGTGAGGCTATGTTCATGTTGGTTACTGATATGTGGATGTAGAGAACGAAAGTTCTGGTTTAATTCATGTCTCTTACACATTGAATCGTATGAATTTTTGCCATGCATGCTAAGTGTTTGCTAAAATGCCACTAAGATGCTAAGTTCATCAAAACATAAAAAATTAGTGAGTTTGATTATTGTAACACGTGTATTTATGTTAGTATATATGTTCTGGACAATAGGAACCAAGTCCTTGCATGCTAGAATTAAAATCATGAATTTTTGTCAAAGTGGGTTAACTTAAAATCTGTGACTTTTTGGGTTTTTCGGAGCCTTGGAATCATAGCTTCTGTGACTCGTTGGTTGTATGTGTTAATTTTATAAAATACTATGTAGTATGATGTCTCACCTGACCAATTTTCAAAAGAAACGAAGTTAAAATGATCAAGTTATGATTTTCGAGAGCAAGCATGAAAATAGAAAAAAATCTGCAAATTCTGGGTTTTCCAGAAATTTTCTAAGTGTAAAACTTGTTCTGGCACGCTTTTCAAGGTAGCCGGTAGGTGCTCTTAACATGTTAGTTTCATGGATGTAATATTTTTGTAAAATCCTATGCTATGTGGAGTTTAGTGTGTCCAAGTCTCAGAGTCATATCATGTGTAGTTTCTTCAGAATTAAATTGCTAAGTGGGCTGCTCGAAAACAAAAATCAGGATCTGGGCCTGATAAGCAGTGCAGCTGCGCCGCTCATAAGGCTTAGACCTGCGCAACTGCGCCACACAAAGATGGATTCCGGGTTGGCCAGGCAGCGCAGCTGCGCCGGTGACACGACTTGAGTCTACGCAGCTGCGCCGCACTGGGTCGGGTCGGGTCTGATCCGGGTCGGGTCGGGCCGGGTCAGAAAAATGTCAGAAACTTATTTTTGGCTAAGAATCTTATACTGAACCCCTAGACCTATAAGATGCAACCTGTTTATGTAATTGAATTGCATGCTAAGTGAATACGTGTTACTTGATAACTTATTAAAGTAAATAAAAATCGTTTTCTTTCGAATTTGAGTTCAAAAACCTAATTGCTTAAACGTGATACATATGATTAGGTCACGTGAAGGTTAATTGCTAGCTTTAACAATACCAGACATATCAGGAAAGTTTCCTTACTCGGATTTGATTGTGCAAGTTCTTAACCTTATCTTCATTGAGAAATTATTTAACCCTTAATCATTTGATTGCAGCGAGGGTAAGCTTCGGACGTGTGATTGTTTACCTATTTGCACAAGTCCCTTTATCATAAAATTCTATAACTTCAATTATCATGCAAGTTTTATTGTTGACTACTCAGCTATTACTGTAACTGTTATGCTTTAAAGTTCTGTCTATTTGAAGAACTGTTTCTAAGAATGCTTTCTAGCCTTTTTGTTTCAACTAGTTATTATTGATGAAAAGTGATATAATTCAAATCCTTTGAAGCTATTTAATGTTTACCAATCTAAATTGCTTTGGTGCGGTCTCGCATGAATACTAAGATGAACAACCCAAATAAACGGGCATATAGTCCCATTTATGCTTCTGTAGTTTAAACTTAATACTTCTACACAATGTAGGGTACAATAGGCTGATCACCTGGAGTACTTGCAGAGACCGTTTATAATCTATTTGATTGTTAAACCGTCTGATGGTTTTCGATGAAACAAAGTAATGTTCAGGGTATTTTACACCCCTTAGTATGATATTGAGAATTCTTAAACTCTTATTCTTGATATTCCTGTTTAACACTTGATCATTCTTTCAACTGTTATAGCTATTCAGATGTTTCTACTCATGATGTATGTTTTCAAACTGTATATACTTGCTTGGCAATTTGTGCTCATTCTTGCTTAAACCTTTCAGTTAAGGATGAGAAGGCTGAGGGCTCGGGCAAGGACAAGGGGAAGTCTAAGATGAAATGATGCTAGTTACCTTATGTAATAAGTTTATATTTTCGTATATGATGTAATGTAGCGATAAACGCTAAGTTTAAGTTGTGGTTTAGTAAAGGTTGTAAAGACTTGGGATTTTATTTTGAGTAAGTACGTAATAGTTATAATATTATTATTATTATTATTGGAGTTTACTTAGATAGATGATGATGTATGTTCTATCGTGAGCACCATGTCCTGTAATCGATGTTACACGGATTTGGGGGCGTCACAGGTTGGTATCAGAGCTGTAGGTTATAAACCTTAGGTGGGGAACCTTAGATTATAACCTTAGGGAAGTTAGTGGAGGATATATGGAGATGAACTCACGTAGAGTTCTAAGGGTTGTGTCGAATCTATTTTTCTAAAAACAAAATCAATATCTATTTTAAAATACTAATAGAGTTCTTTGTCTTGATTGTAGGATGTTAGGAGAAGAGGAGGTTAGAGATATTCATGTTGTGAGTGAGCAGTTGGTGACAGCTGTACCTGAGCCCATAGCTGAGGCAGCAGCTGAGTCAGACCCAGAGGAATATCCTGAAGAGGAAGAGGAGCCCGAGGAGGACTCCGAGGAAGCACCTGAGGATACTATGTTGGATGAGTTGATGGATAGAATTACAGAATTGGATGACAAGGTCCATGAGTTGGAGGAGATGTATCTGGGGGAGCAGCAGGCTGCAGCATTGCTTGGGGCATTGGTGCAACACCTGATAATTAGGAACGGGGATCTGGCTGACAAGCTGCGGACAGCAGGTCAGAAGGCGGGCAGGCTGAAGGATGAGAAAGAAGCTATCAGGACCCACTTGGGACATACCATTAATGGGCTAGAGTCGAGGATTCAGAGTCTCCAAACTGACAAGCAGATCATTACCACATTCTGGGGAGATGAGAGGAGAGGCCGTGTTTAGGCCGAGAAGCTAACAGGAGAGTTAGAAGGAGAAGTAAGAGATAAAAAGGTTAGGATGGATAGAATGTAGTATGCGTTTAAGTCAGCACATGGGAGGTTCCAGCATAGAGTGTATCACTTTTCACGTGAGGAGTACCGGTCTAGACATGCCATAAGCCGTGGGCTGGTGCTGGAGATAGCGGATGAAGAGCATGAAGACGCCATTAGGCGGGGTCTTTAGTTTATTCGTGTTAAACGTTTACTACTAATGTATAGAACGCTTATCTATGAATAAAACTTGGTTCCCAGTTTTACTTAATATGATGGTTAAAGGGATGTAAATAGCTTAATGCCATAAGACGATGAAATACTTTGGGTATTATGTTATAAATAAATATGCTTTTATCTACATATGTGATGAGATGATTAAATTTTTATATGAATTATATATGCTGTAGGAATAAGTTATGAGATGATAACATTAAGTTTATTTAAACAGATAGATGGTTAGAGGAAGACGTCGTCAAGTGCCAGAAGGGTCAGGCGGTAATGCTGGGGGTCCACCGAACCCCATGCAACAGTTTGTAGACATGTTAGTTGGGGCATTACAGAATCGAACCCCGAATACCAATAACCCTCTAGCGGGCCAGGTGGCACACTTTAAAGACTTCAAGAGCGCGGGACCACCTGAGTTCAAAGGAACCACCGAACCTATTGAAGCCCAAACTTGGGTCAAAGTAATCGAAAAGGCGTTCGCTATCGCCCGCATATGAGATGATCAGAAAACAATCTTCGCCACTTACATGCTGAAGGGTGAAGCTAATTTCTGGTGGGAGGCAAGCCAGACCAGGGCGGGAGAAGGTGTGATACCTTGGGAAGGGTTTAAGAAGATCTTCTTCGAAAACTATTTCCCTGCGAGTATGCAGAGTCGTATGGAGATGCGATTCTTGGAGCTGAAGCAAGAAGACATGACCGTCCCCCAGTACACACGCAAAGTTCAACGAACTGGCGAAGGTTCGCACCTCATCAGGTCGACACAGAGGAGAGGAAAACGAGGAGGTCTGAGCAGGGTCTCAAACTATGGTTATACAGTAGACTTTTGGTGTTGCAGATGAACAGCTTCGCGACTCTCCTGGAGAAGGCTATAATTGCTGAGGGCGGAAGTGAAACCCTAATGAAGTTTAATAAGGAGAAAAAGAAGAAGAATAAAGGAGGGAATCACGGGGAAGGTAGCAGTAGCAGTGGTGAAAACAAGAGGAAGTGGAACAACGACAATAACAATTTCAACTCGGGAAACTCTGGGGGAAAACCAGGGGAAGCAAAGAAGAGAACTGAGACATGCAAGGAGTGTGGGAGGAATCACTCGGGTGCATATCTAAAAGGGAAGAATGTTTGTTTCAATTGCAGGCAAGAGGGGCATATCTCTCCCAATTGCTCTGCACCAAAGAGAAATGGATGTTTCAACTGTGGAGCATTGGACCATCAGGCAAGGAATTGCCCAAAGAAGAATTCAACAGGGGGAAATGGAGGAAGGGGACCAAGCGGTGGGAATCTCACAATTACTGGACCACTAACTCAGAATCGACCAACAGCAAGGACTTTCAACATGATGGTTCAGGATGCAGTTGCATCCAAGGACGTGGTTTCAGGTATCATTCCGATCAATGATATATCTGCTTACGTATTATTTGATTCGGGTGCTACTTGTTCCTTCGTATCGCATGAATTCTCCCAACGATTAAACTTACCCCAGGAAGAATTAGAATATCCTTTGAACATAGAAGTCGCTAATAAGGAAGTCATTCCCGTTAACCATGTCTATAGGAATTGTGTTGTAGATATCAGGGGGTATAAGTTGCTTGTGAATTTAATTCTGATTCAATTAGGGGAATTTGATGTAATTCTAGGAATGGATTGGTTATTTAACCATGGAGCGATGATAGATTGCCAGAAGAAGTGTATAAACCTTATGACTCTAGATAAGTCTAAGGTAATGTTCTACGGGAGTAAGTCGCCGAGACACTCGAGTTGTCTGACGGTGATGCAAGCGAGGAAGTTACTAAGGAGAGGATGTGTAGGATATTTGGCCCATATCGTCGATACATAGAAAGTAGGGAAAGGGATGGGACAGATACCAGTAGTGAGTGAATTTCTGGATGTATTTTCAGGAAGAATTACCAGGACTTCCACCGGATAGAGAGATCGACCTCGTTATAGATTTAGTACCAGGAACGGCCCCGATTTCAAAAGCCCCATACAGAATGGCACCGGCAGAGATGAAGGAGCTGATGGTACAGTTGCAGGAATTATTGGATAGAAAGTATATTCAACCGAGTGTGTCTCCTTGGGGAGCACCAGTTTTATTTGTGAAAAAGAAGGACGGATCGATGAGACTTTGTATCGACTATCGAGAGTTGAACAAAGTGACCATCAAGAACAAGTATCCGTTACCTAGGATAGATGATATGTTCGATCAGTTGAAGGGAGCGAGGTATTTTTCCAAGATCGATTTGAGGACGGGATATCACCAGTTGAAGGTGAGGAAAGAAGATGTTCCTAAGACAACATTCAGGACTCGTTACGGTCACTACGAGTTTTTGGTAATATCATTTGGATTAACGAACGCGCCGACAACATTTATGGATATGATGAATCAGGTATTCAAGCAATACTTAGATAAATTTGTGGTCGTGTTCATAGATGATATCCTGATCTATTCCAAGACTCAGGAGGATCATGCTGAACACTTAAGGTTGGTATTGGAGGCGTTGAGGAAGGATAAGTTATACGCAAAATTCTCAAAGTGCGAATTTTGGTTGGAGAAAAATTAATTTTTGGGTCACGTGATCGATAAGGATGGAATCTCCGTGGATCCAGCAAAGGTGGAAGCGGTACAAAATTGGGAACAACCAAAGACTCCAACTGAAGTAAGAAGTTTCTTAGGGCTGGCAGGCTATTATAGACGGTTTATCCAAGATTTTTCGAAGATAGCAGGAACTTTGACGAATTTAACGAAGAAGTCGGTCAAATTTTTCTGGACAGAGAAGTGTGAAGAAAGTTTTCGGGAGCTTAAGAAAAGATTGAGTGAGGCACCGGTGTTGTCTTTACCAGACGATACTGGTAATTTCATAATTTTCAGTGATGCGTCGCACAAAGGACTTGGCTGTGTGCTTATGCAACATGATAAAGTCATTGCATACGCAATCCGTCAGTTGAAGGATTATAAGAAGGGATATCCTACCCATGACCTGGAATTGGCAGCAGTAGTATTTGCCCTGAAGATTTGGAGGCACTATCTATATTGGGTAAAGTGTGACATATACACGGACCACAAAAGTCTGAAGTATATCTTCACGCAAAAGGAGTTGAATATGAGACAGAGAAGATGGTTGGAACTAATAAAGGATTACGATTACGACATCTTATATCATCCGAGGAAAGCTAACGTGGTCGCAGATGCGCTAAGCAGAAAGGGCAGTGGCAGTTTGGCAATGCTAACGGCTCAAGAGAAGTTGATTAGGGAAATAGGCCAGTTTGAAACTAGAGGTAAAGAGTCTGAGCGAGTCAGATGAGAAGTTGTTCGCAATGGAGGTTCGACCTACTCTATTGGACAAAATCAAAGAAGAACAAAGCAGCGATGAAGAATGTGAGAAGGTGAGGAAAAGAATTTTAGATGGAGAGGAGCTTATGTTCAATGTGGGTGGTGATGAATTATTAAGGTTTGAGAGGAGAATTTGGGTGCCAGCGGTATCCGAGTTAAAGGAAGAAATCTTGCAGGAAGCTCATAGCTCAAGTTACTCAATTCACCCGAGAAGCACAAAGATGTATCAGGATCTTCGCCAACATTATTGGTGGCCCAATATGAAGAGAGAAGTGGCAGAATGCGTCAGCAAATGTTTGACATAGTCAGAGAGTTAAGGCGGAACATCAGAGACTGAGCTGGTTACTTCAACCTCTAGAAATTCTGGAATGGAAATGGGAGCATATCATGATGGACTTCGTGGAAGGACTTCCAAATACACAGAAGGGTTACGATGCAGTTTGGGTGATCGTTGATCGATTGACCGAGTCAGCGCATTTCTTGCTAATCAAGATTAGATATACCTTGGATCAGTTGGCAAAGCTTTATATCAAGGAAATCATTTCCAGGCACGGTGTACCTGTATCAATTGTGTCAGATCGCGATCCGCGGTTCACAGTTATTTTCTGGAAAAGCTTTCAAGAACGCATGGGAACGCAACTGGGGTTGAGCACCGCATATCATCCTCAAACAGATGGGCAGAGTGAAAGAACTATCCAAACGTTAGAGGACATGCTGAGAGCATGTGTTATGGATTTTAAAGGAAGCTGGGATGACCACCTACCGTTGGTGGAATTTGCATACAACAACAGTTATCATGCGAGCATCGGGATGCCACCTTATGAAGCTTTATATGGAAGGAAATGCAGAACGCCATTGTGCTGGGATGAAGTGGGAGAACGTCAATTGCTAGGGCCAGAATTAGTGCAGCAAACTGCAGATGTGATCAAAACGATACGAGAAAGATTAGTGACAGCTCAGGATCGACAGAAGAAATATGTTGATCAACATCGGCAATAACGAGACTTCGATGTCGGCACTTATGTGTTTCTAAAGGTTTCACCTTGGAAAGGGAAAATGAGGTTTTTGGAAGAAGGGAAAACTTAGTCCCAGATTCATAGGACCCTTTGAAGTGCTAAGGCGAGTCGGTGAGGTAGCTTATGAAATAGCATTACCTCTGGAGTTAGAACATATACACAACGTGTTCCACGTATCAGTGTTACGACCCTATAAACAGGATTACAAGCATGTCATAGAGTATGAACCCATCCAATTTGAAAAGGACTTAACCTATGAAGAGGTTCTAGTACAGATAATTGATAGAAAAGAACAAGTGTTGAGAAATAAGATAATACCTTCTGTTAAGGTAGTATGGAGGAACCACAATACCGAAGAGGCTACGTGGGAACTCGAGGAGAAAATGATGAAAAACTACCCTAGTCTTTTTGTTTGATGTGTAATGATTCCGGGGACGGAATCCTTACAAGGGACGGTGAATGTAATATCCGAGGTTATTATGTCATTTAACAATTATCAATAAACGAATTTATGTGAAATTCTTGTGTGTTTTCTTTTGTTAGATGTATATGTGTTATACATACATGTGTTATACATACATGTGTTATTTTATGATATGTGATGAGGAATATTTAAATGGTTGGTTCAGTTTAATTCAACTATTTAAATTGGTTAAGTATGGAATTAATTCTATTAATTTCGTGGGATGGCTTTAAAGCATGATTTTGAGTTCGGAGCGGAATTTAGAGAAGCGGACTGCATATTTGAGTCCGGAACGTCGAAATTAGTCAGGATAGATTGTAACCACGAAAATGTGTCACAGTTGACTTTTTGGTCAAAGTTAACCGGTTGATTTTTTCGGGTAAAAAGTCAACCATGAATTTCGGAGAGGAATTTGACGAAACGGATAGTCCCATGACGTCCAGGACGTCGACTTTAGTAGGAATCGATATAAGTATCGCAACGTTTGGCTACGAAGGGAAAAATGGTCAAAATGATATATTAATTGATTAAATAATTAAAATAATAATATTTTAATATGTTGATCAGCAGCTGGAGGGGGCCCACATGACAACTGATTTGGGACAAGGGAGTATACGTTTTAGAAGATTTAGAGAGGAAGGGAGTTACAATCCTTTACACCCATAAACTCTTCCATTCTCTAACTCCTCTTTTCATATTAATATTAGTTAATCATGCAATTTGTGTAAAACCGTTATGAGAACATGGATGGGCTGATGATATCAGCCTCTATCAAGCAATATCAATCTCTATTTATACTCTCCACCCAAAACACTACCTCTTTTGCTGAAAACTTCATTCCGTGAGAGAAATTGAGAGTAACAGTTAGTGTGGAGTTATTCTGGAAATTTGCAAAGACTAAGCAAGCAAGGAGGGAAGCATTCTCGGATTCCTTGATCAGAGAATAGCGTTCAAGGTAAGAATACGAACTTATATTATGTTCTTAAGGAAATAGTAAGAAAAAGCATGTATAGCCATGGTAAGTGATTTGTTTTGATTTTGTGAGGCTATGTTCATGTTGGTTACTTGATATGTGGATGTAGAGAACGAAAGTTCTGGTTTAATTCGTGTCTCTTACACATTGAATCGTATGAATTTTTGCCATGCATGCTAAGTGTTTGCTAAAATGCCACTAAGATGCTAAGTTCATCAAAATATAAAAAATTAGTGAGTTTGATTATTGTAACACGTGTATATATGTTAGTATATATGTTCTGGACAATAGGAACCAAGTCCTTGCATGCTAGAATTAAAATCATGAATTTTTGTCAAAGTGGGTTAACTTAAAATCTGTGACTTTTGGGTTTTTCGGAGCCTTGGAATCATAGCTTCTGTGACTCGTTGGTTGTATGTGTTAATTTTGTAAAATACTATGTAGTATGATGTCTCACCTGGACAATTTTCAAAAGAAACGGAGTTAAAATGAGCAAGTTATGATTTTCGAGAACAAGCATGAAAATAGAAAAAAAAATCTACAAATTCTAGGTTTTCCAGAAATTTTCTAAGTGTAAAACTTGTTCTGGCATGCTTTTCAAGGCAGCCGGTAGGTGGTCTTAACATGTTCGTTTCATGGATGTAATATTTTTATAAAATCCTATGCTATGTGGAGTTTAGTGTGTCCAAGTCTCAGAGTCATATCATGTGTAGTTTCTTCAGAATTAAATTGCTAAGTGGGTTGCTCGAAAATAAAAATCAGGATCTGGGCCTGATGAGCAGCGCAGCTGCGCCGCTCATAAGGCTTAGACCTGCGCAGCTGCGCCACACAAAGATGGATTTCGGGTTGGCCAGGCAGTGCAGCTGTGCCGGTGACACGACTTGAGTCTACGCAGCTGCGCCGGACTGGGTCGAGTCGGGTCGGGTCGGGAAGGGTCAGAAAAATGTCAGAAACTTATTTTTGGCTCAGAATCTTATACTAAACCCCTAGACCTATAAGATGCAACCTGTTTATGTAATTGAATTGCATGCTAAGTGAATACGTGTTACTTGATAACTTATTAAAGTAAACAAAAATCGTTTTCTTTCGAATTTGAGTTCAAAAACCTAATTGCTTAAACGTGATACATATGATTAGGTCACGTGAAGGTTAATTGCTAGCTTTAACAATAGCAGACATATCAGGCATGTTTCCTTACTCAGATTTGATTGTGCAAGTTCTTAACCTTATCTTCATTGAGAAATTATTCAACCCTTAATCATTTGATTGCAGCGAGGGTAAGCTTCGGACGTGTGATTGTTTACCTATTTGCACAAGTCCCTTTATCATAAAATTCTATAACTTCAATTATCTTGCAAGTTTTATTGTTGACTACTCAGCTATTACTGTAACTGTTATGCTTTAAAGTTCTGTCTATTTGAAGAACTGTTTCTAAGAATGCCTTCTAGCCTTTTTGTTTCGACTAGTTATTATTGATGAAAAGTGATATAATTCAAATCCTTTGATGCTATTTAATGTTTACCAATCTAAATTACTTTGGTGCGGTCTCGCATAAATACTAAGATGAACAACCTAAATAAACGGGCATACAGATGTCGGGCATATAGTCCCATTTATGCTTATGCAGTTTAAACTTAATACTTGTGCACAATGTATGGTACAATAGGTTGATCACCTGGAGTACTTGCAGAGACCGTTTACAATCTATTTGATTGTTAAACCGTCTGATAGTTTTCGATGAAACAAAGTAATGTTCAGGGTATTTTACACCCCTTAGTATGATATTGAGAATTCTTAAACTCTTATTCTTGATATTCCTGTTTAACACTTGATCATTCTTTCAACTGTTATAGCTATTCATGATGTTTCTACTCATGATGTATGTTTTCAAACTACTTTATATACTTGCTGGGCAATTTGTGCTCATTCTTGCTTAAACCTTTCAGTTAAGGATGAGAAGGCTGAGGGCTCGGGCAAGGACAAGGGGAAGTCTAAGATGAAATGATGCTAGTTACCTTATGTAATAAGTTTATATTTCTGCATATGATGTAATGTAGCGATAAACGCTAAGTTTAAGTTGTGGTTTAGTAAAGGTTGTAAAGACTTGGGATTTTATTTTGAGTAAGTACGTAATAGTTATAATATTATTATTATTATTATTGGAGTTTACTTAGATAGATGATGATGTATGTTGTATCGTGAGCACCTATGTCTTGTAATCGATGTTACACGGATTTGGGGGTGTCACAATATATATATGGTGAGAAGGTAATTCTTGTCCCATATTTATAGTTGATAGTTAGAGGTGATATTAAGATTAGATTAGATGATATTAAGGTTAGGTACGAGTTCTTAAAACTCATACTTATGGTAAGTTCATGACTCATAATCATATGTATATTTTTGAACCCCTAAGCATATGGACAGTCTGTGATCAATTCTTTGACTACGTTTTGCTAGGACAAGTTCTTAAAATCATATTATTGTGGTAATTTCCTGAACTTCCAAAGTGTGGTAAGTTTGATTAACTATACTGGGTATAGAAAGATTATGGTATAGAAAACATTGATGTTGTAGAAGATTGACAGAATGTTTAAGTAATGAAACTGTGGAGTAAATATTTAAATTGATGGAGAAAATTTTTATATTCTAAATCACCTAGCTTTGTTAGATTTTAAAAATATATTGACTTCGTGCTGATGTTGCACTTCTGTTTCCTTAAAAACATTGGATCAAATGATGGAAGCAATAGATTTTTAAAATAGTGATATTATTCACATGTCTATGTTAATTTCTTCAGCTAGACAAAAATGATTTGAAAATTTGAAAATATATTTTATATATTCTATACATTATTTGATATGATATACGAATAATAACCGAGGAAGTCATCAATGCGGTTAAACCTAGTGTTGGATGTGATTGTAGGATCGTCAGCCCACTATGGTATGATGTAGTATGACGACCTCATGTAATGACGAAATCCTTAACGTACTATTACTACGGTACAGTATCAGGATATTATAAAAAAAATTATTTATTTTAGTTTCCTTAAACTATAAAAAAAAAATTATTGAGTTGGTTAAATATATATATATATATATATATATGGATTGATGTCCGAATTGTTGCTAGAAGTCTATGTTACTTGATTCAGCTAGACAAGTATGGAAAGATGTTTATGAAATTCGAGCGTTCTTGGTCAAATTATGCCAAACCAAATTATTTTGGTGCGGATTCAGATGTTAAGAAGCTGAGGTGAACAACCCTATAAAAGGGGACATGTTATCGGAGACAATAGTTCTGAGTGTAACGCATATAGTCGTTACGATGTACTACGTTTGTGTATGACGTAGTGGTGCGATAGTCCGATCACCTAGAGCACCGATGCAGGATGTTTACAGTCTGTGTGGTTGTTAAACATTTTGTTAAAGTGGTTTATAGTGTGAAGTACCGGGGGTGAAGCACTGTTAAACCTAGAGATGAGTTCAAGGTCTTATGACCCTTCAGCATGATTTGAGAATCTTTTAAATTCCTGAGTTATTTATATCGCTTCCGAATTAGTGAGCAATTATGGTAGATTCTTATTATTCTGAAGAAGAATGTGGCAAGAAGGATGTTCCTTAGAAAGGAGTAGTTGTAGAACGCAACAATCCAGTGAATAAGGATTAATGTAAAATCTATTTTGATAGATTGATATACGAAGATTAATGATTAAAAATTTTGAGGACGAAATTCTTAGAAGAAGGGGTGAATGTGATAACCCGAATACTTACAAGATAGTGAATTATGAAGTATATGAATTCTACGAGTAGGGTATATGGTAATGATCCTTAGAAAGGAAATGAACGGATTAAAGAATATATCATTTTTGCTATAATTGTGTTTAATTGAAGGTTATGTAATAAAACCTAAAACTTGTTGAAGGAATGAATGGAGTAGTATATATATAATACTTTTGTTGAGATAATGTGTTGAAGTTATTCAATAATAAAATTTTGAAAGAGATTTCTTGAAAATCGAGTAAGAGAGGTTTCGTTGATTCCGAGGACGAATCCTTATAAGGAGGGAAAGATGTGACAACCCGAATTTTTCAGAATTAATAAATGAGAATTTAATGAATAAAATTCTTATTATGAGATGTTTCGAGTTTGAGTATGTATACTATATGCTATATATTATGAAATATGTGATTTGATGTGAAGAGAATTTTATATATTAATTTTAATAATTATTAAATTAAATAAATATTTTAATTAATTTATTTATTGAGTTAAATAAATAATTTGTGTGATTGTTGTGAAGTAATTTAATTAAGTGTAATATATTAATTAAATTAATATTTAATATTTAATTTAATTAATATGTAATGATTTTATGTTATAGTTCTAATTTAATTGGGATAATTAAATTAGATGAAGTTATGTGCTAATTGTTACATGAAATTATAATTAGCGAGTAATTATAATTGTTATGTGATAATTTTTATGTGATTAATTGATGTTAATTTTTAATTAATTAAATTAGAATGTTAAGATTTAATTAATTAAAGTGTAACATTAAAAATGTGTTAAAAGATTTATTAAAAGAATTAAAAGTGTTTTCAAAACCGTTTTCTCAAATAAGGCTAATGCACCGTTTTAAATCCGTTTTGCCAAACGGGGCCTTAACTACTAAAAACCTGTTTATAAAAATAAGTTGTTTTGCCAAACAAGCCTTAGGGCTTTTAAAATTCAAATTGTAACTTATATATTAATGGTACTTATTATATTTAATAAAGGTCATTATGTAGTGGAAGTTATATATCTTATATTTATGTTTTATATGTTAAATATATGTATATTATATTATATGTACATTACGTTAGTTAGAATTACAAAAGAGTCAGAGTTTTATCAGTGTTAAAACAAGAAGAGAAAAATACAGAGAAAGAAAAGAAAAGTTAGAGAGAAAGGAAGAGAGAAGAAGAAGATGAAAGGAGGAAGGCTTTGAGAGAAAGTCTTTGTTAAATCTCATCATCATCTTCCTCACTAAGCATCAAGGGTATAATTCTAAGCCTTGTATTTCAAAAACCATGTTTGATGTTATTCATGTTCTTGTTCTCTATAAAAATAAGTTTTCATGGAAATATAGATAAACATGAAATTCATGTATAAATTACATTCATATATGCTTACAATTGATTTGTATGCTTAGTTAGGATGTTTAATTCATGTGTATATGATGAACATGAAAAATTCATGTTCATCAAAAAGTTACAATGAAATAAGTTTTTGTTAATTGGTCTTTGAAAATTAAAATTTGTGTTTGATTGATAATCATTTGGGTAAATTGATGTTAGATAATGATAATATGTTTATTAACGGATTCAATGTGATTTGAATTGTGTGTTTTGATTGAGAAATAAACTTTCAGTGTTCAATTTTATCAAGAACACTGCAAAATAGTTTTTATACAAATTTTCTAAAATTAAGAGTTTTGATTATGTGTTTTCATGATTAAATATATTAAAACATGTTAAAAACTTAGAATTTATGTTTCTTATAAAATTGATATGATTTATGTTGACTAGAATAGAAATTCGGTGCGAAGAAATAAGCTAAATTAGCTTTTTCTCTGCACAGTTAGCGAACCAAAATTGAGCCGCTGCAGGGGGCCCTGCCCCGACGGGCCTTCCAAGGTATAGAACCCCCGCCCCGGCGGGGGGTGTGCAGAAAAAAAAACTTGGTTTGTTTTGTACAACTTTGTTTAGGTCCTAAAAAGTTAACCCAATGTGTTAAATTTAATGACATGTTAAGCATACCTTAAAATGCTAAATGAATATTAATAGATTTTATTAATAAAATATAATGTGCAATTATAATTTGAATAAATTATAATTATAGTAAAGGTTTAATTTCAATTATGATTTGTTAAATTATAATGAATATAGTTTGAGTAATTTTAATTAAGGTAATTGTGTAATTTAAATTATAATTTAATAAGTGCATGGATTGAAATTGATTATTTATAATCAAAGTAATTATTTAATTTAAATTATAATTGGTTTAATTATGATTTAATTAATATAAATACATAAATGGAGTTTGATTAATAAATATTTAATTTAATTTATAATTTAATTAATATAAATTGCAATTATAATTCGATTAATTATAATTGAGGATGTGTAATTTAAATTATAATTTGTTTAATTATAATTTAATTATTAGTTGATTAATTATGTGGAGATGTATTATGATCATGTGATGTGATTAACTATATGATAACTAATTGTTAAACCTATTAGTTAAAGAGAAATGAGTTAACCTAAATGGGTTAACCAATTATGAGAATTAGTTATGTGATAATTAATTTATATTATTAATTATACATATAAGTTTGACAGTGTGTGTTAAACAAATAAATGGGAGAGAATTATGAAGTGTAATGTAGAAATTACTTAGACATTTGCTAAGCGTTGCTAGGTGACTCATAATTGATGCGTATTGTAATACGTTGTGTAGGATTCATGAAGTGCAAATTATTATAAGCTGTTTTTCGTTAATTGGTAATCTACGAGCCAGACATGTCTTTCAGTTCCTATTTTCTATATGAACTTGATGATGAACTGTTTTAAATTGTATTACAAAGAGCATGATATGTTATATATGTTGTATTCATGAAACATTAAAGTCAATTTATGACTTCGTTGATTGAGTAAAGAATATCTATTGAGTAAGAAACTCAATCTTTTTACTTGTTATATGAATTGAAGCATGCATGATATGTTAGTCTAATGATTATGATGTATAAGATGAGCATGTTATTTATGTGCTACATGATGCATGAAAGCTAGTTAGATCTTGCTAAGCTGTCGAGCTCACTCTTGTAAATAACTATTTTTGCAAGTCAGGGATTTCAAGATAATGATACGCGCTATTTGAATTATAGAGATCAATATTCAAGAAGATTACTTATGTTAGATGAGAAATGTATTTAATGTTTTTATTGTAACATAATTGTTGAGTTGTAAAGTTGAGCTATCCGATGTACAGGTGGATATTGTTTTGTGATGTAAGACTTTGTATAGTAACTTCGATGTAGCAATTCATGTAATAAATTTGAACCAGACATATAATGATAAAGGTTGAGATTCAGGGCAATAAAGAAGAAAATATATAAAAGTTTTAAATAGTCCGCATATTTAGTGATTTTAATATCGAATAATGATGTAAAGTTAGAATAAAGTTGTATTGCTAACGATCGATGTCGAGAATTGTATTGTATGAATTTTGGGGTCGTTACAGTTGGTATCAGAGCTGATAGGTTATACACCTTAGTTAAATGTATCTTAGGCTATGATCTTAGGTTATAAGAAGTTAAGTTTAAGTTACGTATGATAAAAAGGTGATTCTTTTCACATACGTAGAAGTATAGGTTGAGTCGAGTCCTAAAAATGTTATAAGAAGAATATAATTATGACAGAGAAGTAAACTCGAATTAAATATTGAGTAACATAAATGAAATTTGAAATTCTTAAAGGGAGAGTTGTTAAATGAACAAGAAGATTCAAAGATGAATCTTGGAGAGGGATAAAGATAAGAATAAGGAGTTGCCTAACTCCAATCATAAAGATGACGAATAATGATGAATAGACAAAGTCTATAAGATTAAAAGCATAATGAATCATGATATGAAGTGATGAATAGGTAAAGATTCTTATATTGTAAAACAAAACGATCATGAGATGAGAAAAGAATCATAAGGGATATGATTATAAAATAAGGTCACGGTGTGATCTTTTAAAGTTATAAAAGACAGATGGTCGATAATGATTGAATAATTATAGTTTGATGCTATAACTAGTATGTACTATGATATAGTACGAGATAAACTCACGAGGAGTTATAAATGATGAGATACAAGAAATCTGTATCGAGAATAGAGCGAGAAATTATAAGCAAGATAGAGTTAAGTGGGATTTCAACTGAGAACTCATGTGGTGGCTGAGTTCTACAAACCTTTGTATGGGCAGGGGTTTTGTGCTTACACGATTTATCACTAGGGGTAATCATTGAAATGTGGTGTCGCGCTATCGATATATATATATGGTGAGAAGGTGATTCTTGTCCCATGTTTATAGTTGATAGTTAGAGGTGATATTAAGATTAGATTAGATGATATTAAGGTTAGGTACAAGTTCTTAAAACTCATACTTATGGTAAGTTCGTGACTCATAATTATATGTATGTTTTTGAACCCTTAAGCATATGGACGGTCTCTGATCAGTTCTTTGACTACGTATTGCTAGGACAAGTTCTTAAACTCATATTATTGTGGTAATTTCCTGAACTTCCAAAGTGTGGTAAGTTTGATTAACTATACTGGGTATAGAAAGGTTATGGTATAGAAAGCATTGATGTTGTTGAAGATTGATAGAATGTTTAAGTAATGAAACTGTGGAGTAAAGATTTAAATTGATGGAGAAAATTTTTATATTCTAAATCTCCTAGCTTTGCTAGATTTTCGAAATTTATTCTGTTTTCTTGAAAAACATTGGATCAAATGATGGAACCAATGGATTTTTAAAATAGTGCTATTATTCATTTGTCTATGTTAATTGCTTCAGCTAAACAAAAATAATTTAAAATTTTCAAAATGTATTTTATATATTCTATGCATCATTTGATATGATATACGAATAATAATCGAGGAAGTCATCAATGCGGTTAAACTTAGTGTTGGATGTGATCGTAGGATCGTCAGCCCACTATGATATGATGTAGTATGACGACGTCATGTAATGACGAAATCCTCAACGTACCATTACTACGGTACGGTATCAGGATATTATAAAAAAAATTATTTATTTTAGTTTCCTTCAACTATAAAAAAAAAATTATTGAGTTGGTTAAATATATATATATATATATATATATATATATATGGATTGATGTCCGAATTGTTGCTAGAAGTCTATGCTACTTGATTCAGCTAGACAAGTATGGAAAAATGTTTATGAAATTCGAGCGTTCTTGGTCAAACTATGCCAAACCAAATTATTTTAGTGCAGATTCAGATGATAAAAAGCTGAGGTGAAGAACCCTATAAAAGGGGACATGTTATCGGAGACAATAGTTTCGAGTGTAACACATATAGTCGTTACAATGTACTACGTTTGTGTACGATGTAGTGGTGCGATAGTCTGATCACCTAGAGCACTGATGCAGGATGTTTACAGTCTGTGTGATTGTTAAACATTTTGTTAGAGCGGTTTATAGTGTGAAGTACCGTGGGTGAAGCACTGTTAAACCTAAAGATGAGTTCAAGGTCTTATGACCCCTCAACATGATTTGAGAATCTTTTAAATTCCTGAGTTATTTATATCGCTTCCCAATTATTGAGCAATTGTGGAAGATTCTTATTATTCTGGAGAAGAATGTGGCAAGAAGGATATTCCTTAGAAAGGAGTAGTTGTAGAACGTAACAATCCAGTGAATAAGGATTAATGTAAAATCTATTTTGATAGATTGCTATACGAAGATTAATGATTAAAAATTTCAAGGACGAAATTCTTAGAAGAAGGGGTGAATGTGATAACCCGAATACTTACAAGATAGTGAACTATGAAGTATATAAATTCTACGAGTAGAGTACATGGTAATGATCCTTAGAAAGAAAATGAACGGGTTAAAGAATATATAATATTTGATATAATTGTGTTTAATTGATGGTTATGTAATAAAACCTAAAACTTGTTGAAGGAATGAATGGAGTAGTATATATATAATACTTTTGTTGAGATAATGTGTTGAGGTTATTCAACAATAAAATTTTGAAAGAGATTTCAGTGAAAACCGAGTAAGAGAGGTTTTGTTGATTCCGAGGGACGGAATCCTTATAAGGAGGGAAGGATGTGACAACCCGAATTTTTCAGAATTAATAAATGAGAATTTAATGAATAAAATTCTTATTATGAGATGTTTCAAGTTTGAGTATATGTATATGTGCTATATATTGTGAAATATGTGATATGGTGTGAAGAGAATTTTATATATTAATTTTAATAATTATTGAATTAAATAAATATTTTAATTAATTTATTTATTGAGTTAAATAAATAATTTGTGTGATTGTTGTGAAGTAATTTAATTAAGTGTAATATATTAATTAAATTAATATTTAATATTTAATATAATTAAAATGTAATGAGTTAGAGTTAGAATTACAAAAGAGTTAGAGCTTTATCAGTGTTAAAACAAGAAGAGAAAAATATAAGAGAAAAAAAAAAGAAATGTTAGAGAGAAAGGATAAGTGAAGAATAAGATGAAAGGAGGAAGGTTTTGAGAGAAAGTCTTTGTTAAACCTCATCATCATCTTCCTCACTAAGCATCAAGGGTATAATTCTAACCCTTGTATTTCAAAAATAATGTTTGATGTTATTATGTTCTTGTTCTCTATAAAAATAAGTTTTCATGGAAATATAGATAAACATAAAATTTATGTATAAATTATATTCATATATGCTTACAATTGATTTTGTATGCTTAGTTAGGATGTTTAATTCATGTGTATATGATGAACATGAAGAATTCATGTTCATCAAAAAGTTACACTGAAATAAGTTTTTGTTAATTGGTCTTTGAAAATCAAAATTTGTATTTAGATTAATAATCATTGGGTAAATTGATGTTAGATAATTATAACATGTTTATAAACGAATTCAATGTGATTTGAATTGTGTGTTTTGATTGAGAAATAAACTTCAAGTGTTCAATTTTATTAAGAAAACTGTAAAATAGTTTTTATAGAAAATTTTCAAAATCAAGTGTTTTGATGATTAAATATATTAAAATATGTTAGAAACTTAGAATTTATGTTTTCTATAAAATTGATATGAATTATGTTGATTGTAATCGGAATTTGGTGGCAAAAAAATAAGTTAAATTGGCTTTTTCTCTACACAGTTCGCTAACCAAAATTGAGCCGTTGCAGGGGCCCGCCCCGGCGGGCCTTGCAAGGTATAGAACCCCCGCCTCGGCGGGGGTTGTGCAGAAAAGAAAACTTGGTTTGTTTTGTGCAACTTTGTTTAGATCCTGAAAAGTTAGCACAATGTGTTAAATTTAATGACATGTTAGGTATACCTTAAAATGCTAAATGAATATTAATAAATTTTATTAATAAAATATAATGTGTAATTATAATTTGAATAAATTATAATTATAGTAAAGGTTTAATTTAAATTATGATTTGTTAAATTATAATGAATATAGTTTGAATAATTTTAATTAAGGTAAATATGTAATTTAAATTATAATTCATTTTAATTATAATTTAATAAGTGCATGGATTGAAATTGATTAATTATAATCAAAGTAATTGTTTATTTTAAATTATAACTGGTTTAATTATGATTTAATTAATATAAGTGCATAAATGGAGTTTGATTAATAATATTTAATTTAAATTATAATTTGTTAAATTATAATTTAATTAATATAAATTACAATTATAATTCAATTAATTATAATTGAGGATGTATAATTTAAATTATAATTTATTTAATTATTTGTTGATTAATTATGTGAAGATGTAATATGATCATATGATGTGATTAACTATGTGATAACTAATTGTTAAACCTATTAGTTAAAGAGGAATGAGTTAACCTAAATGGGTTAACTAATTATGAGAATTAGTTATGTGATAATTAATTTATATTATTAATTATACATATAAGTTTGACAGGTGTGTTAAACAAATAAATGGGAGAGAATTATGAAGTGTAAAGTAGAAATTACTTAGACGTTTGCTAAGCGTTGCTAGGTGACTAATAATTGATACGTATAGTAATACGTTGTGTAGGATTCATGAAGTGCAGATTATTATAAGCTATTTTTCGTTAATTGATAATCTACGAACTAGGCAAGTCTTTCAGTTCCTATTTTCTATGTGAATTTGATGATGAACTGTTTTAAATTATATTGCAAAGAGCATGATATGTTATATATGTTGTATGCATGAAACGTTAAAGTCAATTTATGACTACGTTGATTAAGTAAAGAATATTGATTGAGTAAGAAACTCAATCTTTTTACTTGTTATATGAATTGAAGCATGCATGATATGTTAGTCTAATGATTATGATGTATACGATGAGCATGTTATTTATGTGCTACGTGATGCATGAAAGCTGTTAGATCTTGCTAAGCTGTCGAGCTCACTCTTGCAAATAACTATTTTGCAGGTCAAGGTTTCAAGATAATGATACATGCTATTTGAATTATAGAGATCAATATTCAAGAAGATTACTTATGTTAGATGAGAAATGCATTTAATGTTTTGATTGTAACATAATTGTTGAGTTGTAAAGTTGAGCTATTCGATGTATAGTGGATATTGCTTTGTGATGTAAGACTTTTTATAGTAACTTCGATGTAGCGATTCATGTAATAAATTTGAATCAGACATGTAATGATAAAGGTTGAGATTCAGGGCAATAAAGAAGGAAATATATAAAAGTTTTAAATATTTCTGCATTTTTAGTGATTTTAATATCGAATAATGATGTAAAGTTAGAATAAAGTTGTATTATTAACGATCGATGTCGAGAATTGTATTGTATGAATTTTAGGGTCGTTACAATAGAGATAAGCATCCCTAGTGATCAACGACTTTCTAGATAATATAGATTTTAACATTAATCATAAAAGAACCTTTGAGTTAATGGTTACCGTACAATTTAATCCGTCCAACATACAATGTCCCAATTAAATATAAGAAATGAAATTACTATCAAGCCTTATTTTATTTAATTATATGTATTTCGATCAGAAAATGCACAACTCCAAATAATGCAAATTAGAAACTTTTTTCTAATTTTATTCCACCTTGGCCTAAGGATTCCTGGGTTGTCAATTATCGAATCACATAGGACATATCACTTCTTTTACTAGAAGCGGTAGATTCTTTATTGATCATTCATTATCTCCATATATAATTATTACACCCTAGCATACCCTTTGATATACCTTAAGGGTCTTGAGGAATAAGTCAAAGTATAATTCATTATACAAAAGATACTATGATGATCTCAAGTCTGAAGATTACTTGTACTACTATCACGTTAGGAATTCCTATTTATAGGCGAGTAAAACTTCATTAGGTATTCCTTAGCGAGTCACGTTCAGTGTACTTATTTTCCAATAAGCACCTACATACTTGCTTTAGTGTCTTCACACAAATGATCATGAGATCAATCATTCTCCTCCAATGAGCAAGCAACATATGTACCCATTTATCCGGATTAACTAATCCCCTTTTTAGTTATCCAACGATTGAGAACTATTTTAATTTTAAGCTTTCTAATAATTTAGATCTCATTAGCATGATCAATATCATGATTCTAAAAGCATTGCTTAAAACTATGAGTTATTTATATTTTATAAAAACAACATCATGTATATAATTAAATGCCTTTAATAAATGAATACTTTTATTAATAAATAAATAAGATCGTTTATAAAGTATATGCTTTATCATCATACATGATTGACTTGTATGCATAACACTTTGACTTGGGTCAGTCTCCGGGGGTCTGGTTTGATGATGTATACCTTCCAGGGTTTTACTCCTATATGGTTAGTAACAGGAATGTAAAATTTCGAGTGTCTCCTATATGCAAATGTAATGTAATGAAATGTATAATATGATATGTTATGCATGCTATATCCATTTGTGGGGTTAGCTTCCTTAGGTTATATTAAGGACCATTCCCTATTCTCTGCTGGGGATGACTTTCATGGCTGATACCATCGGACCTTCCTAAAATTCACATCGGGGTTATTACTAACGCTTTATTTTCCAGATACACACTATGGTTTTACCTCCGCTGGGGATATTCCTTTTTTTATGAGTGACCTCATTGGGGATTCTGATGCTTATCCTGATGATAGTTTGCACCGGTTTGCATCACCGGATCCTTCCTGACGCTACGTTGGGATTGTCACCAACGGTTTGGATTTTTATCTGGTTGATGCAGATGTTTTTGCCAGGGATAGAGCTTTCAATGATCACTATCACAGAATTATCTCGATGCCTACTCAAACGGTAGTTTCCAAAGGTTGACCATCACCAAACTTTCTCGATGCCTGCTCGAACAATAGTTTACAACAGTTGAGCATCACCGAACTCTCTCGATGCCAACTCGAACGGTAGTTTGCAAAGGTCGATCATCACTGAACTCTCTTGATGCCTACTCGAACTGTAGTTTGCAAAGGTTGACCATCACCGAACTCTCTCGATGCATATTCGAACGGTAGTTTCCAAAGGTTGATCATCACCGAACTCTCTCGATGCCTACTCAAACGGTAGTTTGCAAAGGTTGACAATCACCGAACTCTTTTGATGCCTACTCGAACGATAGTTTCCAAAGTTTGATCATCACCGAACTCTCTCGATGCCTACTCAAACGGTAGTTTACAAAGGTTGACCATCACTGAACTTTCTCAATGCCTACTCGAACGGTAGTTTACATAGGTTGACAATCACCGAACTCTCTCGATGCCTACTCGAACGACAGTTTATCATCACCAAACTCTCCCGATGCCTACTCGAACGGTAGTTTATATGGTTGACCATGACCGATGTGACACCCCTCGGATTCGGTGCTGACGATCCATCAACAACATAAACATTCTAAGACTATTGCAAAATAATAAACATACGTTGTTCATTAATATAAAGTCTTCATCATAAATCCCAAGGTCTCAACCTTAACATAACACATACCCTTAATATTACAAAAGGTTTACATCCAATATTAAAACTAAATACTTTCTTAGTTCATAATCAAACTACTCTTGAGCCTTGCCCTTTCCTTTGTCTCTCTTAGACGATCCTTTCTTAGCTGAAATAAATGTCATGATATAGCAAGAGTAAGCAACAAAATTTGCTTAGCAAGTATAAACACAAGAAGATATATCATGATAGAAATAAATTTATCGCTCAAAGTTCAACAATAGAATATGATTGTAGAAGAACATGAATTGCTTTCTTATTATTCCAACATTTAAATAATAGGTTCGGAGTGGTCCACCACGACCATGAACCATAGTTACAAATAGGTTCGGAGTGGTTCACCATGACCATGAACCATAGATACTGAGTGGTCCAACGTGACCGTGCTCAGTATTCAAACTGGTCCTTTACGATTTGGTAGTCAAGGGGATCAGCCTTTCGTACCCAGTGTAATATGCATAAACACTTACTTGACAGCAACAATTGTTTCCTTGTTTCCAATATGATACCTTAATAACATTCCTTTCTCAGTCAAGAGTCTTTATCAAATCAATTGAATAGGCATAACTCTTCAAAACGAATTTGATTTAACAAATTTTAAACATGCTTGATCTAGATGACACAACTAACATAGATCCATCTCATAAGCAATGTTAAACATACTTGATCTAGCTGACACAACTAGCATAGATCCATCTCACAAACAAATTTTAAATATGCTTGACCTAGCTGACACAACTAGCATTGATCCATCTCATAAGCAATGTTAACCATAATTGATCTAGCCGACACAACTAGCATAGATCCATATCATAAATAGTTCAATATATAGTAGAATAGGAATTCAATTTGCACCAAGTGCGATTCACAATAATTCATCAGGATGTGGAAAAATCAGCAATATTTAGCCACCAGCATTCTTAAACAATAATAACTCGAGTTTGAGTTAAAAAACTTGCCTGTTCAGCAAGCTACAACTTTCTAGCTTTAATTAACAATCTTTGAATGACCTATCATTGATATGGTAGATCTGTCAATTAATACTGTGTATATTTCATCAATACGCTTACTTGTATTATTATCTCACCAATAATACATTCACAAGGTACATGCATCTAATGTACAATCATTAATCCTATAAGATATTTAATTGATCTTAGGTTAAGGATTAATAGTTAATAAGGCTTCTCTTAAGTGATAAGCACTCATTAGATTTTTAAATAATTTATTTTAATTATTTAATTAAGGAGTTATTTAATTTCGTTCAATTGTTAACTCCAACTTCCTTTGATTACTATTTAATATTAGTTAAATAGTAATTAACTATTTACCTTTAGTTATTACTTACTAATAACCAATTATAACTCCTCATTATTTAATGTTAAATAAATAATGGACAATTAAATTATTATTTGTCTTTAAATAATAATTAATAACTACCTCATATTTGAATAAATAATATTTGATTTATTTACTTTATTCTTCTTTAATCATTCCTTATTATTATTAAAAGGATAATTAATTAACATTCATCTTTATTTATTATTCAAATAATAAATAATTAATTCTATAAATTTTCATGTCAAAGTAAGTAAGTAATTACTTAATCTTACTTAATTATACTTTAGTTATTATTTAATATTAATTAAATATAATTAATTAATTGATTAACTCAATTTATTATTTAATCTTAATTAAATAAAAAGTAGTTATCTTATTAACACTAACCCATTTTAAATATTATTTAATATCATTTAAATAATAATTAAATAATTAATTACATTTCATTGTATATGTAATTAACTTACTAGCTCATTAGTGGCTTTAAAGTTATTTATTACAATAACCCATTCACGGAAACGCTTGTAGAACGAAGTCTACAACTCAGATTTTGGTTCCGTCAGAGGCGTTGGATTCGTATCTTTTCCGAAATCCAATTTCCATTCATCAAACATCAGCTTCTGCTTTGTTTAGGTCCCGGAAATCAGTGTCAAAGTGGACTGATTCGCAATAACATTCATAACAGTTTAGTCGTTTTCTAGATTTGAGGTCCTTTACAGAGACGCTCATATCTCGAGATCTATATCTCAGATTTGGGTCCATTTGGTATCGTTGGATTCGTATTTTCCAGAGCTATATTTTCCATATATCAAACACCAAATTTGAGTTTTTTTTGGTTACCAAAAATAGTCCACAAGTGACTGATCAGTAGCATATTCTCAACAGTTGGGTAGTTTGGGATTTAATTCATAACTTGCTCATTTTAAAACATATTTGAGTGATTCTAAAGGGGTTTAGCACTTAACTCATGCATCTAGCATACCAAGAAAGAAAACCTCAAATAACTCTTGTAGATTTCAACATGCACACTGATAAAATATACTAGTTAAACGAAAATTCCTTCAAAAATCCATCTAACATCTTTTTCCAAATCTCAATCACATGAACTCACAAAAATCCACAAGTCTCCTTTGATAAACCCTTGATCTAACACTCTAATCATGATATTAACCATATTCAACATGCATCACAAGAATCTATTATAAAATCACCTAGTGCATGTATGCATGTGCCTTTCTCTACTCATTTGGTACAAATCTCCCTTTTTGATCTTACATTCAACTTCAAAAATATTTTGATCAACAAATAAAATATTTATACACCAATAGATGAAGAGTTTATCAAAGATCAAACTTAAGACTCTTGTTTCATCAAAAACCCACCAAATAAAAAATCAAACTTTAAAAATAAAGAGAATCAATACCTAATTTTTTTTGCTATCTTCCTTATCTTGCCAAAGTAGCTTACAAACTTAGCATGCATGAAGCTCAAGACCTCTCTTCTTCTTCCTCCTTGGCCGAAATTCTCTCCCTCTTTTCTCTCTATATTTTCTTTCTTTTTCTAACTAAGGAGCTTTGAAGTGTAAGTATGCAAATGAAATGTAGTTAGTGGAAATGGGTATAATTGAAAATTGTAAGCATGCTCCCACTAACTCTCTCCCCTAATCATTACTTGCTTTCTTAGTCACTACATACAAGTGTTGGACATGCTAGGAAGGTGACACTTGTCATGGGTGTTGGGCTCAAAAGATTATATCCAAGATATTGTACAAGCTTAATAAAATTTCAAAATCCTTCCCATATTGCCCCTTAGTGGTCGGCCATACCCCCCACTTTACCCATTATAGATTTATTTTTATTGTATTATATACTTACTATAATGATTAATTGTCCTTTCTTTCATGGACCAAGGGTTGGGCCTCTTTAATTAATGTTTGGGCTTACAATTAATTAGTTTGGGCTATTAGTAGTCAAGTTTATTTTTATATTACTTGGGCTACTATTATAATTCCACAAGTTGGGCTAAGTTAATTCATTTAACTAAGGCCATTAAATTATATCTCCCAAAGAATATAGTGGGCTTGATTAATCATTCAATTGGGCTAGCCCACTAGTAACACTTACTACTTGGACTATAACACATACCCATAAATCAAGAATACCACTTTACTTTTATAACCCAATTACACTTGCCACCTACAAGTAAATTGAATATTCAATTAGATTTCATCATGTTAATTAACTTCCTTGATTAATATCATTCTTATGCTAGTCCACTACTTTATTTATTTCATAAGAGGGACTTCCTATAAAATTCTCATAACACACTTGTTATTTAAATTTAATCACTTAATCACCATATGTCACAAAGTTTTCAATATCATTCATAATAGATATATCTATTTACAAAGTGACTAGAAATTCTTGGTTATTACATTCTCCCCTCCTTATAAGAATTTCGTCCCCGGAATTCCACCTAACCACTCAAAAAGATTCGGATAACTCTCCCTCATCTTTTCCTTGAGTTCCCACGTAGCTTCTTCAGCGTTGTGGTTCCTCCACAAAACTTTGACTGAATGTATAACCCTATTTCTTAACCTCTGTTCTTTCCTATCTAAAATTTCGATAGGAATCTCTTCATATGATAAGTCCTTCTCGACTTGAATCGGCTCGTATGATATCACATGTTTGTAATCAGGTTTATATGGTCGCAGCACTGACATATGAAATACGTTATGAATATGTTCAAGTTCAGGGGGTAAAGCTAACTAGTACGACACTTCACCTACCTTCTTCAATATCTCGAACGGTCCAATAAATCTCGGACTCAATTTGCACTTGTTCCAAAATCTTATCTTCCCCCTCCAGGGAGATACTTTCAGAAATGCATAACTTCCCACTTTGAAGTCTCTTTTCTTGCGATGAATATCCGCATATTTCTTCTGTCGATCTTGAGCTGCTACTAACCGAGCTCTTATCACCTTGATGATCTCCACGGTCTGCTGTACCAACTCTGGTCCTAACAGTCGTCGTTCACCTACCTCGTCCTAGCACAAGGGTGTTTTGCACTTTCTTCCATACAGTGCTTCGTATGGCGGCATTCCAATGCTTGCATGATAACTATTATTATATGCAAACTCCACCAATGGAAGATGATCTTCCCAGCTTCCTCTGAAGTCCATAACACAAAGCCCTGAGCATATCTTCTAGCGTTGAATCGTTTTCTCAATTTGCCCATCAGTTTGTGGATGATATGCGATACTTAGCCTTAGCTGTGTCCCCATTCTTTCTTGAAGACTCCTCCAAAAGGTAGACGTGAAGAGCGGATCTCTATTAGACACAATTGATACTGGCACTCCATGTCTCAAAATTATTTCCTTAATATAGAACTTGGCCAACTGATCCAAAGTATACCTGATCCTGATCGGCAAAAAGTGTGCTGATTTTGTGAGACGATCAACAATCACCCATATGGCATCATAACCTTTCTGTGTCGCTGGAAGTCCTACCACAAAATCCATTATGACATGCTCCCATTTCCATTCCAAAATTTCGAATGGCTGTAACAGTCCACTTGGTCGTTGATGCTCTGCCTTAACTCTCTGACAGGTTAAACATCTGCTGTCGCATTCTGCAACCTCTCTCTTCATATTAGGCCACCAATAATGTTGGCGCAAATCTTGATACATCTTAGTGCTTCCTGGATGTATTGAATACCTCGTAGTATGGGCCTCTTGCAGAATCTCTTCTCTTAATTTGGGCACTGCGGGTACCCAAATCCTCCCTTCAAATCTCAGCAATCCAGTGCTGTTAATTTTGTACTTTAATTGCTCACCTTCAGCTAATCATTTCGTGAGGTCAATACATTCCTCGTCATTTCCTTGTGCCTCCTTCACCTTGTCGAGTAAAGTCGGACTTGCTTTCGTTCCTGTTACTTCATCCGAATTCCTCTGATTTTTCACCTCCAACTCCATTTTCTCCATTTCTCTGACTAATTCTTCTTGTTCTGTTAATACGAACAATCTTTCTTGGCTCTTTCTGCTTAAAGCGTCTGCTACTACATTGGCCTTTCCTAGATGATATAGGATATCACAATCAAAGTCCTTGATCAATTCTAACCATCTCCTCTGCCTCATGTTTAACTCTTTCTGTGTGAAGATATACTTCAGGCTTTTGTGGTCTGTGTATATCTCATATTTTTCTCTGTAGAGATAATGTCTCCAAATCTTAAGGGCAAACACTACCGCAGCTAATTCCAGATCATGGGTAGGGTATCCCTTCTCATAGTCCTTCAATTGTCATGATGCGTACGCAATGACCTTACCATTTTGCATTAATACGCAACCCAGTCCCTTGTGTGACGCATCACTATACACTGTAAAACCCCCCGTGCTATCTGGTAGAGACAACACAGGTGCTTCACTTAATCTTTTCTTCAATTCCTGAAAACTCTGTTCCCACTTCTTTGTCCACACATACATAACAATCTTTCTTGTCAAATTAGTCAATGGTGTTGCTATCTTCGAGAAATCCTGAATAAATCTCCTGTAATATCCTGCCAATCCCAAGAAACTTCTGACCTCTGTCGGTGTCTTCGGTTGTACCCAATTTCTCACTGCTTTTATTTTTGATGGATCAACAGAAATTCCCTTGCCGTCGATGACATGTCCCAAAAATTGAACCTTCTTCAACCAGAACTCACATTTTGAAAATTTCGCATAAAGCTTCTCCTTTCTTAACGTCTCCAGTACTATCCTTAAATGTTCTGCATGTCCCTCCTCATTCTTCGAATATATTAGAATATCGTCAATGAACACAACCACAAATTTATCCAAGTACGGTTTAAATACTTTGTTCATCAAATCCATAAAAGCAGCTGGTGCGTTCGTCAGTCCAAACGTCATCACTAGAAACTTATAATGACCGTAACGAGTCCTAAATGATGTCTTTGGTACATCCTTCGTCCTTACTTTCAATTGATGATAACCAGTCCTTAAGTCAATCTTAGAAAAATACCTCGCTCCTTTAAGTAGGTCAAACAGATCGTCTATTCTTGGTAACGGATACTTGTTCTTGATTGTCACCTTATTCAACTCTCTGTAGTCCATACATAGTCTCATCGAGCCATCTTTCTTCTTTACAAATAGCACAGGTGCTCCCCATGGAGACACACTAGGTTGGATGTATTATCCAACAACTCTTGTTGCTAGAGTAACAATTCTTTCATTTCTACCGGAGCCATTTGATACGGTGCTTTCGATATCGGCCTTGTCCCCAGCACTAAATAAATCACAAATTCTATCTCTCTGTCTAGCGGGAGTCCCGAAAGTTCTTCTAGAAAGACATCCCAAACTCATTCACTATAGGTATCTGCCCCATGTCTGAAGTCACCACCCGTGTATCCACTACATGAGCCAAATAACCTTCACATCCCTTTTGTAACATTCTCTTGGCCTGCATCATCGTCAGACAACTCGTTTGTCTTGGCGACTTGCTACCATAAAATACAACCTTAGACTGATTTGGGGTCTTAATATACTCTTCTTCTGGCAATTTATAACCGCTTTATGGTTAAACAACCAATCCATACCTTGGATAACATCAAACTCCCCTAAGCGTATCAGAATCAAATTCAAGCTTAACTTATGTCCCCTTATTTCCACACCATAATTTTTATGGATAAACTCTACAGGGATCACTTCTTTGTTTGCAACTTCTATGTTCATAGGGTTATTTAGCTTTTCACAGGGTAAGTTTAATCTTCTAGCAAATTCATCAGACATAAAAGAACAGGTAGCTTCCGAATTAAACAATACATATGCATTTATATTATTGATCAGAATTATACTTGACACCACCTCCTTGGATACAACTGCGTCCTGCACAGTCTTGTTGAAAGTTCGGGCCGTTGGCTTGTTCTGCTGAGTTGGCCCTCCGATTGCTAACTTTGGTGTACCGTTCTTGTTTCCACTTCCCCCGTCAGTACTCTTCTTAGACGGATAGTCCCTATAACGATGTCCCGATCCTCCACAAGAATAGCAGCCCTCCCTCTTTGGGTTAGGACAGTTTGGTGCGATATGTCCTAGTTGGCCAAAGTTAAAACATACAGTCTTTTCCTTCAAACATCCCCCAGAGTGATATCTTCCACACTTACTATATGTTGACCTCTTCTGTGGTGTACTTCCTTGTTGCATTCCTGAGTTATTACCACTATTCCACTTGCGCTTTTTACTATTCTTCTCTACCTATCCGTCATACATATGAGAAAAGAATCACCTTCTCAACATACATATAACGAATAGCGCGACATCAATATTTTAATGATTATCAATGTAAGAAGCTAAGTGGTTGTCGAACCAAACATATTCCCTGCCCATACAAGGAATTGGTCAACTCGGCCACTAATCAATATAGGAAGCTAAGCGTTTTGTTAGACCAAGGACAACTCCTTGCCCATATAAGGAATTGTTCAACTCAACCACTATATCAATATAGGAAGCTAAGTGGTTCTAAAACCAAGCACAAATTCCCCGCCCATACAAGGAACCATATAACTTAGCTGCTAACATGAGTTCTTAATTGAAATCCCACATAATCTTAGTCTCCCCTTTGCTCAATATGAATTTCATTTAATTCGTATCATCCTTTTCAACTCTTTTGAGTTTAACTCATACTATTTCATAGTACCATATTCGTATAGCCATTCTGCTATAAAGTCTTCAATCAATAGATTGATTATTTGTCCTCATAGGACCTCATCAGATCACGTTGTGATCGTATCTTACAATCGTGTTATATTACGATTCTTTTCTATCTCATGATCATTTGATTTTATGATCTTCTTTCCCCTTAATCATATTATATTATGATTTTACACCTTTCTTCTTATAGACTTTGTCTATTTATTATCACTTTTTGTCTTACATTATCACTTCGAGTTTCATTATATGTTATAAGTATTTAAAATACAACACATAATTTAACTTTACTAATCACATTTTCATCATGCTCAACTTGCCGAACTATTATTTCAGCCTGCTGAAACATTCCTTTCAGCTAAATAAAACTTTCAATAATCACATAGATACTTACTATCTTCATTCACAAGATTTATCTATGTAACTAAACATTTAGTCATAAAAGCGCACTGATATTCATAAACCAAATGTTTTAGTGACATACATGTCTGGCATATTTCCACAAATACCAACTATCCCATTCTAAACAACTAGACATGGAATCCATCAAAAGGTATACTCCCCTACACATAAGATGGGGGTACATCATATTTGCATACGACCTCTCACAGCTAGAGGTTTACATCATGCTTAAATTAACCCTACCAACAAAAAGGGTACTACTGCATCAATACCACCAACCATCGCCTCACTGGCTGCCAGATGTCCCTCGGGCATGCTTCTGCTCCTGCAGTGCATCTCCCATCACACGGTGTCGCACTGATCGGCTAGACTCTCCAGTCTCGTACTGCGATCTCACTTGACCAACACTAGGACCTGTATATGCGGCATCCAATGCTCGTCCTAAAGACCCTAGTTTAACGTCCTTCTCTTCTAGAAGTAACTCCAGATGGTCCACCCTATTGGCTGCTCTAATCCATGTTTCCTCGATTCTGATCTTATCTGAAATCTCCAGATCGAATTCAAACTTCAACACCTGATTCATTAGGGTTCTCTCACCCAGCTAAAACTCTAATAACCCCACTTTAGCTTTCATCTTTACTATTGGAGTTAGGTAACTCCAGATTCTTATCTTATAATTCTTCAAGATTCTTCTTTGAATCTGATTTATCATCTTCTTATCTTAATTGATGAATTTCCATAATTCACCACTTAACATACTCTATACGAGTTTTCTTCTAAGGTTATAACCTAGGTTTCGCATTCCTAAAGTTTATAACCTACAGCTCTGATACCAACCTGTGACGCCACCAAACCTGGGTCCTCTTACCTAGGATTCAGTGCTCACGATCCATCAACAACATAAACATTCTAAGACTATTGCGGAATAATAAACATACGTTGTTCATTAATATAAAGTCTTCATCATAAATCCCAAGGTCTCAACCTTAACATAACACATCCCCTTAATATTACAAAAGGTTTACATCCAATATTAAAACTAAATACTTTCTTAGTTCATAATCAAACTACTCCCGAGCCTTGCCCTTTCCTTTGTCTCTCTTAAACGATCATGGCTTAGCTAAAATAAATGTTATGATATAGCAAGAGTAAGCAACAAAATTTTCTTAGCAAGTATAAACATAAAAAGATATATCATGATAGAAATAAATTTATCGCTCAAAGTTCAACAATAGAATATGATTGTAGAAGAACATGAATTGCTTTCTTATTATTCGAACATTTAAATAATAGGTTCGGAGTGGTCCACCATGACCATGAACCATAGTTACAAATAGGTTCGGAGTGGTTCACCATGACCATGAACCATAGATACTGAGTGGTCCAACGTGAACATCTGTAAAGGGTGTTAGTATTCACACTGGTCCTTTACGGTTTGGTAGTCAAGGGGATCAGCCTTTCGTACCCAGTGTAATATGCATAAACACTTACTTGACAGCAACAATTGTTTCCTTGTTTCCAATGTGATACCTCAATAACATTCCTTTCTCAGTCAAGAGTCTTTATCAAATCAATTGAATAGGCACAACTCTTCAAAATGAATTTGATTTAACAAATTTTAAACATGCTTGATCTAGCTGACACAACTAGCATAGATCCATCTCATAAGCAATGTTAAACATACTTGATCTAGCTGACACAACTAGCATAGATCCATCTCATAAATAAATTTTAAATATGCTTGACCTAGCTGACACAACTAGCATAGATCTATCTCATAAGCAATGTTAACCATAATTGATCTAGCCGACACAACTAGCATAGATCCATATCATAAATAGTTCAACATATAGTAGAATAGGAATTCAATTTGCACCAAGTGCGATTCACAATAATTCATCAGGATGTGGAAAAATCAGCAATATTTAGCCACCAGCATTCTTGAATAATAATAACTCGAGTTTGAGTTAGAAAACTTGCCTATTCAGTAAGCTACAACTTTCTAGCTTTAATTAACAATCTTTGAATGACCTATGATTGATAAGGTAGATCTGTCAATTAGTACTGCGTATATTTCATCAATACGCTTACTTGTATTATTATCTCACCAATAATACATTCACAGGGTACATGCATCTAATGTACTATCATTAATCTATAAGATATTTAATTGATCTTAGGTTAAGGATTAATAGTTAATAAGGCTTCTCTTAAGTGATAAACACTCATTAGATCTTTAAACAATTTATTTTAATTATTTAATTAAGGAGTTATTTAATTTCGTTCAATTGTTAACTCCAACTTCCTTTGATTACTATTTAATATTAGTTAAATAGTAATTAACTATTTACCTTTAGTTATTACTTACTAATAACCAATTATAACTCCTCATTATTTAATGTTAAATAAATAATGGACAATTAAATTATTATTTGTCTTTAAATAATAATTAATAACTACCTCATATTTGAATAAATAATAATTAATTTATTTACTTTATTCTTCTTTAATCATTCCTTATTATTATTAAAAGGATAATTAATTGACATTCATCTTTATTTATTATTCAAATAATAAATAATTAATTCTATAAATTTTTATGTCAAAGTAAGTAAGTAATTACTTAATCTTACTTAATTATACTTTAATTATTATTTAATATTAATTAATTAATTGATTAACTCAATTTATTATTTAATCTTAATTAAATAATAAGTGGTTATTGTGACGCCCCCAAATTCAGACCGTCACTGATCCCGAATTCGGTTGATCACGTACTAATTCTAATGACAACTAAAATCTCAAACAATGGAATAACATAATAATTTACATTGATATAACATAAATATTCTCGTCCCAAGTCTCGAAACTATTACTAATACACTTCATAACTTAAACCAAACATATCTTAATACATAACATTAAATAAGTCTTAATACAACATAACGGAAACATCCTAATATAGAAAAGCACAGCTACTCCATAGCCTTGCCTTCGCACTTGTCCTGTCCTGGGGTTCCACCATTGCCCTGCCCTAACTGAAATGTTTATGGAAAGCAAGAGTGAGCAACAAATTTGTCCAGCAAGTAATATGCCAATAAATGTGAATAGGAATATATATGGTTCTAAATCCTCAAGGGTAAAACGGTAATTAATCGCTCAGAAATTCAAATAAGAATATTGTGAACAAAATAAATAGCAATAACTTCCAAATCTATTATGTGAAGTTGAATAAGGATTACTACGGGTCGAGAAGTTATTAAAGGATTCAAAAGTTTCTCAATGCAATTTCAATAAGTAAATATTACAAGGTAGTAAATAGGGGTACATACCCATATATAATCCATGTACATTGTATCATACCGAATATAATTTAATCGGGTATTATATTATTATATTATTTCGATTAAATCATAATTAAGTCCAAATTGTTTACTATATATTTGTGATGTACTATTTTAACAATGTCACATAACCTCATGATATATTCATACAACTTAATTAATTAGTCATAACATATAGTTATATATGTATAATCACATTGTAATGTAGTTTATATACAATTGTATAGTCACATTGCATTACACTTCATATAACATATAGATAGCTATTATATATTATACATTTACTTTGCATGCTTGCACATAGTAATTAATATAATCTGATTATATTAATAACTTACTTATTTTTATTATTCATAATGGCAATTAAAATATTAATCAATTCATTCCTCATAAATTAATGAAGTTATTAATTTCCATAGTAATTAACTAACATATATATATGATTAATTATCACGTTAAATAAATATAAATCTTATTATATTTATAAACAAGTTGCTTATTATCATTATATTATTCACAATAATAATAATCAACACATTATCAATTAATCATCATTAATATTCTATTTTCTCATAATAGAAAATAAATAACAATTAATATCGATTAATTGTTCACGTAGTAATTCCTTCATTACTTACCCTTATCGATTATTATTATACGACAAATAGTCACATTCCTCAGCAATATAAATCCTATTATACTTATAAACCATTTTCTTAGTATCAAATCATTACTTGCAAAAATACTAAATCAACAGATTATTATTATATTTCTCATAATAACAATTAACAATTAATATAGATTAATTGTTCACTTAATAATTCATTTACTCTTTAACCAATTATTATTCCTAATAACACTTAACAGCATTATTGTATGATTAACTATTACATGTATTGCACTCAACAAATAATCAATTAAATATAACTCTTATCATATTCATCAATTACTTACTCGTAAATGTTTTGTTATTTATAATAACATATTATTAATAAATACTCATTAATAGGCTATCACATATAACAACAATTAATTAACAATGTAATATTAATTAATTCTTCACTTATTGATTCCTTCATCATTTAATTAATTAAATCACCACCATTTTCCTTCTTATGCCACACAAGGCATTCTACAAGTTCGTCGTAATTCTCCATATTTATAAATTCAATTTAATATAATCGAATTACTTATCTCATAACTATAAACATTCATGTTCCAATACGTATTCGTTTTCTTATTATATCAAATAAAAGAAAATTTTAATTATTCATGAAATTCACGGTTCTTATAGTTATCTTATTAACACTAACCCATTTTAATTATTATTTAACATCATTTAAATAATAATTAAATAATTAAATATATTTTATTTTATATGTAATTAACTTACTAGCTCATTAGTGGTTTTAAAGTTATTTATTACAATAACCCATTTTCATTACACTTCATATTGACATTCGAATTTCCGCCCAGAATTTCCAGATTTGGAGTCATTCACGAAAACGCTTGTAGAACGAAGTCTACAACTCGGATTTTGGTTCCGTCGGAGGCGTTGGATTCGTATCTTTCCGAAATATAATTTCCATTCATCAAACATGAGCTTCTGTTTTGTTTAGGTCCCAGAAATCAGTGTCAAAGTAGACTGATTCACATGAACATTCATAACAGTTTAGTCGTTTTCCAGATTTGAGGTCCTTTACGGAAATGCTCATATCTCGAGATCTACATCTCGGATTTTGGTCCATTTGGTATCGTTGGATTCGTATTTTCCCAAAATACATTTTCCATATATCAAACACCAAATTTGAATTTGTTTTGGTTACCGAAAATAGTCCACAAGTGACTGATCAATAGCATATTCTCAACAGTTGGGTAGTTTGGGATTTAATTCATAACTTGCTCATTTTAAAACATATTTGAGTGATTCCAAATGGGTTTAGCCCTTAACTCATGCATCTAGCATACCAAGAAAGAAAACCTCAAATAACTCTTGTAGATTTCAACATGCACATGATAAAGCATACTAGTTAAACGAAAATTCCTTCAAAAATCCATCCAACATCTTTTTCCAAATCTCAATCACATGAACTCATAAAAATCCACAAGTCTCCTTTGATAAACCCATGATCTAACACTCTAATCATGATTACCCATATTCAACATGCATCACAAGAATCTATTATAAAATCACCTAGTGCATGTATGCATGTGCCTTTCTCTACTCATTTGGTATAAATCTTCCTTTTTGATCTTACATTCTACTTAAAAAATATTTTGATCATCAAATAAAACATTTATACACCAACAGATGAAGAGTTTATCAAAGATCAAACTTAAGACTCTTGTTTCATCAAAAACCCACCAAATAAAAAATCAAACTTTAAAAATAAAGAGAATCAATACCTAATTTTTTTTGCTATCTTCCTTATCTTGCCAAATTAGCTTACAAACTTAGCATGCATGAAGCTGAAGACCACTTTTCTTCTTCCTCCTTGGCCAAAATTCTCTCCCTCTTTTCTCTCTATATTTTCTTTCTTTCTCTAACTAAGGAGCTTTGAAGTGTAAGTATGCAACTGAAATGTAGTTAGTGGAAATGGGTATAATTAAAAATTGTAAGCATGCTCCCACTAACTCTTTCCCCTAATCATTACTTGTTTGCTTAGTCACTACATACAAGTGTTGGACATGCTAGGAAGGTGACACTTGTCATAGGTGTTGGGCTCAAAAGATTATATCCAAGATATTGTACAAGCTTAATAAAATTTTAAAATCCTTCCCATATTGCCCGTTAGTGGTGTGCTATACCCCCCACTTTACCTATTATAGATTTATTTTTATTATGTTAATGATTAAATGTCCTTTCTTTCATGGACCAAGGGTTGGGCCTCTTTATTTAATGTTTGGGCTTACAAATAATTAGTTTGGGCTATTGGTAGTCAAGGTTATTTTTATCTTACTTGGGCTACTATTATAATTCCACAAGTTGGGCTAAGTTAATTCATTTAACTAAGGCCATTAAATTATATCTCTCAATAAAATTAGTGGGCTTGATTTAATCATTCAATTGGGCTAGCCCACTAGTAACACTTACTACTTGGACTATAACACATAGCCATAAATTAAGAATATCACTTTACTTTCATAACCGAATTAGACTTGTCACCTACAAGTAAATTGAATATTCAATTAGGTTTCATCATCTTAATCAACTTCCTTGATTAATATCATTCTTAGGCTAGTCCACTACTATAATTATTTCATAAGAGGGACTTCCTATAAAATTCTCATAACACACTTGTTATTTAAATTTAATCACTCAATCACCATATGTCACAAAGTTTTCAATATCATTCATAATAGATATATCTATTTACAAAGTGACTAGAAATTCTTGGTTATTACAACCGAACTCTCTCGATGCCTCTAATAACGGTAGTTTACAATGGTCGATAATCACTGAACTCTCTCGATGACTCAGAGGGAGATTTCTTTTATAACAGATTCCATCAGCGATCCTTCCCGATGAAGATAGTTTTCTATGGTTGACTTTACCAGGTCTTCCTGGTGCTATCTTGGGTTGATACCAGTGGTTTGAATCATCGAATCCCTATCCAATGCTACGCTAGAGTTGTCACCAACGGTTTATACTATCAAATACTCAGACCTTCGTTAAAGCAGTCCTCAACGGCTTTCACCACTGAACCCTTCCCGATGCTACGCTGGAGCTGTCACCAACGGTTTGATTCACTGGATCCATCTCTGATGGTACACTGGAGCTGTCACCAATGGTTTACAAAAGATTTTTAGACTTATGAAGTTTGGCGTCCTGTTTCACTATTTCAGGCCTTTTCTGCTCAATCGCGTAGAACCTTTTTTGCTGATTTGACTTTTTGGCTTTAGGGGAACCTGCTGTAACTCAAATTTGATCGAGCCGAAGGGGTTGGGACCTACCTTGGCGGACCACGGGTGGATTTATACCACCCTGGCCATTCAAAAGTCATTTTCAACTTGAACCATTCTGAAAAATCTAAAATTCTCTCTGAGCTGCTCAGTTCAGGCTGCTTCTCGGGAAATCTATCACCGTAAAAACTTTCTGCACAACTCTAGTAACGTTTACATCCTTTCTTTTCATGTTTTGACCATTACAATGTTAGTTTTCATGCAGTATAGGGATGTACAAAAAGCCCACAGCCTAGCCTTGGTCCTGCCTGAGACCGACCTGGTCAAAGTCTGGCCTGGTCAAAGCCTGGCCCGGCCTTTAGGCTGAGAAATAGCCGATGTTTAGAAAGAAATATCCAGCCTGGACTGGCCTGATTAAAAGCCCAGCCTGGGCCAGGCCTGCTACAAGGCCTTAGGCTTGCTGTGATGCAAAACCTTGGGCCTAGGCCAAAGCCTTGGGCCAACTAGCACTTAAGGCCAATAAATAAAATTATTAACTGCTTTGTTAAGCTTCAAATGTTAGGCCCAAAGTTATTATACTTGGGAAGTTAATTTAGATGGAAACTTTACTAAGAATTATATATTCTAAACAATGCGGGACTTTTATGATTTTATCTCATTGCCTTTTTACATTGAGGAGAGTCCCTTTTGTAAAGAAAAATTCCTTCAATGTTTCTCTTTTTCAACAGTATGGGACTTTATCATGTTGTTCATGCAAGGAAGAGCCACGCCTTCTCTGCAATGCCACGCCTTCTCTACAATGTGGGACTTCCATGTTTCAAGAATTACTGGCTAACTAAGATATCTAGTTCCTAAAAACAACAACTTAAAGCTCATTATTCCTAATCAAAATTTCATTGCTACATATCATCGAAATAGGTCTTAAGTCTTTGTATGCTTGTAAATTATTAATGCAGCCTTATGCAGTGATCTAATTTTTGTTGGAGGTTTCCCAATAAGCTTTGTTTTCTTTTATAGGTTGATGAGAGCACAGACTCTTGGAGACACTTCAAGCTTGGAGGTCATGAGGGGAAGAAGAATACTAGAGATTAATCCAGATCATCCAATCATCAAGGACCTGAATGTAAGTTTTCTGAGGAGATCCGAGTTAGTAGATTTCAGTTGGACTTTTTTTCCAAATAAAAAATGCAATTATATAAGCGTAGATGTTAGTTATATGATTTAACTACGAACTTGGATGAATAAAGAGTTTGGTTTGATTAATGCTACATATTTCTGATGTTAATGCTAGGTGCCTAAGCGTCCGTCTAGTTCATGATACATTTGTTCATGAGCATTTCACTACATTCATAATTTCATACCAATTAGACGTAGAACTTAGAATTATTGTAATCCCACATTGAATTTAAACTGTGTTAACTCCAAGTTCACTAAGTATTAAAGTGATAGTCACATGTGTTTCTCTACTAAAACTATTGAAGTTCCACATTGGTTAAGCCTTGATATCTTGCCTTATCTTTGTTTGATAAATAGAGGAGATTTCAAGGAAAATTTTTGAACCCGAAGTTTAAAAGGTTTGTGTCTTGATGGGGCCTGGCTTGGGCCTAGCCTGCAGGCTTGGTCAGACTAAGTTTTTAGTCCAATTATCTGGCCTGGCCCGGCTCTTTTCCATTTGAGCCTGGGCCTTGGCCCGGCCTGGTCAACGGTCAAAGCCTGGCAGGCCTAGACCAGGCCAGGCCAAGCGGCCTGTTTGTGCATGTCTAATGCAGTATGAGTTTAAATGCAATGTCTCAAATATGTATGCATAGATGACTTAATAAAAATGAACAAACCTAGCAAATATGCGTATTTTACCATACTGAACATTCCGGTATGAAAATTTTTCATTTTTGTGACAGTCAATTTTTACCCTTTTTAGCTGGTTTATTCATCGTATTTGAGGACAAATGACATGAATTTTTCAAATAAAAATATATATGGTAATTTGGCTGCCATTGTGAGTTTAATTTTAATATTTTTCACATATATGAAATGCTCATAATTTTGGTTGGTGTGCTACTGAATGGCCACCTAGTCATGCCTATGTGCATGCGGATAGTCCGTTTTACAAAGGAGACTCTGGCAAAAAATTTTCAAGAGTCTAGGCTTTTAATGTATTTAACTATACTGGGGAAGTATGCTAAACTAATGTATGTTTTTACATAGGCTATGCATGATGCAAAATTTGAATTTAATGGCTTTAAATTTGAAGTGTATCTCACCCTTTCTGAGGTGATTTGGAGATTTTATTCAGGTTATGGACACAAATAGACTGAGCAGTTCCCGTACGGTTTCCTCAGGTTTGAGGAGGTTGGCTTCTGATGTCCTTTTGCCTCGTCCGGCCCGACAGCCTCGCTGATTAACCGAGTAAGTGATTCGTCATATTCAAGTTGATAGGACGGAGGCTATAGATGAGGAGGAGGATGTTCCTGTTGAGGACCCCGCTCCTTCTTCTACCCCGCGTCAAGATCTTCTAGCTATTAGTGTGATGATTCCCTACCTGCTGGATGATTTAAGACGTCATCCATCGAACTATCTTCATGTGAACGAGGTAAAAGAAGTTTTTATTTTTTCCTTTCTTCTTTCTACACTTTTGGGACAATGGTTTGATCTTAATTTTGAAGTTGATACAGGTTCCCAGCTTCACTCAGCCCAGGGGGAACTGGTTTAGTATTCATTCTTTATGACGGACCCTTTATCTGAAGTATCAGGCCATCGTCCACTCTTAGGGCTTTGAGGCCTTCTTTTCTATTCCTCCCCGTCGCTGCGCCTAGGGTTATTTGAGGGCTTTATCTGAGCGCTGGTTTCACCAGACTCAGTCTCTCCATCTACTGGACTGTGAGGTGATGATGGCATTGATGGACTGACGGTTCATCACTGAGATGGAGTTTATAGGGGAGTCGGTGCCTTTAGTGGCTAATATTTCTCCAGCTGCAGTTTGATCCCTATTAGGGGTTCCTCCTTCGGCCCTCAAGGGTCGGGCTGTCCGTTATGGCCCTTTGAGCATTGATGCTGCGAGTGGAGCTTTGTTAGAGCTTCTGCCTGTTGATTAGAGGGATAGAAATTGCATTCTTTGGTGATCGGTCTTGATCATCATCAGGGGTTGTTTCTCAGCAGATAACTCCTCGACGATCTCTTTCTCTTTAGTTAGCGTATGGTTTGGTGTCTTGAGACTGGTATTTGATTGGATATTTGAGTTTAGAGGTACAACGTTTATCTTTTCTTTTGAAGGTTAGACCGCACCATATATGACTGCCTACGTACTCCCGAGGATGGGGGAGATCAGGTCTTTTGTAGTTCAGGTTTAGCAGTAAAGACCTGAATTAATTTGATTTGATTTTTTTCTTTTTCTTTTTCCTTTTTTTATTTTTTTTCAGGACCAGGATGGCGGTTTGCAGGCAACTCAGACATAGTACCTTTTCATGGTGTCTGAATTGATCAGCTGGGGAAATTCTTCCCCCATCCATTTCTTGCAATCTGATGGCTCCTCCTGTCAACACTTCCTTGATAATAAAAGGGCATTCCCAGTTTGGGGTGAATTTTCCTCTGGCTTCATCTTGATTGGTGAGGATCTTCTTTAGCACCATGTCATTTTCCTTGAATTGCCTAAACCGGACTTTCTTGTTGTAGGACCGAGTAATCATTTGCTAATATAACTGACCATGGAAGACGGCTGCTGCCCTTTTCTCATCTATCAAAGGTAACTGGTGGTACCGCTCTTGCATCCATTGATCTTCTTCCATCTGAGCATCTATCAACAATCTTAATGATTCCATTTCCACTTCTATGGGGAGTACTGCTTCCATGCCATAGACCAATGAGTAGCGGGTAGTCCTAGTAGAAGTTCGCATTGACTTTCTGTAAGCTAACAGAGTCAGAGGCAATAAGTCATGCCATCTTTTGTGATTGGTGGACATCTTTTGCATGATCTTCTTGAGATTTTTGTTGGCTACTTCAAAAGCACCGTTTATATTAGGACGATAGATGACGAAATTAAGATGTTTGATGTGGAATTTGTGGTATAATTCCTTCATCATCTGGTTTTTCAGATTCTTAGCATTGTCCGATACCATCACCTCCGGTTGTCCGTATCGACAGATTATATTGTTCTGATAAAACCAATGATTACCTCCTTGGTGACTTTAGGAAAGGAGGCAGCTTTGATCCATTTGGTGAAGTAGTCGATCATGGTGAAGATAAATCGATGACCATTGCTTGATTTGGGCACGATTGGCCCGATCACGTCTATCCCCCACATAGAAAAGGGCCATTGCGAACTCATATTGTGTAGTTCGTTTGGAGGAGCGTGGATGGAATTTCCATGGACTTGGCATTGATAACATCTCCTGACATGATCATCATAGTCGACTTTAGGAGAAATCAAGTAATGCCCTGTTCTTAATATCTCCTTGGCAAGTAAAGGACTGCTCATGTGTGGGCCACATACTCCATCGTGGACTTTATCCATAAGTCTTTGGGCTTGATCTTTGTCTAGGCACCTTAGAAGGCCTATTCCAGCATCCCTTTTATAAAGTGCATCTCCACTTAAATAGAATTTCATGGCCATTTTATGGATCCGCTTTCTTTTAGCTTGACTTTCCCCTGCGGGCGTAGATCCATCCTGAAGATATTCTTTGATATCCTGGTACCAAGGCTATTTTATGTAAGGCAGTTCATTTCATACTTCTTCAATGTAATTCCTATATGTTGGTGCCTTTTGGCTTGTAAATTTGATATCAGGGATTTCCCTCCTATAGGATACGTGGATCAAGGAAGCCAGTGTTGCTATTGCATCCGCGAAATCATTTCTATTTCGAGGGATGTGGATTAAGGCTATTTCTTTTAATTTCGTAGCCATTTGGATGACCTGCCGATGATAGGGCAGCATATGCAATTCTTTGGTGTGATATGCCCCGGTGGTTTGTTTCATGACCAACTCGGAATCTCTAAAGACTACTAACCGTTTGATACCCATGGATTGGGTCAGTTTCAATCCCATTATATAGCCTTCATACTCGACTGTGTTGTTGGTGTTAACAAACTGTAGTTTGATGGCCATGGGATGCTGTTCTCCCGTAATAGATACAAGAACTGCCTCTGCTCCTCCACCTTTTATGTTTACAGCCCCATCGAAGTACAGTTTCCAGAATTGGCCCGTATCTTCTCGAAGGTTTCGCTAAATTGTTATTATTCCATCATGTAACGCCCGAGAAAATCGAGCGTTTATGTAAATGATTTTATTTTATTTTTTATTTTTTATTTGATTATTGAATAAATTGGGATTATTTGTTTTCTAAACTGAGTAAGCTAATTGTAGGTCATTTTATGACCTAGAGAACGCATAAATGAGTAGGATTCTGGCTACGTGCTAGGAATAATTGATAAGAAGTTATAAGGCAAAAATAAAAGATTCCCGAGAATAAAAATATTTTGGAAAAAAGGCAAAATAGACACTATTCAACCCTAAGGGTTAGGGTTTGACCCTAAGGGTTAGGGGTTGAGACCCTATGCCATTTCGAGAGTTCAAAATGTCAGAATGACGTTCTGCCGGAAGATTTGACGTAAATATACCGTGAAAAATTAAGTTAGCCGAGAAAATATTTCTCAGGAGGAAAAGTGCGAGAATCACTATTCATCCATTTCTGCTTGAGAATTTATTTTAAAATTCTGAGAAACGCGTAATGATAGGATTTCGATACGAGATGCAATATGTAAGAATATTTCATTTATGACTCACGATGTTTTCGCGTAGGGACTTAAAAAGCCTAAGCGTTAGGGAAAGTGAGATTAATGATTAATTATTTACGTATAATAATATATGATTATTATACAGAAATAGTACGTGTATAATATGAGGTATTGTACGAGAATTATGCAGAAAGGATACGAGAATTAATACGACGTATAATACGAATTTTATACAGAGTAAATATGTTAAAAAGAATTGAATTGAGATTAATTTGAATTAAAAGTTAAGTTAACCGTGGGTCGAACCATTGGGTAAACGGGTGGTTTTAACCCATAGTTCAACCCACAACCCATGTTGGGCTTGGGAGAACAAGGCCACATGGGAGCATGTGGGAGCACATGGGGGGACATGGGAGAGCACAAGGGGAGACATGGCTGACTATGTGCTAGCACATGGGCCTTAAACTTGGTGGGAAAGAAAGGAGATGAAGTGGGAATAGTAGAGGAGGATTGGGCCTAAATTACCTTTGTACCCTAAGCCTTGCCAACTCTATAAATAGAGAGCCTTGCCCATCATATTTTCTTGTTTAACAATTCCATCAACAAAGAGAGAGAGAGAGAGAGAGAGAGAGAGAGAGAGAGAGAGAGAGAGAGAGAGAGAGAGAGAGAAGAAGAAGAAGAAGAAGAAGAAGAAGAACCTTTTGCCTTGCCTAGCTAATTCATCTACCAAGAAGCTAAGAAAGACTTTGAGTCTCCATACTCATTCAAGCAAGAATCCTTAAGGTATAACAATGGAGATTATATAAACATCATCTCTTCTTTCTATAATAGTTTTGATAGAGAAGTTGTTAAAGTATGCCTTTTGAGAAGTTATAAGGAGAGTAATGGTGAATTAGGAACCCTAATAAGCCATACATGTGAAGACACTAAGAACTCATCAAGAACAAATCAATAAACTTAGTGAAATCTTATGAAATGGACTAATGAACTTATTAAACCATTAAAACATAAATGTTTTGAATGATAAGAATTAGTAATAATCAACTATGGGATTGATTCCCATTGATTTGAGCTAACAATAATGAAGAACGAAGATTCGACGAAAGTTACGCGATTAGACGTTAATTGTCGAAAACGTAAATTTCTCGATTTAGAAGTTAAAAGTCGCTGTGTGGGTCAAAAATGATGGTTTTCGATTGCAACACTTGTATTTAGGTAAATAAGACTTGCGGGAGCAAGAACGGATTGATTCTGACTTAAAACGAAGATTTGAGCGTCGAACGTTCACGAACTGTTTAACGAAAATGTAAAAATGGACTAATCGGCGAATTTCTAGCCGACGGATTCGGAAATGAATTTCGACTTGATAGGATGATAGAGCATGTCATTTATGAACTTTTGGATTTGGAACGAACCAATTCCTGAGTTATAACGATTAAGTTACGGACTCCAGAATTTCAGAATTTTCAAAGACTTAGAAATTTTTCTGAGTTGCAGAGCTAGCGCCGCAGGCTAATAGGCTTAATCTGGCGTCGCAGCGCCACTCTCGGGAGAAATCACTGGAGGGGTAGCGCTACAGCGCCACTCCAAGAAGAAAATCTAGCGCTGCAGTGCCAGCATGTCAGAAAATTTGGACATTTTTAATAATTACTTAACCTTTTGCATATCATTAAGGGGCTAGTAAGTGATGAATATACACTCTTTAAACAAAATGTTAAGGAACAAGTGAAGTCTCATTATCATCATGATTAGTGATGATCAATGAGAGTTTGGTATATAACATAAGAATGTTAATAAGCCGTAATAACGTTAAATAACTTGAACGAATGTTATTAGTTTAACAATTCGATTTAGTTATATAAGAAGGAGGAGTTAGGCTAATACTGTGTATACCAACTATGATTACTAATTGGTATACTATGTGTTATGCTTTGTAGATGTGCTAAATACAGGAGTAGACTACATAAAGGTATAGAAGACGCAAAGGCAAGTTTTCTAACTCTTGCATTAACATTGTGTTATGCAAGTTTCCTAACTTTCTTCATACTTTATTATGAATGCAAGTTTTGCTAAACCCTTGTCTATACGTTATGGTTGGGCAAGTGGTCATTGTGCATAATTGCTTATGCATAAACTGTTCTTGAATAGTCAATGCCATTTGACTCGGATAGACTGAGACTTATCATATTTTGGTGGATTTTTCCACAAATCTCTCCAGAATATATACAATGTTGTCATCCTATGCCAATTGTTTGGTATGGATTCTCAGGTAAATCTGAGTATGAATAAAACAAAGGTTTTAAACGTCGTTAATTCGACAGGCACGTGAGGTTGCCACCAATTAAACGTAAACACGTTTAATGTATGAGTGTTGATCAATATAGAGTACTACAGGCTGATCACTTGGATGTGCTCGTAAGCTATATCGAACTTACGGCCTTCGTGCTGGGTTGTTCCTTTTATGAATGAGAACTAAAATATGGTTCGTGGTCGTTGACCAAGATGGATTCCGAAGAGGCTATAAAGTCCTTGGGAATGGTTTTAAAGGAATCAAAACAATATTTTGATTATTCTTAAGTACTTCATAACTATTGTACAGTTAGTGAAGACCAAGAGATATGATTCTTGATTTTGTGGTTTCAAGATATACTGTTTAACTTGCTGAGCTGTTTATGCTCATTCTTACTTAAAACTAAATGATTTCAGCTAAGAGCGAACGGACCGAAGGATCCGGTAAAGACAAAGGCAAGTCCAAGCTGGACAAGTAGTGACCTTTATAATAGTATAGTATTAGTATTGTATTAACTGATATTATGACACAGAACAATGTATTGGTTACGAATACTTGGGAAGGAATGAATAGAATGTAATAATTAGTAAACTTATGCATTGATATTGAAGTCTTTCAGTTGAATGTATGAGTAGATTGTAGCACCGTGTAGCACCATATCTTAGGTTTGAAGGTACCCAGATTTGGGGGCGTCACAGACTGGTATCAAAGGTGTAGGTTATAAAACTTAAGGGGTAAAAACCTTGGCCTTAACATGGAGAAGTGAAGTAGAAGTTGGAAGTTAACAAACTCGGGTAAAGTTTTGAAAGAAGAAAGTATCCTTAAACATATTAAATGTGATATAAACTGTTCATATTTGATTGTATACTAATCTAGTTATTTATGTTTTATATAGATAACAGGAATAATGAACATGTATAATGAAATACATAAGGTTAGCGAGGATTTAGTCAGCTTTGTAGAGGTGGTACCTATGCTAGTAGCAGAGATACCTGTGGTAATCTTAGAGGGGACTAATATAGAAGAAGAGGATCTGTCCGAGTACTCCGATAACTTTGACTACACTGTCATTATTTGAGGGTATGTCGGAGGAGGAGGTTGAGTTCAGTGCCGATTAGTACGGTTATGTCTACTGAGGAGGTGGAGAAAATGCCGATTAATACGGTATTGCCTAATGAGGAGCAAGCAGAGGAGTCTGTATAAGGGGAGTCCATGAAACTACTGTTCATGGCAATACTGAACAGAAATGTCCAACTGAGTAAAGAGGTCCGTGACCTCAAGAAAGTGGTGGATGATGTGGTAGAAGATAGAGAGGATATGGAGATCTTCTGGGAGGCTGAGCACGATGAGAAAGTGCTGGCTAAGGATAAAGTCCGGGACTTGAAACTAGAAGTCCAAGAACTGAAGGCTAAGCTTCTGAACAAGAAGCAAAAAATAGGACGAATGTGCTATATTCATAGGTGTTCGCATGAGGATTACCAGCAGCAGATGGCTGAGTATCCCGTGGAGGAAGGACAGACTCAGCATACTATTAGCAGGGACATTGTGGCCAGTATGGTCCGATGCGGATTACATGAATGTCGTGTTGCAGATATAATTCTGTAGTATGTATAGAAGAGATAGCGATGTAAATAGCTATGTAAATGTGTGTATAGTTAGTGATGACGTAAAACCCTCTTTTGTATAAATAAGGGTGGTCTTTTTATAAATCTTAACTTTTGGAAAGTAATTGCGGGATAGTATTGTAAATGGCTGAAGCTATGTAATGTAAAGTGTTGTGTTATACTACAAGGAAGCATTTTAATATAAAGGTTTTACTAAAATGATTGGCATTGTGATTGAGTTATTATTTAATTGTTAATAATAACTGAAGGAAGAAAGAAAGAATAACGAAATATTTTCGTATTATCAGAAAATGCCGCCAAGAAGAAGTGCAAGAAATCAAGAAGAAGAACATCATAATGAGGAGGGGCAATGGAATAATAACCCGATGCAAGAATTTATTAATCTACTGGCTACGATTCTCAATCGAATGAGAGATACCGTACGCCCTAATCCTGGGGTAGGTCGGGGGACTACCTTCAAGGAGTTTAAGTTAATTGGTCCGCCTGAGTTCTATGGAACTACGGACCCAATAGCTGCTCAGGTTTAGGGTAAAAGAAATAGAGAAGGCATTTATTATTGCAAATGTTGGTGAGGCATAGAAGACTTCTTTTGTGACTTACATGATGAAGGGGGGAGGCCAACTACTGGTGGGAAGCCAACCAGGGTAGGGCCGAAACAGAAGTGGTTATGTGGGAACGGTTCAAGGAATTATTTTTTGAGAACTACTTCCCCACGAGTATGCAGGGGAGGATGGAGATTCAGTTCTTAGAACTGAAGCAGGGGGATATGACAGTACCCCAATACTGCAGCCAGGTTCAATGAACTGGAAAGGTTTGCTCCACACCAAGTTGACACAGAGTTGCGGAAGCACGACGGTTCGAGCAGGGATTGAAACTAGTGACACCCCTGAATTCGGGTCCTCTGACCCCGGTCTGGTCGCCACGAAACAATACTAACATCCACCTTTAAGTAACATACGATAACTAAAATGCGGAATATAATAAACGTACTTCGTTCATTCAAAAGATGTTACTAGTCCCAAGATTTGATAACCTTAATACATTAATACAAATATACCCTAGAATAAATATAGGGTTCCTATTACATTAATAGTAATTAAACTTGACATAAAGATAATGTCTGCTCCTTGCAAACTAATCCTACATCTTCCCTTTACCCTTGTCCTTCCCTGAAGTCTTGGGCTTAACTGCAATATAAGTCATGATATAGCAAGAATGAGCAACAAGTTTGCTCATCAAGTTTAAATACAACTATAAAGGATATATCATGATGAATGGAAAAATATCTGACAATGAATTCAACAATATGAATATCTTAAGGATTCAACAATTGAATATTAGAACAATTCAATAATATGAATATCTGAACGATTCAACAATATGAATATCTGAATGATTCAACAATATGAATATTAGAATGATTCAATAATATGAACATCTGAACAATTCAACAATATGAATATCTGAACGATTCAACAATATGAATATTAAAAGTAAAGATAATAATTGCCTTTAGAATGACTGATAGTCGAGTAGACTCTGAACTATAACTTTCTAATGGGTTCAATAGCTAATTGACCCTTTTAGAATTACTGGCTTCTGGCTACAGAAACTAAGTACCTCGAGGAGATTAGCCTCGGGTACAACGTGAATATGCATAACACTTATATCTGCTTACTCGTATCATATATATTAGATACCTGGGCACACTCCTACATATAAGGGGTGTTCTGTTCCGTCTAAGAATCCTTACCATCAATTGGTTTGGATAGCTTCAAAGAAAACTTCATACACTAGTCTGACCGAGCAAAGGTTCAGACTCTTACTGACATAGTTCAAGAAATTTAGAACCTTGAATAATGTACAAGTCCAAGACTGTACGAGCTCAAATGCACTAGATGCGGACATCAATAATATCAATGTGGAATAATTGATAAGTAATTAAACCACTAAATAACATTCTTGGAAATAAAGTTCAAGCAACTAAGTAAACAACTTTCGATTCGACAATAACCTACTCAATACAATATGAGAAGGATAGAGAACTTGCACAAAGTGAAGTTTAGAATTTTCACAATATATGAATTTGTGTAAGTTCGGGGAACTTGCACAATACTCAACGTGTGAAGTTCGGGAGAACTTGCACGATAATAGATTCATTGCATAAAATAAATGCATATGCTTCGACACTTACAATATCAAAGAGTGAAATTTGGGAAATTTCACCATAATAGATCCCTTGCATAAAGTAAATGCATAGGTTAGGACATTTGTTTACAACGTTCTTTGAGTAAAGTAAACACAAAGATAAGATACTCGCACAATATACGAGTTTGTATAAGTTTAGAGAACTTGCATAATAAAGAAATGAAGTTCGGGAATTTGCAAAATAACCAAAGTGTGAAGTTCGGGGAACTTTCACAATACTCAAAATGTGAAGTTCGAGGAGCTTTCACAATACTCAAAATGTGAAGTTCGGGAAACTTTCACAATACTCAAAATGTGAAGTTCGGGGAACTTTCATAATAACCAAAGTGTGAAGTTCAGAGAACTTGCATGATACAATAATAACCTGCTCAATACAATATTAGAAGGATAGGAAACTTTCACCAAAAACAAGTGAAGTTTAGAAACTCGCTTGCACGGTTCATTGAATAAGGTTGTATAAGAATTTAGGATACTTGCATTCAATATAACAATCAACTGAAGTTAGGAAACTTGCTTACAATATATGTTGAATAAAGTAATGCAAGGGTCTAGGAAACTTGCAATATAATAATACCCTGCTCAATATAAATTTGAGTAAGGTTAGGGAGACTTGCATTCAAATCAAGTGAAGTTTAAGAAACTTGCTTATAACGTTCCTTGAGTAAAGTAAACACAAGGATAGGATACTTACTCAAATATAACTTGAGGAAGATAGGGAACTTGCATAAATAAGGAGTGTAAGTCAGGGAACTTGCCTGTTTGCTCAGCTAGAAATAATTCTAGCTTTAATTAAACGGCGTTGGAACGACCTAATATTAACAAGTCAAAAAGACAACACGGAACATGTAAAGTATCTCGTAACCGTTACTCACATATATTAGAATGCATACAATAAGTTACATATATGTATTTAAGTCGTCCCAATGTAAAAGACACAAGTCTTGGTTATGATTACTTTGAAAGTCCTTAAGCTTCGCTTGAAAAACCTCTTGAAGCTTTCAATCAAGTTTGCTAGTATGTTCTACCACATTAGACTTAGTGCTTATGTCCATTTGGACCATACTAACATGCTTGCCCAATTAGAATGCATTTACAATACTTTCATACTAACGTTCACTTTTGAAACTCATATGTTTCGTTAGTAAGTTTTCCCTAATGAGGTCTAACATGACCGTGCACATTTTTAAACATGTATATACCAATTAACATGTTCTTTATGCCTATCTAGGTCATACTAACATGCTCGTTGAATTAGAATGCATACACAATATCTATATGTTAAAGTTCACCTTTGAAACTTTTATCTTTCGTTAGAAACGTTCAATATTGGGGTTCACATGCTTATATTATATTATGAAACCCGTATACCTAGGTCAACATGTCTCCCATACAATTCTAAGTCATGCTATCATGCTTGCAAGGTCAGAATACTATCATGGCAAGTATACATATCGAGTTTGTTTCCATATTCGAAGTTAGTTTATGAAACGCTAAGTTTATTTCAAACTATAATTACTTGTGCAACTATTAGTGAAACATGCTTACATTGCCTCAATACATCCATATATATATATATAAATATCACTCATGCTAGTATGCTTAATCCAAACTAGTACCACAAGTTAGTATGAACAGATTGCAAAAAGAAACGAAAAGTCTGCAGACAGGCACTGGCGCAGCTGCGCCGCTGGCCAGTGCAACACTGGCGCAGCTGCGCAGGCTGGCGGCCAGGCCTGAAGCAGTGCAATTTTTTTGGCAGACTCCTAACCCATCTCAAAAATACTCAGCGAATAACATTCTAAGCTACTGCAATAAGGTTCTAACATCGTAGTAAACTATCATAGCAACTAATACACATACTTCAATCAAGTTATCAATCATCCCATGCCTAATTCAAGAATCAAAGAATTAGAAATCTACAGACTTTGAAGAACAAGGAATGGGAAATGATATACCTCTGCAATTTGGAAATTGAACTTGCTGCTATCAAATTATATAATGCTACTATGCTACTCTCCCTTAAATCAATATAAAACCTCAGCAATTGAAATAAGAGGAAGGGAAGGTTCAATTTATAGGCAAACAAGATAACCATACAACGCTATTTCCTACAAGTTTAAACCAATGGATTGCACAAGAACATGGTGGTTAACAAGAAGTGGTTGAGGAGTTGGTATTTTAAATGATGAAACCCACTCCCCCAAACTCATTAGCTCTATACTTGGTGAAGAAAATGAGGAAAAGTAGAGTGGTGTAGCCATGTGGGAGTTTACGTATGAAGAATGAATAGAAGAGGGGCTCTCATATTAACTCAGAAACTTGCATTCCATGTACCAATGTTATATGTATTTATACATATAGTATATACTTAAGTTACATGTATCCATTCCATATACATTTAAATGGGAGCTACAATGTTATTTCTAATGAACAAATAATGATATAATGCATCAAGTAAGGTATATACATATAATCCATATACATTTTCTATTAACACCAAATATAAAGTAAATGGGTATTATTATAATAATAACTATTATTATAATAATTATAATAACTTATTGAAATCATTTATCAATTAATAATGTTATTGATATAATATAAAGTAATAGGGTATACATATTAATGTCTATCCATGTATTGTCACATGCTCTTATGTACACATTTAATTCATCAACCTCACATAATACAATTAAGGTTACTATATAGTCTATATATAATATATGGTTAACTACCATATAAATAATACATGTTTGTATAAAATAATAAATCAGTTAATCAAATAAATATAATATTATTATATTTGTTAATCTCTTACTCATTAATTATTATCTATTCATAATAATAATTAATCATCGCATTATCAACTAATTACTCCCAATTCATTAATTATTATTTATTCATAATAATTATAAATCAACAACAATGATAATTTCATACGTTATCAATTAATTACTCAAATATAAATAATTAATCCCGATTAAATCTCTACACTATATTCAAGAAATTTGGATATATAATTACTAACACTTTTATCAATATTCTGATATAAAAGTCTCAGGGTTAATCTACTAATTTAAATAACTATTAGTGATTCCCTTTAATAAAAATCCTAGCATTTATTCGCATAGGTTAAATTCACATAAGCACATAACCACATAAGGTTTAAATAAGTTTAAAAAATTAACTCTTAAAATTTTTAAATCACATATAAAATTAATAAGGAGCCTAAAATTCCTGGTCGTTACATCCCTCCCCCCTTATAAAAATTCTCTCCTCGGAATTGTAAAAATAAGGTTACTTTAATAAAAACAGATAATTCGCTCTTATCACTTAGATAATCTCTATCGTCTGCTGTACCACTTCTGGTCCCAACAGTCGACGTTCACCTACTTTATCCCAACACAACGGTGTTTGACACTATCTCCCATAAATGCTTTTAGCAAAAATCTCTTCTCTTAGTTCTAGTACTAACGGTACCCAAATTCGTCCGTCAAATATTAGCAGTTCAGTGGTATCAATCTTAAATTTCAACTCATCACCTTCAGCTAATCGCTTCTTGATGTTATCACAAACTTCGTCCTTCTCTTGTTCCTTCTTAACCTTATCTAATAATGTCGGGCTTACTGACACTGTAATTAATCTCTCTTGGTCTCCATCGGATACTTAACCTCTAAGTCTAGTCTTTTGAAAATCTTTCACTAATTCTCCTGAATGTTCAACCTCGATAACTTCCTTCTGCCTTTCCTACTTAAGGCATCTGTCACTACATTTGCCTTGCCTAGATGGTACAGAATTTCACAATCATAATCTTTGATCAATTCTAGCCATCGGCGCTGCCTCATGTTTAATTCCTTTTGTGTGAAGATATACTTCAGACTGTGTATATCTCACATTTCTTGTCATACAAATAATGCTTCCAAAACTCCAAGGCAAAAACTATTGCTGCTAAATCTCGATTGGGAAAACGTCCACGAATTCCCTTTAGATCGGTATAACAGTTCCTATGAATGTATTCTATGGGGATAACTTCCTTGTTTGCTACTCTTACGCTCATAGGGTGTTCTAATTCCTCACGGTAAGTCTAACTGTTTAACAAATTCTTCAGAAACAAAAGAGCAGGTGGCACCCGAATCGAATAACACATATGCATCTATATAATTGATCGGGATGATACCTGACACTACATCCTTGTTGTTGCGGTTGCCGCTAGCTGCAACGCCCTTTATCTTCGGGCAGTCCTTGATTTGATGGTCTGTGGCTCTACATGCGAAACATCCTCCTTTTGGCTTATTCGGACATTGAGGAGCCATGTGCCCCGGTTGTCCATAATGATAACATGCATTCTTCCCCTTCAAGCATTCCCCCGAGTGGTTCCTTCCACAGTTACTGCACTTTAAACTTTTATTAGCCTTTCCCCTGGATTTGCCACCTTCGGATGATTGGCTCTCCATCCATTTACGCTTATTAGGGTTGATGCCTCCGCCGCTTCCCCCCTTCTGTCCTTCCTGACCGGTCTTTTTAACTTACTTAAATTGCGCTATGGCTTCAATGCCTCCTTCGGCAATGACAGCCCTTTCCAAAAGATCAAAAAAAGTCCTAATCTTTAATACATCTACTGCCTCCTGTACCCATGGTTTCAATCCTAATTCAAATCTCTTTGCTTTCCTGGCCTCCGTATCCACCTGATGCGAGGTGAATCGAGCCCACTCTTTAAACCATGCCGCGTTCTCTGCGACTGACATACTTCCTTGTCTCAGCTCCAGAAACTTAACTTCCATATCTTATTGCGTATTCTCTGAAAAGAAATTCTTAAATATGTCCCACATAATAACTTCTTCACCTACTAGTCCTTTATTGGGTTCCCACCAATTATTAGCTTCCCCTTCATCATGAAAGTGGCAAAACTCGTCTTCTGTGCTTCGGCCACCCGTGCGACCTCAAACACCTTCTCAATATCTTCTATCCATGTGTGGGCTTTGATTGGGTCTAAGGTTTCCCAGAATTCTGGTGGTCCTACCAATTTAAAGTCCTTAAAGCTAGCCAAGTAATGTCCTGGCTGCTCAGCTGCTGGTGGGGTTATGTTTTGCATTGCTTTTGTTAATAGGTTAACGAAGCTCTGCATTGGGTCGACATTTCCCCCTCCACCATTGCTAATAGATCCTTCCTCCCTCTGGTTCCGAGAAAATCCCCTAGGCGGCATGATCCTGACGACAGGAAGAAAACATTAGGCTTTATGTGATATGTTATTCATGTTAGCATTAAGAAGTTAGGACGTCTATCAATCATAGCTGATTTAAATAAACAACTTCAGTATCACAAGAAGACTCGATGGATATCCTCAATCCATCACCTACAAACTCTACTGGAGTTTCCTACTAGGGTTATAACTTAGGTTTTGCATTCGTAACGTTTATAACCTAAAGCTCTGATACCAACTTGTGACACCCCCGAATCCGGGTCCTCTGACCCCGGTCCGATCGCCACGAAACAATACTAACATCCACCTTTAAGTAACATACGATAACTAAAATGCGGAATATAATAAACGTACTTCGTTCATTCAAAAGGTGTTACTAGTCCCAAGATTCGATAACCTTAATACATCAATACAAATATACCCTAGAATAAACATTAGGGTTCATATTACATTAACAGTAATTAAACTAGACATAAAGATAAAGTCTGCTCCTTGCAAACTAATCCTACATCTTCCCTTTACCCTTGTCCTTCCTTGAAGTCTTGGGCTTAACTGCAATATAAGTCATGATATAGCAAGAATGAGCAACAAGTTTACTCAGCAAGTTTAAATACAACAATAAAGGATATGTAATACCCGAGAATTTCCATATATTATTAAATAAATATATTAATGGAAATGAGAATTTATTTGAATATAAATGATTTTGTGTTATGAGATGAATTAATTCAATTATATATAATTGAATAATTATAATAATTGAGAAATTGGTGGAGTTTGTGATAAACTCGTTGATTGCCTTGTGTGGCACAGTGACGTAATATAAGAATGATTATATTAATTTAAGCGAACAATTAATCTATATTAATTGTTAATCGAAGAATATTAATTAACTGTTATAAAATACTAATGAGGATTGATTAATAATATGTGATTATTATTATTGCAAGAAATATAATAATAATAATCCACTTGTTTATAATTGTGCTGAGATTTATATTTGTTAATGTGATAATTAATCCTATGATTGTTAATTTGGTGTAATTAATAATCAATGAGGAATAAATTAATTAATATTATTGTTAATTAATCAACGAGATAAATAGTTTAATTATTTGACATTTTGAATAACAAAACAAATAAGTGAGTTATTAATATAATAAGATTATATTAATTGATATGTGCAAATGTGCAATACTTGAATATATAAAGTATATGGAATACAACTATTATATAGTGTAGAGAGACACTTAAGTGTGACCATGCATGTATATACATAAACTATGTTATATAATGCAATGCGAATATATTACACATAGAAACCATATATTACATAAAGCATAATGTGATTATGTGATGTTAAAACTATATGTTAGGAATTCATGATAATGCCTATGTGACAAGGTGAGTGTGTATACAGTAAAATAGTATATCATGAATATATTGTAATCAATTATTGATTGTAGAATTTAATAATGTGATAGTATCTGATTGAATTATATCCGGTATTAACATAAGGTACATGGATTATATGCGTACAAGTCACCTTCACTATATTGAAGTATTCCTTATGCAAATTTATATTGTGACATTAAGTTATAACCTATGTATGGACAATAAGTATATATAATATAACATAAGAGTAGGAAGTATGTTATGTGTGTGTAATAATTTAAGTGTTGTGTACTAATAAAATGCTGAGTATATGGCCTTGTCCCATATTATTAAACACAAACCTTGTACACGTGAAATGCATCATGAAGCTAGCCTACTCTCTTCTCTCAAACTCAGCATTCTAGCCATCATGATCATGAAGGGAGTGGGTGGAATAGTGGAGATCACCAACTAATTACCAACTCCCTCTTATCTAGCAAACATTCCTACAATCTGTTAGTTTGATTTTGGATGTAATTGCATTGCCTGGTTATGAAATTCTTCTATAAATATAACCCATCCTCTTCCTAATTCATTTGCTGAGAATTTTGACTAAGTAAGTTAAGAGTTATATATATATTTATCAGTGTTCTTGAGTAGCAGCAAGTTCAGAATCTAACAGAAGGTATAATACAGTTTCTTTGTTCTTCATTTTCGTTTTCTGTTTCCGAAGTTTCCTTCAAATTTTTGATTATGCCAAATTGGTTCATGATTGGTTTGTAGAACCCTTATATTGTTGTTATATGAACATACATACGTGATGGAACCACCATATAGCTTTCTTGACTTTCATTTCCATTGTTGCTCTGTAATTTCTGTAAAGTATCGAATTCGTGAAATTAGTTGGAGTTCATGAAATTGGGAATCGTTTGGGCGATTGACTATTATATAAGCACACATATATATATATATATATATATGTGTGTGTGTGTGTGTGTGTGTGTTAGTAAGTTAAAGAAGTCTAATAGCATCTGGGTATGTCGAGATCGATAAAATGGGAGGTTTTGGGTCGGTTTCGCTGCAGTCTGAACTGCAGGAACTGTCCCCACGCCGCAGCGCCACAGCCAGCGCCGCAGCCCCACCCACGCCGCAGCCCACGCCGCAGCGCCACCCGCGCCGCAGCGCTAGAATATGGCTGCTGTTGCCGCGCCGCAGCGCCGGCCTCTGTGTTCAGTTTTCTGCATTCTGCAACAAAACTGTTATATACCAATTGTTTGATTTTTGTTTAAAAAAGCATGGGAGCATGATTAATACATATATATAAACCTAATGAGGCAATGTAAGCATGTTTTAGTATATTAGCATGCATGGTTAACCAAACGACATATAGTTTGAAAACAAACTTAAAGTTTCATAAACGAACGTTAACATTATAAAACATGTTTACATACTGACCTTGCAAGCACGTTAGTACCACCTAGAGACACATGAAGTGCATGTTAGCTTATCTATATTGGTTCCGTAATAAAATATGAACATGTGAACCTAACTAGTGCTCATTCCTAACAAAATATAAGTTTGAAGGTGGATATGATCATGTAAATGCTATATAGTCATTTTGATGTTATGAGCATGTTTAGATAACTTTGAAATATATGAATGAAGCCTTAACTTGTGCTTATATAGTTCGTAAGGAAGCATGAACATGTTAGGCTCTATTAGTAAGATTCACTAATGGAAATACAAGCCTTGCACATGAGCATTAACACGATACGTGGAGATTTAAATTCGGATATTTATGGACACATGTGATAGTACTCTTAGACTCATTCATGTGTCATGCATATATATATACCATGATTGGTCGCCGTGATTAAAGTTTAGCATAAACAAAGCATGTTTTCAAGATAATAACAATGCTAGCTACATATATGCAATACGAGTACTCATGAGCATGACTAATACAAGTTATATGAATATCTTATGTGTTTAAAAACGACCATGTTAGACCATATGAGTTCGTGTCCTTGAATGGCTTTAAGTATTAACTTAAGAACCTATACCATGTACGATTGGATTTGGAAAAGTTATACAAGCATGTAAAGTATCCTTTAAATATGAATACATGCTACGTGATATTATATGATGTTACTTGAACCCTATTTTGACGGTTAACTTAAGGAGATGCCGTAACTTGCTAAAATGAAATATATTTAGTATTGATTGTGGTCTTATGTGATATTAATAATATGCAAGCATGTTTGCTAATTGTTGAGATCTTATATAATATGAGAATGCGTTTAAACTCTAAAGAAGGAACGTTAAGGATAGAAATTATATTCTATATAACTGTGTAGCTAGGTAAAACTTACCTTATGTGTTGATCGTATATTCAAAGAGAAAATGTGAAGTTAAATTATATGACTAATGAATATCATATATATACGTAACTGTATTACGATAGGAATTCGAAAGTGTTGATTGCTTTTTGTGGATAAACTACGCTAAAGGCAAGTTCTCTTACTTACACTCTTTTAAAGTGCAAGTATCCTAACCGACGCGTTTACTTTATGCAAGGAAAGCTATGATTGTGAAAGTTTCCTAACTTATACTCTTTTACTATGCAAGTATCCTATCTTGTGTATAGCGAACTAGTTTCCTATTTAATCGGTTGAATTGAATTAGCATACTTGAACTCTTATTTTATTAAAGCTATTATTCATGTTGAACTTAGTATTGTTTTTGAATATTGTGAAAGTGTCTATGCCATTTGATTCGGCTGGACTTATGTTATTGAAAAGCAACCCAAACTAATTGATTGGTGCGGGATCTTGTATTTGACTGAGAAGAACAACCTTCTTTGAAGGGAATATATAATTGTCGGAGAACCGACATATACACTTGAGTATGATTGATTGTTATGCATAACAAGGGTACTTTAGGCTGATCACCTGTTGTACCTGTTTTTGTTGGATTTTCAGTTTATTACTGTCAATTCTAGTAGAAGTTCATAGTCCGTAGTGACTACTCAGTATTCAATTATTTGAAATCTTGAATTGACTTATTATTGAATCATATTGATATTATCCTGTCCTTAGCGACTGTTATTGAGAACTGTTGATATTCTTGTTATTCTTGAACTATCAAATCTTGTTATACCTTTCGAGAATTGAGAATCTTATTATTCACCCTTATTGTATATTACTTGCTGGGCAATTTGTGCTCATTCTTGCTTTCCCTAAAATATTTCAGTTAAGGCAGAGCATGGCGAACCTTTGGGCATTGATAAGGGCAAGGGCAAGGCTACCAACTAGCTTATGTCTGTTATGTTTCAAATATATTAATATTGTGTGAAGATGATGTAGTAAGACAGGATTTGTTTATGTTTAAGCTTAAGTTAGATTATATAACAAGTCGTTAATTGATATTGCTATGTAATCTATTAAGTACTGTAGGTTGCGAGACTTGGGGAATAATTATAATAAATCATTGTAAATTATTCTAGAATAGATTTTCCGTTGTGGTTGTGTGATATTTAGTTATCATTATTGCGATGCATTACCATGAGCACGTGATGAACAGAATTCGAGAGACCAAGTGGCGGTCCTGGAATTTGGGGGCGTCACAGGATATATCATGATGAATGGAAAAATATCTGACAATGAATTCAACAATATGAATATCTTAAGGATTCAACAATATGAATAATAGAACAATTCAATAATATGAATATCTGAACGATTCAACAATATGAATATCTGAACGATTCAACAATATAAATATTAGAATGATTCAATAATATGAACATCTGAACAATTCAACAATATGAATATTTGAACGATTCAACAATATGAATATTAAAAGCAAAGATAATAATTGCCTTTAGAATGACTGATAGTAAAGTAGACTCTGAACTATAACTTTCCAATGGGTTCAATAGCTAATTGACCTTTTTAAAATTACTGGCTTCTGGCTACAGAAACTAAGTACCTCGAGGAGATCAGCCTCGGGTACAACGTGAATATGCATAACACTTATATCTGCTTACTCGTATCATATATATTAGATACCTGGGCACACTCCTACATATGAGGGGTGTTCTGTTCCGTCTAAGAATCCTTACCATCAATTGGTTTGGATAGCTTCAAAGAAACTTCATACACTAGTCTGACCGAGCAAAGGTTCAGACTCTTACTGACACAGTTCAAGAAATTTAGAACCTTGAATAATGTACAAGTCCAAGACTGTACGAGCTCAAATGCACTAGATGCGGACATCAATAATATCAATGTGGAATAATTGATAAGTAATTAAACCACTAAGTAACATGCTTGGAAATAAAGTTCAAGCAATTAAGTAAACAACTTTCGATTCGACAATAACCTACTCAATACAATATGAGAAGGATAGAGAACTTGCACAGAGTGAAGTTTAGAATTTGCACAATATATGAATTTGTGTAAGTTCGGGGAACATGCACAATACTCAACGTGTGAAGTTCGGAGAACTTGCACAATACTCAACGTGTGAAGTTCGGGGAACTTCCACAATAATAGATTCCTTGCATTAAATAAATGCATAGGCTTAGACACTTACAATATCAAAGAGTGAAATTCGGGGAATTTCACCATAATAGATCCCTTGCATAAAGTAAATGTATAGGTTAGGACATTTGCTTACAACGTTCTTTGAGTAAAATAAACACAAAGATAAGATACTTGCACAATATACTAGTTTGTATAAGTTTAGAGAACTTGCATAATAAAGAAATGAAGTTCGGGAATTTTCAAAATAACCAAAGTGTGAAGTTCGGAGAACTTTCACAATACTCAAAATGTGAAGTTCGGGGAACTTTCACAATACGCAAAATGTGAAGTTCGGGGAACTTTCACAATAACCAAAGTGTGAAGTTCGGGGAACTTGCACGATACAATAATAACCTACGTAATATAATATGAGAAGGATAGAAAACTTTCACAAAAAATAAGTGAAGTTTAGAAACTCGCTTACACGATTCATTGAATAAGGTAGTACAAGAATTTAGGATACTTGCATTCAATATAACAATCAACTGAAGTTAGGAAACTTGCTTACAATATCTGTTGAATAAAGTAATGCAAGGGTCTAGGAAACTTGCAATATAATAATACCCTGCTTAATATAAATTTGAGTAAGGTTAGGGAGACTTGCATTTAAATCAAGTGAAGTTTAAGAAACTCGCTTATAATGTTCCTTGAGTAAAGTAAACACAAGGATAGGATACTTGCTCAAATATAACTTGAGGAAGATAGGGAACTTGCAAAAATAAGGAGTGTAAGTCAGGGAACTTGCCTGTTTGCTCAACTATAAATAATTCTAGCTTTAATTAAACGGCGTTGGATCGACCTAATATTAACAAGTCGATCTCTCCAATTAGTATAAGTTCACACATACAAGAATCTAATCATTATATAATTCTATCACATAAGATCACGTTCAATAACAAACATATCATTTATAACATCATAATATGTTAACTGTTGAAATCCGACTTAAGCAAATTCTTCGGGTCTGAAAGTGTCCCGACTTAACTCTAGCATGCAAATATTGCCAATAAACCAATACACATGCTTATCAAGTTATAATTTCTCATTCGAAACTAGAATGCTCATCCTAATCCAATTTCAGAGTCATATATTTTCATGCCGGTAAACCTCAAGTTAAACAAGTTCATACTTCAAAGGTTTACTACTCCGGTCATACTATCTCATAACAAGGCTAAACAATACCTAATATGTATGTTTGAGTATACTACAAATATACTTCAAATCACATAGTTCATATTTGAAGTTCATTTTCTATGATTAAGCATGCATATGTGAAATCTGTGCATAAATAAACGAGGTTTATGTCAATACGTCTATAGGCATAATGACATCCTAATAAACATGCTTGCATGATCATAATATAATTCATATGGTAATCATTGCTAGTTAGCTTCCACATTCTATGTTTCTATTTTAAGGTACACCAAGTCAAAAAGACAACACGGAACATGTAAAGTATCTCGTAACCATTACTCACATATATTAGAATGCATACAATAAGTTACATATATGTATTTAAGTGGTCCCAATGTAAAAGACACAAGTCTTGGTTATGATTACTTTGAAAGTCCTTAAGTTTCGCTTGAAAAACTTCTTGAAGCTTTCAATCATGTTTGCTAGTATGTTCTACCACATTAGACTTAGTGCTTATGTCCATTTGGACCATACTAACATGCTTGCCCAATTAGAATGCATTTACAATAATTTCATACTAACGTTAACTTTTGAAACTCATATGTTTCGTTAGTAAGTTTTCCCTAATGAGGTCTAACATGACCGTGCACATTTTTAAACATGTATATACCAATTAACATGTTCTTTATGCCTATCTAGGTCATACTAACATGCTCGTTGAATTAGAATGCATACACAATATCTAAATGTTAAAGTTCACCTTTGAAACTTTTATCTTTCGTAAAAAACGTTCAATAGTGGGGTTCACATGCTTATATTATATTATGAAACCCGTATACCTAGGTAAACATATCTCCTATACAATTCTAAGTCATGCTATCATGCTTGCAAGGTCAGAATACTATCATGGCAAGTATACATATTTAGTTTGTTTCCATATTCGAAGTTAGTTTATGAAACGCTAAGTTTATTTCAAACTATAATTACTTATGCAACTATTAGTGAAACATGCTTACATTGCCTCAATACATCCATATATATATATATAAATATCACTCATGCTAGTATGCTTAATCCAAACTAGTACCATAAGTTAGCATGAACATAAGTTAGCATGAACAGATTGCAAAAAGAAACTAAAAGTCTGCAGACAGGCACTGGCGCAGCTGCGCTGATGGCCAGTGCAACACTGGCGCAGCTGCTCAGGCTGGCGGCCAGGCCTGAGGCAGTGCAGTTTTTTTGGCAGACTCCTAACCCATCTCAAAAATACTCAACGAATAACATTCTAAGCTACTGCAATAAGGTTCTAACATGGTAGTAAACTATCATAGCAACTAATAAACATACTTCAATCAAGTTATCAATCAACCCATGCCCAAGTCAAGAATCAAAGAATTAGAAATCTACAGACTTTGAAGAACAAGGAATGGGAAATGATATACCTTTGCAATTTGGAAATTGAACTTGCTGCTATCAAATTATATAATGCTACTATGCTACTCTCCCTTAAATCAATATAAAACCTCAGCAATTGAAATAAGAGGAAGGGAAAGTTCAATTTATAGGCAAACAAGATAACCATACAACGCTATTTCCTACAAGTTTAAACCAATGGATTGCACAAGAACATGGTTGTTAACAAGAAGTGGTTGAGGAGTTGGTATTTCAAATCATGAAACCCACTCCCCCAAACTCATTAGCTCTATACTTGGTGAAGAAAATGAGGAGAAGTAGAGTGATGTTGCCATGTGGGAGTTTACGTATAAAGAATGAAGAGAAGAGGGGCTATCATATTAACTCAGCAACTTGCATTCCATGTACCAATGTTTTATATATTTATACATATAGTATATACTTAAGTTACATGTATCCATTCCATATGCATTTAAATTGGAGCTACAATGTTATTTCTAATGAACAAATAATGATATAATGCATCAAGTAAGGTATATACATTTTCTATTAACACCAAATATAAAGTAAATGGGTATTATTATAATAATAACTATTATTATAATAATTATAATAACTTATTGAAATTATTTATCAATTAATAATGTTATTGATATAATATAAAGTAATAGGGTATACATATTAATGTCTATTCATGTATTGTCACATGCTCTTATGTACACATTTAATTCATCAACCTCACATAATACAATTAAGGTTACTATATAGTCTATATATAATATATGGTTAACTACCATATAAATAATACATGTTTGTATAAAATAATAAATCAGTTAATCAAATAAATATAATATTATTATATTTGTTAATCTCTTACTCATTAATTATTATCTATTCATAACAATAATTAATCATCGCATTATCAACTAATTACTCCCAATTCATTAATTATTATTTATTCATAATAATTATAAATCAACAACAATGATAATTTCATACGTTATCAATTAATTACTCAAATATAAATAATTAATCCCGATTAAATCTCTACACTATATTCAAGAAATTTGGATATATAATTACTAACACTTTTATCAATATTCTGATATAAAAGTCCTAGGGTTAATCTACTAATTTAAATAACCATTAGTGATTCCCTTTAATAAAAATCCTAGCATTTATTCGCATAGGTTAAATTCACATAACACATAACCACATAAGGTTTAAATAAGTTTGAAAAATTATCTCATAAATTTTTTAAATCACATATAAAATTAATAAGGAGCCTAAAATTCCTGGTCGTTATAGAAACCCTGGCTCTACAACCGTATCTCGATTTTCCAAAGTGTTACCTTTGGAGCAGTGTTGGAGAAGGCGATTATCGCCGAGGGTGGTAGTGAGGCGTTGACCTTATACCACAAGGAGAAGAAGAATAAGACTAAGGCTGAGGTATCAGTCAAAATTGAGGGAGCCAGCGGGAGTGGCTTGAAGAGAAAGGGTTTCAGCTCCGAAAATACCGGAGTAAAACAGGAGTTTCCCAAGAGGAAGATGGAGGCATGCAAGAATTGCTGTAAGACTCATCTGGGAGTCTGCCTCAAGGGTAAGGCGATCTGCTACAACTGTGGACAGGAGGGGCATATTTCGTTTAACTGCCCCAGTCCCAAGAAGAGTCACGGTTGTTTTGTATGTGGATCTACGGACCACATGGCGCGTAACTGTCTGAAGAAGGGTTCGGATGGTGGGAAAGGAGCTAGCGGTAATAAGCTGGTGATTGGTGGTGCAGTACCACAGGGTAGAACGACTGCCTGTAGTTTTAATATAATGGTTCAAGATGCGGTATCATTGAGCGACGTCGTAGCAATTATCATTCCGGTCAACGACATTAATACATATGTATTGTTTGATTCGGGTGCAATGTGTTCGTTCGTAGCATGTGAGTTTGCTAAACAATTAGGATTACTCACCGAAAAACTTGTAATACCTTTAAACATTAAGGTAGCTAACGATGAAGTAATTCCTGTGGATTCGGTTCATAGGAGTTGTTGTGTGGATATTAAAGGTAACAAATTGTCGATAGATCTTATACCGATAAAATTCAGAGAATTCGATGTAATTCTCGGGATGGACTGGTTAATTAACTATGGGGCAATGATAGATTGCCAAAATAAGAGTGTGAACCTTCGAATTTCTAAGAAACCCAAGGTAGTGTTCTACGGTAGTAAATCACCTGGACGCTCTTGTTGTCTAATCATGACACAAGCTAGAAAATTATTAAAGAAGGGATGCAAAGGTTAGTTGTGCCATGTTGTTGATACCCAAAGATTGGGAGCAACGTTGGAACAGATACCTATGTCAATGAGTATGCGGATGTATTTTCGAGTGACTTACCGAGTCTTCCACCTGATAAGGAGACTAAATTTGTTATAGACCTTGCGCCAGGGACGGCACCAGTTTCAAAGGCACCATTTAGTATGGTGCCAGTGGAATTGAAGGAATTGATGATTCAGTTGCAAGAACTGTTGGACAAGAAGTACATTCAACCGAGTGTTTCTCCATGGGGAGCACCGGTATTGTTTGTAAAGAAGAAGAATGGATCGTTGAGGCTTTGTATCGATTACCGAGAGTTGAACAAACTAACGATAAATAATAAGTACCCATTACCCAGGATCGATGATCTTTTTGATCAGTTGAGAGGGGCAAAATATTTTTCGAAGATAGATTTACGTACGGGGTATCATCAGTTGAAGGTTAGGGCGGAGGATGTACCTAAGATAACATTTAGGACTCGTTACGGCCATTACGAGTTCTTAGTGATGTCATTTGGGTTGACAAATGCGCCAGCCGCATTTATGAGCATGATGAACCGAGTGTTCAAATAATATTTGGACAAGTTCGTCGTGGTGTTCATTGATGATATCCTAGTCTATTCCAAGACGAAGGAGAATCATGCTGAACATTTGAGATTAGTGTTGGAGACACTAAGAAAAGAGAGGTTGTATGCGAAATTCATAAAGTGTGAATTTTGGTTAGAGAGAGTGCAGTTTTTGGGGCACGTCATTGACAAGGAAGGAGTTTCAGTGGATCCAGTGAAGGTAGAATCAGTGATTAACTGGGAACAGCAGAAAATACCGACTAAAGTGCGGAGTTTCCTAGGGTTAGTGGGTTACTATCGAAGGTTCATACAGGACTTCTCAAATATAGCCACTCCGTTAACCAACTTAACCAGGAAGACGGTGAAATATATATGAACAGAGAATTGTGAAGACAGCTCTCAAGAGCTGAAGAAGAGGTTGAGTCAAGCTCCTGTATTATCTTTACCAGATGAGACGGGGAATTTCGTAGTGTATAGCGATGCCTCGCATAAAGGACTGGGTTGCGTGCTCATGCAACTTGGCAAGGTCATTGCGTATACATCTAGGTAGTTGAAGGAGTACGAGGGGAATTATCCTACTCATGACCTTGAACATACCGCGGTGGTTTTTGCTTTAAAAATTTGGAGGCATTACCTATATGGAGAGAAGTGTGAGATCTACACAGCCCATACAAGTCTGAAGTATATCTTCACTCAGAATGAGTTGATTATGAGACAAAGGTGGTGGTTGGAGTTGATAAAGGATTATGACTGTGAAATCTTGTATCACCCAGGGAAGGCGAATGTAGTGGCCGACGCCTTAAGTAGAAAGGGTCGGGAGAAGCTGTCGATGTTAACATCTCAAGATGATTTGGTGACAGAGATGGCAAGAATGGAGTTAGAAGTACGATGTCCAATCAAAGAAGGGGAGAAACTATTTATGATAGAAGTTCAACCCACAATAGTGGAGAAGGTTAAGGAAGTGCAACTCAGAACTGAGGAGTGCGAGCGGATAAGGAAGAAGATTGTAGACAATACTGAGGAAGTATACAGTCTTCATAACGAAGGGTTATTGAGATTTGAAGGGATAATTTGTGTTCCGTGCGAGCCAGAGTTAAAAGAGGAGATATTGGATGAAGCTCATCACTTGAGGTACTCGATTCATCCTGGTAGTACCAAGATGTATCAAGACCTTCGAACCAATTTTTGGTGGCCAAACATAAAAAGGGAGATAGCAGAGTATGTCAGTAGGTGCTTAACTTGTCAAAAAGTTAAGGCCGGACATCAACGACCTAGTGGTTTGTTACAATCATTGGAGATTCCGGAGTGGAAGTGGGAGCATATCACGATGGACTTTGTGGTGGGACTTCCAACTATGCAGAAAGGATACGACATTATTTGGGTAATAGTAGATTGTTTGGCGAAGTCTGCTCATTTTTGGCCGATAAGTGTCAGATACAATTTAGACCAGTTAGCTAAGCTTTATGTCAAAGAGATTGTCTCGAGACATGGAGTGCCAGTTTCGAGCGTGTCAGATCGCGACCCGCGATTCACTTCAAATTTCTAGAAGAGTTTGCAAGAGCAGATGGGAACACAACTGAGGTTGAGTATGGCGTACCATCCACAGACGGATGGACAAAATAAAAGAACAATTTAGACGCTAGAAGACATGCTAAGGTCTTGCGTTATGGATTTCAAGGGGAGTTGGGATGATCATCTACCATTAGTAGTGTTCGCCTACAACAACAGTTATCACGCTAGTATAGGCATGCCACCTTATGAAGCGTTATATGGACGAAAGTGTCGAACACCACTTTGCTGTGATGAAGTGGGGGAACGTCGAATGTTAGGACCTGAGATGGTGCAACAAACGGCGGAAGTAGTTAAGTTAATACGAACGAGGTTATTAGCGGCTCAAGACAGAAAGAAAAAATATGTCGATCCACATCGAAAGAACAAGGAGTTTGAAGTCGGTTCGTATGCATTCTTGAAGGTGTCACCTTGGAAAGGGGAAGATGCATTTTGGGAAAAAGGGGAAGTTAAGCCATAGGTTCATAGGATCTTTTGAAATTTTAAGAAGGGTAGGAGAGGTAGCATATGAGATAGCATTACCTTCAGAGTTGGGGCATATCCATTTCAGTATTACGTCCTTATAAGCCGGATTACAAGCACGTAATCGAGTATGAACCAATTCAAGTCGAGAAATACTTAACTTATGAGGAGATTCCTATTCAAATTATTGATAGGAGGGAACAAGCGTTAAGAAGCAAAATTATACCTTCGGTGAAGGTGATATGGAGGAACCACAATGCCGAAGAAGCAACGTGGAAACTCGAGGACAAGATGAGGAAGAATTATCCTCATTTGTTTGATTAACTTGTATTGTAATTCTGGGGACAAAATTCTAATAAGAAGGGGAGAATGTAACACCCGAGAAAATCGAGCGTTTATGTAAATAATTTTTTTTAATTTTATTTGATTATTGAATAAATTGGGATTATTTGTTTACTAAACTGAGTAAGCTAATTGTAGGTCATTGTATAACCTAGAGAATGCAAAAATGAGTAGGATTCTAGCTACGTGCTAGGAATAATTGATATGAGTTTATAAGATAAAAATAAAAGATTTTCTAGAAAAAAAATATTTTGAAAAAGATGAAATAGACACTATTCAACCCTAAGGGTTAAGGTTTAACCCTAAGGGTTAGGGGTTGAGACCCTATGCCATTTTGAGAGTTCGGAATGCCAGAATGACGTTCTGTCGGGAGATTTGACGGTAATATACCGTGAAAAGTTAAGTTAGCCGAGAAACGATTTCTTGGGAGGAAAAGTGCAGGAATCACTATTCATCCATTTCTGCTCGGGAATTTATTTTAAAATTCCGAGAAACGCATAATGATAGGATTTCGTTACGGGATAGAATATGTAATAATATTTCATTTATGACTCACGAAGTTTTCGCGTAGGGACTTCAAAAGCCTAAGCGCTAGGGAAAGTGAGATTAATGAGTAATTGTTTACGTATAATAATATATGATTATTATACGAAAATAATACGCGTATAATACGAGGTATTGTACAACAATTATTCGGAGAGGATACGAAAATTAATACGACGTATAGTACAAATTTTATACGGAGTAAATACGTTAAAATGAATTAAATTGGGATTGATTTGAATTAAAAGTTAATAAGTTTAATCCGTGGGTCGAACCATTGGGTAAACGGGTGGTTTTAACCCATGGTTCAACCCATAACCCATGTTGGACATGGGGGAACAAGGCCACATGGGAGCATGTGGGAGCACATGGGGGGACATGGGAGAGCACAAGGGGAGACATGGTTGACCATGTGCTAGCACATGGGCCTTAACTTGGTGGGAAAGAAAGGAGAGGAGGTGGGAATAGTAGAGGAGGTTGGGCCTAAATTACCTTTGTACCCTAAGCCTTGCTAACTCTATAAATAGATAGCCTTGCCCATCATATTTTGTTGTTTGACAATTCCACCAACAAAGAGAGAGAGAAGAAGCTTGTGCCTTGCCTAGCTAATTCATCTACCAAGAAGCTAAGAAAGACTTTAAGTCTCTATACTCATTCAAGCAAGAATCCTTAAGGTATAACAATGGAAATTATATAAACATCATCTCTTCTTTCTATAATAGTTTTGATAGAGAAGTGATTAAAGAAGTTATGCCTTTTGAGAAGTTATAAGGAGAGTAATGGTGAATTAGGAACCCTATTAAGCCATACATGTGAAGACACTAAGAACTCATGAAGAACAAATCAATGAACTTAGTGAAATCTTATGAAGTGGACTAATGAACTTATTAAACCATCAAAACTTAAATGTTTTGAATGATAAGAATTAGTAATAATCAACTATAGGATTGATTCCCATTGATTTGAGCTAATAATAACGAAGAACGAAGATTCGGCGAAAGTTACACGATTAGACGTTAATCGTCGAAAACGTAAATTTCTCAGATTAGAAGTCAAAAGTCATCGTGTGCGATGAAAATGATGGTTTTAGATTGCAACACATGTATTTTGGTAAATAAGACTTGCGGGAGCAAGAACGGATTAATTCTGACTTAAAACGAAGATTTGAGCGTCGAACATTCACGAACGTTTAACAAAAATGTAAAAATGGACTAATCGGCGAATTTCTCGCCAACGGATTTGGAAATAAATTCCGACTTGATAGGATGATAGAGCATGTCGTTTATGAACTTTTGGCTTTGGAACGAACCAATTCCGAGTTATAACGATTAAGTTACGGAATCCGAAATTTCAGAATTTTCAAAGAATTAAAAATTTTTCTAAGTTACAGAGCTAGCGCCGCAGTGCCAGCCAATAGGCTTAATCCAGCTCCCAAGTGCCACTCCTGGGAGAAATCTCTGGAGGGGTAGCACTGCAGCGCCACTCCAAGAGGAAAACCTAGCACTACAGCTCCAGCATATCAGAAAATTTGGACATTTTTAGTAATTACTTAACCTTTTGCAAATCTTTAAGGGGCTAGTAAGTGATGAATATACACTCTTTAAACAACATGTTTAACTAAAGGTGATGAGGATTACATGTTAACTAAACGTAATTAAACTTAAGTTTTGGACGTTAACCAAAACTAAGTTAAGGAACAAGTGAAGTCTGATTATCATCATGATTAGTGATGATCAATGAGAGTTCGATATATAACATAGGAATGTTAATAAGCCGTAATAACGTTAAATAACTTGAACCAATGTTATTAGTTTAACAATTCAATTTAGTTATTCAAGAAGGAGGAGTTAGGCAAATACAGTGTATACCAACTATGATTACTAATTGGTGTACTATGTGTTATGCTTTGTAGACGTGCTAAATACGGAGTAGACCACGTAAAGGTATAGAAGACGCAAAGGCAAGTTTTCTAACTCTTGCATTAACATTGTGTTATGCAAGTTTCCTAACTTTGTTCATACTTTATTATGAATGCAAGTTTTGCTAAACCCTTGTCTATACGTTATGGTTGGGCAAGTGGTCATTGTGCATAATTTATTATGCATAAACTGCTCTTGAATAGTCAATGCCATTTGACTCGGATAGACTGAGACTTATCATTTTTTGGTGGATTTTTCCACAAATCTCTCCAGAATATATACAATGTTGTCATCCTATGCCAATTGTTTGGTATGAATTCTCAGGTAATCCTGAGTATGAATAAAACAAAGGTTTTAAACATTGTTAATTCGACAGGCACGTGAGGTTGCCACCAATTAAATGTAAACACGTTTAATATATGAGTGTTGATCAACATAGAGTACTATAGGCTAATCACCTGGATGTGCTTGTAAGCTATATCGAACTTACGACCTTCGTGTCGGGTTGTTCCTTTCATGAATGAGAACTAAAATATGGTTCGAGGTCGTTGACCAAGATGGATTCCGAAGAGGCTATAAAGTCCTTGGGAATGGTTTTAAAGGAATCAAAACGATATTTTGATTATTCTTAAGTACTTCATAACTATTGTACAGTTATTGAAGACCAAGAGATATGATTCTTGATTTTTTGGTTTCAAGATATACTGTTTAACTTGCTGAGCTATTTATGCTCATTCTTACTTAAAACTAAATGATTTCAACTAAGAGTGAATGGACCTAAGGATCCGGTAAAGACAAAGGCAAGTCCAAGCTGGACAATTAGTGACCTTTATAATAGTATAGTTTTAGTATTGTATTTACTGATATTATGACACAGAACAATGTATTGGTTACGAATACTTGGGAAGGGATGAATAGAATGTAATAATTAGTAAACTTATGCATTGATATTGAAGTCTTTCAGTTGAATGTATGAGTAGATTGTAGCACCGTGTAGCACCATATCTTGGGTTTGAAGGTACCCGGATTTGGGGGCGTCACACATCATTTGGGAAATAAGTTTCCAAGTGTTTAAAATTCCCTGATGGTGCTTCAGCTAATTGATCTATAATTCTTTGACCTTTGATGGACTTTTGAGTCATGTAGATGATATCGAATTGCTAGAGGATTAATTGCCATTTGGACAATCGACAATTCAACATGGGCTTGCGAAATATATACTTCAGAGGATCCAGACGAGATATAAGATAAGTTGTGTGCCCATGAAGATAATGTTGTAACCTCATGGCGGCCCATGCTAAAGCATAACATATCTTTTCAATTAAGGTGTATTTTTGTTCACCGCTGTTGAATCTTTTGCTGAGGTAATAGATAGCTCTTTCCTTGCCTCTATCATCTTTTTGCCCCAGCATGTAGCCCATAGCATTGGAATTGAATGATATGTACATAAACATAGGAACTCTGTCCCTTCGCGGTACTAAATAGGAGCTTTAATCAGCTGCTTCTTGATGGAGAGGAAGGCTTTTTGACAGTCTTCATTCCATTTTTCAGAGGAATTCTTCCTCAAAAGCATGAAGATGGGCTCACAAGTTGAAGTAAGTTGAGAGATGAATCTGCTTATGAAATTGATTCTCCCAAGAAATCCCCGTATCTCCTTTTCTGTTTGGGGTACATGCATTTTAGTGATGGCTTTAATCTTGGCGGGATCTAGCTCAATGCTCCTATTGCTTACCAGAAATCCCAATACTTTGTCGGATTTGACACCGAAAGCACACTTGACTGGATTTGGCTTCAAGTTGTATTTGCGAAGCCGATTAAATAGCTTTCTTAGATGGTCGGCGTGGTTATTTTCCCTTTTTGATTTGATGATGATATCATCCATATAAACATCTATCTCTTTGTGCATCATGTCATGAAAAAGGGCCATCATGGCTCGCTAATATGTGGCACCAACATTGATAAGGCTGAAAGACAATCGCCTATAGCAAAAGGTTCCCCAAGGGGTGATAAAGGCTATTTTTTCCCTATCTTCTTCCGCAACCATGTTTGGTGATATACGGCGAAGTAGTCAACAAATGAGTATGTGCCATACTGCGCTATATTATCTATCATTATGTGGATGAAAGGTACTGGGAAGCCATCTTTGAGACAGAATTTATTTAAATCTCGATAATCCTTGCATACTCTTGCCTTCCCTCTAGGCTTAGGCACACAAACTATATTAGATAACCATTCAAGGTAGGTTAACACCATGATAATGCCTGCTTTAAATTGCTTGAAAATTTCTTTTTTGACCTTCAGACTACACTCAGGTTTCAGTCTTCTGAGTTTGTGCTTGATTTGCTTGAATCCCTCTTTAATGGGTAGTCGATAAATGACAATGTTAGTAGACAGGCAGATCATGTCTTCATGTGACCATGCAAAAACATCCTGGAACTGAGTTAGGAGTTTAATTAGGTCTGTCGTTTGGTTTAGGGTAAGGTTTTTGCCTATTTAGATTTCTTTAGGGTTTTCTGAGTTCCGATATTGACAGTGGTGGTTTAATCGAGGTTTGGTTTGAGTTTGTCTTCAACCCAATCTTTGATCTCCTCAGGCACCTTATAGTCATCTATCTCCTCTTGATCAATCCCCATCAAGTCAAAGTCCAGCTCTACCTCAAATTCGTAGTCACTGCTGAGACTTGGTAATTTATCAGCAAGGCTAAACAAATCCAAGTTTGGAGTCCTGAAAATAAAATGCTGTCACTTAATATATGAAACTGTTTAATCATACAAAGCATCAATGAAAGCATAACAAAAGTAACGTCTAGTAAGTAAATAATATCTACACTTCAAGGCAAATGGACTTTATGCCCTTTTACCCTTTATAACTGATGCAAGGAGTGCTGCTCTAGTTGTCCAGGGTAAGGTCCTTGTTGACAGCTACAATAAGAGGGTTGTTGCTATCCACCTCCTCTTTGATGATGACCAAAACTGAATTCACATCAGGGTCAGTGCTTTTCTTTGGACTTTTCTCCTTAGCCTTGTTTATGCTGTCGACGCAGGGAAAAATTCTTTGAGGTGTCCGTCTTTCCTAAATTTGTGTTATTTGTTTTTACCCTTTTTCGATTCGCTATGTCTATGGATTTTATCAATGGGTGAAGTTTTAGGAAAGCGGTACCGACATAAGTGTCGACGACTTTGAAAAGACTGATTTAATTTTGATGATTGGACCGAGTGAGACATAGTCGCCAGTTAGTATGGTTTAAATGGATGTACTAACTCATCCGAGTTTTAATAGTTTTTCGCAAGATTGTCCAATGCGTGACTCTGAAAGATTGGTCTTGAAATCCGAGATTCATGGAATCCGGGGGCTAGGTTAAGCGGGGGGGAAGGTGTTAGGCACCCCCCAACTCCCGTGAAAATAAGGTACCACATCTTATTGATTTTCTGTGCATAAAATGTGCGTGTGTGAGTGTGTGTGTGTGTGTGTGTGTGTTTTATTTTGAAAGCTTTATTCGTTTTTATTCTAAGTCTTTATTTTGGGTGACTTGAAAGTAATGCTGTACCTCTTTTGCGCCTAGGTATGATGTGACAACCCAAAAATTTACAAGATCTTAAATGATTAAAATAAAGGTTAAAGGATAAAACCTAGATGTGAATTTGATGAATAATTTAAAAAATTTAAAGAAGAACCTAAATGGTTTATTATTTGATTGAGAATAGAAGAATTACGGGTTACAAATTTTTAAACCCTAGAGATGAATCTATATGTGTTTAATGAAATATTAAGAATAAGGTACTACGATACCTATAAAGTTCGGTGACCTAATATATAAATTAGGTATGTGAATTATGTGTATGATTATATGAGTGTGAGTGTTTAAAACTCATTAAGCCAATTATGGCTATCTAGTTAATAAACTAATAGAATGTGTGAGGACTTATGTGAATTGGGTGTACGATTAAATAAATATACATTATATATTATGTATACATTTATTTTGTATATAAAGATAATTAAGAATACGTAAATATCAAAAATATTGAGCATTGGTTCTAGTGAGGAATAGATTTAATGGACTAAGATGATTTTGTAGCCCAAGGAATTAAATAAATATCCCAATTGTTTAATTAAGCATTGGACTTGTAGCTAATTTGATTTAATAGTAATTAAGTTATTTAGCTAGCCCAATATATATGTATGAGACATATATTATGATGGCCCAATTTATTTATGGGTGGAAGCCCAAGTTTAATTTTATTAGTAAGCAAACAAGAATAAAATGGTGCAAGCCTAAAGGAATGGCCCAAGTCTTGGCCCAATGGAAGAGGGTCATGTTGGACATTTAATAAAGTATTATATGATATTAAAAGAAAACAAAAATTGAAGGATATAGCAAGGCACATGGCCGGATTGGGCTAGGAGGGAAAAGGGGGATGTAAATCATTATTGCTTACTTTAGTTGTTCACCAACTCTCACCAACTCCTCCTTATGTGTCATCATTTTATTCACCCAACACTTTTACTAAGTGTGCAAGCAACCACCTAATTGATTAGAGAGAGAAGAAGGGGCAAGGATGTGGGAGATTAGTGTAGATAGACCAAATATATCTACACAAATATTACATACACCAAAATTCATTTCTCTCATCTTTTAATTCCTTTCATCTTCCACTTCCAAGCTATCAAAACAAAAGCTAGAGAAAGGCAAGATGAGAGAGAGAATTCGGTTGGGAAGTAAAGTAGAAAGAGGAGATTTTGATCTTCCTTCTACCTAAGATCAACATCTACATTGATAGATCAAGGAAAAATATCAACAAAGCAAAGGTATAAACACTTTTTATCAATGATATTTGTATTTGTTTGAATCCAAACTTGGATCTATGGTTTAAAACTCCAAAACCATGGATCTATATGTATATAAGTGTTATATGTGTAGATCTATCACTTTTGATGATCAAAAGTTGGACCAAAAGCAAGAAAAATGAAACTATGTTTCAAAAGTTAGAAAATTATAATTTTCTTAGTATAAATTATGTTTTGTTTGTGTTTGGTGCAGTTTTAATGAAATATATCATGGATCATGGTAGATACATGATCTTAAGGTGTATTAGTATCTATTATGATGGTTTATGATATTTAATGTTTGGTTAATCAAGAGATCTAGAAAGATTTCTTAGAAAACACAAAGATTAGAAAAACTATTCTTGGGGAAAACAAAAACTAAAATTCAAAAGACCATATCTCTTAGTGTGTTTTGAATTTTTGAGTGTGGTTAATTTCTAGAGTTAGATCTAGAAGTCTTCTAACAGATCCAAGTGGAATCACTAAAAAATTCCATGTATATTTCCGTCTGGACAGTTTTTAGCAAAGGACGCAAAATCTGAAAATGACAAAAAGTAGGCTGTCCGGAAATTTAAGGTACTGTTTCATCCACTTAACTTGTGAAATAAAATCAGGTCTTTTGGGACATGAAAATATATGGGATAAAGTAGCTTGTGTCAAAAAATGAGCTCATTCTGACTTAAATTGAGCAAGTTATGACTCTTTCAATATTTGCATTTTTTTGATAAAAATTGCTATAACTGGAGTTGTATAACTCCGATGGCCACGAAATTTAAACTGGAGGCTCACGTTAACATGTATAAGATCCCGCCACGAGTTGGGAATTTTTGGAGTTAAGCGTGAGGTAGCAAATTTCTTAAGGAATTAGCTAGAAATGAATTTTTGAAAAATACTTAAGAAAATTAAAAAATTCCTAAAAATTTATTTTTGTGTATGAAATACATGTATTTGTGTGTGTACAAAAGATAAAGAATAATAAGATGATTTGGTTAAAAAGGGGGAATCCAGCTTGCTGGATTGCAATCTGGTTTGCTGGATTGACCATCAATTTGCTCGAGGAGATGTTTAGACAATCCAGGATGCTGGATTGGTCTGTTTGGATAATCCAGGTTACTGGAGTAGATGTCAATTTGAATTCAGGTTGCTGGATTGTGGGATTGTGTGAATCCAGGTTGCTGGATTATAGTTCAATTTGAATCCAGGTTGCTGGATTAGGAATTCGACTTACTAAATTATAAAGGACTTATAAAATGATAGACTAAGTGTTAATTCACAAGTTATATGATACAGTATGTGGTTAAGCGCTTGATGGTTTACTTTTAAAGTAATAGTATTATGAGATATGTATGTTATACTAATTAAAATATTAATCTTATAACTGATAGGTCTTTCCAATAAAGCGATTAAATAAGATTGCGTAGCAGTAATCAACGATACAAGCAAGTTTCCTAACTCGAACTCGAGTTGTTATTGTAAAGCATATTGGTGATTAATCATTGTTAATTATATCACATCTATAATTTATTGATTCGCACGTTGTGCATGTTGTATGTGTTCATCAGGTATGAAAGGCTGATTACCTTCATTACTATATTGTTCAGTTGAATTTATTCATGTTCATTGTTGATTATTCAGCATTATTGATTCATGTTCTTTCACAATCACTATATTGTTGAAAGTTTGACAGCTTAATATTATTCTTTTCAATCATGATATATCTTCGTTTGAACTTAAACTTGTTGGGCAAACTTGTTGCTCACCCTTTCTATATCATGATAAACATTTCAGATTAAAACGAAACATCGGACACAGGCAAAGACAAAGACAAACTCCAGAATTGGATTTGGATGTAGGTTAAACTTGTAATAGTATTGAATGCAAATGACATGGTATGTCATGTAGCATATTGAATGCAGGTATTGAGTTAAGGTTACAGACCTTGGGGATTATGTGTAAAAGTTATTGTATAAACAATTTATGTTTATATCTTCCGCAATAGTTATAGAAATGATGTATCGTAATGTCCAGGTCTGAGGTCCTGGGGACCCGGATTTGGGGGCGTCACATACGAAGGATTGGATTTGACAAAAAGTTTATTTTTAACAAGATGTATGAATTGAAATGATATTTTGGAAAACAAGGTTTTCAAATCCTTTGCCTGACTAGGAATCGAGTACTTTGATACTTCCTTTTATTTATCTTTACGTTCATAAGGTGATCTACCCCGAATCGCTTTATTCTTATTGAAAGCTCTTTGCGGTTTAATTGGAAATCATTTTAGTGAAAATGTATGCTAAAAGCGCCAAAAAGGGTCGGATCATCATCGGGCATTTAAGCCATCTCGATGAATCATAGCACCTACAATCCAAATCACGGGATCTTGAATCCGACTTCTCAGGACTAACTCCTCAAGTTCGTCTTCAAGATCCAAATATTACATATACAATGATATTTGCGCTATCTAAACATTACATCATAAAAATCGGTCCATCGTGGGAATTAAGTCGGGATCCAATCAGGGATCTCGACATCGGGATTCCTAGGCTCACATTATTTATACGGGAGTAGATATGTACAATGTTCTAGACTTGATATTAGATGATTTTATCGGTTAAAATCACCGTTTCAAGCTATTTCGGGCCCCTTTAGCCTCTAGATACAAATCTAGGGATATACGAGGTAACTGGGACCATTTAAAGCAATAAATATGTAGATCTACCATGGATCTAAACCGATCTAGCACACGAGTTAAAGCTCCATGCTTAATAACCTCTCAAAGGCCAGATTCAGCTTAGATCTAGGTAGATCTAGCCTCCATACTCGATTTACAACGCAATAAGCACAATATAACCGATAAAAACGTAATATCTATCAACTATTACACAATATGCTTATAAACAACAAGATTAACTGTATTTAAACAATATATATCATCAATCTTGTATATTAAGCAAGATTTACAAAGAATGTAGCTAGAAAGTGGGTTTTTCACCTTGGGGGACGCGTGAACAAGTGTTTTAACTCCCGTGATCAACTAAGAACACTCCCTGGGATCCAAGCAGATGCTAAATGAAAGAAAATAACTCAAGGTGGGTGTTTACAAGTCCAACCCGAGAATCTTTCTCTCTCTCTCTAAATGTGACGTTTTCTCTCTAAAACTCCTCCTCTTCTCTTCTCAAATGAGCTGAATATTGCTCTTTTAATCTATTCGAGCCAGCCTCAACCATACATGTGTCTAGCCTCATATATGGATGAGGCTGGAGCAGATATATTTGAGGCTAGGACCCACGTGTACAATTACCTCAAAATACGTGCCTTAGGTCTATGTTTGGAGAAAGTCGACCTTCATAGACCGATCTTTCGAAAAATCTTTGCGGAATGCGATAGAGTAAGATTGAGTCTGACTGAATCAGGATTTGGGAAGATGATGGTAGTAGCTGAGATATATCTTCCGATTCCATACGGCAGTTAGCTGGTTTATCTTTGATGACACATAGTCCGAGGTTTGCTCAAGGTGGTTTTCGGTAGACACTGTCTCAACTTGGCAATCCTCATTAGGTTCGCGATATGTTCAGACATTATTGGCTATTTTAATCATCCAAAGGGTTGTACTCGGGGTGACCAGATACTTTTGCCCTACCTCGGGGTTATCTCCGAAGTAAAATTATATTTTTGCCCTTCTGCAAGGTTAGTATAAAGAAAGCAAAGGACCAATCTCCACTCGAAGTTTGATTTATCCTACTGTTTCTCGTCGAGACCCATCGAAGGCTAATATGACTATATGACTACTCCAGATTCGATTTGGATTGATCTTCATTATTTCCAAAGTGTCATAGGGATAAATGTTCAAGGAAGATCCTCCATCTATCAACACGCCTCCTATCACATAACCTAGAGGATATCACTGCTATATGTAATAACTTGCAATGACCAATTCCTTCTGCTGGTATGTCATCATCAGTGAAAGATATCACATTGCTGTTGAAAATGTGATCTATCAAGTAATGGAACTTTTCTGTATCCACTGCCTTCGACAAATGCGCCTATTCCAACATTTGTATTAAGACTTTGTGATGATCTTATGAAGATATTACCAAATCCAGAATGGATTTCTGTCAGGGTGCCTCTCTTAATCTTTCCACTACCTTGGCTTCATTATGCCCCATTTTTCTAAAGAATTCTTTAATCTTCTCCTTGGGCACTCTACCCTTGGTTTAAGTTAGTGGCTTTATTACTTGCTGAGGTAGATACAATGGGTTTTCCATTGATATAGCAGCAGTGTGATTTGATGTTGACCCCTTATTCTCCCCATAGTTCAATAGGACTCTTTTCAAGCTGATTAAGGGATATTGTGGTCTGAATGGCAACATCAGTGGTTCTGGTGTAGCCACTTTCACAAGATTCTTTCCTCGTTTGTCCCCCTTTCCTTGAATTGTCAGGGGTACTGCAATTATGTCCTTTTCACATGAAATGATTACTAAAACTTCTTTCAAACTCCATGTCAAAGGAGGAAATATTGCTTCTTCATCAGGAAAGCCATTATCTTGACTGACTTTTAGCAGTTCACCACTTTCAATCAGGTTCTGAATTAGATGACAAAGTCCCCAACATTCTTCTGTATCATGACCAAGAGTGTTGGAATGATATTGACATATCTTAGAAGAGTTGAATTTCCTTGATCGAGGGTCCATTGGGGGTAACAACTCTGTGACTCTTCCCCCATTGATCAGCATCTAGATAATTTCTTCCATAGGCTGATTCAAAGAAGTGAACTTTCTTTTGAAGGAAAACTCTCTATGAGCTCATAATCTTTCTTCCCTGGCAACTTTATCTGCCTAGGTTTCGTGTTCATGGAACCGATAATGATCCTTCCTTGCAATTAGAAGAATTTTGGGTGTGGGAGGATTTGCTCTCTGTTGGTTGACCTAAGTTATCAACTGTCTAGTTATTTGGTGCTGATATATCATCAGTTCTGCCAGTTGACCAATCTGTTCCTTGATAGACTTCATTTCATATTCTATTAAAAACTGACATTTCGAATACCCCCATTTATCAAAGCTATCCTTGCTTGTTTGGGGAGAATCCCCTACGTATTTGAGGTACTTGGAACCTTGTCCACTCCCCATACTGATCATGTTGACTCCCTCCTTATTGTGTTGAGGTAAAGTCTTATCTTGAACATGTTACTGCTCTGGTTTTGTTACCATAATCTCACCACTGTCCATCATGTCTTGGATCTTGTGCTTTAGGGACCAACATTCTTGGGTATCATGGCCAGGAGCCCAGAATGGTAAACACATTTCTTTCTTGAGTCAAAATTCTTCCCACTTAGATTGGCTGAGGGAAGGAGCTGAGCAAATTTCTTCTGTGCTGTCAAAAGCTTTAGTATATTCTCAAGTGAATCCCCTAAGGGTGTAAATACTCTTCGACGTCTAACCATCCAACTTTTTAAAACAGAGGGTTTGAAGATTGTACAGCTGTTTGGAAAGGGGAATAATTTTTCCTTTGAATGGGCAGGTTTTGGTTGCCTCTCTAAGTTTGACCTTGGATTATCAAGGATACATCCTCTTCCCAGCTTCTTATGAACTGTCTGAGGATTATTTCCATAATTTTCAGCCAAAATGTGCTCAACCATGGCTTCCAAAGTAGTAAGGTCTTTAATCTTTCTAAACTTCAGCCCCATCTCAGTTATTTTGCTTTGTTTGATCATCTCTGAGAATGGCTTTCCTATTCTTGCTAGGACTCTTTCATAGAATGGAGCTTCTTGTATGTCGATGAATGCCATTACCATCTTAGTTTCTATAATTGATTGAATGACTTGAGCAGCCAGACGTCTCCACCTTTGGGCATATTCTCTGAATGACTCAGTGTTCTGCTTTTTAACCTTGATAATTTAATATCCGTCGGGAGCCATTTGTGACTGTATTGATTTAGGACGCATGAGCTAACTCTTCCCAGCTATGGATTTTAGAGTTGTCCAGTCGAGCGTACCAGGCTCTAGGCTTCCCCTGTCAGACTTTTCTGAAATAACTGCATTCTCAGCTTCTCGTCCTCTGCATAGGATCCAAGTTCTCTAATGAATACTTTCAAATGAGTGTAAGGATCTCCCAATCTATCATATTTTTCAAAATCTGGGATCTGGAACTTGTCCAGATAACGGGCCCCTGGAAAGATGCAAAGGTCTGAGTAGTTAACACTCCCATATGCTCTAGTCCCTTTGATTGACATGATAGTTTCTTCCATTTGTTGGACTTTCTTTCGGATGTCACCAGTTTCTTGATCTTCTTTGAGATTGATAATTTCAGGGGTTTTGTTGGGTTTTTCATTGTTTTGAGGTTCAGGTATCTGAGCTTCCTTTTTCTTGCCAGTACCCTGACTGCCACCTTGTTTAGAGGACTCTAGTTGAGTGGGTATCTGTTGACCCTGAGTACTTTTGCTCTATTCTTTCAGGAAGACAGCTAATTCTGCTATCTAATTTCTGAGTCCCTCGAATTCTTCTCGAGACATGAAGTTTGTTACGTGTTGGGTGCTTTCTTCCATGTTAGTGGGTAGGCTTTTTACCTTCTTAGATTTGGATATGCTAATGGGGCCAATCTTGACTACAATAAAAGTAGGTAGTTTAGTCTTAATAGACACGAACAGTAAGCATGCTCTGCAATGTGTCAGGTTTTAGGGGTTTTTTAATGTTTTCCTGCAAAATATATGTTAGTTGTTTTGATGACATGATATAATGACAGGATTTGATATTTGACAATAGATTTGAAAAGAATTAATATTTAATATTTGACAGGAATTGACATTTACAACATTTAATATTTGACATGGAATGGAAAGTGAAAGGTATGAAGAAACTTTTCTTCGCGTTTGGTTTATTAGTGGCTGACCTATCTTAGGCTTACTCTCACGAGCTTTTCAGCATGAAGGTTCCCAGATCATCGCAACCTACTAGATGGGAATTTAATTCGATCTTTCAACTGGAGCGGATCTGAGTGGTGCCTTTCCTGAGCCTCTCGGGATTACTTTCCTCCGAGTCCAGTAATCAACAACTAACGGGTTTGCCTCCTGGTGGAGGAATCACACAACATACATTCATCGCGTCTCACCGTATGAAATATGATGACATTGTGTGAAGCACTAATATAAAGCGCTGTAAAGAGACATTCATTCACATCCATTCAATGTAAAGAGAACATTCACACACATGCAGATAAAAAAAGGAATTGAAAATATTAAAATGCGGCTTAAGCCCTCTACTGTCCCCAGCAAAGTCGCCACCTGTCGAAGCCAAAAAAATTCCCTCTTCCTAGGTGTTTGGTTCTTACCCTTTATGTTTTCTATGTGGTTTAATTTATCTTGCTTTAAAGGGTGAGATTTTAGGAAGAGACTGACATATAATGTCGATGATTTGAACAGATTGACTTTATTGATTAGGCCGAATTAGACCGAGACGCCAGTTGGTATGAGTTAAATGGTTCTACCAACTCAACTGAGTTTTGAAAGATTCTACAATATGGCCCAATATGTGACTCCGTTTAATTGGTCTTGGAAACCGAGAATCATAGTGTTCGGGGGCTTGATTAAGCGAGGGGGAACGTAATAGGCACCCCAGACTTCTGTGAAACACGGTTATTACATCTTTTCATTCCCTAATCATTGTGTATGTGTGTATATGTGTTGTAGTTAATTAGGCCTAAGTGCTTTATTTTAAAGTAGTGATGTACTTCGTTGGACCTATATACAAAGAGTTTGATTTATTGAAAAGTCCATTTTAAGCAAGAATAGAGAGTGATGTTTTGAAAAGAGATTTTCAAACCCTTTCGCTCGCATAGGAATTGAAGCCCTTTGATACTTCTATTTTATTCCATATTCAGCTCTTTTTGATTTTATTCTCGAGATGCAAAACATCTTCGACAAAATAATATATATATATATATATGTGTGTCGGGGTCCTTATGGGCATTATAACCATCGAAGTATGCCCGAGCACCACAAATATGATTTTAACTATTTTGAGGTCCCAAAACCCATATAACCGTTTTGAGTCCCTGGATTTAAAAGTACAAAATTTGCAAGCTAGCTGTACAACTCAAAAAGGTCCATCACGAGAACCGGATCTAGATCCATTGGTTGAAACGTCGATCCTGTAGCTCCTAGGCTCACAGGATATCACATAAACATCCTGCATAATGAATATACATAAATTAAACATATAATTATACTAGACATCGCTGAACGAAGGATTCATTAGTTAAATCCTTGTACGCGAGTAGCCCATAGCTTACAGTTTCCTCTAAATACAGATCAAGGATCACGTGGTTGCTAAACACTTACAAAAACTAGAAAGAAAACTAGATCTGTACAGATCTTAGCCATTCTAGCTTTCAGGTTCAAGTTTTATAATTTTTTAACTTGTCAAAAAGCTAGATCTGGCTAGATATAGTACAGATCTAGTCAATAAAGCTCAAATATTGACTATATTTGAGAAATGAACTGTTAAAAGCTGAGATCTGGCGAATATAAGTTACTAGATATATGTAGATAGCACTTATATATGTATTAGAGTAAGCGAAGAAGACAGATCTGGCGAAATCTTATAGTATTTTTCGAGAACGGCTTTTGGGGCCTCGAAACTCATTTCTCACCGGTTAAAATTTGTTATGTTGTAGTATATATGTATATGAGTGTTTACAAAGAAGTTTTACAAAAATCAGAGTAAGATAGAAGCTCTGTTTAGCTATTCTTTTTACTAGAAGTGGTAGATTCTTTATTGATCATTCATTATCTCTATATGTAACTTATTACACCCCAAGCATAACCTTTGATATACCCTAAGGGTCTTGAGGAATAAGTCAAACTATAATTCATTACACACAAGATACTATGATGATCTCAAGTCCAAGGATCACTTGTACTACTATCACGTTAGGATTTCCTATTGACAGGTGAGTAAAACTCCATTGGTATTCCTTAGCGAGTCACGTTTAGTGTACTTATTCTCCAATAAGCACCTACATACTTGCTTTAATGTCTCCACACAAATGATCATGAGATCAGTCATCCTCATCCAATGAGCAAGCAACAAATGTACTAATCTATCCGAATTTACTAATCCCCTTTTTAGTAATCCAACGATTAGAACTATTGTAGTTTTAAGCTTTCTAAGAATTTAGATCTCATTAGCATGATCAACATCATGATTCTAAAATTATTACTTAAAACTATGGGTTATTTACATATTATAAAAACAACATCATGTAGCTAATTAAATGCCTTTAATAAATTAATACTTTTATTAATAAATAAATAAGATCGTTTATAAAATATATGTTGTCTTAAGAGTCTACATGCTCCAAGGTGACGTCTCCTCTTTTAATTATTTCCCTGATCAAGTGAAATCGCCGCAACACATGTTTGGATTTTTGATAAGACATGGGTTCCTTAGCCTGTGCAACATCTCCAGTGTTGTCACAGTACAAGGGGACTACTCCTCCAATGTTAGGAACCACACCAAGTTCTTTTATGAACTTCTTTATCCAACCAGCCTCCTTCGCAGCTTCACTTGCAACTATGTACTCTGCCTCTATCACTGAATCATCAACTGTTTACTGCTTGGAACTCTTCCAACTCACTGCGCCTCCGTTCAAGGTAAATACGTATCCCAAAATAGATTTACTGTCATTTTGGTCTGTTTGAAAACTTGAGTTTGTGAAGCCCTCGAGTTTTAATTCAGACCCACCGTAGACAAGAAATACATCCTTAGTCCTTCGTAAGTACTTTAAGATTTTTTCACTGCCTTCCAGTGCTCTTCTCATAGATTCAACTGATATTTGCTTGTTACACTAAGTGTATGAGTGACATCCAGTCTGGTACATATTATACCGTACATGATAGATTTTATTGCTGAAGCATAAGGGATCTTACTCTTACGATCTCTCTCCTTAGGTGTATTTAGGGCCTGTTTCTTGGAGAGATGTATTCCATGTCTCATCGATATGAGACCTCTTTTGGAGTCTTTCATGCTAAACCTCTTTACCATCGAGTCAATGTACGTTCCTTGGGATAAGCTAAGCATCCTTTTAGATCTATATCTATAGATCTTTATCCCCAAATTATAGGATGCTTCTCCCAAGTCCTTCATGGAGAAGTGTTTAGATATCCAGATTTTAATCGATTGTAGCATAGGAATGTCATTCCCTATCAGTAATATATCATCAACATATAATACAAGGAATGAAACAGCGCTCCCACTAACCTTCTTGTACATACATGGTTCATCCTCGTTTTTGATAAAATCAAACTCTTTGATTGTCTCATCAAAATGGATGTTCCATCTACGAGAAGCTTGCTTCAATCCATAAATGGATCATTTCAGCTTACAGACTTGATTTGTTCTAAACTTTGAAATAAATCCCTCTGTTGTGTCATATACACATCCTCCTCAAGCTTCCATTGAGGAAGGCCGTTTTCACGTCCATCTGCCTGATCTCATAGTCGTAATAAGCTGCAATCGCAAGCAAAATCCAAATGGACTTGAGCATTGCTACTGGTGAGAAGGTTTTATCATAGTCAACACCTTGTCTTTGTTTGAAACCATTTGTAACCAGTCGGGCCTTATAGGACTCTATCTTGTCGTCTGCTCTATTCTTTCTTTTAAAGACCCATTTACACCCAATAGGCTTAATGCCTTCAGGTGGTGAAACCAAAGTCCATACTTCGTTCTCATCCAGTGGAGTCCATCTCGGATTTCATGGTTTCAAGCCATTTCCCTAAGTCTTTATTACTCATAGCCTGTTTCGTAATTCATTGGACCATCATCATCTATGATGTGTACCTCATCGTCATCCTCTATAAAAAATCCATACCTTTCAGGTATCTTTGGTACTCTTCTAGATTTATGAATATGGTGTTGTATAGAAGGTGTTTCTACTTGGACGGGTTCATCCAATTGATCTGTAGTGGTTTGTGGTTTTTGAATTTCTTTAAGATCTATTTTCCTCCCACTAGCCCTTCAAGGATAAACTCCTTTTCCAAGAAGACAACGTGTTTTCGCAACAAAAACCTTTTGCTCAAAAGGATTGTAGAAATAGTATCCCAAACTTTCTTTAGGATATCCCACAAACGTGCACTTATCAGATCTTATCCCAAGCTTATCATTTTGAAACCTTTTCACATAAGCTGGACATCCCCATATCTTAACATGCTTAAGATCAGGTTTCCTCCCTGTCCACATCTCATATGGAGTCTTAGGGACGAATTTTGAGGGGACCTTATTTAGTAGATATGCAGCCGCTTCTAGGGCATAACGACATAATGATACTGGAAGATCGATAAAACTCATCATGGATTGAACCATGTCCAACAATATTCGATTTCTCCTTTCAAATACTCCATTTAACTATGGTGTACCTGATGGAGTCCTATTGTGAGATTATACCACTATCTTTGAGACAATTGAGAAAATCACCGCTTAAGTATTCACCACCTCGATCTGATCGAAGAATATTAATACTTTTGCCAGTTTGTTTCTCTACTTCACTTCTGAACTCTTTGAACTTTTCAAATGATTCAGATTTGTATTTCATTAAATACACATATCCAAATCTTGAGTGATCATCAGTGAAAGTAATAAAATAAGAATACCCTCCCCGTGCATTCGTTGTCATAGGTCCACAAATGTCTGTGTGAACCAACGCTAACAACTCTATAAATCTTTCTCCTTTTCCACTAACAGGAGATTTAGTCATTTTACCCATGAGACAAGATTCATAAGTTTGATATGATTTATAATCAGATAACTCTAAGAGCCCATCCTTATGCAACTTGGATAATCTTGTTTCATTGATATGACCGAGTCTATAGTGTCACATATAGGTATAATTAACATCATCTATTTTCCTTGTCTTAGTTTGTTCTATTTGAAATATATTTTCATGCAAGTTAACTATATAAAGTCCATTTCGCAAATTACCAACACCATATAAAACATTGTTATTATAAATAGAACAACTGCTGTTATTTATTATAATGTCAAATCCATCCATATCTAATACGGTAAAAGAAATAATGTTTCTAATGATATTCGGAACAAAATAACAATTATTTAAATAAATGGACTTGCCCGTAGGCAGTGCTAAATAATAAGTGCTTATAGCTAATGCAACAGCCTTTGGTCCATTTCCCACTCGTAGGATAACCTCGTCCTTGTTCAGCTTTTTACTTCTGACCAATCCCTGCACAGTATTACATATGTGAGAACCACAACCGGTATCCAATACCCAAGTAGAATTTTGACTTTTTTATCGTTATTCATGGATGCGAGCATGATGCATTGAGCATGAGGCATTGAGCCACAAATCCATGAATTTTGACGTTATTCATGGATGCGAGCATGATGTATTGAGCCACAAATGTATCATCTTGCCACTTTATAATAGTGGCTATCTCTTCCTCAGAGGCCTGTTTCTAGAACAGTTCCAGGGACATGTGAATTTAGGACGTAAGAAATTTTTTCAGCAATGAGAACTTGTGACAACCAGAGAATTTATAAAATCTTAAATGATTAAAATAAAGGTTAAAGAATAAAACCTAGATGAGAATTTATTAAAAAAATTTAAGTAAAACCTATAGGGTTTGCTTTTTCAATGATAAATTATGTTAGGGATATGAAAATCAAGATAAAATTATGTTAGTAATTAGCATAGCTAGAATGTTGGCCTTGATTGGCAAATAAGAAGAGGAATAAGTATAAAGCTAATAGCTAATATGATTAGCAATAAAAATGGAGTTCGTTAAAACTCAAAATTCGAGTTAGAGATAGAATTTTGAAGCACAAACTGCTCGGTTGAGTCCGGAACGTCAAGTTTAGTCAGAAAAGACAATAAACACAAAATGCGTAAAGGTTGACTTTTTGTCAACAGTGGACTTTTATGGAAAAAGTCAAAATTAGAATTAAAAGTGGTATATGTGATGACTTATGTGAATAATAAAATAGATTAAATAAATATACATTATATAATGTGTATACATTTTTTTCATACAAAAGAGAATTAAGAATAAAAGTTATGTAACCTAATATATATATTAGGAATGATAATTAAATAATCTAAGGAAAGCAAGTCTAATTGGGTTATGAAATTAAAGATACATGAGTAAGTATTTAAATTACAAATGAGTGTATTGGAAATCCTAACTAAATGATTATGGTAGGATAAAAAATTAAAAATATTGAACAATGTGGAATTTATGGCCCAAGGGTTTAATTTGCAAGCCCAGTATAAGTTAGTTGAAGCCCAATCCTTTAGCCTAGTGGGAGAGGGGACATTTTGGGCTTTTAGTAAGCTAATTAAGACATGGACCATGTTAGTTTACCGAGCCCAATCAAATAATTAGAAAGCCCAAAAAGAATTAAAGGTCTGGCCCAATCTTAGCCTACTGTGGATTTATTTAGTAACCCAAAATAATGGGACATGTGCTAGCAGAATAACTATGGTTAGGAACTAACCATACTTGAGTTAAATGTAGGAAAGTGTTGGTATATAAAGTGGACCCCACTAGTAATGATGGGTGATGATTGTTAAGAAATTTCCTAGGAAATTTCCTTGAAGTGGCAAAAGACTATTTTGCCCTAAAAGAAAATTATTAATGACTTTTGTGTCCTAAGAAGGAAATTGCTAGGAAGTTTCCATGTAATAGAGAAATGACAATTTTGCCCTAAGAGAAATTTGTTAATGGACCATGGAATCCTTGAAGGAAATTTCTAATTTCCTAATTGAAGTAAGATGACAATTTTGTCCTTAAAGAAAATTATTTATGACCAATATGTCCTATAAGGAAATTTCCAGGAAATTTTCTTGAGAGGACTTAAAGACCATTTTGCCCAATCCTAGTAATGGTTAAAGACTACTTTGCCCTTGGTCTTAAATTTTTATACTAACTAAACAAAATAAAAATTTGTGGGAAGAACGGGAAGAATCTTGGCCCACTAATGGAGGGGTATTTTGGTTATTTCATAATGTAAATAAAGAATAAAAATAAAACAAAAATGAAAGGATAATAAGGCCTTATAGCCGGTTTTGAAGAGAAAGGAAGAAAAGGGGGGTGAATGTAATTATTACCTCACTTTAGTTAGTAAACTACTACGCTATGTGTCACTTGCTCATTGGTCCACCTCTTTTACTCTTTCTTGCAAGCAACAACTTAATTAATGAGAAGGAGAAGTAGAGAAGGAATGTGGGAGAATGATATAGATATACAAATTATATCTATAAACTTTTCCTAGCAAAAGCTAACTTGTTCTTATCTTTACGTCATTTTATTTTCTTAACTAACCAAACTAGAAAGAGAAAGAAAGAGAGAACAAAAGAAGCTAGAGAAAGGAAAGAGATAGTGAGAGGTACGGTGGAAGGAGAAGAGAAAAGGAAGAGAATTTAGATCTATATGCATCCTAGAGCTATGACATATTTTGGTTGGAAGATGAAAGTAGCTAGCAAATCAAGGTATAAACCTTAAACTTTTGAACTATTGATCAATTTCTTTGTTTATGGAGTTTGTGTTTTTCAATTTAAAAGCTATAGATCTACATGTTTTCTATGATTACATGTTTAAATCTAACCTATTTAAGTGTTAGAGAGATGATAAAAAGAAAGCAAAAGAATCTATGTTCAAAAAGTTAAGAAAAAAACTCTAATCTAGTGTGTTTGATATATTTTTATGTAAGATCTATGGGGTTCAAGATCTAATTGGTTAGAAGCATGCTAGAATAATATATATAGATTTTAATAAGTTTAACTTGTTGGTTGATATGAGTTTATGTTAAAAAGTTTGGTAAGACACATGAAAAAGAGTTTTTCCATAAGTATTGATTTTTAAGGTGTGATATATGTTTTTATTTTGAAACCTACAAAGCGTTTTTTTCTGGTTTTCTTTCTTGTTATGATAGATATATAAGTTAAGGACAAAATCCCTTTGGAATCACTCAAAAATGTTTTAAAATGAGAGAGATATGAATTTTGTGCCAAAACACTCTAAAGGTTGAAACCCTTGAAAAAATCAGTCCACTTCCGGCCACTTTTTAGTGAGCAAAATTGGTCCAAATTTAATGTTTCATAACTGAAAACTGTAGTTCGGGACGATACGAATCCAACGAGTCCGATTGGGCTTTAATCGGAGTTATAGATTTTATTCTATGAAGGTTTTAGTAAAGGACCCCAAAACTAGAAATAAAACCAAAAAATTAGAAAAAAAATTAAAGAATTATTGACCGGTTTAGTTTTCCGGCGAACCGGCAGAACTTTCCAGCGGCCGGTTCACCACTTTTCGGCCGGTTCTTGGAGTGGGTCTTGAACCTAAAATTTTCTATAATTGTGAAGAACATTAAGATATTTTATTCAGAATTTTTATGGTTAGTTATGTAATTGTTAAGTAATTAATGGTTGAAACTCATTTAAATCATTTAAAACTTACTAATTAATAATTATTGATACTATTAAATGATTATTAAACAAATTAACATACAATTTAAATGTAATTAACTACTTAATTATTAATTAAGTGATATTAAGTGATAATTAAGTAAATTTAGTGTTAATAGAGTAACTAGTTATTATTTAATTATGATTAAATAATAATTAGAGTTAAACAAATAATTAATTATTATTTAATTAATATTAAATAATGATTAAAGAATATTTAAGTAAGATTAAAGGATTACTTACTTACATTAACATAAAAATTTATAAAATAATTATTTATTATTTAATTAATATTAAATAATAAATAAGGACAAGTAATAATTAATTATTCTTAATTAATAAGAAAGAATAATTAAAGATTTAGTTAAGTGAATTAATTATTATTATTTAATTAATATTAATTAATAAATAAGGTCAAATATTAATTAATTATTCTTTAAATAATAATAAGGAATGATTAAAGACTAATGAAGTAAATAAATTAATTATTTACTATTCAAGGATAAAGAATTAATTGATTATTATTTAATTAATATTAAATAATAATTAAAGATAAATAATGATTTGATTGTACATTATTTAATTAACATTACATAATGAGAAAATTTATTTGGTTATTATTTATAATTACATAATAACTAAAGGTAATTAATTAATTACTATTTAATTAATGCTAAATAGTAATCAAATGAAGATGGAGTTAATAAATAAAGAGAATTTGAATAACTACTTAATTAAACAATTATAAATTGTTTAAAGATATATATCTTTTAAGAAAAACACTTTTTCATTAATCTAAGATTAGTAAAATGATTAATGATTGTGTATTATGTTATGTATAGTTTGTAATGAATATATCTATTAAATAGATAGCCGAAATTACGTAAGAATATACGTACATGTGCTAACGGGATAAAATATTTATATATGAGACAACGGTTCTAGTTAACTCATGAACATATAAAGTAATAATAAAATTATTATTATTCAAGAAATAATATAGTACGTTGAATTTTCTATAAAGGTTATATATTAGCTGTGTAAATCCCGAATTAACAAGTAAAGGCGTAAAATATTCCTAAAAAGGAATATAAATTATTTAAGACCTAATGTGCAAAATATTTACATATTAAAAATGTAAGAGACCTTTATTTTGTATTAAAGGGTTGAAATGAGTTATATTTCTAAATAAATCGATTATGGTTTTGAAATAAGGATAAATAATATTAGTTTTTATAAACTAATAATTAATAATAATAAATATACATGCATGGTTGTGACACATTTAATTATCTAATATGTGTGTGCATGTAAACACAATTGTGTAGGATTTGTGGGGAGACTCTAAATTAAGTTATAGGGGTAATCTCCAATCAATGCAAGTTTCCTAACTTGAACTCGAGTTGTTATTGTAAAGCATGTTCGTGATTAATCATTGTTGATTATATCACATCTATGATTATTGATTCGCACTTAGTGCATGTTGCATATGTTCACCAGGTATGAAAGGCTGATCACCTTCATTACCATAAGGTTCAGTTATGTAAATTTATTCATGCTATTTAACAATGGTTATATTGTTGAAAGTCAGCCAGCTTATTGTTCATTCTTTTCAATCATGATACATCTTTTCTTGAAATTGAACTTGCTGGGCAAACTTGTTGCTTACCCTTGCTATATCATGATAAACATTTCAGATTAAAGAAGAAACTTCGGACACAGTCAAAGACAAAGACAGTTCCAGTATTAGTTTATTGTATAGATAAAACTTTTAATAGTAGTATATGCAAATGACATTGTATGTCGGATAAGATATTGAATTCAGGTATTGAGTTAAGGTTTCAGACCTTGGAAATTATGTTGTAAAGGTTATTGTATAAACAATTTATGTTTACATCTTCCGCAATAGTTATAGAAATGATGTATCGTAACGTACCAGGTCCGAGGTTCTGGGGACCCGGATTTAGGGGCGTCACAGTTGGTATCAAAGCTGTAGATTATAAACCTTAGGTAGTGTTACCTTAGGCTATAACCGCAGAGGTGAGGATAAGGAATAAACTCAAATAGAGTTTGAAATTTAAGCGATGAATTTGGGCAAGGTATTGGTAAGTCAATAAGATTCAAAGAAGTATCATGACAAGTAATAAAGATCCAGAGTTATCTAACTCTGATGATAAAGATGAACAGTAGTAATGAATAGATAGAGTCTAAAAGACTAGAAGTATAAAGGGAAAGAAGATCATAAAACAATACGATCGGGACATAGAAAAGAATCGTAAAATAATATGATTATAATATGAGATCACAACGTGATCTGATGAGGTCATAAGAGTACAGATGATCAATCAAATGATTGAAAACGTTATAACAGAATTGCTATATGAATAGGGTACTATGAAATTGTACTATTAAAACTCAAGAAAGAGTTGTGAATGGTAGATACGGATTAAATGAAGTTCGTATTGAGTATTGAGGGAACTAGGAATATGTGGGATTTCAATTGAGGACTCATGTCAGTAGCTGAGTTGTATGATTCTTTGTATGGGCGAGGAATTTGTACTTGGTTTTAGAATCACTTAGCTTCCTGATTGATATTGTGGTTAAGTTGAACAATTCTTTGTATGGGCGGGGAATTGTCCTTGACTTAGCTTCCTATATTGATTAGTGGCCGAGTTGGTTCGACAACTACTTAGCTTCTGGTATTGATAGTCATTGAAATGTTTGTGTCACGCTATTTGCTATATACATGTTGAGAAGCTGATTCTTCTCTCATGAGTATACCAGATAGGTAGAGGATATAAGATTAAGTTGCGAGTTCTTAAAACTCATACTTATGGTAAGTTCGTGACTCATAATTATATGAAATGTTTTTGAACCCCTTAGCAAATGGACGCCAATGGTCTGTCTAAGACAAGTTCTTAAACTCATATGATTGTGGAAAGTTCCTGAACTCATAACGTGTGGTAAGTTTGACAAACTGGGTATAATTAAGTGTGATGGAGTATTAAGGATAATAGGAATAGATAGACTGATTAAGAAATGGATCATTAGTGGAAGCTGTAGGTATTCTAAATCTTCTAGCTATGCTAGACTTTGAAATTTTTGACATCAAGCTAAATACGCACTATGTGCCTTTAAAAATATAAATGAATTTTTGTTATCTTCAAAACATGGTTACAATTGTGTATTTGTGGACTTCGAGACCCTGACACATCGTTACCTGTTGCGACATGATAATTCCAAAAATGATTTTCAATGGTTTTGAGCTATTTAAATAAGAGTCTATGCTAATTGTTTCAGCTAGACAAAGATTATTTAAAACATCAAAATGTATTTTTATATCATCAATGCATCATGTAACCTGATACAAAGATGATAAAAATGATGGAGTTATCAATGCAGAATTACTTAGTGTCGGATGTGATCTAAAGATCGTTAGCCCACTATAGTATGATGTAGTATGACAAAGTCACAAAATGACGGAATTCCTCAAACGGACTGTAAATACAGTGCGGTATTATGACGTCATAAAATGATTTTTAGAATTTTAAAGGTAAATTATTGCCAACTGAATTTGGACAGACATGTTTCGATTGAAATTCGAATTATTGGTATAAGTCTAAGCTATTTGATTCAGCTAGACAAATGTTTATGACAATTCAAAGTATTCTTTGAGAATTTATCCCTAATCAAATTATTTTGGTGCGGAATTCTATGATAAGATTGAGGTGAACTATGTTGTTTGGATAAAATAATCCAATCTAGTAGCGCAAATATTCGCTAGACATGATTGATACGTCGTACACGACGTAAGCGTACGATAGGCTAATCACCTAAAGTACTAGCAGTTGTAGTTTACCTTCTTTGTGATTGTAAACATACTGTTAACCTTTGTAAGGGGTCGAGTACCTTTTTCTTAATTGAAATAGGTCGCAGGTAGTAACCTATAAACCTCAATAGTTCTTGGTCTATATGACTCCTCAGTATGATTTGACAATTTTAACTCTTGGGAGTGATGTTTCGGGTAGCATGGGATGATGTGTATGAACTCGTCGTGGACGGGTAGAATCTAATATGATTGAATAAAGGTTATGTTGAAAACCTAGTTTTGATGAATAAAAGGAGTAGGGATTAGTAGGCTATAATTTCGAGGACAAAATTCTTAGAAGAAGGGGTGAATGTGACAACCCAAAAATTTATAAAATCTTAAATGATTAAAATAAAGGTTAAAGAATGAAACCTAGATGAGAATTTATTAAAAAATTTAAATTAAAACCTATATGGTTTGCTTTTTGAATGATGAATTATGTTAGGGATATGAAAATCAAGATAAAACTATGTTAGTAATTAGCATAGCTGGAATGTTGGCCTTGATTAGCAAATAAGAAGAGGAATATGTATAAAGCTAATAGCTAATATGATTAGCAATAAAAATAGAGTACGTTAAAACTCAAAATTTGAGTTAGAGATAGAATTTTGAAGCATGGACTGCTCGGTTGCGTCCGGAACGTCAAGTTTAGTCAGAAAAGACAATAAACACAAAATGTGTAAAGGTTGACTTTTTGGTCAAAGTCAACAGTAGACTTTTATGGAGAAAAGTCAAAATTAGAATTAAAAGTGGTATATGTCATGACTTATGTGAATAATAAAATAGATTGAATAAATATACATTATATAATGTGTATACATTTTTTTTTCATACAAAAGAGAATTAAGAATAAAAGTTATGTAACCTAATATATATATTAGGAATAATATTTAAATAATCTAAGGAAAGCAAGTCTAATTGGGTTATGAAATTAAAGATACATGAGTAAGGCTTTAAATTACAAATGTGTGTAATGAAAATCCTAACTAAATGATTATGGTAGGATAAAAAATTAAAAATATTGAACAATGTGGAATTTATGGCCCAAGGGTTTAATTTGCAAGCCCAGTATAAGTTAGTTAAAGCCCAATCCTTTAGCCTAGTGGGAGAGGGGACATTTTGGGCCTTTAGTAAGCTAATTAAGACATGGACCATGTTAGTTTACCGAGCCCAATCAAATAATTAGAAAGCCCAAAAAGAATTAAAGGTCTGGCCCAATCTTAGCCTACTGTGGATTTATTTAGTAACCCAAAATAATGGGATATGTGCTAGCAGAATAACTATGGTTAGGAACTAACCATACTTGAGTTAAATGTAGGAAAGTGTTGGTATATAAGGTGGACCCCACTAGTAATGATGGGTGATGATTGTTAAGAAATTTCCTAGGAAATTTTCTTGAAGTGGCAAAAGACTATTTTGCCCTAAAAGAAAATTATTAATAACTTTTGTGTCCTAAGAAGGAAATTGCTAGGAAGTTTCCTTGTAATAGGGAAATGACAATTTTGCCCTAAGAGAAATTTGTTAATGACCATGGAATCCTTGAAGGAAATTTTTAGGAAATTTCCTAATTGAAGTAAGATGACAATTTTGTCCTTAAAGAAAATTATTTATGACCAATATGTCATATAAGGAAATTTCCAGGAAATTTCCTTGAGAGGACATAAAGACCATTTTGCCCAATCCTAGTAATGGTTAAAGACTACTTTGCCCTTGGTCTTAAATTTTTATACTAACTAAACAAAACAAAAATTTGTGGGAAGAAGGGGTAGAATCTTGGCCCACTAAAGAATGGGTATTTTGGTTATTTCATAAAGTAAATAACGAATAAAAACAAAACAAAAATGAAAGGATAACAAGGCCTTGTAGCCAGGTTTTGAAGAGAAAGGAAGAAAAGGGGGTTGAATGTAATTATTACCTCACTTTAGTTAGTAAACTACTACGCTATGTGTCACTTGCTCATTGGTCCATCTCTTTTACTCTTTCTTGCAAGCAACAACTTAATTAATGAGAAGGAGAAGTAGAGAAGGAATGTGGGAGAATGATATAGATATACAAATTATATCTATAAACTTTTCCTAGCAAAAGCTAACTTGTTCTTATCTTTACTTCATTTTATTTTCTTAACTAACCAAACTAGAAAGAGAAAGAAAGAGAGAACAAAAGAAGCTAGAGAAAGGAAAGAGATAGAGAGAGGTACGGTGGAAGGAGAAGAGAAAAGGAAGAGAGATTAGATCTATATGCATCCTAGAGCTATGACATATTTTGGTTGGAAGATGAAAGTAGCTAGCAAATCAAGGTATAAACCTTAAACTTTTGAACTATTGATCAATTTCTTTGTTTATGGAGTTTGTGTTTTTCAATTTAAAAGCTATAGATCTACATGTTTTCTATGATTACATGTTTAAATGTAACCTATTTAAGTGTTAGAGAGATGATAAAAAGGAAGCAAAAGAATCTATATTCAAAAAGTTTAGAAAAAAACTCTAATCTAGTGTGTTTGATATATTTTTATGTAAGATCTATGGGGTTCCAGATCTAATTGGTTAGAAGCATGCTAGAATGATATATATAGATTTTAATAAGTTTAACTTGTTGGTTGATATGAGTTTATGTTAAAAAGTTTGGTAAGACACATGAAAAAGAGTTTTTCCATAAATATTGATTTTTAAGGTGTGATATATGTTTTTATTTTCGAACCTACAAAGAGTTTTTTTGTGGTTTTCTTTCTTGTTATGATAGATATATAAGTTAAGGACAAAATCCCTTTGGAATCACTCAAACATATTTTAAAATGGGAGAGATATGAATTTTGTACCAAAACACTCTAAAGGTTGAAACCCTTGAAAAAATCAGTCCACTTCCGGCCACTTTTTAGTGAGCAAAACGGGTCCAAATTTAATGTTTCATAACTGAAAACTGTAGCTCGGGAATATACGAATCCAACGAGTCTGATTGGGCTTCAATCGGAGTTACAGATTTCATTCTATGAAGGTTTTAGTAAAGGACCCCAAAACTAAAAATAAAACCAAAAAATTAGAAAAAAATTAAAGAATTATTGACCGGTTCAGTTTTCCGGCGAACCAGGTGGAACTTTCCGGCGGTCGGTTCACCACTTTTCCGGCCGGTTCTTGGAGTGGGTCTTGGTACCTAAAATGTTCTATAATTGTGAAGAACATTAAGATATTTTAATCAGAATATTTATGGTTAGTTATGTAATTGTTAAGTAATTAATGGTTGAAACTCATTTAAATCATTTAAAACATACTAATTAATAATTATTGATACTATTAAATGATTATTAAACTAATTAACATACAATTGAAATGTAATTAACTACTTAATTATTAATTAAGTGATATTAAGTGATAATTAAGTAGATTTAGTATTAATAAAGTAACTAGTTATTATTTAATTATGATTAAATAATAATTAGAGTTAAACAAATAATTAATTATTATTTAATTAATATTAAATAATGATTAAAGAATATTTAAGTAAGATTAAAGGATTACTTACTTACATTAACATAAAAATTTACAAAATAATTATTTATTATTTAATTAATATTAAATAATAAATAAGGACAAGTAATAATTAATAATTCTTAATTAATAAGAAAGAATAATTAAAGATTTAGTTAAGTGAATTAATTATTTATTATTTAATTAATATTAATTAATAAATAAGGTCAAATATTAATTAATTCTTCTTTAAATAATAATAAGGAATGATTAAAGACTAATGAAGTAAATAAATTAATTATTTACTATTTAAGGATAAAGAATTAATTGATTATTATTTAATTAATATTAAATAATAAATAAAGATAAATAATCATTTGATTATACATTATTTAATTAACATTAAATAATGAGAAAATTTATTTGGTTATTATTTATAATTACATAATAACTAAAGGTAATTAATTAATTACTATTTAATTAATGCTAAATAGTAATCAAATGAAGATGGAGTTAATAAATAAAGAGAATCTGAATAACTCCTTAATTAAACAATTATAAATTATTTAAAGATATATATCTTTTAAGAAAAACACTTTTTCATTAATCTAAGATTAGTAAAATGATTAATGATTGTGTATTATGTTATGTATAGTTTGTAATGAATATATCTATTAAATAGATAGCCAAAATGACGTAAGAAAATACGTACATGTGCTAACGGGATAAAATGTTTATATATGAGACAACGGTTCTAGTTAACTCATGAACATATAAAGTAATAATAAAATTATTATTATTCAAGAAATAATATAGTACGTTGAATTTTCTATAAAGGCTATCTATTAGCTGTGTAAATCCCGAATTAGCAAGTAAAGGCGTAAAATATTCCTAAAAAGGAATATAAATTATTTAAGACCTAATGTGCAAAATATTTACATATTAAAAATGTAAGAGACCATTATTTTGTATTAAAGGATTGAAATGAGTTATATTTCTAAATAAATCGATTATGGTTTTGAAATAAGGATAAATAATATTAGTTTTTATAAACTAATAATTAATAATAATAAATATACATGCATGGTTGTGACATATTTAATTATCTAATATGTGTGTGCATGTAAACACAATTGTGTAGGATTTGTGGGGAGACTCTAAATTAAGTTATAGGGGTAATCTCCAATCAATGCAAGTTTCCTAACTTGAACTCGAGTTGTTATTGTAAAGCATGTTCGTGATTAATCATTGTTGATTATATCACATCTATGATTATTGATTCGCACTTAGTGCATGTTGCATATGTTCACTAGGTATGAAAGGCTGATCACCTTCACTACCATAAGGTTCAGTTATGTAAATTTATTCATGCTATTTCACAATGGTTATATTGTTGAAAGTCAGCCAGCTTATTGTTCATTCTTTTCAATCATGATATATCTTTTCTTGAAATTAAACTTGCTGGGCAAACTTGTTGCTCACCCTTGCTATATCATGATAAACATTTCAGATTAAAGAAGAAACTTCGGACACAGTCAAAGACAAAGACAGTTCCAGTATTAGTTTATTGTACAGATAAAACTTTTAATAGTAGTATATGCAAATGACATTGTATGTCGGATAAGATATTGAATTCAGGTATTGAGTTAAGGTTTCAGACCTTGGAAATTATGTTATAAAGGTTATTGTATAAATAATTTATGTTTATATCTTCCGCAATAGTTATATAAATGATGTATCGTAACGTACTAGGTACGAGGTTCTGGGGACCTAGATTTGGGGGCGTCACAGTTGGTATCAAAGCTGTAGATTATAAACCTTAGGTAGTGTTACCTTAGGCTATAACCGCAGAGGTGAGGATAAGGAATAAACTCAAATAGAGTTTAAAATTTAAGCGATGAATTTGGGCAAGGTATTGGTAAGTCAATAAGATTCAAAGAAGAATCATGACAAGTAATAAAGATCCAGAGTTATCTAACTCTGATGATAAAGATGAACAGTAGTAATGAATAGATAGAGTCTAAAAGACTAGAAGTATAAAGGGAAAGAAGATCGTAAAACAAAACGATCAGGACATAAAAAAGAATCGTAAAATAATACGATTATAATATGAGATCACAACGTGATCTGATGAGGTCATAAGAGTACAGATGATCAATCAAATGATTGAAAACGTTATAACAGAATTGCTATATGAATAGGGTACTATGAAATTGTACTATTAAAACTCAAGAAAGAGTTGTGAGTGGTAGATACGGATGAAATGAAGTTCGTATTGAGTATTGAGGGAACTAGAAATATGTGTAATTTCAATTGAGGACTCATGTCAGCAGCTGAGTTGTATGATTCTTTGTATGGGCGAGGAATTTGTACTTGGTTTTAGAATCACTTAGCTTCCTGATTGATATTGTGGTTAAGTTGAACAATTCTTTGTATGGACGGGGAATTGTCCTTGACTTAGCTTCCTATATTGATTAGTGGCCGAGTTGGTTTGACAACTACTTAGCTTCTGGTATTTATAGTCATTAAAATGTTTGTGTCATGCTATTTGCTATATACATGTTGAGAAGGTGATTCTTTTCTCATGAGTATACCAGATAGGTAGAGGATATAAGATTAAGTTGCGAGTTCTTAAAACTCATACTTATGGTAAGTTCGTGACTCATAATTATATAAAATGTTTTTGATCCCCTCAGCGAATGGACGCTAATGGTCTGTCAAAGACAAGTTCTTAAACTCATATGATTGTGGAAAGTTCCTGAACTCATAACGTGTGGCAAGTTTGACAAACTGGGTATAATTTAGTGTGAATGGAGTATTAAGGATAATAGGAATAGATAGACTGATTAAGCAATGGATCATTAGTGGAAGCGTAGGTATTCTAAATCTTCTAGCTATGCTAGACTTTGAAATTTTTGACATCAAGCTAAATACGCACTATGTGCCTTTAAAAATATAAATGAATTTTTGTTATCTTCAAAACATGGTTACAATTGTGTATTTGTGGACTTCGAGACCCTGACACATCGTTACCTGTTGCGACATGATAATTCCAAAAATGATTTTCAATGGTTTTGAGCTATTTAAATAAGAGTCTATGCTAATTGTTTCAGCTAGACAAAGATTATTTAAAACATCAAAATGTATTTTTATATCATCAATGCATCATGTAACCTGGTACAAAGATGATAAAAATGATGGAGTTATCAATGCAGAATTACTTAGTGTCGGATGTGATCTAAAGATCGTTAGCCCACTATAGTATGATGTAGTATGACAAAGTCATAAAATGACGGAATCCTCAAACGGACTGTAAATACAGTGCGGTATTATGACGTCATAAAATGATTTTTATAATTTCAAAGGTAAATTATTGCCAACTGAATTTGGACAGACATGTTTCGATTGAAATTCGAATTATTGGTATAAGTCTAAGCTATTTGATTCAGCTAGACAAATGTTTATGACAATTCAAAGTATTCTTTGAGAATTTATCTCGAATCAAATTGTTTTGGTGCAGAATTCTGTGATAAGACTGAGGTGAACTATGTTGTTTGGATAAAATAATCCAATCTAGTAGCGCAAATATTCGCTAGACATGATTGATACGTCGTACATGACGTAAGCGTACGATAGGCTAATCACCTAAAGTACTAGCAGTTGTAGTTTACCTTCTTTGTGATTGTAAACATACTGTTAACCTTTGTAAGGGGTCGAGTACCTTTTTCTTAATTGAAATAGGTCGCAGGTAGTAACCTATAAACCTCAATAGTTCTTGGTCTATACGACTCCTCAACATGATTTGAAAATTTTAACTCTTGGGAGTGATGTTTCGGGTAGCATGGGATGATGTGTATGAACTCGTCGTGGACGGGTAGAATCTAATATGATTGAATAAAGGTTATGTTGAAAACCTAGTTTTGATGAATAAAAGGAGGAGGGATTAGTAGGCTATAATTTTGAGGACGAAATTCTTAGAAGAAGGGGTGAATGTGACAACCCGAGAATTTATAAAATCTTAAATGATTAAAGTATAGGTTAAAGAATAAAACCTAGATGAGAATTTATTAAAAATTTTTAAGTAAAACCTATAATGTTTGCTTTTTGAATGATGAATTATTTAGGGATATGAAAATCAAGATAAAACTATGTTAGTAATTAGCATAGCTGGAATGTTGGCCTTGATTGGCAAATAAGAAGAGGAATAAGTATAAAGCTAATAGCTAATACGATTAGCAATAAAAATGGAGTACGTTAAAACTCAAAATTCGAGTTAGAGATAGAATTTTGAAGCATGGACTGCTCGGTTGCGTTCGGAACGTCAAGTTTAGTTAGAAAAGATAATAAACACAAAATGTGTAAAGGATTGACTTTTTGGTCAAAGTCAACAGTGGACTTTTATGGAGAAAAGTCAAAATTGGAATAAAAAGTGGTATATGTGATGACTTATGTGAATAATAAAATAGATTGAATAAATATACATTATATAATGTGTATACATTTTTTTTCATACCAAAGAGAATTAAGAATAAAAGTTATGTAACCTAATATATATATTAGGAATGATAATTAAATAATCTAAGGAAAGCAAGTCTAATTGGGTTATGAAATTAAAGATACATGAGTAAGGATTTAAATTACAAATGTGTGTAATGAAATCCTAACTAAATGATTATGGTAGGATAAAAAATTAAAAATATTGAACAATGTGGAATTTATGGCCCAAGGGTTTAATTTGCAAGCCCAGTATAAGTTAGTTAAAGCCCAATCCTTTAGCCTAGTGGGAGAGGGGACATTTTGGGCCTTTAGTAAGCTAATTAAGACATGGACCATGTTAGTTTACCGAGCCCAATCAAATAATTAGAAAGCCCAAAAAGAATTAAAGGTCTGGCCCAATCTTAGCCTATTGTGGATTTATTTAGTAACCCAAAATAATGGGATATGTGCTAGCAGAATAACTATGGTTAGGAACTAACCATACTTGAGTTAAATGTAGGAAAGTGTTGGTATTTAAGGTGGACCCCACTAGTAATGATGGGTGATGATTGTTAAGAAATTTTCTTGAAGTGGCAAAAGACTATTTTGCACTAAAAAAATTTATTAATAACTTTTGTGTCCTAAGAAGGAAATTGCTAGGAAGTTTCCTTGTAATAGGGAAATGACAATTTTGCCCTAAGAGAAATTTGTTAATGACCATGGAATCCTTGAAGGAAATTTCTAGGAAATTTCCTAATTGAAGTAAGATGACAATTTTGTCCTTAAAGAAAATTATTTATGACCAATATGTCATATAAGGAAATTTCCAAGAAATTTCCTTGAGAGGACTTAAAGACCATTTTGCCCAATCTTAGTAATGGTTAAAGACTACTTTGCCCTTGGTCTTAAATTTTTATACTAACTAAACAAAATAAAAATTTATGGGAAGAAGGGGTAGAATCTTGGCCCACTAATGGAGGGGTATTTTGGTTATTTCATAAAGTAAATAAAGAATAAAAACAAAACAAAAATGAAAGGATAATAAGGCCTTATAGCCGGTTTTGAAGAGAAAGGAAGAAAAGGGGGTTGAGTGTAATTATTACCTCACTTTAGTTAGTAAACTACTACGCTATGTGTCACTTGCTCATTGGTCTATCTCTTTTACTCTTTCTTGCAAGCAACAACTTAATTAATGAGAAGGAGAAGTAGAGAAGGAATGTGGGAGAATGATATAGATATACAAATTATATCTATAAACTTTTCCTAGCAAAAGCTAACTTGTTCTTATCTTTACTTCATTTTATTTTCTTAACTAACCAAACTAGAAAGAGAAAGAAAGAGAGAACAAAATAATCTAGAGAAAGGAAAGAGATAGAGAGAGGTACGGTGGAAGGAGAAGAGAAAAGGAAGATAGATTAGATCTATATGCATCCTAGAGCTATGACATATTTTGGTTGGAAGATGAAAGTAGCTAGCAAATCATGGTATAAACCTTAAACTTTTGAACTATTGATCAATTTCTTTGTTTATGGAGTTTGTGTTTTTCAATTTAAAAGCTATAGATCTACATGTTTTCTATGATTACATGTTTAAATGTAACCTATTTAAGTGTTAGAGAGATGATAAAAAGGAAGCAAAAGAATCTATGTTCAAAAAGTTTAGAAAAAAACTCTAATCTAGTGTGTTTGATATATTTTTATGTAAGATCTATGGGGTTCAAGATCTAATTGGTTAGAAGCATGCTAGAATGATATATATAGATTTTAATAAGTTTAACTTGTTGGTTGATATGAGTTTATGTTAAAAAGTTTGGTAAGACACATGAAAAGGAGTTTTTTCATAAGTATTGATTTTTAAGGTGTGATATATGTTTTTATTTTGAAACCTACAAAGAGTTTTTTTGTGGTTTTCTTTCTTGTTATGATAGATATATAAGTTAAGGACAAAATCCCTTTGGAATCACTCAAAAATATTTTAAAATGAGAGAGATATGAATTTTGTGCCAAAACACTCTAAAGGTTGAAACCCTTGAAAAAATCATTCCACTTCCGGCCACTTTTCAGTGACCAAAACGGGTCCAAATTTAATGTTGAAAACTGAAAACTATAGTTCGGGAAGATACGAATCCAACGAGTCCGATTGGGCTTCAATCGGAGTTATAGATTTCATTCTATGAAGATTTTTGTAAAGGACCCCAAACTGAAAATAAAACCAAAAAATTAGAAAAAAATTAAAGAATTATTGACCGGTTCAGGTTTTCGGCTAACCGGCGGAACTTTCCGGCGGCTGGTTCACCACTTTTCCGGCCGGTTCTTGGACCTAAAATTTTCTATAATTGTGAAGAATATTAAGATATTTTATTCAGAATTTTTATGGTTAGTTATGTAATTGTTAAGTAATTAATGGTTGAAACTCATTTAAGTCATTTAAAACTTACTAATTAATAACTATTGATACTATTAAATGATTATTAAACTAATTAACATACAATTTAAATGTAATTAACTACTTAATTATTAATTAAGTTCTATTATGTGATAATTAAGTAGATTTAGTGTTAATAAAGTAACTAGTTATTATTTAATTATGATTAAATAATAATTAGAGTTAAACAAATAATTAATTAATATTTAAATAATAATTAAAGAACATTTAAGTAAGATTAAAGGATTACTTACTTACATTAACATAAAAGTTTATAAAATAATTATTTATTATTTAATTAATATTAAATAATAAATAAGGACAAGTAGTAATTAATTATTCTTAATTAATAAGAAAGAATAATTAAAGATTTAGTTAAGTGAATTAATTATTTATTATTTAATTAATATTAATTAATAAATAAGGTCAAATGTTTATTAATTATTCTTTAAATAATAATAAGGAATGATTAAAGACTAATGAAGTAAATAAATCAATTATTTACTATTTAAGGATAAAGAATTAATTGATTATTATTTAATTAATATTAAATAATAATTAAAGATAAATAATGATTTGATTATACATTATTTAATTAACATTAAATAATGAGAAAATTTATTTGGTTATTATTTATAATTACATAATAACTAAAGGTAATTAATTAATTACTATTTAATTAATGCTAAATAGTAATCAAATGAAGATGGAGTTAATAAATAAAGAGAATTTGAATAACTCCTTAATTAAACAATTATAAATTGTTTAAAGATATATATCTTTTAAGAAAAATACTTTTTCATTAATCTAAGATTAGTAAAATGATTAATGATTGTGTATTATGTTATGTATAGTTTGTAATGAATATATCTATTAAATAGATAGCCGAAATGACGTAAGAAAATACGTACATGTGCTAACGGGATAAAATGTTTATATATGAGACAACGGTTCCAGTTAACTCATGAACATATAAAGTAATAATAAAATTATTATTATTCAAGAAATAATATAGTACGTTGAATTTTCTATAAAGGCTATATATTAGTTGTGTAAATCCCGAATTAGCAAGTAAAGGCGTAAAATATTCCTAAAAAGGAATATAAATTATTTAAGACCTAATGTGTAAAATATTTACATATTAAAAATGTAAGAGACCTTTATTTTGTATTAAAGGGTTGAAATGAGTTATATTTCTAAATAAACCGATTATGGTTTTGAAATAAGGATAAATAATATTAGTTTTTATAAACTAATAATTAATAATAATAAATATACATGCATGGTTGTGACATATTTAATTATCTAATATATGTGTGCATGTAAACACAATTGTGTAGGATTTGTGGGGAGACTCTAAATTAAGTTATAGGGGTAATCTCCAATCAATGCAAGTTTCCTAACTTGAACTTGAGTTGTTATTGTAAAGCATGTTCGTGATTAATCATTGTTGATTATATCACATCTATGATTATTGATTCGCACTTAGTGCATGTTGCATATGTTCACCAGGTATGAAGGCTGATCACCTTCATTACCATAAGGTTCAGTTATGTAAATTTATTCATGCTATTTCACAATGGTTATATTGTTGAAAGTCAGCCAGCTTATTGTTCATTCTTTTCAATCATGATATATCTTTTCTTGAAATTAAATTTGCTGGGCAAACTTGTTGCTCACCCTTGCTATATCATGATAAACATTTCAGATTAAAGAAGAAACTTCGGACACAGTCAAAGACAAAGACAGTTCCAGTATTAGTTTATTGTACAGATAAAACTTTTAATAGTAGTATATGCAAATGACATTGTATGTCGGATAAGATATTGAATTCAGGTATTGAGTTAAGGTTTCAGACCTTGGAAATTATGTTGTAAAGGTTATTGTATAAATAATTTATGTTTATATCTTCCGCAATAGTTATAGAAATGATGTATCGTAACGTACCAGGTCCGAGTTTTTGGGGACCCGAATTTGGAGGCGCTACAGAACTATTCTTAGATTCCTTAACCAGTTCATGTAATTCGGCCCGGTTAGTTTGTTAGCATTTAGTATGCTACACAGTGAAATTAGTGATTTCGACATTTTTAAATTTTTGCATGTGAAAAGATAATATTTTAACAAACATTCATTTAATTAATTATTTGCATACCAAAATAAATTAGGTCTTATTTTAAATTGGTATCTCCCACTATTTTATTCAAAATATATTACCCTCACTTATATAGTTTGACAAAATTTAATTAAAGATTTGCTAGTGAGATTAAGGATCCTATTTCAAATGTATATAGCCTTGTGTGTGCACAACAAACTATATATAAGTAAATAGGTAGAAAACTCTTGTCAATTACATCATCATGTAACTTCTTGTATTTTCCCTCTTAGATCATAATGGTCAAGTGTGTGCACATCCGAACTAAAATGATTTAAGTTAAGTTCAACCTAGCACTCCATATATTCAAAAAAGTAAAATATTATCTTTATGAGTGCACAACAAAATAATATTGTTCAATTTTCTTTATAAGCATCAATTGTGATTAAATTAACATCTTAAATACGTACTACTTGCCTTGTGTGTGTACAACAAACTCATATTAAATATTTAATTCTCTATTAATTTTATCATGCTAGAAGGCGACGTTCGATATTCCAAATATCTTTGAACGCTTTAGACTGAATATAATTCCTTTGCGGGATTTGTTATTATTAGTCTCATCTTGTTTAGCGCGCATGCACACACACACACACACACACACACACACACACACATATATATATATATATATATATATATATATATAAAATACGCGTCATTTTATAAAACATGCGAAATATATTTGCATAAAATATAATATATATAATACTAACATGCACACATAGAATACTATATTCTACCCAGATTGATTATGGACTTTTATTCTAGTTTGGTTCACTAGAGCCACCAAATGAACCAAAAGGTAAAACCTAGGAGTGCAAGAATGATCCAGGCCAAACTGGAATGTAAAAAATTAATATATACAGTTAGTATATATATATATATAAAAATAATAAAAAGGCCACGAAGTAGAAATCCAGGCCCAAATAAGTCAAAAAAAATTATATATGTATATATAGTTATATATATAAAAGCATTAAACTACCACTGATTTGACATCCGGGCTTGACAGAATTGAAAAGTTTGTATATATATAGTTAAATATATATAAAAAGCCAGTCAAACCGGGACTGGGAAGATAACCCAGTCCAGTGAAGAGCATGTATGCGTAAATATATGTATATATAAGCTAATAGAAGCCGCGGATTGTCAATTCGGGTTGTAAAAATTCCAAAAAACGGTTATGCAATGAAGGTCAGAAAGAACCATAACAGTGATCCCGAGTGGAAACAGCGTAAGTTAGCCCAACGGATAAACTGCGTGGAATCGAAGACCTGGTTATGAACCTATCTTATTGGACTCAAAAAAAGTTTACTCCCATGTCATTGCGACAATCTCGACGAGGGCTTTCAGGAAAGGTACATCACACCTCAAACAGACGCTCCGATCAAAAGTTAGAAAATTTTGAATCTTACCTCGCATTGTTCAGAGTGCACGTACTTTGATGCGATGAGACCCACCACCCAGACCCTGCCATGTGGAGCCGCAGGTATAGTGGAGGCAGCCACAGGTGGGCCCGTTTCCATCGGGTCTATAAATATAAGTGCACCCATAGCTCATTTTATATAGAAAAACGCTCTAAACCTCTACCCGTTTCATTTCTCAGTCATATTCTTGTACTCTAAACCCAAATTTTATTACTCTAACACGAAGATATACTTATATACTACCATATACCAGAAATTAACCTGTAGAAACGGACGTTTAAAGCCTACGATCTGGCAAAAAGCCTGTGTAGCAGTCCATAATGAATATTTTTATGATCAGAATGTTACTACTACTTCATTACGCATTTATACACTTGCACATTTAGTTTCGTTTTCTGATTATGCTCGGAACTCAGTTCCGTGGTCGTTTTTGCTTACGATTTCGTATATTGTAGTACATAAACTCATTTTCTGGTGTTTCTACAACTCAGATCGTCGATCCGTCGCTTCTAACGGCATATATATATATATATATATAATTGTATATATATATATATAATCTTGCTGACTTATTTGGGCCTGAATTTCTACTTCGTGGCCTTTTTATTGCTTTAATATATGTATACTAACTGTATATATTAACTTTTTACATTATAGTTTGGCTTGGATCATTCTGTTGCCATTTTACTGCTTTTATAAATATATATATACTCATATTTCTATCCGGGCAAATGATAGAATGTTCGTCGCCCTTTACCGTTTTTTAAATATATATTCACATTTTGTCCAGCCTGGATTACTCCGTGGCTTTTTACAGCTTATATAAATTTATATATATATATATATATATATATATATATATATATATATTCTTTCAAGTCCGGGCACAGGAGTGAAAACTCATCGCCCTTTATAGTTTTTATACATATATTTCAATTCTGTCGAGCCTGGATCATTCTGTGTCTCTTTTACAGTTTATATATATATATATATATATATATATATATATAACTTCTACTCTTTTTTGATTAAATTGTTGTTTTAAATATTCATTTGATATGAATCGGCACTGACATCTCTTTGGGCGAACTAGATTTCTTTAAATCTCGTCAACTCTAGCTTTCAAACGGTTCAAAATAGGTTCAGACGGAATCGGGAAGCTAGAATGGCTGAGATTTACTTAAATCTAGCAATTTTTCTAGTTTCATTTCTGAAAGCAACCTCGCGGCCCTTAGATCGCTATCTAGTGGAAACTAGACTCTTCAGCTACGCGCAGGCCAGGATTAACTGATGAATCCTTGGTTCTGGAGACATCTGGATGTAAATATATATTTTTTGTGCATATTTGAGCTGTGCAGGTTTATTGGCTTCCCTCTGTGAGCTTAGGAATTGTGGGATTCATGATCAAACTGATTAGAATCTGATTCCCAAGATGGACAAACTCCACTTTACAAATGTACCCTGCCAGTTTTTCTGTAAAAATGTACATCCGAAAGACCTTAAAACGGTTATCCGGGTTTAAGGTCTCAACATAATGAGAATAATGGTTTGTAGTGTCAGAGTCACTCCGATGGCTGTCATGCCCATGAGAAGACCGACACTTATATAATCTGTGGTCGAGGATGCTTCGCAGCCCGACAATCACCATTCATATTGAGCCAAAAGGCTAAAAAGTTAAAATGGAAGTATCAGCATGCTTCAATTCCTACGTGAGTGTAAGGGTTTGAAACCTGTTTTCAAAACATCATTTTAATAATCTTGTCTAAAAAAGAGACTTTGGCAAATCAAATCAAACCCTTCATATATTGGTTTAACGAAGAACGTCCATACTTTCAAATTAATCAAGCATATGCCTAATTTCTTCCAGCATTCACACAATATTTCAGATTTAAAAGGAAATATTGAAAAGATGTGGTACCGTGTTTATACAGGAGTTGTGGGGTGCCTAACACCTTCCCCACACTTAACCAAGCCCCCGAACTTAGGACTTCTGTTTCAAAGATTCAGTTTCGACAGTGTCCAGCAATTGGGCCTCTTTTCAAACAAAACTCGATTGAGTTGGTACAACCATTTCAAATCTACCAACTGGCGACTCTGCAAATTGTTCAAATCGTCGACATGATACATGTTGGTCTTTTCCTAAAAAACCCTTCAAAACCTTTTTCACAAAAAAAAAGATAAAATAAGGGTAGACAAAACTTAGGAAGAGAGAAAGATTCGGGTCCAACTCGAACCGGATTTTTTCCCGACGTCGACAGGTGGCGACTCTGCTGGGGAAAGTAGAGGGCTTAGGCCGCGTTCAAATCTTTTCCAAATTCCCCTTTTCATATATGTGTATGTGTGAATGTTGCGTCTCTACATTGAATGAATGCGTGAATGCTGCATCTTTCTATTGAATTTGTGTGAATGAATACTTTGCTTTATATTAGTGCTTCACACAAATATTATTGCTTCGCACAAATATTAGTGCTTCGCACAAATATTAGTGCTTCGCACAAATATTAGTGCTTCGCACTAATGTCATTATATGCATATGGTAAGACGCGATGAATGTGAATGTATATTGTGTGATTCATCCACCAGGAGGCAAACCTGTCGGTGACAGAGTAGTGTCTTCGACGACGGCTAAGTCTTCGGGGGCTCATGAAAAAGCACCACTCAGATCCGCTCCAGTTGAAAGATCGGATTAATTTCCCCTCTAGTAGATTGCAATGATCTGGGGACCTTCATGCCTAAAAGTCACGAGAGTAGCCTAAGATAGGTCAGCCTCTGATTAACCAAATCCGAAGGGAAGCTTCTTATGCCTTTCTCTTTCAATTCAATATCAAGTTTTCAATTCCAATGTAAATATCATAATGTAAATGTACATTCCATGTCATGTAAAGCCTGTCATGCTATCCTGTTATTAAAAGAATTGACCTCTGTTTTACAGGATAAGAGTTAAAAACCCCCACACCTAACACATTGCATAACATGTATATGGTTAGTGTCTATCAAGACTAAAGTACCTATTCGTCTTGTAGGTAAGAGTGGTCTCATTACTAGATCATAAATCTAAAAAGGCACAAAGCCTATCCACCGACATGGTTGAAAGTGGCCAACACGAGTCAAGTTCCGTATCTCGAAAGGAGTTTGAAGGACTTAAGAATCAAATAGCAGAATTGGCAATCCTCCTAAAAGGACAAAGTAAAAGTACTCATGGTCAGACAACGCTCAATCAAATAGAGTCCTCCTCACAGGGTGGCAATCAAAGTGCTGACAAAAAGGGGGAAATGCATATCCCTGAACCTCGATCTAGTCAAAGAACCAACAAAACCCCTAAAATTACAAATCTTAGGGAAGATCGAAAAACTGGCGATATCCGAAGGAAAGTCTAACAAATGGAAGAAACCATCTGGGCAATCAAAGGGAGTGGAAACCTTGGAAGTGTCACCTATTTAGATCTCTACATATTCCCAGGGGCTAGATATCCTGACAAATTCCAAGTCCCAGAGTTTGAAAAGTACAATGGGGCAGGCGATCCCTATACGCACTTGAAGGTATACATTGGTGAGCTAGGGTCTTATGCTGAAGATGAAAGCCTCAGAATGCAGCTTTTCTGAAAGAGTCTCACTGGAGAGGCTAGGACATGGTATGCCCTACTTGATAATGCAAAAATCCACAGTTGGGAAGAGCTTGCTCATGCCTTCCTGACTCAATACAGCTTCCAGTCTCAGATGGCTACGGATCGGTATCAAGTGTCCAAGGTTAAAAAGCAGAGTACTGAGTCTTTTCGTGAGTATGCCCAAAGATGTAGACGTCTGGCAACACAAGTCAGCCCGTATATGACATAAACTGAAATGGTGATTACTTTCATAAACATCCAAGAGGCACCTTACTATGAGAGGATCCTAGCTGGAATAGGAAAGTCATTCTCAGAGATGATCAAACACGGAGAAATGACAGAGATGGGCCTGAAAGCAGGCAAGATTAAAGTTCTCACGGCCTTGAAAGTTGTCGCCGAGCATATACAGTCTGGCAACTATGCGAGTGATCCCATGAGGATACCTAGGAAAGGCGATGAAGATGTATCCCTCATTGTATAGGGGCAGTCTAGGAGACCCAACCATAGTCCCCCCATCTGGAAGAAGGAATGCAATCTGTCATTCCAACAACAAACTACGTTCAACCAATACCAGGACAGAAAGAGAAAATTTGAAAGAAAGAAAAATCGGGTGTTCACTCCGCTAGGCGACTCCCTTGAAAACATGTTGGTGATGTTAATAGATCACAAGAAAATTACCAAACTGGCTCCATCTCTGGATCCAAAAAGCAAAAGATACAATCCTAGCCATAGATGTGCTTACCATTCAGGATCTCCAGGACACGATACACAAGATTGTTGGTACTTGAAGCATAAAATCCAAAACCTAATCAAAAATGGCGATGTTATGGTCCAACAACCTGACCATCCAAATGTCAACACCAACCTTCTAATGCCGCATGATACAGAGTGAGTAAACATGATAGGGTCAGAAAGCGATGAAATGCATCCAAATCGTAAATACATACAAAGGATGGATGAATACCCCCAAAGGAACAGAACAAATGTCCTATAGCTAAAAAATCCAGAGGAGGGTATGATAGTGATGCAAAAATTGGATACGATCCAACATCAAGTAACTCTTCTAGCAAATCTGATAGTACACCAACATCAGGATACAAGGCAGCTTTTCACTCAACTATCAGAAAGCCAAGAGAAAGAGGAGGTTATTCAGAATGTAAGTGTATCTCCCTCCAAGATCAGTCAGCTAAATGAAGAAGATCAAAGCATGCTGAGCAGACGAGAAAGGTGGAATGGTAAAATTACTAGAAGATATTGCCAAAGGAAAAATCATCGGGAGGAATGCGAATTCCCAAATAGGAAATATCAAGCAACATTTCAAACATTGGCAAACCCTCGAAATCTTACGGCACCGAGAGTCGGGGGATAGTATGCGGAGAAGGGTATTCATGCCTTTGGGGGACTAGTTGGAAAATGTGTTAGCATTGTTGGTGGCACAGAAAAATATTACTGAGTTATTACCTCCTGCCAAGCCTGAGATGAAAAGTTATAATGCCACTAAGATATGTTTCTACCATTCTAACTCACCTAGACATGCAACTGAGGAATGTTGGTCTCTAAAGCATAAAATCCAGGATCTTATTAAAAATGGAGAACTGAAGATAGAAGTCCCCATGACCAGAAAAGGCGAAAGGGAAATAAAGAGCTTAAGATGTCCACTCGAGACAGGTAGTTCAAAGGAGGTGACGGATGTAAGCACCAATCCTGGCAGAGCACAAGGTGGACTGATCTTAATGGCAGAAGTGATAGAGGAGACAAAAGAGTCCTCTAAGGAAATTCATCCGCCATCATCAAATATCTTGTTTCCCAAAGCCAGCAACCACATTCCTGATTTCATACTCACATCCTCTCAAGCCTATGAGAAAGGTGAAGGAATAGATAAAGAAAAAAGTGGTGAAGTTGTCAGGGAAGCCAACCCATCAAGGAATCTAGAGTTCATCCCTTTCGGCGATGAGTTCAGTTTGAGCCTCCTTAAGGGATATGCTGATTTAGGAGGCGATCAAGTTATGGCCGGGATTGAAGATATTCAGAACCAAGCGGTAACCTCTATCACGACCCTCGAAGGCAACATAACCAATGACAACTGGACTATCAGGCCTCAGCTAGCCATAAAGACGTAGATCAAGAGGAAGGTTGCGAGTTCTAGGAGATGTTGGAACGTTATCACTTTCTTAGCGTTAAGCCTTTTATTTTCCATGCATCAAAAAAATTAAAAAAATCAAAAAATCAAAAAATCAAACTAATCAGGTCTTGTCCAAGCCTGAACTACGAATGACCTGATCTCCTCAATCCACGGGAGAACGTAGGCAGCCATTCCTGGTGCGGTCAAACCAAAACAAAAAGTTCAAAAACCCATCAAAATAAACTCAAACTCAAAAGAGACACTTCTCAAACCTCTCAAAGAAAACTTGAACTACGAATGACCTGATATCCCTCCACCCGTGAGTACTTAGGCAGCCATTCATGGTGCGGTGTGACCTTCAAAGAAAGAAAAAAAACCCAATAAGAACCAGTCCCAAGACACTGAAACTCGATAAAACCCAAATTTTATCAAGTCTCCCTGGTCAACAGACCCAACGACACCTCAAATGTCATTCCATCAAATTCGGCACAAGTCCCGAAAGGAAGAGACATCGATAAATCAATACTACCCGTCACAGGGATGAAATGACAATCATCATAGGATGCAACCTGTCAGCAACTCATCACTCCTGATGTGTGAGAAAACTTGATCTTTTTTATCCCACAGAAGCACATAGGTTACCGTTGTGCCAAAGTCTATCTCATACCCGACAACCTGTTCCCTGAGCAAAAGGCCATGGATTAAACCTCAAAGATCAAGCCAAATCCGGTTAAAGCCATCACATCACCAACCATCATAAGTCCTTAAGTCCAATTCAATGGAATTCGCAGGCCTTTCGATATCAACCATCAAAGTCAATTGCGCCCACAAGTCAAAAATAATAACTGGGGCATTCAAGCATCAAGACCCAAATCCACTACATGTTCACCATGTGGTTCCATAGGTAAAATACTCTTGCAATCTTGGCATCTCATCAGCCTATCTATCAATGCGACTACCCTAGACAATAAGCAAGACTGGGGCAAGTTTAGAATCAATGACAACCCGATGTTAGGGCCCATACAATAAGATTGGACCAATTTTAGAAATTATGATAACTCAACACTGCGGCATTTGTCAACCATCCAAAGAAAATGCACCAGTCGACACCATCAGCATGGTCTGTTATCATCAAAGCTTCCATTATTGGCTATCCGGTATGATTAATCTATCTATTCCAGTCATAATTTTCTTAGAATATTGCGATCCACTGATAAGGTATGACTCTTTCATCTCTTTATGTGCTTTCAATTTCCAGTCACATGCATTGGCAATGGTATACATGTTAAGTATAGATAAATCTTGCGTTAGAATATTAGGAAAAGGTTTTAAAAAGAGAAGATTTTTGCTTAACTTGTTATGAATTGGATTAATTCTGATAAGCGCCCGTGAAGTAAGAATCCCGGGAACGATTAGAGAATTAAGATAATTCAACCTTTTGATTAGGCACGCCATCCTAGCTTAAAGCACTTTTTGGAACAAACTCGACCTCATATGCATGTTTGCACTTTGCGATCGCCCTAACTCTTAGTTATGGGGTATGAAACTATGGCGACAAGGGTGACAGTTAGTAGCCAGCCGAATATCTCGAATAGTGGTCTGGATTACTCGAGTTATTAAACCTTAGGGGTGTCTTTACACTTGGTGACCTAAATCCATCTGGTTTCAAAGTCACCGGCCTAACGCTCAGTACATGGGTAACTCAGTGCCTAAGAAAACGAGCATTACAAGAAGAAGAAGGCAAAACCTGAGCGGATCCGAATTATGGCCTAGGTTACTTGAGTAATTAATCCCGAGGGGTATCTCTACACCTGATGCCCTAAAGCTGTCTGGTTTGGGAGTCACCGGCCCAACACTCTCTACATAAGTAATTTAGAGCCTAAGAAAATAAATCTTGTACAAGCTCAGGAGAAGATCAAAAAGAGTAGTCCGCCTGACTTGTCTTGAAGTGTGGCCTTTGTTACTCGAGCTAGTAAACCCGAAGGGGTGTCTTAACACCTAGTTCTCTAAAGTCATCTAGTTTGGGAGTCATTGGTCCAAAACTCATTAAATGGGTATCCCTGAATAGCCTAAGAAAACGAGAAAAAGTTAAGTGAGGAAAGAAAAAATTTTGCAAGATAAAAATGAGATCACCTAAAGTCATAGAAGAGAAACCCTTGGTAAGGGTTGCGTTACTCATAGTGCACATGTCATATGATGTTAATTCTGTGAATAACAGTGTCTAGAGAAAAGATGAGGTGTATCGGATAGAGTGAGATAAGTCTTTTGAATCTAATCCTACCCATAAAAAATGACCATGGATGCTTAAAAGTTTTCTGGCGATGTCACAACTTGTCAATCGAATTTTTTTGATTTCTTTGAGAAAAATTCAATTTCAAGATCTTTAGCAATAAGATAAAAGCTCAGTGAATACAAGCATTCAATTGCATAAACTTTAACTTCAAAGGCTTCATTCACTAGATAATACTAACGGCCCGAGCCATCAAGCTTTTGGCACATTTTGTTATTTATCCAATGTGGAGGATATTGATCACTCTGGATGTGGTCAACAAATGAAGTTTCTTCTATGAACCCCAATAACAACATGCGAAAGGGCTGGGGCATTTCACCATTCGATGAAATGGAAGGAGTCTCCGGCGGGACTAAGCTCCTTATCAAAAGAAAAGGAAGAACACCTGAAAGAAATCAAGGCAACCTAAGTTTGCTCCGATAAAAGAATGGAAAATTCTCGAGAGAGTCCTTAACTCGGAAAAAAGTAGATGCCCGAGGATAAAATTTTTGGCAAATAAAATCTACATCATCAAACATGTCAACATGCGCCAAGTCCTCACAAGTCGGGGCCTCTACACCAAAGTTCAAATATGGGCAATGAAATAATCGGCTACATCCTCCAGGACATCAGCAACACCCAGGTAATAAGCTAAGCCAACATCTAACCCAGCAGGGTCGCAAATAAAAAGCTTGTCCCTTTTCACACTCAATGATCAAACCGTTGGCGTCAATCCAGCGTGGTGATGAGTAGGTGTCATACCTACGAATTAGGTATTGTTTAAGCTTAATTATTGTTACCTTTAAGTGTTTTTAGGATCTATTTATTTGTTTTTGTGTTTATTTCTTGTAGGTGGAGCTGGAAGGGAAGATATGTCATCTTGAAGGAGAAAACAATTAAAAAGAAGTCAAAAATAGGCTTAATGGCATTTTTGCAATTACATAGTCCTGGTCAAGCGCCTAGGCGCTTGGATTTGCACTAGGATGAGTGCGCACTCATGCACGATTTTAGAAGCCAATTTATGCTACTGAGTAAAAAACGTGGGCTACTGCATGGAAATTAGGTTTTGGATATAAATTAAGGGAAAACAGTGAAAAGGAAGATACAACGTAACAAGGATTTGCAGAGATAGATCGATGGAGCATACGAAGGAGATTTACAAAAGGTTGAAGATCAAGTTAGAGATTTGGAGCGGCTTAATAGTTTCTTCTATCTCTTTCATCTATCTTTAATTTTGTATCTTTGGGATGTTTGGATTATTAATTTGGATGATGTTTTCCTTTGTCATTATGAACTAAACGTTTCATTAAGATCGCAACGAAACTTAGGATGTAATTTGAATTTGAAGCTTCTTATTTAATTTAAGTTAATTACTCTTGAATCGTTTATCATATCTTGTGGTAATTGATTAATTGCCTGATCAACAGTTACCGGGATAATTTATACGAAATTGGAAAATGGAGTATGAGTTTAGATCTAGGTATGACAGCATCTGTTCATATAATCTGAATAAGGTTAATATGATTAGCGTATAGGATAGGAATATACCTATATGTCTTTTTGTAATCATTGAAAGAATCTGTGCTTGAAATCCTAATTATCATAATTCATATAGGAATATAGTGGTTTAATTAGTTAGGGTGTTCCTTGTAATTCTATTGCGTAATTGCTGGACTTATAAGGATTCGTTTATGTGTTTTCAGAAGAAGTACTTAAATATTATAAAGAATTCTTGGTTAGTGATTCATATTGATTAAATAATTAAATGAGGAGTGTATTGGTTTAAATGAAATACTAAGGGAAGTTGTGATCTTAACCTATTCCCTCTGCATTCATTCTTGTGACTTTATATTTTAGTAGTTAATTTTAATTCTCAAAATCACAATCATTATTCGTAGTTTAATTTAGAATTAATTGAATTAAAATTGGTATTTGATAATATTGATCTATTTCCTCGTGAGAACGATATCCTTGCTTGCTAAATATTACAAACGAACACGTATACTTGTGTGATTAATTGCTGTTAATAAAATAGGCAACACATGGCATCGAGGAAGGATCCGGTGATGTAAGTCGTCGAACACTACTTCAGCAAATATATCAGGATATCTTACTAGTAAAGCCATCAGTGCTTGAACCGCCAGAGGGACCAGCACTAGGTCCCGATTCAGAAATAAAAATGGCAGCCTCTGCGAGATCCCCACCAAAGACAACATATGAAAGGGGAACATCTGAATCTACTATGCGAATGACAAAAGGAGCCATACAGGAGTTGAAGCTGATAGGCCTATCAAAATCCATGATTGAAAATAAAATCCAAATCGCCTCAGAAAGGGTGAGGTATGGTTCTACATTATTGCAATTAAGCATATGCATCAACCTAGGATAAATTGAGATCATCATATCATGCCTGGTCTGCACATGTGCAACAAGCGCTATATCAGCGCACATCTCCATTAAAAAGTTTAGCATGTATACCCAGTAGAGTTAAATATCCATATGCATTAAATACCCAGACTCGAGGAAAAATTTTGCTGTGGAAAACTATCGTTCGAGTAGGCATCTAGACAGTCTGGTGATCAACCATTGTCAACTACCATCAAGGTAGGCTTCATTGTCAACTACCATCAGGGTAGGCACCATTGTCAACTACCAGCAAGGTAGGCTTCATTGTCAAACTACCAACAAGGTAGGCACCGTTGTAAACTACCAATGTAAACATCGGAACGATCTGATGATTTCAGAACATCATCCCCAGCAGAAATGTAGAAAACATTTCAGTTTATCTTCATCAAACAAGCATCGGTAACACCGATAAAAATCAAACCGTTGGAGTCAACAACAGCATAGACATCAGCAGCACTGATGAAAGTCAACCATTGAAATCAGCCCCAACATAGGCACCGATAAGGGTAAGCGATTTGCGATTTGCGATGCGATATGCGATTTGCGAAGAGCGAAATGCGATTTGCAAAAATATTTTAACATTCATTGCATTGCGGTTTTGATCATTAATATCTTATCATATTTCAAGTGTCTAGCAATCTTTATCCTGTTCATTCCATTGCATTACATAAATATGATAAAGAGGGGCATCTGTAGACACTCAAAATTTTATTTTCCTGTTACTAACCCTGTATGAGGGAAAAACTATCTTCTCAGCCCCAGTCACCAATATCGGGATGCCAACTCAGCCCTGGTCACCAATACTAGGATGTCATCATAACCCCGTTCTCAATATCGGGCCATCAGATCAACCCCGGTCTCAATATCGGGCCATCGGGTCAACCCCGGTCTCAATACCGGGCCATCAGGTCAACCCCGGTCTCAATACAAGGCCATCAGGTCAACCCCAGTCTCAATACCGGGCCATCAGGTCAACCCTAATCTTATTACCGGGATCTCCAACTCAGCATCCGTCACAACCTGGGAGGTACAGTTAAACCCCGGTCACAATAGGGAGATCCAGTTCAGCCCCAAAGATAACCATGGGAAGCCAAATCCACAGGAGACCACCCTGGGAGGGGAAAAATGCTTATTTTATCAACTTAAAGCTGATTAGGTCAAACTCAAGCCAAATTGATGCCACGAAGGTCAGGAAGAACCATAACGGTGATCCCGAGTGAAAATAGCGCAAGATAACTCAACGAATAAACTACGAGGAATTAAATACCTATTTATGAACTGGTCATTTTGGACTCTAAAAAGGTTTACTCCCATGTCATTGCAACACTCTCGACGAGGGCTTTCCGGAAAGGTATAGCACACCTCAAACGGACGCTCCGATCAAAAGTTAGAAAGTTTTAAATCTGACCTCGCATTGCTTAAAATGCACGTACTTCGATGCAATGGGACCCACCACCCAGACCTTGCCATGTGGAGCCACAGGTAGACTGGAGGCAGTCTCAGGTGGGTTCGCTTCCATCGGGTCTATAAATATAAGTGCACCGCCAGCTCATTTTATATAGAAAAATGCTCTAAATCTCTGCCCATTTCATTTCTCAGCCATATTCTTGTACTCCAAACCCAAATTTTATTACTCTAACATGTAGATATACTAATATACTACCACATACCAGAAATTAACCGGTAGAAACGGACGTTTATAGACTACGATTTGGCAAAAAGCCGTGTTGCTGTCCATTGTGAGTATTTTTACGATCAGAAAGTTCCTACTACTTCATTGCGCATTTATACACTTGTACGTTAAGTTTTGTTTTCTGATTATGCCCAGAACTCAGTTCTGCGGTCGTTTTTGCTTACGTTTTCGTACATTTTAGTACATAATCTCATTTTTTGGCATTTCTACAACTCGGATCGTCGATCCGTCTCTTCTAACAGATTTTATATATAAATATTTTCATTTCTAACAACTTAGCCGGACTGGGTTATCTTCCTAGTGCGGGTTTGGCTTTTTTAAGTATATATTTAGTTGTATATATACTAACTTTTTCAATTATGTCAAGCCCGGATGTCAAATCCGTGGCAGTTTATTGCTTTTATATATATAACTATATATATATATATATATATATAATTTTTATGACTTATTTGGGCTTGGATTTCTACTTTGTGGCCTTTTTATTACTTTAATATATATATACTAACTATATATATATATTAACTTTTTACATTCCAGTTTGGCCTGGATCATTTTGTGGCCTTTTTACTGCTTTTATAAATATATATATACTTATATTTCTGTCTGGGCAAAGGATAGAATGTCTGTCACCATTTACCGTTTTTTATATATATATTTACATTTTGTCCAGCCTGGATTACTCCGTGGCTTTTTACAGCTTTTATAAATATATATATATATATATATATATATTTCCATTCCAGTCCGGGAACAGGAGTGAAAACTCATCTCCCTTTACAATTTTTATACATCTATTTCAATTCTGTCGAGCCTAAATCATTCTGTGGATCTTGTACAATTTATATATATATTTACATTAAGTCGAGCCTGGATTATCCCGTGGCTCTTTTAATGCTTTTCGGGCATCGGAGTGAAAACTCATCGCCCTTTACAGCTTTCGTATATATATATAACTATATATATATATATATATCTTTTACTCATTTTTGATTAAATTGTTGCTTTAAATATTTATTTTATATGAATCGGCACTGACATCTCTTTGGGCGAACTAGATTTCTTTAAATCTCGCCAACTCTAGCTTTCAAACGGTTTAAAATAGGTTCAGACGGAACCGGGAAGCTAGAATGGCTGAGATTTTCTTAATTCTAGCAATTTTTTTAGTTTCATTTCTAAAAGCAACCTTGCGGCCCTTAGATCGCTATCTAGTGAAAACGAGACGCTTCGATTACGTGCAGGCCAGGATTTACTGAGGAATCCTTGGTTCTCGAGACATCTGGATGTAAATATATATTTTTTGTGCATGTTTGAGCTGTGCAGGTTTATTAGCTTCCTTCTGTGAGCCTAGGAATCATGGGATTCATGATCAAACTGATCAGAATCTGATTCCCACAATGGACAAACTCCACTTTACAAATGTACCCTGCCAGTTTTTTTGTAAAAATATACATTCGAAAAGACTTTAAAATGGTTATTCGGGTTTAATGTCTTAACATAATGAGAATAACGGTTTGTCGTGTTAGAGTCACTCCGATGGCTGTCATGCCTATGAGAAGACCGACACTTGTATATTCTATGGTCGAGGATGTTTCGCAGCCCGACAATCACCATTCATATTGAGCCAAAAGGCTAAAAAGATAAATAGAAGTATCAGTATGCTTCAATTCCTACGTGAGCGTAAAGGTTTGAAACCTGTTTTTAAAACATCATTTTAATAATCTTGTATAAAAAAGAGACTTTTGCAAATCAAATCAAACCCTTCGTATGTAGGTTCAACAAAACACGTCCATACTTTCAAATCAATCAAGCATAGGCCCAATTTCTTCCAGCATTCACACACACATTTCAGATTTAAAAGGGAAATATTGAAAAGATGTGGTACCGTGTTTACACGGGAGTTGTGGGGTGCCTAATACCTTCCCCACACCTAACCAATCCCCTGAACTTAGGACTTCGATTTCAAAGATTCAGTTTCGACAGTGTCTAGCAATTGGGCCTCTTTTCAAACAAAACTCGGTTAAGTTGGTACAACCATTTCAAATCTACCAACTGGCGACTTTGTAAAACGTTCAAATCTTCGGCATGATACATGTTGGTCTTTTCCTAAAAATCCCTTCAAAACCTTTTTCACAAGAAAAGATAAAATAAGGGTAGACAAAACTTAGGAAGAGAGAAAGATTCGGGTCCAACTCGAACCAGATTTTTTCCCGACTTCGACAGCCGAGTTACTCATTTTTTTTTAAAATCGTGAGCAACGCTGCGGCGCCCCTGTATACTGCAAACCGGCGCCAGGTCACCCATTTGAAAACCTGAACCGGCGCTGCAGCGCTCGGATTATACTGTAATCCGCCGCTGCAGCGCCAGAGTTCCGAAACTATTTTTCTAATTCGTGAATTATGCAATTTTTTCCCAAAAACATGATTCCATGCCAATAATTATGCCCAACAAAATTGTTCTAAACACATATCAATATACATATCAAATCTGAACAATTAATAACTTGCATAAATGTTTGGCTATGTTGCCACTGTTAGGTTTGTAAGATTCATGGACACAATCATATTGTATAAAATTAGCTGAAGCATGGTAAATCAGAGTTTTAAATTTTTACAAACCATATACCCAGATCATCCTTTATGCACAGTTATTAATTAAACCGAAATAGATAGAGATTATTAGGTTTCATACTCTTGAAGATTCTAGCTTTCTCATGTACGAGTTCAACTCCAAATCCTTTTCGCGTTCTACTTGAATCCACCGGGTTGATTCCTTTCTTTGATCAACGTTAGACACCCAAGTGTTTGGCCTCTAGAGGTGATCGACCAAGAAAGAATAGGAATTCAAGAAGAATGGTTTTTGGCTAAACCCTAGTTTCTATCTCTATAGAATTATGTGTACTCTGCGAACTCTTGGAAAGATCATTAATCCCAAATCAAAATAACAGTCCTCTTATTTATAGATGTAGGCAACCCTCCTAAATAATTTAGAATTAGAGTTTCATATTAATTAATTAAACTCCTTTAATTAATTAGGCTTCTCAATCCTATTGGGAATAACTAATTAAACTCTTTAATTAATTAGACTCCTAATCTTATTAAGAATATATATATATATATATATATATATATATATATGAGAGTATCTTATTAATTAGTTCCAAACTCCTTTAAGAATTAAATAATAATAATAATAATAATAATAGTAAAATTAATAATAAGACTCCTCTTATTAATTTATATTTAATATTTCCATAATATTAAATAATAAATATTAAGCTATTTAATTTATTCTATCACCATAGATTAAATTAAATATACTTAACTTATTATTACGATTATGCCATTTGCTTCTTTAATAAATAATTCTTCCTTTTATGGTATGACACTTTAGGTTATCCATATTAAACCAGTTGTGAATAAAATAATTAGAACAATTCTAATCTTATTTAAATAAATAAATTAAACTAATAATTTATTTAAATAAATAACATTTATTTTATAATAAGGATAAACCTCTTTAGCGATCAACGACTTTTCAAATAATATAGATTTCAACATTAATCATAAAAGAACCTTTGAGTAAATAGTTACCGTACAATTCAATCCTTCCACCATGTAATGTCACAATTAAATATAAGACATGGAATTACTGTCAAGTCTTCTTTTATTTAATTATATGTATTTCGATTCCAAAATGCACAACTCCAAATAATGCAAATTAGAAACTTCTTTTTAATTTCATCCCACTATGGCCAAGGATTCCTGGGTTGTCATTTATCGAATCACATAGGACATATCTCTTCTTTTACTAGAAATGGTAGATTCTTTATTGATCATTCATTATCTCTATATATGACTTATTACACCCAAGCACACCCTTTGATATACCCTAAGGGTCTTAAGGGACATGTCAAAGTATAACTCATCATGCACAAGATACTATGATGATCTCAAGTCCAAAGATCACTTGTACTATTATCACAACAGAAATTCCTTGTTAGGTTTGTAAGAAATCATGGCGCAATCAAATTGCAAAAATTAGCGGAAGCATGATAAAAGCTGAGTTTAAAATTTTCTACAAACCAATTACCTAGATCATCCTTTATGCAAATTATTAATTTAAAATGATAAATAAGAAGTTCTGGAATCATAATCTTGTAGAACTAAGCTTCCACACGTACGAGTTCAACTCATTGTTCTTTGCGACCTCCTTGAATTTCCGAGATTGATTCCTTCCTTTGATCAACGTTAGTCACCCAAGTGTTTGGCCTCTAGAGGTAATCCACTAAGGATGAGGAATTGCGTGACGCCCCCAGAATAGGTCCATTCCACCCAACCCATTCTAGGTCGCCAAACATATGGTACAGAATCCAAATACAATCTTTTATAACAAAAGGTCGTGAGAAATACGACCATACAAGCTGTGATCTTCAATACATAACGTATATAATACAAAATATAAATGCTCAACTTCAGTCCTCGACAGTTACAATTATTATCACACTATTATACAAAAATAGTGAGGACTACCACTGCTCTAACTCTGCCCATCACTCTATTCCCCAACTAGTCCCTGCAAAATTCTCATTTCCTGAAGAGGACAATAGATAAAAAGGGTGAGCTCAACTAACCCAGTAAAGAATATTATGACTAAGATAATAAAGAACAATTTATCGTTAGTCTTCAACAAAATCACATAAAATACGATGGACAACAAGTTTTATATCAACAACTGCAGCGAAAATAATAATTTATCAGAAGAATTAAGTAAAAAATGATGTCTACTATATTCTATGATTTAAAAGTCCATCATCATCAATATTTTATCCCTGTCAATCAATATATATCTCAGATCAAATATTCATCTTTGCACTACGGGCCAAAGATATTCATTTGTATCACCAGTTGGTCATGTTCATCTCAACACCTGTCCAGCTTTGCATTACGGGCCAAAGATATTCATCAGGTAATCATTCATCTTTGCACTATAGGCCAAAGATATTCATCAAATAATCATCCATCTTTGCACTACAGGCCAAAGATATTCTTTTGTATCACCATTTAAGACTGAAATGATGAAAAATATTTTAAAGAACGAATCTAGTGAGATAAAGGACAAAGATTAAGGATTCGTAAATCAGTTTATCCAAGTTCAAAAATACTCTATAATAATCATTTGTGGACCAAATTCAAGAATGAAGATCAAAACTTAGATCCAATTAAAAATAGGAACCTTAACAGACAACTTGGATAATTAAAAGAAAATTTTATTTTTCGGTGAATAGTGCCGTATTCGTGAATAGTGCCGTATATGTGAATAGTGTCGTATATATGAATAGTAACCCCGACATGAAAAGGTAGAAATTTTCATAAGAATAAAATCATACTTATTGAATAGTACCATATTCGTGAATAGTGTCGTATACGTGATTAGTGTCGTATGTGAATAGTAACCCCGACGAAAAAAGTAAAAATTTCATAATAAATTTCATACCAATATTTCGATAAAATGACATTGAAAGAAATAACATCATTTACGAAAAAAAATAACATCCCTTACCTCAAAAGAATAGTACTTCTGACTGAAATATCGGATATAATGCTGAAGAAAACTTGCACTGTATAGCAACACTCAAAGTATCTAAATACTCACAAAAATACGCTCGATATTATAGAGAGAGAAAACTTCTGATTCTGGTGTGATTTTCAATTCTAACCTAAGCACCCTATTTATAAGAAAATTCTTAGAACTGTCAAAGCAGAAAGTTTAATAAAATATTAATTAAATTTTTTCTACGAATGCACTTCTTGAAAATTCATTCCAGCAGATTTTTCAGCATTCACAACAAGAAAAAAGGACAGTGGGTCCCACTCCATTCTAGAAACCCTCTACCAAAATTTAATTTTAGACCCAAAAATTCCGAAACTTCAATAATTCATAATAAATGACCCTTTTATCAGAAAAATACGAATCTTATATTCATTTTCATAGGAAATTTAATTATCTACAACTTTATAGAAGAAAGTTTTTCCAAATTTCAAATAAAAAATGTCCGAAATTCCACAAACGGATGATTTTCCACACATTCATTCTAACAAAATACTGATAAAACACATCAACACTAATTCCTTCATTAATATCCACATAAAATAAATATTTTCTTATCATATAAATTAATAATTAATTATTCATAAATAATATTACAGAATTATAATATTGACAACCAGATCGTTTTCAAGAAAGAGGGGGCTTTCCGATAAGGGTTTCTCTTTATTGGTGCGCAATTAGGTGATCAAACTTCTCGTAGACAGAACTTCCTTAGACATTGCCAATAATGCTATCTAGTAATATTATCCAAATAATATGAATTATTGATCTGATAATGGAAAATACTGTGCAGTGACAATTATTGAATTAACAATAATAAAAAAATACTGTGCAATACCGCGTGCTACTGTGCAACAACGCGTATTACTTTACTTTACCCAACGGGTATTTCAACAGTGTTAAGGATAACAACTACACCGTTATTTTTAAAAAACTCATTCTTGTCGTTTTCTTCATCCGACAGTTTAGGTTGTCTATATTAAACCGGTTGTGAATAAATCAATTAGAACAATTCTAATCCTATTTAAATAAATAAATAAAACTAATAATCTATTTAAATAAATAATATTTATTTTATAATAGGGATAAGCCTCCCTAGCGATCAACAACTTTCCAGATAATATAGATTTCAACATTAATCATAAAAGAACCTGTGAATAAATAGTTACCGTACAATTCAATTCCTCTACTATACAATGTCCCAATTAAATATAAGACATGGAATTACTGTCAAGTCTTATTTTATTTAATTATATGTATTTCGATCAGAAAATGCACAACTCCAAATAATGTAAATTAGAAACTCCTTTCTAATTTCATTCTGCCTTTGCCAAGGACTAATGGGTTGTCGTTTAACGAATCACATAGGACATATCTCTTCTTTTACTAGAAGTGGTAGATTCTTTATTGATCATTCATTATCTACATATGTAATTTATTACACCTAAGCATATCCATTGATATATCCAAAGGGTATTAAGGAATAAGTCAAAGTATAATTCATTACACACAAGATACTATGATGATCTCAAGTCCAAGGATCACTGGTACTACTATCACATTAGAAATTCCTATTGACAGACAAGTAAAACTCCATTAGGTATTCTTTAGCGAGTCACATTCAGTGTACTTATTTTCCAATAAGCATCTACATACTTGATTTAGTGTCTCCACACAAATGATCATGAGATCAATCATCCTCATCCAATGAGCAAGCAACATATGTTTCAATCTATCTGAATTTACTAATCCCCTTTTTAGTAATCCAACGATTGCGAAATATTTTAGTTTTAAGATTTCTTAGAATTTAGATCTCATTAGTATAATCAACATGATGATTCTAAAAGTATTGATTAAAACTATGGGTTACTTACATATTATAAAAATAACATAATTTAGATAATTAAATGCCTTTAATAAATGAATACTTTTATTATTAAATAAATAAGATCGTTTATAAAGTATATGGTTTATCATCATACATGATTGGCTTGTATGCACAATACTTTCAATCTCCCACTTGCACTATAACAAATCACCATAGTATCTCATACCCATCTTCTCTAAGTGACTATCAAACTACTGTTGTGTTAAAACTTTAGTAAATGGATCTACAATATTATCTTGAGAGTCTACACTCTCCAAGGTGACATCTCCTCGTTCAATGATCTCCTTGATCAAGTAAAATCGCCGCAATACGTGTTTGGATTTCTGATGAGACCTAGGTTCCTTAACCTGTGTAACAGCTCCGGTGTGTCACAGTACATGGGGACTGCTCCTCTAATGCTAGGAACCACACCAAATTTGGTTATGAACTTCTTCTTCTAAACAGCTTCCTTTGCAGCTTCATTTGCAGCTATGTACTCTGCCTCTGTCACTGAATAAACAACCGTTTGCTTCTTGGAACTCTTCCAACTCACTGCGCCTCCGTTCAAGGTAAATACATACCCCGAAACAGATATACTGTCATCTTGGTTCGTTTGAAAACTTGAGTCTGTGAAGCCCTCTAGTTTTAATTCAGACGCACCGTAGACAAGGAAATACATCCTTAGTTCTTCGTAAGTACTTTAGGATATTTTGAACTGCCTTTCAGTGCTCTTCTCCTGGATTCGACTGATATATGCTCGTTACATTAAGTGCATGAGCGACATCGGACTAGTACATATCATACCATACATGATAGATCCTATCGCTGAAGCATAAAGAATCTTACTCATACGGTCTCTCTCCTCAGGTGTCTTTAGGGCCTGTTTCTTGGAGAGACGTATTCTATGGCTCATTGGCATGAGACCTCTTTTGGAATCTTCCATGCTAAACCTCTTTAGCATCGAGTCAATGTATGTTCCTTGGGATAAGCCAAGCATCCTTTTAGATCTATCTCTATAGATCTTTATCCCCAAAATATAGGATGCTTCTCCCAAGTCCTTCATAGAGAAGTATTTAGATAACCAGATTTTAATCGATTGTAGCATAGGAATGTCATTCCCTATTAGTAATATATCATCAACATATAATACAAGGAATTAAATAGCGCTCCCACTAACCTTCTTGTACACACATGGTTTATCCTTGATTTTGATAAAATCAAACTATTTGATTATCTCATCAAAATAGATGCTCCATCTAAGAGAAGCTTGCTTCAATCGATAAATGGATTGTTGCAGCTTACAGACTTGATTTGTTACAAACTTTGAAATAAATCCCTCTGGTTGTGTCATATACACATCTTCCTCAAGTTTCCCATTGCGGAAGGCTAATTTCACATCCATATGTCTGATCTCATAGTCGAAATAAGCTGCAATCGCAAGCAAAATCCTGAATGGACTTGAGCATTGCTACTGGTGAGAAGGTTTGATCATAGTCAACTTATTGTCTTTGTTTGAAACCTTTTGCAACCAATCGGGCCTTATAGGTCTATACCTTGTCGTCCGCTCCAGTCTTTCTTTTAAAGGCCCATTTACACCCAATAGGCTTAATGCCTTCAGATAGTGAAACCAAAGTCCATACTTGGTTCTCATCTATGGAGTCCATCTCAGATTTCATGGGATTAAGCCATTTTCTTGAGTCTTTATTACTCATAGCCTGTTCGTAATTCAATGGATCAACATCATTCATGATGCGTACCTCATCATCATCCTCTATGACGAATTTATACCTATCAGGTATCTTCGGTATCCTTCCAGATTTACGAATAGGGTGTGGTACAGTAGGTTCATCCACTTGGTCAGGTACCTGACTTTGATCCGTAGTAATTTGTGGTTCTTGAACTTCTTCAAGATATATCTTACTCCCACTGACCCCTTCATGGATAAACTCCTTTTCCAAGAAAGCAGCATGTTTTGCAACAAACACCTTTTGATCTGTTGGATGATAGAAAGAATACCCTAAAGTTTCTTTAGGGTATCCCACAAATCTACACTTATCGAATTTAGTCTATAGCTTATCATTTTTAAACTTTTTGACATAAGCTGGACAACCCCAAGTCTTAACATGCTTAAGATTTGGTTTCCTCCCTTTCCACATCTTATATAGAGTCTTTGGGGCAGATTTGGTAGGCACCTTATTAAGTAGGTATGCAGTCATTTCTAGGGCATTACCCCAGAATGAAATTGGAAGATCGGTAAAACTCATCATAGAACAAACCATGTCCAATAATATTTAATTTCTCCTTTCAGATACTTCATTTAATTGTGGTGTACCTGGTGGAGTCTATTGCGAGCTTATACCATTATCTTTGAGACGATTAAGAAACATTCCGCTTAAGTATTCTCCACCTCAATCTGATCGAAGAATCTTAACACTCTTGCCCGTTTGTTTCTCTACTTTACTTCTGAACTCTTTGAACTTTTTAAATAATTTAGATTTCTTTTTCATTAAATACACATATCCAAATCTTGAGTGATCATCAGTGAAAGTAATAAAATAAGACTACCATCCCCGTGCATTCGTTGTCATAGGTCCACAAACGACTGTGTGAACCAACGCTAATAACTCTGTAACACTTTCTCCTTTTTCACTAAAAAGAGATTTAGTCATTTTACCAATGAGACAAGATTCACAAGTGTCGACGTCGGGAAAAAAATCCTCGGGTCGGGTCACAACCCGGATCTTTCTCTCTTCCTAAGTTATCTCTTCCCTTACTCTTTTTATTTGCGAAAAAGGTTTTGATTAGGAAAAGGCCAACATGTATCATGTCGATGATTTGAACGTTTTACAGAGTCGCTAGTTGGTAGATTTGAAATCGTTGTACCAACTCAATCGAGTTTTGTTTGAAAGAGGCCCAATTGCTGGACACTGTCGAAACTTGATCTTTGAAAAATAAAGTTTTGAGTTCGGGGGCTTGGTTAAGTGTTGGGAAGGTGTTAGGCACCCCAGAACTCCCGTGTAAACACAGTACCACATCTTTTCAATATTTTCCTTAAAAAACTGAAATGTGTGTGTGAATGTTATTTGAAAATTGGGCCTATGTTTGATTGAAAGCATGTTTATACATCGTTGAACCTATATACGAAAGGTTTGATTTGATTTGCAAAAAGTCTTTGATTTGATTTGCAAAAGTGTTTGATTTGATTTGCAAAAGGTTCTTTTTTCGATAAGATTATTGAAGTGATGTTTTGAAAGTAGTTTTTCAAACCCTTATACTAACATAGGAATTGAAGCATATTGATACTTCAGTTTTATCTTTTCAGCCTTAAGGCTCAATTTGAATGGTGATTATCAGGCTGCGAAGTATCCTCGACCACAACATATATACAAGTGTAGGTCTCCTCACGGGCATGATAGCCATCGGAAGGGACTCTAACAAGATAAACTATTTTTCACTATGTTGAGACCTTAAATCCGGATAACAGTTTTAAGGTCTTTTGTATGTATATTTTTACAGAAAAACTGGCAGGGTACATTTGTAAAGTGGAATTTGTCCATCGTGGGAATCAGATTCTGATCAGTTTGATCATGAATCTCACGATTCCTAGGCTCACATAGGGAAGCCAATAAACCTGCACAGCTCAAATTTGTGCAGAAATATGCAAATATCTCCAGAACCAAGGATTCATCAGTAAATCTTGGCTCTCACATGGCCGAAGCATCTCGTTCCCACTAGATAGCGATCTAAGAATCGCGAGGTAGCTTTTATTACCGAAACTAGAAAAATGCTAGATTTAAATAAATCTCAGCCATTCTAGCTTCTCGGTTCCATCTGGACCTATTTTGAACCGTTTGAAAGCTAGAATTGTCGAGATTTAAATAAATCTAGTTCGTCCGCAGAAATGTCAGTGCCGATTCATATCAAATGAATATTTAAAGCAACAATTTAATAAAAATGAGTAAAGCAATATATATACAATTATATATACGAAAGCTGTAATGGGCGATGAGTTTTCACACCAATACCTGAACTAGAATTGAAATATATATATATATATATATATATATATATATAAAAGTTATAGAAAAGCCACGGAATGATCCAAGCTGACAGAATTGAAATATATATATATATAAAATAGTAAAGGGTGGTGGGTTTTCACTTCGAAGCCCGGACGAAAATATAAATATATACAGAAACGTAGTCAACCAAGACTGAAAGATAACCTAGTGTGGTGAATGGTGCAAAAATAGTAAAAAGGTAACATAATGATCCAGGCCAAATTAAAATGTAAATATATAGAAAAGTAGTCAACCAAGATTGGTAAGATAACCCAATGTGGTGAAGGCTACTTATTGTTGGTCGGAAAAACCGATCACTAAACACGCGCAAGTATACGCGGTCTAACAAGTAATACAGTGATAAGGAAAGTGTCGTACCCACGAGGAACTATCACTAATATTTACCAAATACCAACTTTGTATCGCTTAAGACTTATTCGAACAGCATACTAATAGGAGTGTGGTTAATTTAGTTATAACTAATTATCAAAGCAAGTAAATGGATAACGAATGGCAATCGAAGGCACTTCAAACTAAGGTCACAACTTCACCCCACATAGGCATTCTGTCGAACACCTGGCGTGTTATGCTTCATCAAACTTCCTACCCTTCTCTCTTTGGTCTTAATGGTCACGACAGTTTGTCTACCGAGAACACACAGGTGCTCATACACCTCTGTCAAGGTATGCACAAACATATCCTCTCCAGACCCACCCGATAGGGAATAGAACAGAAAATAACATCCAAGCTAGGTGATAATCCTACACATGTCTATGCGAATTAACCTAACAGGGATTTAAGCATAAGTTCTCAATTAGGTCACACGTGGCGCACAGATATATGTCTATTCTACGCAGAACTTATGTAGTCGAAACCCATAATCACATGCCAATATATTTAGGTGTAAATCTATAATCCTTCATTCAATATCATATAGATTACCAAAATCATCACTAATGTCTTAGCGAAAATCATTAAACATGAATATATTAAACCAAACCATATGGTGCCAACCAAAGAGATAAGACAGTCAATTTAAATAACAAAGGGTTCCATTATAACCTTAGAGCCAATACTTAGTTCATAGCTATTGAACAAAATATAAGTAGCAATAAAGTAAATATTTATGGATTACAAAATCAGAGGAAATAAATGGATAAGAATAAACTCTGTCGAGGCTCTTCAGTCTCCAAACATTCCGCTCCTTTCAAGCTCTCCAATCCGTGTAGCTCACTGCTCTTGTTGCTCCAAGGAAATCACAGACTTTTCCCTAATCTACCTAATCTATATTTACAAACATTAACTAAGAAAATGAGAGAGAGATTACAAAAGAGGAGAGAGAACTATATTATCCTAAGCTAAGCTAACCGATTCTCCTTCCAGTATCCCCCCTTTCTCTCCTCCTTTTGTATGCAGCGGCTCTCTTGATATATATCTATTTTCATCTTTAGCTAGGTCAAAAGCATGCCTTCTCTGCCTGGGCATCGGAGGTCGCGCTGCGGCACGGGTACTAGATCTTATGGATGGCGCTGCGGTGCCACGTTAGCACCAAAAGACCGGAGGTCGCGCTATAGCACGAGTCCATAAAGGAACTGTGGTGCTGTAGCGCCAGGATGACATTAGCAAGGACAAGGGGGCGGCGCTGCGGCGCGAGATTAAGACTAGGCATTGGAGCTGCGGCGCCAGTGTATGTAAATTGTCTGTTTTGCCACCTAAAAGCTAGAAAAGTCCTGTAAAGCATTGCAATACGTCGGTTAAGCATAATAATACTATAAACATATAAAACTATATAAAAACTACGAAGATCAAACAACTATTTAAGCCATAAAGTATCTGATTCGCGGGTAGAAATCCCACTCATCACTTATATACGCATAAATATATAAAAAAGTAGTAAAAAGGCCACAGAATGATCCAGGCCGAATTGGAATATAAATATAAATATATATTGATAGAAAAGTAGTCAACCAAGACTGGAAAGATAACCCAGATTGGTGAAGGCTGCTTATATATGCATATTTATATATTAAATCAGTAAACTACCACGGATTTGACATTCGGGCTTGACAGAATTGAAAAGTTAGTATATATACAGTTAAATATATATATATATAAGAAAGCCAAACCCGGATTGGAAATATAACCAAGTCCGGCGAAGTTGCTATTAACGAAGGTGCAATTATATAAAAGCTGCTAGAAGCGACGGATCGTCAATCCGAGTTATAAAAATGCCAAAAAATGCATTTATATAAAAAAATATACCAGAAGTTGACAAAATGGCATATTTAGAAAACGAAACTTGATATGCAAGTGTATAAAAGTACGAAGAAGTAAGAATAACTTTCTGATCGTAAAAATACTCATAATGGACTGCTACACGAGCTTTTTGCCAAATCGTAGCCTTTAAACGTCCAAATCTACCTGTTATTTTCTGATATGCGGTAGTATGTGGGTATATCTACTTGTTAGAGTGAAAAAATTTAGATTTAGAAGACACAAAAATAGCTAGAAAACCTCACGGTCATAGGTTCAGAGCAGTTTCTGAATTCTTAAAATGAGAGGGAGGGTGCACCTTTATATATAGACCAGAGAGCCTCCACTCTGCCTGCTGCTGCCGCAGGTAGAGGTACAGCTCCACGTGGCTTGGGCCCCATGGCGGAATTTTGTCATCTCAAAGTACGTGCACTCCGAGCAACGCGAGGTCGAAGTCAAAACTTTCTAACTTTTGATCAGAGCGTCCGTTTGAGGCGTGCTATGTAAGACCCCAACTTTTATGAATAAAATCGAATTTCCTCTACTTATTTTGATATAGTAAGGGGTTGATTTGATTAATGTGGTAATTTATGGGTAAAATGCGCAAATATTTTAAATAAGCTAGTGGTTATAAAATATTCATTGTTGTGGGGGAATATTCGTTTGGTCGTGAAATATTCTTGCTGTCGGGGAAAATTCGTACCACGGCGCAGCCAATTGTGGGCCCCATAACGAAAAACTGTCAGATAAAGAAAACGACAAGAATGAGTTTTCTAACAATAACGGCGTAGTTGTTACCGCTAGCACTGTTGGAATACCCGATGGGCAAAGTAAAGTAATACCCGTTGTTACACAGTAGCACACGGTATTGCACTAGTATTTTTATATTATTGTTAATTCAGTAATTGTCACTGCACAGTATTTCCCATTATTAGATCAATAATTTATATTATTTGAATAATATTATTAGATAGCATTATTGGCAATGTCTAAGGAAGTTCTTTCTAGAAGAGGTTTGGTCACCTAATTGCGCGCCAGTAAGGAGAAATCCTTATCGGAAAGCCCCCTCTTTCCTTGGAACAACCTGGTTGTCAATATTGTAGTTCTATAATATTATTTATGAATAATTAATTATTGATTTATATGATAAGGAAATATTTATTCATTGTGGATATAAATGAAGGAATTAGTGCTGATGTGTTTTTATCAGTATTTTGGTGTGAAAATCATCCGTATGTGGATTTCGATCATTTTTCATTCGAATTTGGAAAAACTTTCTTCTACAAAGTTGTAGAGAATTAAATTTCCTATGAAAAGAACATAAGATTCGTATTTTTCTGATAAAGGATCATTTATTATGAATTATTGAAGTTCTAGAATTTTGGGTCTACAATTAAATTTTGGTGAAGGGTTTCTAGAAATGAGTGGGACCCACTGTCCTTTTTTCTTGTTGTAAATGCTAAAAACTCTGCTTGAATGAATTTTCAAGAAGTGCATACGTAGAAAAAATTTAATTAATATTTTATTAAATTTTCTGCTTTGGCGTTCTAAATATTTTTCTATAAATAGGGTGTTTAGATTAGAATTAAAAATCACACCAGAATCAGAAGCTTTCTCTCTCTATAATATCGAGCGTATTTTTGTGAGTATTTAGATACTTTCAGTGTTGCTATACAGTGCAAGTTTCCTTCAGCATTATATCCGATATTCTAGTCAGAAGTACTATTTTTTTGAGGTATGGGATGTTATTTTTTTCGTAAATGATGCTATTTCTTTCAATGTCATTTTACCAAAATATTAGTATGAATTTTATTATGAAATTTTTACCTTTTTCGTCGGGGTTACTATTCACGTATACGACACTAATCACGTATACGGCACTATACACGAATATGATACTATTCATGAGTACTATTCATGAAGTATGATTTTTCTTATGAAAATTTCTACCTTTTCATGTCGGGGTTACTTTTCACGTATACGGCACTATTCACGTATACGTCACTATTCACGAATACGGCACTATTCACTGAAAAATAAAATTTTCTTTTAATTGTCCAAGTTGCCTGTTAAGGTTCCTATTTTTGATTGGATCCAAGTTTTGAACTTCATTCTTGAATTTTGCTCTACAATTGATTATTATTGACTTATTTTGAACTTGGATAAACTAAACTACGAATCCCAAATTTTTGTCCTTTATCTCACTGGATTCGTTTTTAAAAATATTTTTCATCACCCTCAGTCCTAAATGGTGATATAACTGAATATCTTTGGCCTGTAGTGCAAAGATGGATGATTATTTGATGAATATCTTTGGTCTGTAGTGCAAAGATGAATGATTACCTGATGAATATCTTTGAACCGTAGTGCAAAGATGGACAGGTGTTGAAATGAACATGACCAACTGATGATACAAATGAATATCTTTGGCCTGTAGTGCAAAGATGAATATTTGATTCAAGATATATATTGATTGATGTTACAGAAATAAAATATTGATTATGGATTTTCAAATCATAGAAGATAGTAGATATTATTTCCTACTTAACTCTTCTGATGCATTGTTATTTCCGCTGCAGTTGTTGATCTAAAACTTGTTGTCTATAATATTTTATCTGATTTCTTGAAGACTAACGATTAATTATTCTTTATTATCTTAGTCATAATATTCTTTACTGGGCTAGTTGAGCTCACCCTTTTCATCTATTGTCCTCTTCAAGAAATGAAAATGTCGCAGGGACTAGTCGTGGGACAGAGTGATGGTCTGAGTTAGAGCAGTAGTAGTCCTCACTATTTTTGTATAATAGTGTGAAAATAATTGTAACTATTAATGTAACGACCATGAATTTTAAACTCTTTATTAATTAAATATGTGATTTAATTTTAACGAGTTAGTTTTGTGAGTTTATTTAAACCTTATGTGGTTATGTGAATTTCTGAAACGATTAAAGGAAGTCACTAATGAGAAAATTAAATTGGTGGACTAACCCTAAGGGTTTAATATCAAAAGAATTGATGGAAGTGTTATTATTTAAATATTCAATCTACTTGAATATAGTGAAAGAATTAAATGTGTTGATAAATTGTTATTGTAGATAAATAATAATTAATAAGTAAGAGATTAATAAATATAATAATATTATATTTGCTTGGTTAATTATTTTATACAAGTATGCGATATTAAACCTTTAATATATGGTAGTTATCTATATAATACAATGTGACCTTTGATATGGCTATGTATATATAGACTATATAGTAACCTTAATTGAATTTTGTGAGAATGATAAATTGAATGTGTACATAAGAACATGTGATAATGTAGGGATGGACATTTATATGTATACCCTATTACCTTAATATCAATAAACAATTGTTATTGGCCAGGCGATTTCAATAAGTTATTAATCGAAGTAATAACAGTTATAGGAATGAGTAATAATAATACTTAATTTAATTATATTAAGCAAAATGTACATGGATTATATGATTGGTATATAAATACCTACTTGATACATTATTTTATTAATTGAGATAACATTGTAACACCTATTTAAATGTGTATAGAATAAATACTTATAACCTATGTATATACTATGTGTATATATATATATATATATATATAGTATATAACTTAGTGTATATTATTATATGGCTAAGTGTTGGGCATATATGATATACACCCATTTAATGTATAACTTAAATATATACTATATGTGTATATATCTAAATATTAGTACTTAGAATGTTAGTTACTCAGTAATACGAGAGCTCCCACTTCATTCTCTTCCCACACGTAAACTCTCACATGGCTACACCACCCTATAACTCTCCTCAAATTCATCAAAGCTAGCCATAATCATTATAGGGGGAGTGGGATTTATGATTGCATTGACCCACTTCTTGTTATCTAGCATACAATCATATAATCCTTTGTGTTGATTTGGTGAGTAAAATCAAGAACCGTGTATTCATTTTTCTATATAAGAGTTCTTCCCCTTCTCAATTTTTATTGCTGAGATTTTCTTAGAATTAATAGAAAGAGAATTGAGAGTGAGTAGCATAGTTGCATTTTATAATCTGTAACAGCAAGTTTGGTTTCCATCACAAAGGTATAACTTCCCATTCTCATTCTCTGCATAATTTTCAAAATTCTTGATTATTGAATTGATTCATGGATTGAGTAATTAATTAATTGGGATATGTTATTAAGTGGTTATATGATGTTATAATACTTTAGAATTGATAAATGTTATGTTAGAAATAATTTTCGTTGGAAATTTTATGAATTGGGCTAGCAAGCTGCCAAAGCAGCCTGAGTCTGCGTCTGGTCTGTGCCCGGCGCAGCTGCGCCAGTTTTGAACTGGCCAGCTGCGCAGAGCCTGCTGCAGAATTTTTGCTTCTGTTTTGTTTTCTGTCCAGGCTAGCTTGATGGTAACCTTTAGCTAAGCATGGAAATTGATATGAATCCATAATATAAACTTCTTGGTATTACATGGCCATGTTAGCATGTTTTATGAAAGGAAAGTATAAGTTTTACGAAGGAAAACTTATGTTTTGAAAATGAAACTTGTAGCTTTGAATGCGAACTTTGTCATATAAGTAACATGCATGTATTCTGATATTATGAGCATGATAGTAGGTTTATATTAACTTGAAATGCATGTTTAAAATGTTGAACACGTTAGCATACGAGATTGATGGATTTAAAGGTTTTCAAAGGAGAAACTTAAGACTTTTGAAAACAAACTTGACCAAGATTTTGTCTTGTGATTTCTGACCTTGTGAACATGTGTAAATAACTTAGACATGTATATGAACAAGTATAACATGAGGCATATGTTTGTTTCATGAATGATCTGTTTTGATAGCTTGGCATTAAATGACTTTTCTAAAGGAAACATTGAAGACTAGTTGTCAATAACTACATTATAAGTATTCTACGATCTAATATCATGGTTAAGTGTGTCATGATTTACAAGCATGCTAGCTAGTCATATGTATCGTTAAATAATAGAACATGGATTTCACATATGTATACTGAAACCATAGGAAATGAACTTCAAGTATGGGCTAATGTGAGTTAAGGATACACATGTAGTATACGCACAAGCATGACTACTTAAACATTGTTTAACCTTGTTATGTGATAACATGACTTTAGAAGCATGAATTTGTATTGATTAAAGTATATGTGTGTAGTATACTTGAGCATATATATTAAGTATTGTTTGGTCTCGTTATGAGATAGTATGACCGGAATAGCGAACCTTTGAAGTATGAACTTGTTTAACTTAAGGTTTGTCGGCATGAGAACATATGACTTCGAATTGAATATAGAATGAGAATGCTAGATTCGAATGAGAAATTATAACTTAATAAGCATATGTATTGGTTTAATGTCAGTAGTTGCATGCTAGAGTTGCGCCGGGACACTTTCAGGTCCGGACAATTTGTTTAAAGTCTGATTTTAACAGTTAACATATTATGATGCTATAAATGGTATGTTTGATACTGAACGTGATCTTATGTGATAAACTTATATGATAAGTGGATTATTATAAGCGTAGACTTATATTGGTTTACACATGCTAATTGAAAGACCGACTTATTAATGATAGGTTGTTTCAACGAGTTTAATTAGAGATAGAACTTATTCGTAGCTGAGCAATCAGGCAAGTATTCTATCCTTGTGTTTACTTTACTCAAGGAACGTTGTAAGCAAGTTTCCTACCTTACACTCTTTGTTGTACAGGTTTCCTATCCTTCTCATATTGTATTTAGTAGGTTATTATCGTATTGACAGTTATTGATTTAAGCTTGAACCTTATTTCTAAGCATACTATTAGGTGGTTTAATTACTTTACAATTATTCCACATCGATATTATTGATATTCGCACTTAGAGCATTTGAGTTCGTACAGTCTTGGACTTGTAAATTTTGTAAAGTTCAATAATTCTTGAACTGTGTCAGATAGAGTCTGAACCTTTGTTCGGTCAGACAAGTATATGAAATTTTATAAAAGCTATCCAAACCAATCGATGGTAAGGATTCTTAGACTGAAAGAACACCCCTTATATGATAGGGGAGTACCCCAAGTATCTAGTATAAAGAAACAAACAGCAGATCTAAATGTTATGCATACACATAGGGTACGCGAGGTTGATCCCCTCAAATACTAAATCTCTAGCCAGTAACCAAAGGGATCAATTAGCTATTGAATCCATTGGAGTTTTATAGTTCAAAGTCTACTTGACTATCAGTTATTCTAAAAGCAGTCGTTATCTTTGCTTCTAATATTCGTATTATTGAATCTTTCTAATATTCATATTGTTGAATCCTTCAGATATTCATATTATTGAATTCATTGTCAGATATTTTCCATTCATCATGATATATCCTTTATTATTGTATTTAAACTTGCTGAGCAAACTTGTTGCTCGTTCTTGCTATATCATGACTTATATTGCAGTTAAGCCTGAGACTTCGGGGAAAGACAAGGGCAAGGGAAAGATATAGTGATAGTTTGCAATGAGCAGACTTTATGTTTAGTTTAATTCCTATTATTATAATTTAAACCCTAATGACTATTATAGGGTATGTTTGTTATGATGTATTATCAAATCTTGGGACTAGTAACACCTTTTGAATGAACGACGTACGTTTATTATATTCCGCACTTTAGTTATCGTATGTTGTTTAAAGGTGGATGTTTAGTATTATTTCGTGACGATTGGACCGGGGTCAGAGGACCCGAATTCGGCTGTGTCACAATTGAGGACTAAATTTGAGTGTTTATATTTCGTATTATATACGATTTATATTGACACTCACAGTTTGTATAGTCATCCTGCTCACGACCTTTTGATATAAAAGTTTGTATTTGGATTCTGTACCATGTGTTTGGCGACTCAGAATGGGTTGGGTTGATTGGACCTATTCTAAGGGCGTCACAGTTGGTATCAGAGCTTAAGGATATGGTCTCTGGCGGAGATCGGGGAATAGAACTAGGAGGGGAGAGACGAGTAAATCCTTCACTAGTATATCCTACCTAAGTTTATATGGTATTTAATTGGTCGGTCAGAGTATAGGGTTAATATGTGCCCTTATTTTATGGCAATATTTGAGAATGGCAGCTGAGAATGTTAACAATGGAGTGAATGAGACCGTTGAGACACTTTTAATCACCAACCAGGAGAACGTGCAACAAGAAGGCAATATTTCTACTGTAAACAACCCCACCGATCAAACGATGAATGATGGGATTTTTAGAAGCTTTTTGCAGTTCATGCAAAACCAAACGAGGGAGACTCGGGTGTAAAATATAGGTGGAGATAATAGCAACTCGCGGCTTGTCACTACCAAGCAGTTCAAAGAGTTAGGACCACCAGAATTTTTGGGAAAGCAGGATCCGATCAAGGCGAAAACTGTGGGTTAAACAAATTACCAAGATATTGATGTCTTGGGATGCACGGAGGAACAGAAGGTCCCATTCTCCACCTTTATGTTCCGTGGAGAGGCAGATTACTAGTGGGAATCTGTGAAGCGTACCCAGCCTTGCCGCACTCAAGATATCTTGGGAAGCAGTTCCAAAAACTGTTCTATGGCAAGTACTTTCCTAAAAGTATTCGTCATATAAAAGAGATGGAGTTTATTAGACTAGAACAGAACAACATGACTGTGTCCCAGTACGAGGCTAAGTTCGCGGAGTTGTCCAGGTTTGCAGCCTCATTTGGTAGAGAATGAGGAACGTATGACGCGGATGTTTTTGAGAGGTTTGAAACCCAAAATTCGTTAATACCTCATTTCTCATAAATTTTCTCTCTATTCAGATGTAGTAAACAGGGCTCAGTTATTAGAACGAGATAATGAGTATGTTCAACCAAAGGACCACAACCAAGGTCATACTGGTGGCAGTAGTTATCAGAGCAATGACAACCAGCGGGGAGGAAAGTATCATGACAGAAGCGGTAACCACTATGGTTGTTATCGTGGCCATGATAATAGAAGAAGTGAGTCGGGGTGAGATTTCAAAAAGAGAAGGTAAAATAATGACAACGTGAAGACAGTCAGCACCAGCATCAACTATTTCTAGGGGAGGAGAACGACCACCGGTCGTATGCTATAAATGCGGGAAAGAGGGACACATCAGCCCAAACTGCCCACAATAATTCAAGGCATGCTATAACTGTGGAAAGGAAGGACATATAGCTCAGGATTGTCTTGTAGTGAAACCAAATCCAGCGGGGGTGGCTGATTCCAAAGGCGGTTTTGGACAAGTCAAAGTCGGTGGTTCCTGAAAGAGCGTTTGTCATGACTGCCCAAAATAGAGGAACCCGAACGAGGTGATCACGGGTAAGCTAATCATAAACTTTTGTGAAGTTTATACTTTGTTATATACCGGTGCTACCCATTCTTTTATATCACCTACTTGTGCTCAACGTTTAAACTTGACACCTGAGAAATTAGACTTTAACTTATCTATTGAGACTCCATTAGGAGAAACCTTCGTTACATCTACAGTCTACAAATCTTGCTTGATTCAGATTGGTACCCTCACCCTACCTGTTGATCTTATATCTTTGAAAATACTTGCATTTGACGTGATTTTAGGAATTGATTGGTTAACCACTTATCTTTCCAAAATTGATTGTTTTCATAAGGTTGTTAGTTTTCATATTCCTAACCAACCTGTTGTGCGAATTCAAACTACCAAACCACTAAAATCAATCAATATCATTTCAAGTCATAAAGCTATTCGTTTATTAAAAAATGGATGTCATGCTTTCTTAGCCCATGTCACTGATCTAAACCAGAATACGTCAGGTTTGAATGATATTTTTGTTGTTAATGAGTTTTCGATGTATTTCCTGAAGAACTTCCCAGTCTACCCCCAGAATGTGAAATTGAATTTTTTATTGACCTTGAGCCCGGTACAAAACCTATTTCTAAAACCCTATATCGAATGGCTCCTATTGAACTTCAGGAGTTAAAGGTCCAACTACAGGAGTTGTTAGACATCGGTTTTATTCATCCTAGTACGTCTCCTTGGGGTGCTCCTGTTTTATTCATAAAGAAGAAAGACGAGAGTATGCGACTTTGTATTGACTGTCGGGAGTTGAACCATGTCACCATCAAGAATAGGTATCCGCTACCTCGTATTGATGACCTGTTCGACCAGTTGCAAGGAGCACAATTCTTTTCAAAGATCGATCTTCGTTCTAGATATCATCAGCTAAAGATTAAAACTGAGGATATTCCAAAGATTGCCTTCAGAACTCGATACGGGTATTACGAATTCCTAGTTATGTCTTTTGGATTGACTAATGCTCCTGCTGCTTTCATGGATATGATGAACCGTGTATTCAAGAAATATTTGGATCAGTTCGTGGTTGTCTTTATTGATGGCATCCTCATGTATTCCAAAAGTCGTGAAGATCATGAGCACTACTTGAAGCTGGTACTTCAAAGGCTTCGTGATAACAAGCTATATGCCAAGCTAAAGAAATGCGAGTTCTGGCTTGAGTAAGTAGCATTCCTTGGGTACGTAGTATCAAAACATAGAGTATCTATTGACCCGGCGAAGATTGAAGCAATACAAAGTTGGGAGCGACCAAAGTCGGTGACCGAAGTGCGTAGCTTTCTGGGCTTAGCTGGTTATTATCGGAGATTCGTGGAAGGATTTTCTCAAATCGCTACTCCGTTAACTCAGTTGATTCGGAAAGATACAAAATTCGTATGGAGCGAGGAATGCGAGAAGAGCTTCCAAGAGCTCAAGAGGAGACTTATCTCGGCACCTATTCTAACAATACCATCTGGTTTGGATGGATTTGTTATCTACAGCGATGCTTTCGGCAAAGGGTTAGGATGTGTTCTCATGCAACATGGGAAAGTCATAGCCTATGCCTCGCGACAACTCAAGGAATATGTGAGGAATTATCCTACTCATGATCTAGAGTTGGCAACAATCATTTTTGCGTTGAAGATCTGGAGACACTACTTGTATGAAGAGAAAATGGAGATCTATACGGATCATAAGAGCCTGAAATATTTCTTCACTCTAAAGGAACTCAACATGCGGCAATGACGTTGGCTTGAGCTGTTTAAAGATTATGACCATACCATCCAATACTATCCTAGTAAAGCGAACATGGTAGCGGACGAGTTGAGTAGAAGATCATATGCAGGAATGAGTGTGATGCTGTCAACACAAAGGCCTATTCTGTGTGACTTCCAAAAGATGGAGATAGAGTTCAAGACTTCGGGGACACACATGATGATGTCAAGTATACGCGTAGAACCAGCTTTGATTGATAAAGTTAAAGCTGCTCAAGCTACAGACCCAGAGCTGATGAAGATGAGGAAGAAGGTGCAAGAAGTTGCCATTCTAGAAGCAAGAATCGATGAAGAATGAATACTTCGAGTCAACTCCAAAATTTGTGTTCCTAACGATTCTGACTTAAAGCATAGAATTATGATGGAGGCACACAACACACCGTTTGCAATCCATCCTGGGAGTACAAAAATGTATCGTGATCTTCGACATACGTTTTGGTGGAGCAATATGAAGAGAGAGATCGCGGAGTTTATCTCGAGGTGTTTAACTTGTCAACGTGTAAAGGCGAAGCATCAAGTGCCAAAGGGTCCATTGCAACCACTTGAGATTCCAAAATGGAAGTGGGAGCACATTACCATGGATTTCGTTACGGGTCTTCCCAAGGTTTGTCAAGGCATAGATGCGATTTGGGTTATTGTTGATAGATTAACCAAGTCTGCTCATTTCTTGCCGATACGGGAGACTTATTCCCTTGAACGTCTTGCTCGTATGTACTGTAAATGAGATTGTGAGGTTGCATGGCATGCCGGTATCCATAGTTTCGGATCGTGACCCAAGATTTACTTCACGATTTTTGGTTAGTTTGCAGAAAGCTATGGGCACGGATTTACGATTCAGTTTGGCATATCATCCTCAAACGGATGGGCAATCAGAAAGTACTATTCAAACTCTTGAAGATCTATTGAGACTTTGTGTTCTAGACTTCAAAGGGAGTTGAGATAAGTACTTACCATTGGTGGAATTCTACTACAACAACAGTTATCAGGCAAGTATAGGCGTGGCTCCATTCTAGGCGTTGTATAGACGAAAGTGTCCTTCTCAAGTATGCTGGGATGAGGTGGGTGAAGCAACATTGTTGGGATTAGAGTTGGTACGTATGATTACGAAAAAGATCCAAATGATCCGACAACGTATACAAACGACACAGGATCGACAAAAGAGTTATGCGGATCTTCATCGAAAGGATGTGGAATTTAATGTTGGGGATCACTGTATTGTTATGTGTTGCTTCGTGGAAAGGGGTTACGAGGTTTGGGAAGAGAGGAAAGCTTAATCCATGATTTATTGGTCCATTTGAGATTCTTGACCGAGTAGGAAATGTGCCCTATAGACTCTCTTTACCTCTAAGCATGTCTCGTGTTCATAACGTTTTTCACATATCCGTGCTTCGTAAATATATGAAAGACCCAAACCACATTATTGAGTTCGAACCAGACGAGATAGCTGAAGATTTAACGTATGAGGAGGTACCTGTCAAGATCTTGGATAGTAAGGAGCATGTCCTACGCGCAAAGGTTATACCACAAGTCAAAGTTTTGTGGAGGAATCATGCTATTGAGGAAATGACCTGGGAGTTGGAATCGGAAATGAAAGCGAGGTATCCTCACCTGTTCGAAATACCAGGTACGTACGTTAATTTCAAGAACGAAATTTCATAAGGAGGGGGGGTTGTAAGACCCCAACTTTTCTGAATAAAATTAAATTTCCTCTATTTATTATTTTGATATAGTAAGGGGTTGATTTGATTAATGTGGTAAGTTATGGGTAAAATGCGCAAATATTTTAAAGAAGCAAGTGGTTATAAAATATTCATTGTTGTCGGGGAATATTCGTTTGGTTGTGAAATATTCTTGCTGTCGGGGTATATTTGTACGACGGCGCAACCAATTGTGGGCCCCATAACGAAAAACTGTTAGATGAAGAAAACGACAAGAATGAGTTTTCTAAAACTAACGACGTAGTTGTTACTATTAACACTGTTGGAATACCCCGTGGATAAAGTAAAGTAATACTCGTTGTTACACAGTAGCACACGGTATTGCACAGTATTTTTATATTATTGTTAAATCAGTAATTATCATTGCACAGTATTTTCCATTATCAGATCAATAATTCATATTATTTGAATAATATTATTAGATAGCATTATTGGCAATGTCTAAGGAAGTTCTTTCTAGGAGGGGTTTGGTCACCTAATTGCGCGCCAGTAAGGAGAAATCCTTATCGGAAAGCCCCCTCTTTCCTGGGAACAACCTAGTTGTCAATATTATAGTTCTATAATATTATTTATGAATAAATAATTATTAATTTATATGATAAGAAATTTTTTATTCATTATAGATATAAATGAAGGAATTAGTGCTGATGTGTTTTTATCAGTATTTTGGTGTGCAAAATCATCCGTATGTGGATTTCGGTCATTTTTCGTTCAAAATTTGGAAAAACTTTCTTCTACAAAGTTGTAGAGAATTAAATTTCCTATGAAAAGGACATAAGATTCGTATTTTTCTGTTAAAAGGGCCATTTATTATCAATTATTGAAGTTCCAAAATTTTGGGTCTAAAATTAAATTTTGGTGGAGGGTTTCTACAAATGAGTGGGACCCACTGTCCTTTTTGCTTGTTGTGAATACTGAAAAATCTGCTGGAATTAATTTTCAAGAAGTGAATACGTAGAAAAAAATTAATTAATATTTTACTAAATTTTCTACTTTGGCGTTCTAATGCATTTTCCGATAAATAGGGTGCTTAGATTAGAATTAAAAATCACACCAGAATCAGAAGTTTTCTCTCTCTATAATATCGAGCGTATTTTTGTGAGTATTTAGATACTTTGAGTGTTGCTATACAGTGCAAGTTTTCTTCATCATTATATCCGATATTTTAGTCAGAAGTACTATTCTTTTGAGGTAAGGGATGTTATTTTTTTCGTAAATAATGTTATTTCTTTCAATGTCATTTTATCGAAATATTGGTATGAATTTTATTATAAAATTTTTACCTTTTTCGTCGGGATTACTATTCACGTATACGACACTAATCACGTATACGGCACTATTCACGAATATGATACTATTTATGAGTACTATTCACAAAGTATGATTTTTTTAATGAAAATTTCTACCTTTCATGTCGGGGTTACTATTCACTTATACGACACTATTCACGTATACGTCACTATTCACGAATGCGGCACTATTCACCGAAAAATGAAATTTTCTTTTAATTGTCCAAGTTGTCTGTTAAGGTTCCTATTTTTGATTGGATCCAAGTTTTGAACTTCATTCTTGAATTTTGCACCACAATTAATTATTATGGACTATTTTTGAACTTGGATAAACTAAACTACGAATCCCAAATTTTTGTCCTTTATCTCACTGGATGATTATTTGATGAATATCTTTGGCCTGTAGTGCAAAGATGAATGATTACCTGATGAATATCTTTGGCCCGTAGTGCAAAGATGGACAGGTGTTGAGATGACCATGAACAACTGGTGATACAAATGAATATCTTTGGCCTGTAGTGCAAAGATGAATATTTGATTCAAGATATATATTGATTGATGTTACAGGGATAAAATATTGATTATGCACTTTCAAATCATAGAAGATAGTAGATATTATTTCCTACATAACTCTTTTGATGCATTGTTATTTCTGCTGTAGTTGTTGATCTAAAACTTGTTGTCTATAATATTTTATCTAATTTCTTGAAGACTAACGATTAGTTATTCTTTATTATCTTATTCATAATATTCTTTACTGGGCTAGTTGAGCTCACCCTTTTCATCTATTGTCCTCTTCAGGAAATGAGAATGTCGTAGGGACTAGTCGGGGGACAGAGTGATGGTCCGAGTTAGAGCATTAGAAGTCCTCACTATTTTTGTATAATAGTGTGAAAATAATTGTAACTATTGAGGACTGAATTTAAGTGTTTATATTTCGTATTATATACGATTTGTATTGACACTCACAGTTTGTATGGTCGTCCTGCTCACGACCTTTTGATATAAAAGTTTGTATTTGGATTCTGTACGATGTGTTTGGCGACTCAGAATGGGTTGGGTTGATTGAACCTAGTCTGGGGGACATCACATGCTATACCTTTCTAGAAAGCCCTTGCCGAGAGTGTCACAATGACATGGGATAAAACATTTTTTGGGTCCAAGAAGACGGGTTCATAACCAGGTCTTCGATTCCCCGCAGTTTGTCCGTTGAGCTGTCTTACGCTGTTTACACTCGGGATCATTGTTATGGTTCGCTCTGATCTTGGTGACATCAATTCGACTTTAGTTTGACCTAATCGGCTTAGAGTTGGTAAAATGATCGTTTTGCGCCTCCCGGGATTACCCTTAGTGTCGGCATGGCCTTTGGTTGACTTCCTGAGGTTGTTTCCAAGGTTTGGATCCCATTCGAGTCTGTTTGTCCTCAGTGTTATCTTTGAGGTTGACTTGGTCATTCCATATTTTTCCTCTAGAGATGTTGTGATGCTTTAGGATTTTTTCTGTAGTTGACTTGACTTCCCTGGTTGAGACCGGGGATGACCTGTACCTCCCAGGTTGAGACCGGGGCTGACCTGTACCTCCTAGGTTGAGACTAGGGCTGACCTGTACTTCCTGGGTTGAGACCAGGGGCTGACCTGTACTTCCCAGGTTGAGATCGAGGCTGACCTGTACTTACCGGGTTGAGACCGGGGCTGACCTGTACCTCCCGAGTAGAGACCGGGGCTAACCTGTTCCTCCCGGGTTAAGACCGGGGCTAACATGTACCTCCTGGGTTGAGACCGGGGCTGACTTGCACTTCCCGGGTTGAGACTGGGCTGACCTGTACTTCCCGTGTTGAGACCGGGGCTGACCTGTACTTCCCGGGTTGAGACCGGGGTTGACCTGTACCCCCCGAGTTGAGATCAGAGCTGACCTATCTTAGGCTACTCTCGTAGCTTTTTAGCATGATGGTCCCCAGATCATCTACTAGAGAGGAAATTAATCCGATCTTTCAACTGGAGCGAATCTGGGTGGTGCATTTTCATGAGCCCCAGAGACTTAGCCTTCCCTAGAGTAATTACTTATCACCGACTGGTTTGCCTCCCGAAGGAGGAATCGCACAACATACATTCACATACATCGCGTCTCACCGTATGCATATGATAACATTGGTGCGAAGCACTAATATGGGTTCGAAGCACTAAAACAGGAAAGCATTCATTCACATTCATTCAATGTAAATACGCAACATTCACTCATTCATTCAATTGTAAAGACGCAGCATTCACACATACGTAATTTTTGAAAGGAATTTTTTTTGAAAAGATTTGAACGCGGCCTAAGCCCTCTACTGTCCCCAGCAGAGTCGCCACCTGTCAACGTCGGGAAAAAAATCAGCGGGTCAGGTCATAACCCGGATCTTTCTCTCTTTCCTAAGTTATCTCTACCCTTACTCTTTTTTTGCGAAAAAGGTTTTGAAGGGTTTTTTTAGGAAAAGGCCAATATGTATCATGTCGACGATTTGAACGTTTTATAGAGTTGCTAGTTGGTAGAGTTGAAATGGTTGTACCAACTCAACCGATTTTTGTTTGAAAGAGGCCCAATTGCTGGACATTGTCGAAACTTGATATTTGAAAACAAAGTTTTGAGTTCGGGGGCTTAGTTAAGTGTGAAAAAAGTGTTAGGCACCCCACAACTCCCGTGTAAACACGGTACCGTATCTTTTCAATATTTCACTTAAAAAACTGAAATGTGTGTGTGAATGCTGTTTGAAAATTAGGCCTATGTTTGATTGAAATCATATCTATGCATCGTTGAACCTATATACGAAGGGTTTGATTTGATTTGCAAAAAGTCATTGATTTGATTTGCAAAAGTATTTGATTTGATTTGCAAAAGCTTCTTTTTTCGATAAGATTATTGAAGTGATGTTTTGAAAGCAGTTTTTCAAACCCCTTACGCTAACATAGGAATTGAAGCATATTGATACTTCAGTTTTATCTTTTAAGCCTTAAGGCTCAATTTGAATTGTGATTGTCGGGCTGCGAAGCATCCTCAACCACAACATATATACAAGTGTCGGTCTCCTCAAGGGCATGATAGCAATCGAAGGGACTCTGACATGACAAATAATTTTTCACTATGTTGAGATCTTAAATTCGAATAACCATTTTAACGTCTTTTGTATGTACATTTTATAAAAAAATTGGAAAGGTACATTTGTAAAGTGGAGTTTGTCCATCGTGAGAATCTGATACTGATCAGTTTGATCATGAATCCCACGATTCCTAGGCTCACATAGGGGAGCCAATAAACCTGCAAAGCTCAAATTTATTCAGAAATATCCAAATATCGCCAAAACCAAGGATTTATCAGTAAATCCTGGCTCGCACATGGCCAAAGCATATCGTTCCCACTAGATAGCGATCTAAGGGCCGCGAGGTAGCTTTTATAACCGAAACAAGAAAAATGCTAGATTTAAATAAATCTCAGCCATTCTAGCTTCTTGGTTTCATTTGGACATATTTTGAATCGTTTGAAAGCTAGAATTGGCGAGATTTAAATAAATCTAGTTCGGCCGTAGAAATGTCAGTGCCGATTCATATCAAATAAATATTTAAAGCAACAATTTAATAAAAATAAGTAAAGCAATATATATACAATTATATATACGAAAGCTGTAAAGGGCGATGGATTTTTACACCGGTGTCCGGACTGGAATTGAAATATATATATATATAAAAGCTGTATAAAAGCCACGGAATGATTCAGGCTGGACAGAATTGAAATATATATAGATATATATATATATAAATGTAAAGTGCAGTGGGTTTTCACTCCGAAGCACGGACGAAAATATAAATATAGATAGAAACGTAGTTAACCAAGACTGGGAAGATAACCAAGTGTGGTAAATGGTGCAAAAATAGTAAAAAGGCCACGGAATGATCCAGGCCAAACTGAAATATAAATATACAGAAAAGTAGTCAACCAAAACTAGAAAGATAATCTAGTGTGGTGAAGGTTGCTTATATATGCATAAATATATATAAAAGCAGTAAAAAGGCCATAGAATGATCCAGGCTGAACTGGAATGTAAATATATATATATATATATATATATATATATATATATATATATATATACAGAAAAGTAGTCAACCAAGACTTGGAAGATAACCTAGTGTGGTGAAGGCTGCTTATATATGCATATTTATATATAAAAGCAGTAAACTACCGCGGATTTGACATCCGGGCTTGACAGAATTGAAAAGTTAGTATATATACAACTAAATATATACAAAAAAATCCAAACCCGGACTGGAAAGATAACCCAGTTCGACGAAGTTGCTAGTAACGAAGGTGCAAGTATGTAAAAGCTGCTGGAAGCGACGGATCGTCAATCCAAGTTGTAGAAATGCCAGAAAATGCGTTTATGTACAAAAATGTACCAGAAGTTGACAAAAACAGCCACGAAACTGAGTTCAGGGAAATGAAACTTGATATGCAAGTGTATAAAAGTACGAAGAAGTAAGAATAACTTTCTGATCGTAAAAATACTTACAATGGACTGCTACACGGGCTTTTTGCCAAATTGTAGCCTTTAAACGTCCAAATGTACCGGCTATTTTCTGATATGTGGTAGTATGTGGGTATATCTACGTGTTAGAGTGAAAAAATTTGGGTTTAAAAGACACGAAAATAGCTTGAAAGCTTAACGGGCAGAGGTTCAGAGCGTTTCTAAATTCTTAAAATGAGAGGGGGGTGAACCTCTATATATAGTGTGACACCCACAAATTCGGGTCCCTTTATTACCTCGGATCTGGTGCAGTCACGATACTACTATCGTCAAACTATTATATCTTTTATTCATAACTTAAAGAATATAACTTCGCTTTATTACAATTTAGAATATAAATTCTTTCCATTCTCAGGATCTGTATAATGACCCCGAACTTTAATGAGTTTCGATCTTGGTCATTTACCATTCCTGTCTTACATCATATTCGATGTTATAAAAATACGAAATAATTTAAACTTTTTCAATCTCCTTTGAATAAAATCTTTTTATTGATTTCATAATTTTGAATCAATTACAAATCCTTGAATCAACTATATGATATGATTCATTATATTTGACTTACTGTATAAACTTTTACATCTTAATACGAAGTCTTCTATATATCGCATAGTACAACTTTACAACACAACAAGTGTTATACATCATAAGCAACTATCAAGTACATCGTATAAAACTTAAACATTTTTTCAAGATCATATCATTAGATATCTACGTCGATCTCCTTACGAAACTACGGAACTCTATCAATCAAGTGGCATAATACTTTAATCGTGAGTCCTTAACCTGCAAAGATGGTTATTTGCAAGAGTGAGCTCGACAGCTCAGCAATTCTAATAGTTTTCATGCATCATATAGCATATAATATCATACTCATGTCATGCATTCATAATCAGTTAATATTTCTTACGCATGTTACTTCTCACATAACAGGCATAGAGATTCACTTCACAAATATATCATCAAAAATCGACTTTCAATCTCATACATATCTCATAAACATTTCACATATATACATCAACATTCTCATAACATAATATAACTCAATTAACAATTATAAAATTCATATATCAAATAGGAACTGAAAGAGTTGCCTGATTCGTAGTTTAACAACTACGACTTAACTGCTTATAGATATCTGCACTTCGTGTAATCCTACACAGTTATATAATCGTGGATTCACACTCGTCAGTCATACATTTCACATGCTCTTAATATAAGAACAAATATCGCTTTCCTATCTTGGTTTCATTTTTACTTGAACTTAGGATAACCATGAGACTAGCTCATTCTACTTTCAAGTTTATCTAAACAATCTTGTTTCATGTCTTGTAGTCCTTAAGGACAACACATAAACATAACTTAAGGCCAGACAGTTAACAAACTGCACTTGGCAGCTCTGCAACACGGCGCAGCCGCGCTGAAAATAAGCTTGGGAGTGGCGCGGCAGCGCTACTCCCTGTCAAAACTAGAACTGAATTTTTTTTTCAAAGTTCCAGTTTTCTTATTAGCACACTAATACCTTTGAACATAATATAAACACATAATGACAGAGTTTAGAACATATTTAATTTCTTGTACTTGTTAATGTTGGGGTTAACTTCTAAAACTTTTAGTCTTCTTTTGAATTCATTTGCTCAACTAGGATTAACATGTTAAATAGTCTATTGATCAAATTGAACACCATCCTAGGTATCCAAAACAGACTTTGAGATAAAACTCGAATCAAGTAAATAACTTTCTTTTCAAAATTCTTTAATTAAGGCTAAATAGGTTTATTCAACAATGGACCCACTATGTTAACCATTAATTCACATAACGATACTAAATAATCCTTAATATGCATGCTTTTTGTATATCAAACTCTTTTACACACAATTAGTATAGTTCTTTCTTAAAACATGCTTGAAAAGTCTAAATCATGCTTATCTAGATGGTGATCATATCCGTCATGTCTAGAAGCATAAAATACCCTAGCATACATGCTTGAAAGGTCAAAACTTAAAGGACATAAGTTTTGTCAAAGTTTGCTTTCAAAACCTTTATAAAATCATTGGAAAATAACCATTTAAGCAACTCATGATATGCAAAGGTACTCAAGACCATATGTCATATCTTGCATTTCTATGTTTTATCACTTCGAATAACATATTTTATCGTCGAGAGCACTACAATTGCGTATGTGCATGTCCGACGCCCTCCAATTGCTTACGAATGCGGAGCAGTCACAAAGATGGATATTTTTACCCATCTTAACTACTTCAAATCGAAAAACTTAAAGAATGAAAGTTGTAGGTCTACTCGTTATCGTTTCAAAAAATCCTGAGCCACCTCAATCGGAGTTTGTATAAAGAAGTTATGCTTAATTTACTACAGCAGGTCAAAACAGTATTTTTTTTTCTTTTGTTTGACCATTCCCGGCGCAGCTGCGCCCCAAATGGCCTTGGGGGCAGCGCAGCTGTGCCACAAGAGGCAAAAGGTTGTTCCAGACTTGCTCCTTCGCGAATTTTCAAACCGTTTCACATTTCGATCGCCATAACGCGAGTTATACTCATCCAAATTAGTCCTTTTTCGATTCTATGGATTCGTAACTCATAAAACTACAACATACCAAAGAATAAACAATTAACATAAACATTAACTAACTCACATATTAATCCAAAGCTCATGTTCATACTAAATTTTTATATTTTGACAAATATAGCGAATTCATTCACTACGAATTCGTTTCTAAACTAAATTGGTCCGTTTAACTTCCGTTGTTTTCACATTTAACTGTATTAACAGTATCTAGCAACAATTTATGGATTATAACAATCCTTAGCCATTAATTTTATGACTCAAAAGCAATTATTTCTTGTTATTACTAAGAAATTACAAAACTTAGAACTCAAGAGCATATATATTAGAATAATCACCTCTTGATTGCTGGAATTTGCTATCCATAGCTCCCATTGCTCTCAATTCTCCTAACTCTCTATATCTCACTTCTCCAACAACTTAAACAAACGGGCAAGGAGAAAAAGGAGACTCCATTTATAGAGGAATCAATATCCAAATAATAGCTTTGCCCAATAATTTAAACTAAGAGGAAGAAGAAGAGTTTAGTGGATTGAGAAGAGTTGGTTACCAACTCCACCTTCCTCCATCATTAGCAGCTATCATCAGCTCTACTACTTAGTGAAGAAGGAATAGGATAGGCCAATGGCCTATTCATACGGCAGTTATAATGAGATACACTGATATTGGGACAAGCTTCTAAATCCTCAGCATTTTGGTTAATAATACTTAGTTTGGTTTCTTTAATTCCCAAAAATAAAATTTTAATGTACAATTGTTACTATAATATGAAAATTAGGGATCTAATATGTACCCATATCATATAATTCATGTACATTTGGACTAGTCTAAAAAATATTTTAATTGGGCTAAATATAATGTAGTTGAGTACTTTCAACTCATTACTTCATATCACACATAAATATCATAATGATTATTATCAATCATCTATTATGTTTCCATTAATTCTCTTTTAATAATTCTGGTTAAACATTCAGTTTGGTTTAACTTTAATACTCAGGCCGCACAAGGCTCATTTATCTCATTTACTGGAGTTATATATCTCAAGCTCATTATCTTTACAATAAAATATTAGGGGTCTAGGCTACGTTTGGCTTTTTCCCAATTCCATTATTTTAATATTTATTTAATATAAAATTTGTGTCACACTTTACCTTAACATTTAATTACCTTAAATGATTATATATTATGAACTTGTACTCATAACATCTTTATCCAAATAGCCATTTCCTTACAATAATTAGTATGTACTACACTAATTAATATAATATAATTCTTTCATTTCATTTCTTCCATAAATTGTTCCAAGACAATTTTCTTTAACCACCACATAAGGTATTAACTTAACGCATCAATTTCTAACCAATAATTTCTTATAACTATATTGATTCTCTTCTTTTATTAATCACTTATCTTTCAAATATTAACCCTTTTTATGTATATTACAATACTATATAATATATTAAAAATATCAAATATTAATTAACATATTTCTTTCATCCTCTTATACTAAACACATATATTAATTCACCATCTTATGTAATTGAATTAATCCTTTCTATTCAATTTAATATCATGCCACTACCACGCAAAGCTTTATAATGAAATATTTTATAATATCATTTAATTAACCAACATTTATTCCGGGTTAATTAATTTTCATAATCAATTCTCATTCAATTCAAAATTTGTTACCTCAATCCATTCATGGACACTTTGAATATCAAATATGACCCATATGATAACCTATTATTCACTAATATACAAATCTAAAAATTTAGATTACACAAATTCTCAGAATTTTCTACTGACCGGCTGCAGCTGCGCTGGTATAAGGCTTGGAGGTGGCGCAGCTGCGCCACCTCAAGTTCATAGGCAGACAAGCTCTGCTATTGCAGAACTATAATCTCAATTCTTAAATACTTGAACATGCTTTTTAATGTGCTAGCTTGCTACATCAGTTAACCAACATCTTTTATTACCTCCTTCAATGATTCAAAGTTTAAACTATAAGTTCAAACTCTATTCCCCTATAAGGTTCTCATATATATATATATATATATCTAATTCTTTCCACATAATTCAAGATATATATATATATATATATATATATATATATATATAACATATATGTATATATTTCGTTAATCTTCACTTCTCACGGTATATTAAATAAACTAATAATTCTCTAACCAATGTTTATCTAAAGATATATTGGTCAGGTTCTCTCTCTCTTCAACAACGTACATATACTCTAGAAAATGGTGATTATCAAAGATATTTAGTGTCACCAATCGTATGATGATAAATAATTATATAAATTATTTAATACCGATAGATAAATCTTATCCATCTTCTTGCTAATTCATCTCCACAATTTATAATAAATATATAATAATAATATATTTATAAATCACAAAAATCACATTTTACATAGTTCATATTACCCTATGTAACACAATACTTCCTATCTCGTAACACACATATATATATATATATATATATATATATGTTGAAATCCAATACATGTCTTAAGAATTTTATTTATTAAATTCTTATTATAGATAATTCTTGAAAATTCGGGTTCTCACATCCTCTCCCCCTTATAAGGATTTCGTCCTCGGAATCACCGAAACCTCCTCTACTCGGTGCTATTCCGAATATTACATATTCTCTTGAATAATTTTATCCATTCTCTTTTCGGATGTTTTTATTATTATAACCTTCTCAATCGCATTCTACCATTTTCTCCTTTCTAAGGATCATTCTACTTACTACATTCATCATTTAGAAGAATAAGAATCTTTCACGATTTTTCAATAATCGGGAAGTAGTATGAATAACTCAGATTTCAAATTATGCTGAGGGGTCACACAAGACCGTGAACTCTTCCACATTTACAAATGTCTCAACACGAGTCTCTACACTGTAAACTAGAGTGTTTATCAATCACAAGGACTGAAAACACCCTACACACGTACACTAGGTGGCTACCCTATTGTACTACTACGTTAGGGCCGCAACGTAGCGTGTTGTAATGACTATATGAGTCATGTTCGTGACCACTGTCTCCGAAAATAGGTTCCCGTTGTAGGATTGTTCAACTTAGCTTCTCCACTTCTACATCCGCACCAGAGCAATCTGGTTTGGCACAAATACACAAGAATGCTTGAATTCTATAATCACTTTTCAATAGTCGCCTAGCCGAATCAATTAGCTTAGACTCTTATCAACAATTCGGACATCAATCGAAATAATTTAGTCAACTTTTCATAATTTGAAAGAAAAACCAAAAATTGTTTTATGACGTTAAAATGTTGCACCCACTTAATAGTACGTTGAAGATTTCGTCATTTTGTGACTTTGTCATACTACATCATACCATAATGGGCTGACGATCTTATGATCACTTCCGACACTAGGTTCAATTACATTGATGACTCCATCGTTTACCATCATACATCATATCAAATGATGCACATGGTCAAAATACATTTTGAAAGATTTTAAATTATTTTTGTCTTAACCGAAATAAATAGCTTAGACATACGAATAACGGTATTATTTTTAAAACTAATTACTTCAGTCACTCGACCCAATGTTTTTCTCAAGAAAATCGAAGTGCAAACACTAGCACAAAGTCAATAAATTTTGAAAATCTAGCATAGCTAGAAGATTTAGAAAAATCCAAATTTCTCCATCACTTCAATCTCTTACTACCATCAATGCTCATTATTCCAAAACTCTTATATAATACATCTATTCTCAGTACAGTTCACCAACTTACCACACCATGGAAGCTCAGGAACTTACCACAATCATATGGGTTGAGGAACTTCTCCAAGTCAGACCAAAATCGTCCATTCGCTGAGGGGTTCCACCATACGATTATGAGTTCCGAAACTTGTCATAGACATGAGTCTTAAGAACTCGCACCTAATCTTAATATTATCTAATTTTATCTTAGAAATCTCTATCTATCAAAATAAATATGAGAAAAGAATAACGTTTCCACCATATGTAGAATGATATCGCGACACTAACATTCCAACGATTATCAATGTGATGCACTTAGTGCAAGCACAAAACCTCTGCCCATACAAAAGTTTGTATAACTAAGCCATCACATGAGTCCTTCAATGGAAGTCCAACACTTAACTCTATCTTACTCTATTACTTGCTCGTTACGAGCTTTCTACGTTTCATCACATACAACTCTTCATGAGTTCATCTCGTACTTTTCATAGTACATTCACTTATAGCATCAAGCTATACATACTTAGTCATTACAGACTATCTATCATTTCACAGTTCAATTTGATCACGTCGTGATCATCGATTTATCTAGGGTTCTTTTCCTATTATCAACCAAACTCCATCCGAGTTCATTATCTTTGTCATATACCTCTTATAGACATCATCTTATCATTTTTATAACCGGAGTTAGGTAGCTCCTGATTCTTATTCTCTAGATACTTCAAGATTCGTCTTTGAATCTTCACGTATATATTTTAATCTTTATTTTTCCTTCTCTCAGGTTATAGTCTAAGGTACACTTATCTAAGGTTTATAACCTACAGCTTTGATACCAACCTGCGACACCCCCAAATTCGTGTCCCTTTATTACCTCGGATTTGGTGTAGTCACGATACTACTATCGTCAAACTATTACATCTTTTATTCATAACTTAAAGAATATAACTTCGCTTTATTACAACTTAGAATATAAATTCTTTCCATTCTCAGGATCTGTATAATGACCCCGAACTTTAATGAGTTTCGATCTTGGTCATTTACCATTCCTGTCTTACATCATATTCAATGTTATAAAAATACGGAATAATTTAAACTTTTTCAATCTCCTTTGAATAAAATCTTTTTATTAATTTCATAATTTTGAATCCATTACAAATCCCTGAATCAACTATATGATATGATTCATTATATTTGAGCTACTGTATAAACTTTTACATCTTAATACGAAGTCTTCTATGTATCGCATAGTACAACTTTACAACACAACAAGTGTTATACATCATAAGCAACTATCAAGTACAACGTATAAAACTTAAACATTTTTTCAAGATTGTATCATTAGATATCTACGTCGATCTCCTTATGAAACTACGGAACTTTATCAATTAAGTGGCATAATACTTTAATCGTGAGTCCTTCACCTGCAAAGATGGTTATTTGCAAGAGTGAGCTCGACAGCTCAGCAATTGTAACAGTTTACATGCATCACAGAACATATAATATCATACTCATGTCATGCATTCATAATCAATTAATATTTCCTACGCATGTTACTTCTCACATAACAGGCATAGAGATTCACTTCACAAATATATCATCAAAAATCAACTTTCAATCTCATACATATCTCATAAACATTTCATATATATACATCAACATTCACATAATATAATATAACTCAATTAACAGTTATAGAATTCATATATTAAATAGGAACTGAAAGAGTTTCCTGATTCGTAGTTTAATAACTACGACTTAACTGCTTATAGATATCTGCACTTCGTGTAATCCTACACAGTTATATAATCGTGGATTCACCCTCGTCAGTCATACATTTCACATGCTCTTAATATAAGAACAAATATCGCTTTCCTATCTTGGTTTCATTTTTACTTGAACTTAGGATAACCATGAGACTAGCTCATTCTACTTTCAAGTTTATCTAAACAATCTTGTTTCATGTCTTGTAGTCCTTAAGGACAACACATAAACATAACTTAAGGCCAAACAGTTAATAAACTGAACTTGGCAGCTCTGCAACACGGCGCAGCCGCGCTGAAAATAAGCTTGGGAGTGGCGCGGCAGCGCTACTCCCTGTCAAAACCAGAACTGAATTTTTTTTTCAAAGTTCCAGTTTTCTTATTAGCACACTAATACCTTTGAACATAATATAAACACATAATGGCAGAGTTTAGAACACATTTAATTTCCCGTACTTGTTAACGTTAAGGTTAACTTCTAAAACTTTTAGTCTTCTTTTGAATTCATTTGCTCAACTAGGATTAACATGTTAAATAGTCTATTGATCAAATTGAACACCATCCTAGGTATCCAAAACAGACTTTGAGATAAAACTCGAATCAAGTAAACAACTTTCTTTTCAAAATTCTTTAATTAAGGCTAAATAGGTTTATTCAACAATGGACCCACTATGTTAACCATTAATTCACATAACGATACTAAATAATCCTTAATATGCATGCTTTTTGTATATCAAACTCTTTTACACACAATTAGTATAGTTCTTTCTTAAAACATGCTTGAAATGTCTAAATCATGTTTATCTAGATGGTGATCATATCCGTCATGTCTAGAAGCATAAAATACTCTAGCATACATGCTTGAAAGGTCAAAACTTAAAGGACACAAGTTTTGTCAAAGTTTGCTTTCAAAACCTTTATAAAATCTTTGGAAAATAACTATTTAAGCAACTCATGATATGCAAAGGTACTCAAGACCATATGTCATATCATGCATTTTTATGTTTTATCACTTAGAATAACATATTTTATCGTCGGGAGCACTATAATTGCATATGTGCATGTCCGACGCCCTCCGATTGCTTCCGAATACAGAGCAGTCACAAAGATGGACATTTTTACCCCTCTTAACGACTTCAAATCGAAAAACTTAAAGAATGAAAGTTGTAGGTCTACTCGTTATCTTTCCGAATCATCCTGAACCACCTCTATCAGAAGTTGTATGAAGAAGTTATGCCAAATTTACTACAGCAGATCAAAATATTATTTTTTTTTCTTTTGTCTGACCATGCCCGGAGCAGCTGCGCCCCAAATGGCATTGGGGGCAGCGCAGCTATGCCACAAGAGGCAAAAGGTTGTTCCAGACTTGCTCCTTCGCAAATTTTTAGACCGTTCCAAATTCCGATTGCCATAACGCGAGTTATACTCATCCAAATTAGTCCGTTTTCGATTCTATAGATTCGTAACACATAAAACTACAACATACCAAAGAATAAACAATTAATATAAACATTAACTAACCCACATATTAATCCAAAGCTCATGTTCATACTAAATTTTCTAAATTTTGACAAATGTAGCAAATTCATTCACTAAGAATTCGTTTCTAACCAAAATTGGTCCGTTTAACTTCCGTTGTTTTTGCATTTAACTGTATTAACAGTATCTAGCAACAATTCATGGATTATAACAATCCTTAGCCACTAATTTTGTGACTCAAAAGCAACTATTTCTTGTTATTACTAAGAAATTATAAAACTTAGAACTCAAGAGCATATATATTAGAATCATTACCTCTTGATTGCTGGAATTTGCTACCCATAGCTCCCATTGCTCTCAATTCTCCTAACTCTCTATATCTCACTTCTCCAACAACTTAAACTAAACGGGCAAGGAGAAAAAGGAGACTCCATTTATAGAGGAATCAATATCCAAATAATAGCTTTGCCCAATAATTTAAACTAAGAGGAAGAAGAAGAGTCCAGTGGATTGAGAAGAGTTGGTTACCAACTCCACCTTCCTCCATCATTGGCAGCTATCATCAGCTCTACTACTTAGTGAAGAAGGAATAGGATAGGCCAGTGGCCTATTCATTCGGCAGTTATAATGAGAGACACTGATATTGGGACAAGCTTCTAGATCCTCAGCATTTTGGTTAATAATACTTAGTTTGGTTTCTTTAATTCCCAAAAATGAAATTTTAATGTACAATTGTTACTATAATATGAAAATTAGGGATCTAATATGTACCCATGTCATATAATTCATGTACATTTGGACTAGTCCAAATAATATTTTAATTGGGCTAAATGTAATTTAGTTGAGTACTTTCAACTCATTACTTCATATCACACATAAATATCATAATGATTATTATCAATCATCTATTATGTTTCCATTAATTCTCTTTTAATAATTCCGGTTAAACCTTCAGTTTGGTTTAACTTTAATACTCAGGCCGCACAAGGCTCATTTATCTCATTTACTGGAGTTATATAACTCAAGCTCATTATCTCTACAATAAAATATTATGGTTCTAGGCTACGTTTGGCTTTTCCCCAATTCCCATTATTTTAATATTTATTTAATATAAAGTTTGTGTCAGACTTTACCTTAACATTTAATTACCTTAAATGATTATATATTATGAACTTGTACTCATAACATCTTTATACAAATAGCCATTTCCTTACAATAATTAGTATGTACTACACTAATTAATATAATATAATTCTTTCATTTCATTTCTTCCATAAATTATTCCAAGACAATTTTCTTTAACCACCACATAAGGTATTAACTTAACGCATCAATTTCTAACCAATAATTTCTTATAACTATATTGATTCTCTTCTTTTATTAATCACTTATCTTTCAAATATTAACCCTTTTATATATATTACAATACTATGTAATATATTAAAAATATCAAATATTAATTAACATATTTCTTTCATCCTCTTATGCTAAACACATATATTAATTCACCATCTTATGTAAGTGAATTAATCCTTTCTATTCAATTTAATATCACGCCACTACCACGCAAAGCTTTATAATGAAATATTTTATAATATCATTTAATTAACCAACATTTATTCCGGGTTAATTAATTTTCATAATTAATTCTCATTCAGTTCAAGATTTGTTATCTCAATCCATTCATGAACACTTTGAATATCAAATATGACCCATATGATAACCTATTATTCACTAATATACAAATCTAAAAATTTAGATTACACAAATTCTCAGAATTTTCTACTGACCGGCGCAGCTGCGCTGGTATAAGGCTTGGAGGTGGCGCAGCTGCGCCACCTCAAGTTCATAGGCAGACAAGCTCTGCTATTGCAGAACTATAATCTCATTTCTTAAATACTTGAATATGCTTTTTAATGTGCTATCTTGCTACATCAGTTAACCAACATCTTTTATTACCTCCTTCAATGATTCAAAGTTTAAACTATAAGTTCAAACTCTATTCCCCTATAAGGTTCTCATATATATATATATATATATATATATAATTCTTTCCACATAATTCAAGATATATATATAACATATATGTATATTTCGTTAATCTTCACTTCTCACGGTATATTAAATCAACTAATAATTCTCTAACCAATTTTTATCTAAAGATATATTGCTGATATTCTCTCTCTCTTCAACAACGTACATATACTCTAGAAAATGGTGATTATCAAAAATATTTAATGTCACCAATCTTATGATGATAAATAATTATATAAGTTATTTAATACCGATAGATAAATCTTATCCATCTTCTTACTAATTCATCTCTACAATTTATAATAAATATATAATAATAATATATTTATAAATCACAAAAATCATATATTGCATAGTTCATATTACCCTATGTAACACAATACTTCCTATCTCGTAACACACATATATATATATATATATATATTCAAATCTAATATATGTCTTAAGAATTTTATTTATTAAATTCTTATTATAGATAATTCTTGAAAATTCGGGTTCTCACATATAGACCAGGGAGCCTCCACTCTACAAGCTGCTGCCGCAGGTAGAGGTGAAGCTCCACGTGACATAGGCCCCATGACAGGTTCCGTTGTCTCGGAGTACGTGCACTCCGAGCAACGCGAGGTCGAAGTTCAAATTTTCTAACTTTTGATCAGAGCGTCCGTTTGAGGCGTACTATACCTTTCCCGAAAGTCCTCGCCGAGAGTGTCACAATGACATGGGATAAAAGATTTTCTAGGTCCAAGAAGATAGATTCATAACCAGGTCTTTGATTCCCCGCAGTTTGTCCGTTGAGCTATCTTGCGCTGTTTGCACTTGGGATCATTGTTATGGTTCGTTCTAACCTTGGTGACATCAATTCGACTTGAGTTTGATCGAATCGTCTTAGAGTTTGTAAATTGACCATTTTGCCCCTCCCGGGGTTTCCCTTAGTGTCGGCATAGCTTTTGGTTGACTTCCTGGGGTTGTTTCTAAGGTTTGGATCCCATTCGAGTGTGTTTGTCCTCAATGTTGTCTCTAAGGTTGACTTGGTCATTCCAGGTTTTCCTCTAGAGATGTTGTGATGCTTTAGGATTGTTTCTGAAATTGACCTGACTTCCCGGGTTGAGATCAGGGATGACCTGTACTTCCCGAGTTGAGACCAGAGCTGACCTGTACTTCCCGGGTTAAGACCGAGGCTGAACTGTTATTTCCAAGTTGAGATCGGTGCTGACCTGTACCTCCCGGGTTGAGACCGAGGCTGACTTGTACTTCCCAGGTTGAGACCGGGGTTGAACTGTACCTCCCGGGTTGAGACCGAGGCTGACCTGTACTTCTTGGGTTGAGACCGGGGCTGACCTATACTTCTTAGGTTGAGATCAGGGCTGACCTGTTCTGCCCGAGTTGAGATCGGGGCTGACCTGTACCTCTCGGGTTAAGACCGGGACTGACCTGTACCTCCCGGTTGAGACCAGGGATGACCTGTACCTCCAGGGTTGAGATCGGGGCTGACCTGTTCCTCCCGAGTTGAGACCGATGATAACCTGTACCTCTCGGGTTGAGACCGGGGCTGACCTAATGGCCCGGTATTGAGACCAGGGTTGAACTGATGACCCGATATTGAGATCGGGGTTAAACTGATGACCCAGTATTAAGATCGGGGTTGAACGGATGATCCGGTATTGAGACCGGGGTTGAGTTGATGGCCCGGTATTGAGACCGGGGTTGATTTGATTGCCTGGTATTGAGACTGGGATTTAGTTGATGGCCCGGTATTGATACTGGGGTTGATTTGATTGCCCGGTATTAAGACCGGGGTTGAGTAGATGACTCGGTATTGAGACCGCTAATGACCAGGTATTGAGATCTGAGTTCCCGGTATCTAGACCGGGGTAGAGTTAATGGCCCAGTATTGAGATCGGGGTTGAGTTGATGGCCCGGTATTGAGACTGGGGTTGATTTGATTGCCCAATATTTAGACCGGGGTTGAGCTGATGACCAGGTATTGAGACCGGGGATGAACTAATGACCCGGTATTGAGATCGGGGTTTAGTTGATGGTCTGGTATTGAAACCGAGGTTGATTTGATTACCCGATATTGAGATCGAGGTTGAGCTGATGACCCGGTATTGAGACCGGGGTTGAGTTGATGGCCCGATATTGAGACCTGGGTTTATTTGATTGACCGGTATTGAGACCGTGGTTGAGTTAATGACCCGGTATTGAGACGGGGGGTTAAATTGATGACCCGGTATTGAGACCAAGGTTGAACTGATGACCCAGTATTGAGACTGGGGTTGAGTTGATGGCCTGGTATTGAGACCAGAGTTGAGTTGAAAAGTTAATTTTGCCCTCCTACAGTGTTAGTAATAAGGAAAGAACATTTCGAGTGTCTACAACAAGTTGAATATAATTTATAATAGGATAGCTCTTAAAACCCATCTTTATGCAACTTGGATAATATTGATTTTATTGATATAACCGAGTTACAGTGCCACATATAGGTATAATTAACATCATCTCTTTTTCTTTTCTTAGTTTGTTCTATTTGAAATATATTTTCATGCAAGTCAAGTATTTAAATTCTATTTCGCAAATTACTAACAGCATATAAAACATTGTTATTATAAATAGAACAAGTGTTGTTCTTTATTATAATGTCAAATCCATCCATATTTAATACGGAAATAGAAATAATATTTCTAATGATATGCGACACAAAATAACAATTATTTAAATAAATGGCCTTTCCCGTAGGCAGTGCTTAACAATAAGTTCCTATAGCTAATGCAGCAACCTTTGCTCCATTTTCCACTTGTAGGACAACCTCATCCTTGTTCAACTTTCTACTTCTGACCAGTCCCTGCACAGTATTACATATGTGAGAACCACAGCCGGTATCCAATACCCAAATAAAATTTTGACTTTTAGAAAAATTAATTTCAATTATGAACAAACCTTGATTAGAAGTCGAAGCTTCTCCAAGCTTCTTCTCTGTCAGAAACTTCTTCCAGTTCCTCTTCAAATAACCCGGCTCGTTGCAATGGAAGCACATTCCTTTGCTAGCTGGATCAGGTTTCTTTTGATCCTTTACTTTCTCCTTGCCCTTAGCCTTCTTAGGTTTCTTCTTTTCAAAATAAACCTTGGGCCTCTTCCTTTTTTTGGAAGAATCATCCACCATTAAGACATGGTTCTTCTTGGATGGGAAGTGACCTTTCTGCAGTTTTCAACATGTTAAGTAGTTCAAGCAAGTTGGCATATAACTTATTCATGTGAAAATTTACAACGAATTGCGAGAAGTTTAGGAATTTCGGCACATAAACGCAGCGGAATTTAAAATTTTTCCGAAACCCGAAAACATATTAATTCAGAGGTTTAGATTTGTTTTACCGATTATCCAAGCTTGAATGGAGACGATGGAAATTCTGGAACAACTTGAATCTTCAACGTAATCTAACGAAACTGTGCCTCTACGGTATCCACACGAACGCCCCGCGAATTGTCACACGATCTGCAGTAAAGAGAACTGCGGTACTAGCCGCCAAGGATCTGAACGTTCTTGCGTTTTTCTCTCTAGTCTCTCTCTAAGAGAGGCTAGGGTTTAGGTTTTTAATAATCTTACTCTAAAACGGCTAATATATCATATATATAGTAGGTTAAAAGGAATTAATCAAAAACCTAATCCAATTAAAAAACTAAAATTTGAATTTATATATATATATATTATATTTTAATTAAGTCTTACTTAATTAATATACATATATACAAATTATCCTATTAATTTAAATTTGTAATTATAAATACTATCAATCATATTGACATATTTAAATCCTTACAATTTAAATTAATTTCCTTTTAATTACGTTCTAAGTGTGTGACCTTATAGGTTATTATTATGTTGGCAATAATTTTAAAATTATATTATAAAATTATAAACAATGAGCGGCATCTAGTAATGCATCACTGCTACCCAAATAATAATAAGATTGGTGATTCGATGCAACCTTTTCATGACCAATGTTTCAATGTAATTTAATCTTTTTAACCTTGACATCCTAGATTAAACTCGAGTCATGGAATGTGTCATACTCTTCATAATTTAATCTGAGTTTTCTTGATCAATTAGTAGACTATATGAAATAAATCACTATTTGAGCATGACCATACATTTCATAGTCCTACTTAATCAAGAGGCCTATGGATATCACCCCTAATATATAGGAAGGTTAAATTCCATCTGGATCACTCATATTCCTCACACGATTCATGATGTACCCAATAATCACCTTTATTGTCCACCCTATTAAAGGTGACCTTTGATGATATCAAAGTACATAACTACCCGTGTAGTAATATAGTGATTTCAGGTCGGAGGATCATTACATCATTGTCACTATGAGAATTGCTTATGACACTTTGCATAATGCTCCACGTAGAATTCTCATGGTGGGTCTGTCTAGTACATTGTTCTCTAACATGTACCTATGCATTGAATCAATATCTCATATATTTATGACAAATGAGATTTGGCCATCAGTCAATCCACATACTAGTCTCAATGTATCATTGTTGTCCCATTAACAATGATACTTGACTAAGGATATTTAAGAGCAATGATACTAATTGTAATTATATGATCTCATGTTCAAGTCACATACTTGAATCTATATAATTTGCATCACTAATCTAAGGACTTTTATTATGCTAACATTTATATAACGTAGTAAATAAAGCCATAATAGAATAATTCATTTATTCAATCAAATATAATATCAAAAATGTTAAGCAATTACATCAAAGAATTGGCCTCTAGGGCTTAAACTCTAACAAGAATGTCTCAGGGAGAGACTGCAAGACTAAGTCTTGACTCAACTCTCCATCCATGACGAACCCAAGTTGTACAAGGAATTCAATTAGATTAATCACCCTTAGGACATGAGTCTCAACGGTCGTGCCCTCGGTCCTCCGAGATAGGAAGAGCTCCTTAGATATCTCATATCTAGCAGTCCTACTTTGTTCACCATATAACTCCTTGAGGTGAAGCAACATAGTAGGAGCATCCATGTTTTCATGCTGAAGCTGAAGCTCGTTATTCATTAATGCGAGCATGATACATTGAGCCACAGATGCATCATCTTGCCACTTTATAATCGCGGCAATCTCTTCCTCAGAGGCTGTTTCTAAAACAATTCCAGGGATAGGTGAATTTAGGACAGAAGAAATCTTTTCAGCAGGAAGATCTATTTTCAGATTCCTTAACTAGTCCGTGTAATTCGATCCGGTTAGTTTGTTAGCATCAAGTATGCTACGTAGTGAAAATAGTGAATTTGGTATTTTTAAATTTCTGCATGTGAAAAGATAACATTTTAGCAAACATTCATTTAATTAATTTTATATACCAAAATAAATTAGGTCTTATTTTAAATTGGTATCTCCCACTATTTTCTTCAAACTATATTACCATCACTTATATAGTTCGACAACATCTAATTAAAGATTCGCTAGTGAGATTAAGGATCCTATTTCAAATGTATATAGTCTTGTGGATAGAACAACAAACCATATATAAATAAATAGGTAGACAACTCTTTGTCAATTACATCAACATGTAACTCCTTTTTATCTTGCCTCTTAGATCATAATGGTCAAGTGTGTGCACATCCAAACTAAAATGATTTAAGTTAAGTCTGACCTAGCTCTTCCATATATTCAAAAAAGAATATTGTTCAATTTTTTTTATAAACATCAAATGTGATTAAATTAACATATTAAATACTTAATACTTGCCTTGTGGATAGCACAACAAACTCATATTAAATATTTAATACTCTATTAATTTTATCATGCTAAAAGGCGACGTTCGATATTCCAAATATCTTTGAACGCTTTAGACTTAATATAATTTCTTTGAGGGTCTTGTTATTATTAGTCTCATCTTGTTTAGCGCACATGCACATATATATATAAAATACACGTTATTTTATTAAAACATGCGAAGCATGTTTGTATAAAATATAATATATATAATACTAGCAGGCACATATAGAATACTATATTCTACCCGGATTGATTATGGACTTTTATTCTAGTTTGGTTTACTAGAGCCACCAAATGAACCAAAAGGTCAAACCTAAGAGTGCAAGAATTAAATTTAAACGTAACTATTACATTTAAACTGGGCTCCATTACAAACGGGTCTTGACGCGCTCCTTGCTCCTTGGTCTCCAATTTTTAATGATAATTATATCTAGTCCTATTACATAAACTACTTAATTTAAATAGAAACCTTGATCAGCAGTCAAGGGAAAGTACATATGAGGGAGATAGAATTCTATATCAAGAAAAAAATCAGAGAAGACGAGGTATGCAGACCCCATTTAATAAAAACCATTCATTCAAGCATTTAACTAAAATAAAATCCAATCACATTGGTCAATAGTCCATAATCAACCCCATTTATTTTCATACATATCACCATATGCATCAATAAATAAAACATTCATATCATGAATTAAAACCATTCCATATATATGTGTGTATCATTTAATGAGCAATTTTAAATTGTATGAAATCTAATTTCAAGATTAAAATAAACTCTTTATTTTAATTATAAAATTATTAAGAATATTATATATAAACGTATATATATATATAATATATATATATATATATATATAACACATGACTCAGGTTTATATCATATATATATAATCTGATCCTGGGTAGGAACCTTACATATATATAAATATATATAATGTTACTATATATATTATATATATAGTGACCCTTTTTGAATCCTGATTCACTTCGCCTTTTTGATGAAAATTGTGACTCGCTGATTAAGGCCACGAGTTCAGTAGGGAGCAAAAAAACTAGTTTCGCAAAAAAAACTCATAAAAAATAATTTTATACAACTAATTATGCCCAATAAATTATTCTAAATACATACCCATATATATATGGAATCAAAACAATTAATAATTGCATAAAGGTTTGGCTCTGATGCCACTGTTAGGTTTGTAAGAAATCATAGCGCAATTAAATTGCAAAAATTAGCGGAAGCATGGTAAAATCAGAGTTTAAAATTTTTTACAAACCAATTACTTGGATCATCCTTTATTCAAATTATTAATTTAAAATCATAAATAAGAAGTTATGGAATCATACTCTTGTAGAACTAAGCTTCCACACGTATGAGTTCAACTCTTTATTTTTCGCGATCACCTTGAATTTTTGGGATTGATTCCTTCTTTTGATCAATGTTAGCCACCCAAGTGTTTGGCCTCTAAAGGTGATCCACCAAGGAAGAAGAATTGTTCAAGAAGGAGGGTGGTTAGCTAAACCCTAGTTTTTATTCTCTATAGAAAAGAAGTACTCTCCAACAATTGGAATTGCATCAACTGATATCTACTATAAGACTCCTCTTATATAGATATTGGTCAGCCCTTCTAATCCTATTAGACATAGGGTTTCATTTAATTAACTTTAATTAATTAGGCTTCCCAACATATTGAGATTAATTAATTAAACTCCTTTAATTAATTTGCCTCCTAATCTTATTAGGAATAAATGAGAGTACTAATATTAAATTAATTCCTAAACTCCTTTAGAAATTTAAATAATAATAATTGTAATAATATTAATAAGACTTCTCTTATTAATTTATATTTAATATTTCTAAAATATTAAATAATAAATATTAAGCTATTTAATTTATTCTATCATCATAGATTAAATTAATTACACTTAATACATTATTACGATTATGCCATTACCTTTTTAAATAAATATTCTTCCTTTTATGGTGTGACCCTTTACGTTCTCCATATTAAACCGGTTGTGAATAAATCAATTAGAACAATTATAATCTTATTTAAATAAATAAATTAAATTAATAATTTATTTAAATATATAATATTTATTCTACAATAAGGATAAGCCTCCCTAGCGATCAACGAATTTATAGATAATATAGATTTCAACATTAATCATAAAAGAACCTGTGAGTAAATAGTTACCGTACAATTCAATCCTTCCACCATACAATGTCCCAATTAAATATAAGACATGGAATTACTGTCAAGTCTTATTTTATTTAATTATATGTATTTCGATCAGAAAATGCACAACTCCAAATGATGCAAATTAGAAACTATGACGATCTCAAGTCCAAGGATCACTTGTACTACTATCACATTAGGAATTCTTATTGACAGGCAAGTAAAACTCCATTATGTATTCCTTAGCAAGTCACGTTCAGTGTACTTATTCTCCAATAAGCACCTACATACTTGCTTTAGTGTCTCCGCACAATTGATCATGAGATCAATCATCCTCATCCAATGAGCAAGCAACATATGTTCCAATCTATCCGGATTTACTAATCCCCTTTTTAGTAATCCAACGATTGGGAACTATTTTAGTTTTAAGCTTTCTTAGAATTTAGATCTCATTAGCATGATCAACATCATGATTTTAAAAGCATTGCTTAAAACTATGGGTTATTTATATAATATAAAAACAGCATCATGTAAATAATTAAATGCCTTTAATAAATGAATACTTTTATTAATAAATAAATAAGATCGTTTACAAAGTATATATTTTATCATCATACATGATTGGCTTGTATGCGTACTACTTTCATTCCTATTAACAGACAAGTTAAACTCCATTAGGTATTCCTTAGCGAGCCACATTTAGTGAACTTATTCTTCAATAAGTACCTACATACTTGCTTTAGTGTCTCCACACAAATGATTATGAGATCAATCATCCTCATCCAATGAGAAAGTAACGTATATACCAATATATCCGGATTCACTAATCCATTTTTTAGTAATCCAACGATTGGGAACTATTTTAGTTTTAAGCTCTCTAAGAATTTAGATCTCATTAGCATGATCATCATCATGATTCTAAAAGTATTACTTAAAACTATGGGTTTATCACATATTATAATAACAGCATCATGCAGATAATTAAATGCCTTTGAATAAATAATACTTTTATTAATAAATGAATACGATTGTTAAAATGCATATGCTTTATCATCAAACATGATTGGCTTGTGTGCATATTACTTTCATCATAATTGGACACACTCGTCCATATGGTTTGAGTTGCCGTATTGGGTCACACTTTCAGTTCGTCATTGTATATATGTTATGCATATAGAAAAGAATATTTTCGAGAACTTGTTTTACCTTGTGTTAGATGCGAGTGGTAAAACTAAAGACAATGACAACGCACGGAAAGATTTAGAGGCACTGAACATCAGGCTGGAATTGTGGCTTTGCTCTAATAATACGAAACCTAAAGATCAATTTTGTCTTACTAAGTAACAAGTTAAAGAGGTGTGCGAGTGGGTTGAATTTCCCAGATGCATATGCGTCAAATATATCGCGATGTTGTAAGGTTGAGCAGTTAAAATTTAATGGGTTCAAGAGCCACGATTGTCATATATTCATGCAGAAGTTGATCCCAATTGCATTTTGTGAGATGTTACCCAGAAAAGTTATGGATGCATTAACTAAACTTTCAAACTTCTTTCGGGATATATGCTCAACTATAATAAAGTACAATGATGTGGAACAGATGGAGCTCAATATTGTGCTCACCATTTGCAAGTTCGAAATGGTATTTCCTCCAGGATTCTTTAACTCGATGGAACATCTGCCTATTCATCTATCATATGAACTCAAACTTGGAGGATCGGTGCAATATCGGTGGATGTATCCTTTTGAGAGGTAAACTAATCTTTCGGTATTGAATTCTTCTTCTCATATTCATACTACTCATATATATCTTAATGAATGTATTTTAGGTATATGCATCGATTAAAATAGAAAGTCAAGAATAAAGCTCATGTAGAGGGCTCTATTGCAGAACGCTATACGGAGGAAGAACTTCTCAACTTCTGCTCATTGTATTTTGACGATGTTGTCTCAAAGAAGCACAACCGTTTAAGTAGGAATGAGGTCGTCGGTTCCCAATCTCCTTCTGATGATGAGTTAGTTGTATTCACATATCCGGCTAAGTCATTTGGCCATGAGATAATGAGTTAAGCGATAATGATTTGAAGATTGTATCTACTTACGTGCTTCTAAATATGCGCGACGTATCATCATACATCAGGTATGAAGAATTATTTCGCATCCAATATAATTTATAAGTGCACTCATCTATATATTAAGGCATTTTAATATTATTTCAGTTCATTCGAAGAGGCAGCGTATGCTTCTAACTCGACTTTAACTGTACTAGAGTTGGAAGCATTCACTAATGCTAACTTCCAACAGTGATTTAAGAAAAGGGTTTAAGAAGAGAATATTTCTGAACGCTTTATAGATGTCATCCGAGGACCTTACAAAATTATTAATTCTTTTCCCGGTTGCATCGTGAATGGGTACAGATTTAAAGTCGATGACTTGAATGAACTCATCTAAGTTAATTCTAGATTTGTGGTGTTGGGAAGTTGTTACCATGATTTCGAGTCCAATTACTATAGACATCTACAAGATGTGGTTGTGCTCAACTATCATGGGGGTAAAAAGGTAGTTACATTTAAGTGTCACTGGTTTGATAGTGAAAAGGTGTTAAAGTTGATCGTAATAGAATCGTCACAGTATATATCAAGTTAGTACTAAGATCTGATAACGTATTCGTGTTAGCCAGTCAAGTGACGCAAGTGTATTACGCTCCTAATGTCGTAAATGGTAGAATCCCCTGGTATACAGTTATCATAACTAAAACTTGTGCATTTGATGCTGCTTATATGTTTGGGATGGATGAGGTGCTACAAGAAAATGTTAGTAATCCAAGGCAAGTAGTGTTAAATGATGAAGATGTAATGACAACTGATGTGGTTGAAGTACCTACCGACGAGGATGCCGAGGAAAACATCATGAATGAGTACGTGGTCGATGAGGACTATAACGACGACAAAGATTGTGACGCCCCCAAATTTGGACCGCCACTAGTCTCTCGAATTCGATTCGTCACGTTCTCACAATAATATAATAATAATATCTAAAATATACATTCACAGCGGAAGATCTAATCTAGAATAATATACAATGATTTATTATAATTATTCCCTCAAGTCTCGCAACCTACAGTACTTAATAGATTACATAATAATATCAATTAAAGACTTATTACATAACTCTACTTAAGCTTAAACATAGTTCTGAAATAGTCTTAATACAACACCAGAGATTTTAAAACATAAAAGGGTTAAGCTAGTCGGTAGCCTTGCCCTTGCTCTTATCGACGCCCGAAGGTCCACCCTGCTCTGCCTTAACTGAAAATATTTTTAGGGAAAGCAAGAATAAGCAACAAGTTTGCTCAGCAAGTAATACAACAACAAGGGTGAGTAATATAGTTCTCGAATCCAAAAGGGTATAGCAAGATATGATAGTTCAAGGATAGCAAGAAATATCAACATTTTTTAATAACAGTCGCTAAGGACAACAGAATACAGATAAAATTCAATACTAAATCAATTCAAGATTTCAAGATAATTGAATACTGAGCAGTCACTAAGGACTATGAACTTCTACTAGAATTAGCAGTAATATACTGATAATCCAACAAAAACAAGTACAACAGGTGATTAGCCTAAAGTACCCTACATTATGCATATCGTTCGATCGTACTAAAGTGCGCATGTCGGTCTCCCGATAATATATAATTTCCCATCAAAGAAGGTTGTTCATCTGAGTCAAATACAAGATCCTGCACCAATCAATTGGTTCAGGTTGCCTTTCAACAATATAAGTCTAGCCGAATCAAATGGCATAGATCGCAATAATTTTTAGTCCAAATCTCAAGATTTAAAGTTCGAAGAATATAAATCGACTTTTATCTTATCCATGAAGTATATAATTATAATATCTGAATTGCAATCTCAAAAGTTTACTTGTACGACAATAATAGCACAAGCTTAATGAACGGTCAATAACGAGTAGGGTTAGAACTTGCTTACAATGTTCCTTAAATAAAGTAAACACAAGGATATGATACTTGCACAATAAAATAGTGTAAGTTAGAGAACTTGCCTTAAGCGTAGTTTATCTATGTTAAGTAAATCAACACTTTCGAATCCCTATCGTAATATAGTTACGTATATATATGATATCCAATAGTCATATATTTTAACATCATATCTTATCTTGGATATACGATCAACACATAAGCTAAGTTTTAACCTAGCTACATAGTTATATCATATATAGTATCATATTAATTCACAAGTCTCGACTAATACAACTTTTATTTTCTTTTATCCTTAACGTTCCTCTTTTCGAGTTAATCATCTTCATATATCTCCATTAACACAAGACCATAATCAATTCTAAACATATTTTATTTAGTAAGTTATGGCATTGTTATAAGTTAACCGTCAAAATCGAATTCAAGTATCAACATATGATATCACATAGCATGTATACATATTAAAGGGTACTTCCATGTTTGAATAACCTTTCCAAGTTCAATCATACATGATATAGTTCTAAATCACGGTCTCTAACGACTTAGGGTCATACAACGCCATGAATTTTCATAAGTTATCATGCTTGTCATTTAGACATATAAGGTAGTCATATATTTTGTTTGTAAGTATGCTCACATATTTCTATGTCATGGATGCGTAACTCTATAGCAACGCTACTTGTTTGAAACTTAATCGAACTCATGCTTGATTAACTTGTATTACATCTAACAAGTGGGTGTATATGTATGATGCCTTAAAAGCACATTCAAACATGCTGAAAATATCAGAATCTAGAATCCTAATATAACATGTTAAAGTCCACGTTCAAAGCTTATATTTTCGTTAGTAACGTTCACTATTGAGGTCCACATGCTCATGTTACATTATGAAACCTATATACATAAGTTAATATGTCTTTCATGCATCTCTAAGTCATACTAACATGCCCGCAAAATTAGAATGTTAACATAGCATGCATACATATCAAGTTCGTTTCTAAAATTCTAAGTTTATTTCGAAATCTATAATTTTATCAATCATGCACGCAATCTTAGTAAAACATGTTTACATTGTCTCAATGTACTCACATAGGCATGTCAAGCTTATTAGCATACTTGTTTAAGCCACATTAGTAAACTATATTATAACATATTTTTAGCAAAAGACAGGAAACTGGTTCCAGAGACCGGCACAGCTTCGCTGCGCCTTAACATTAAACCGGCGCAGCTGCGCCGTGTCTGGTTCGCACCAGACAGTTGCCTACTTCGGCAGAAGTCCAGCCCAAACACAGAAATTTCCTATGAATTTGCTTTCAAACCAACTACATTGCCTTACTAACGCATGTATTAGCTTATATAACAACCAATTAACATTATCCAACCACAAAATCATGAATTTCAACTAAAATCAAGAATTTAAGAAATCTAAGAAATTTCAAAAAACATGAATTGAAGAACATGGAATGTATATTATACCTCTGTAATGCAAATTAAGCTTGCTGAAATTAAAGTCTCTCTCTGTAACTATCTAACAAACTCACAATACACTCTCAATTCTTAATCAAAAACTCAGCAATGAAATGAAGAAGTAGAGAGCTCCCTTATATAGAGGAATGAATACACAGTCAATGCTTCAATCTCCCAAATTAAACTAACAGATTGATAAATTATTTGATGGCTAATGAGAAGTTGGTGGTAGTTGGTGGAATGCATCATGAAAACCACTCCCCATTACATGATTGCTACCCTAAGTTTTGCTGAGTTTGATGTTATAGGAATAGACTAGCCTTGAGTGTTCATGTGTGAGGGAGAATGAGACTCTTATTGAGGGATAAGCAGTGTATCTCAACATTGTAGCAACATTAATATTTACACAACACTTATGTTACTTTGCACATATTATATACCTAAGTTGTATTCATATAACACATGCTTAGGTTGTAATTTTAATGTCACAATATAATTCACATAATGTAGTAAATGTAATCTGCACACATATAATCCATGTACATTTTATCATACCGATATAATTTAATTGGATATTATCACATTACATTGTCTCTTTTATTATTAAATTCTATTAATCAACAATTATTTATAACATATTCATGATGTACTATTTTAATGTATGCTCACACACAATTGTCACATAAGCCTCATGATGTATTCATTTAATTAGTCATAACATATAGTTTCTATATATTGTATAGTCTCATTGCACTTTACACTTCATATAATATATAGGTAGCTACTATACATTATACATTTAATTATCATATGCTTGCACATAGCAATAAATTGAGCAAATATTATATTAATTAAGTAACCACTATATTATCAATTCATTTCCATAACAAAAATTATTAACAATTGTGTGATTAATTATCATTCCTCGATAAATAAATAAATAAAATCTTATTATATTTATAAACAAGTTACTTATTATTATACTATTACTTGCAATAATAATAAATGAACAGACTCTTATTATATTTCTCATAATAACAATTAATATATATTAATTGTTTACTTAATAATTTATTCGTCAATGAATTAATTAATTCATCATTGAATCCATTCTCGTGCCACACAAGGCATTTCAACGAGCTTATCATAAACTCAACATTTTTCTTAATTATTATAATTTCAATTTCAATTCATTCGAATTAACTCATCTCATAACACCTAAATATTTATATTCAGATAAATATTTATTTTCATTAATATATCCGTTTAATAATATATGGAAATTGTAAGAACCCGAATTTTCAGATATTATTAAATAAGGATTTAATAAATAAAATTCTTAAACCGTGAGATGGGTTCGAATAAAAAGATATATATGTGATATGAGGTATGTGGTATTATATTACATAAGGTAATATGGACTATGTAATATGTGTTTTTGTGATTAATGAATATATTATTAATATATATATTTGTTATTTATTTTAGAGACGATTCAATTGAGGTAAAGGAAGTGGATAAATTCATATCGATATTAAATAATTTATAGAATTATTTTATCATAGTAAGTTGGTGACATTAAATATCCTTAATGTATAATCACCATATTCTTGTGTATGTGTACTAATAACTCGTATGTTTATAATATAGGTTATTAATAGCACTTAAGCTATCCGTGAATAGGTTTGGATAGTGAAGCATGAGTTAGTTAAGGAATTAACTAATAAGAATAAATATTGGTTAATTTAAGTTGAGAGTTATATTATGGAATAATATAATGTGAATATTGAACCTTAATTAACTAAGGTAATATGGTAGAAGGTTTAATTTACTTAAGTAAAGGAGTGAATTAATATATATGTTGAATACATGATTATAATTAGTACCTTCTATATATTACTTAGAATGGTAATATGTGTGAAAGTCTAATGTACAAATAACGTTAATAGATATATATACGTTATTAAAGAGAAATGGAAATCATTATATCTTTAAATAAATATTTGAAGAAATTGTTTTGGGAACAATTTATAGAAAAGAAAGAGAAATAATTATTATAAAGGATATTAAAATAAATTCTAATATTGAATTATTTTAATAAAGGAGAAAATATTATTTTTGAATAATAATATTACCCTATATGTTTTTGGTATGATGTAATAAGTGTGATTAATTAATATGGTAAATACATTAAAACATATTTGCTATATATAAATAAATTGATGGAAATAAATTATTATAATAGAAAATAAACTTATTACCTATTTTCTATATATAATGTATGTACATGTGCCATACATGTAATTATTTTAGTAGATATTATATTAAGAATAATATCTTGAGACAATAAGTAAATTATTTTCTAACAATGAATATCTTTATTTGGAGAAAACATAATATTTTATGTTATGGCAAAATACATAATTCCTAATGTATTTTCAAGAAAGTTTATTAATGAAAGAAAACTAAATTATTTCAATATATTAAATAACTTAAGTTATTATTTTATCATAGATTTTATAATAATTAATAGAGTAAATATTAATTATTCTAGTGTAAAGGTTATACATATAATTGTTCAAGGTAGCTAAATAATTTAGCATTAAAGTGCATGTGTCACACAAACCTTATATTAAAAGAATATTAAAGTGTGATGGGAGTGATAATAAGCTTAAGGTAAGCTTGTGAGATATGCCTAGTGTGGCAAAGTGGTGGAATAAACATTCATTAAATAAATTAATGAATGAATAATTAATGGAATTAATTATTATTATTATGTGAATAAATTCCTATGTGCAATGATGTGTAATTATAAGTTATATAGTAGATACATCTATATAATATGGAATGAAGTGTGACACTTCAAGAAAACTATATAATATAGGAAACTATATGATTAAGTATAATAATAAAGTTACAATAATGGGGTGTGACACTACTCAATTAAAATATATTCGGTATTGTCAAATGTACATGAATTATATGATTGGGTGTATGTGTGACCCTATCATATCATATGGTAATAACATTAAGTTATTAGATATAAGCTTGCAAGTTAGTCCATGTGAGAGCAATAATGGTCAATTAAGTGGTTAGGGTACATGAATAGTGGTAGTTGGTGGGAGTTAGCCACCAACTTCCCTTTTGCCCTTTGGGTAATAACCATAGGAGAATAATAGCTTGATAATGAATAGATGCAATACATTGGTGTGTAGAGTTTGTTAATTCAATTACTACATTGTTGCTAAGAAAGCATATAATAAGAAATGTAATTACACCATGAGCATGTTATAAGGTATAATGATGAGGAAGGACCATGAATAGTAGTAGTTGGTGGAGTTAGCCACCAACTCCTCTTTGACCATTGGGTATTACCCATAGGAGGGTAATAGATTGATTATAATAGAGAACATGTAAATTAGTAATGTAATGATATTACTTTATGAACATATTATAAGATGTAACATTGAGTATAATATTATTTTAGGAGATTATATTATTATAAACTTGTGGACTATTAAGTACTAAGTTCATATAATTATGCCTTGTGTGGCATAAATAATGAAGTTAAATCAAAGGGATTTAATTGGAAGTATTAGAAGAAAATGAATGGTTGATATTAATTATCATTATAATATTTGAGTATATTTGTGATAATAATTTTATGGAAAATGGTGGGATGATAGTACCCAACCATATTATATTTAGTCCAATTAGAATATTAACTTAACCTATGTACATGAGGTACATGATTATATATAGTAGTGTATATTCAAAATATGAGTATACCTAATTAGGTGTGAGTGTACATATTTGTAGGTTTGTATATATGTACCTATAACCTAAGTCATATGGGATGAAATGTATACATAAATTATATAACCTAAGTGTATATATTATATATAGAGGTGTGTAACCAAGTGTGGAATTACATTTGCTAATTGCTATTGATGAGTTAGATTATTTGTCTCACAATGAGTGCCCAACTTCTCCTTCACGTGAATGGCCTAAGGCTAGCCTATCTCCTTCATCTCTCAACTTCCTAGCTAGCAATGAGTGTGATGATTATGGGGGGAGTGGGCTTCATGATGGGATTTACTAACTATCTATTGCCCAACAATTCTTCTCTTCTTCCATTAGTTTAATTCATGGTGCAAAGCTTTGGTATGGTTAACCAATTCTCTATAAATTGGAAGCTCCCCCTCACAAACCCAAGTTGCTAAACTCTTGATAAGTTTCACATAGTGAGTGTGTTGATGAGTATTGAGGGAGAGAATTCTGAAATTCATGGGAAGCTCTACCCAAGTTGAAGCTCAAGGGGTATAATCTCTAAACTACTTTGGAATTCAATTCATAGCAATAGCATGAAATAGTAGTAATTGGTCATGTGAAAAGATGCTAGCACGTTAGTTAAGTTGTATACATGTTGTAAATACTATGTAGTTGATTTCTAGCATGTTTAAATTCGAATTATTGAAGAAATTTTTGAGTTGGGCTAAGAGACTGCCGAAGCAGAAAAGCTTCTGGTTTGAAAATGGGGACGCGCGGTCGCTCGTCTCCCTAGTACAAATGGGGCGCAGCCGCGCCCTCTGCAGAAACTCTTGGTGATTTTGTGTTTTCTGGATGGCTAAGCATACTAGTTAGACTCTAATAATTTCATAAAGGGGTCTGACATGTGTACTAAAGTTGTCATGCACATAGTGAGTTGTATTAGTTGGTTTAACATAATTTCCTAAAAGAAAACGTAAAGTTTTGAAAATGAGACTTGACGAATTTTGTGTTCTTTGAGTCGGACTTTTGAGACATGTGTAAGTGTCTTGGTTATGTGTATCAATGGGTATGAAGGTAGTTGTTGATTAATTACCTTGGCTAATAGTAAACAATTATACCTTGTTGTAGTGGAGTTTTTAATGAAAACTTAAGGTTTTATAAATGAATTTTGGCGTATATAAGTCATGTTTATATTCTGACTTTTTAAGCATGATTATATGGTTTAGATATGCATGGTATGTGAGTCGAAGGTATTGAGCATACACTAGAACACATTGTTTAAATTTAAAATGATTTCAAAAGACAAACTTAGAGTTTTTGGACATATATATAGGATGTCCACGTTCTGATCATTGAGCATGTATAGATGACTTATATATGTGTTCTAATACATGAGAATCATGACTACAAGGTACTTTGCATATACTTAGTTACCTTTGTTGACTTAAAGCGATTTTTATGAAATGTTTAGAATGTGTAAGATGATAGCATCAAACACGGAGTGAGTTACATTATGATCACACGAGCATGTATATTAGGATTCATTATGCCTATAGACATGTTGACATAAGCATCATGTGATGAAACATGGATTTCACATATGCACGCATATTCGAGAAAATGAATTCCAAAAGCATAGACTATGTGATTAAGTATACATGTGTAGTATAAGCACGAGCATGCCTACTTAATGTGTGTGTATAATATATATCAGAATGCATGATATGTTAGGACCAAACTAAGTTTATGAAATCTAAGTTCTAGTTCTGGCAAGGAGTCGCGCGGCCGCGCCACTCCAAAGCTTAATTGCCGCGCGGCCGCGCCGTGTTGCAGAGCTGCCAAGAACAGTTTGTTAACTGTCTGGTCCTAAGTTATTTTCCTTAAGGACCCTAAGGACCGAAATAGAATGGTTTCTATAGAATAAGTATGAAGGTATGATGTTGTAACATCGTGGTTATCCTAAGATAGAGTGGAACGAAACCAAGATTAGAAAACGATATACGAATTGTTATTCTATTAAGAGCATATGAAATGTATGACTGATGGATGTAAATCCATGATTATATAACTGTGTAGGAATACACGAACTGCAGATAGCTTTAAGCAGTTAAGTCGTAGTTGTTAAACTACGAATCAGGCAAGTCTTTCAGTTCCTATTTGATATATGAATTCAATAACTGTTTGTTGAATTATATTATGCTGTGATAATGTGAACTTATATATGAATTGTATATGAGATATAAATGAGATTGAAAGTTGATCTTTGATGATATACTTGTTATGTGAAAAGTAACATGCGTAGTAAATATAAATTGTTTATAAATGCATGAATTGAGTATAATGTTGTATGCTATTTGATGCATGAAAACTGTTAGAATTGCTGAGCTGTCGAGCTCACTCTTGCAAATAACCACTTTTGTAGGTTAAGGACTTACGATAAAGACTTGTGCTTCTTGATTGATAAAGATAGATAGTATCGAATTGAAGAAGTACTATTTAGATTATTGCTTGAACCCTGTTTAGATTCTAGAAGTATTACTTGATAGTTGTTTACACTGTTTGATACATGTTGTGTTGTAAAGATGTATTAGTTAATACATAGAGGATATCAGGTCGAGTTGTAAACGTTATTCGATAACTCAAATATAATGAATCATATTTTATAATTGATTCAAGGGTTGTAATTGATTCAAGTTATGAAATCAATAAAAGATTTTATTCAAGGAGGATTGAAAAAGTTTAAATTATTCCGCATTTTAGTAACATCGAACATGATGTAAAGATGAGATCTTGGATATAAATAGAATTTATATTCTAAATTGTAATAAGTAAAGATGTATTCTTTTAGTAATGAATAAAAGATATAATAGTTTGGCGTTAGTAGTATCGTGACTGCACCGAATCCGAGGTTTCGAAGGAACGTGGATTTGTGGGCGTCACAGGTTGGTATCAAAGCTGTAGGTTATAAACCTTAGGTAAGTGTACCTTAGACTATAACCTGAGAGAGTGAAAGATAAGATTAAAATATATCTAAATGAAGATTCAAAGAAGAATCTCGAAATATCTAGAGAACGAGAATCAGGAGTTTCCTAACTCCGGTAATGAAAATGTTAAGACGATGTCTATAATATGAATATGACAAGGATAGTGAGAATAAACTCAGATGGAGTTTGGCTGATAATAGGGAAAGAACCCTAAGGTATAGTGATGATCACGATATGATCAGATTGAACTGTAAAATGATAGATAGTCTGTAATGACTAAGTATGTATAGCTTGATGCTATAAGAGAATGTACTATGATATAGTACGAGATGAACTCATGAGGAGTTGTATGTGATGAAACATAGAAAGCTCGTAACGAGCAAGTGATAAAGTAAGATAGATTTAAGTGTTGGACTTCCATTGAGGACTCATGTAACGGCTTAGTTGTACAAACTTTTGAATGGGCAGAAGTTTTGTGCTTGCACTGAGTACGTCACATTGATAATCGTTGGAATGTTAGTGTCGCGGTATCATTATACATATGGCGGAAAGGTGATTCTTTTCTTATATTTATTTTGATAGATAGAGATTTCTAAGATATAATTAGATAATACTAGGATTAGGTGCGAGTTCTTAAGACTTATGCCTATGACGAGTACGTGACTCATAATCATATGATGGGACCTCTCAGCGAATGGACGATTTTGGTCTGACTAGGATAAGTTCCTCAACCCATATGATTGTGGTAAGTTCCTGAACTTTCGTGGTGTGGTAAGTTGGTGAACTGTACTGAGAATAGATATATTATATAAGAGTTTTGGAATGGTGAGCATTGATGGTAGTAAGAGATTGAAGTGATGGAGAAATTTGGCTTTTTCTAAATCTTCTAGCTACGCTAGATTTTCAAAATTTATTGACTTCGTGCTAATGTTTGCACTTCGGTTTTCTTGAGAAAAACATTGAGTCGGGTGACTGAACCAATGAGTTTTAAAAACAACACCGTTATTCGTATGTCTAAGCTATTTGTTTCGGCTAAGACAAAAATAATTTGAAAATCTTTCAAAATGTATTTTGACCATATGCATCATTTGATATGATGTAGAATGGTAAACGATGGAGTCATCAATGCAATCGAACCTAGTGTAGGTTGTGATCGAAAGATCGTCAGCCCACTATGGTATGATGTAATATGACAAAGTCATAAAATGGCGGAATCCTCAACGTATTATTAAGTTGGTGCGGCATCATGACGTCATAAAATGATTTTTGGTTTTTCTTTCGAATTATGAAAAGTGACTAAATTATTTCGATTGATGTCCGAATTGTTGATAAGTGTCTAAGCTATTTGATTCGGCTAGGCGACTGTTGAAAAGAGATTATAGAATTCAAACATTCTTGTGTATTTATGCCAAACCAGATTGCTCTGGTGCGGATTTTGATGTTGAAAAGCTGTGGTGAACAACCCTATAAGGGAACATGTTTTCGGGGACAATGGTTCCGAGCGTAACGCATATAGTCGTTACAAAACACTACGTTGCGGCCCAATGTAGTGGTACAATAGGTTGGCCACCTAATGTACGCGTGGAGGGTGTTTTCAGTCTTTGTGATTGATAAACACTCTGGTTTGCAATGTGAAGAATTGTGTTGAAGCATTAGTAAACCTGTGGAAAAGTTCACGGTCTTGTGACCCCTCAGCATAAATTTGGAATCTGAGTTATTCATACTACTTCTCGATTATTGAAAAAAAAAATCGTGGAAGATTCTTATTCTTCTTAAGGATGAATATAGTAAGTAGATGCTCCATAGAAAGGAGAAAGTGATAGAATGCAATTGAGAAAGTTATAATAATAAAACTTCTGAAAAAAGAATGGATAAAATTATTCTAAAGAATATGTAATATTCGGAATAGCACCGAGTAGAGGAAGTTTCGGTGATTCCGAGGACGGAATCCTTATAAGGGGGAGAGGATGTAAGAACCCGAATTTTCAGATATTATTAAATAAGGATTTAATAAATAAAATTCTTAAACCGTGAGATGGGATCGAATAAAAAGATATATATGTGATATGAGGTATGTGGTATTATATTACATAAGGTAATATGGACTATGTAATATGTGCTTTTGTGATTAATGAATATATTATTAATATATATATTTGTTATTTATTTTAGAGACGATTCAATTGAGGTAAAGGAAGTGGATAAATTCCTATCGATATTAAATAATTTATAGAATTATTTTATCATAGTAAGTTGGTGACATTAAATATCCTTAATGTATAATCACCATATTCTTGTGTATGTGTACTAATAACTCGTATGTTTATAATATAGGTTATTAATAGCACTTAAGCTATCCGTGAATAGGTTTGGATAGTGAAGCATGAGTTAGTTAAGGAATTAACTAATAAGAATAAATATTGGTTAATTTAAGTTGAGAGTTATATTATGGAATAATATAATGTGAATATTGAACCTTAATTAACTAAGGTAATATGGTACAAGGTTTAATTTACTTAAGTAAAGGAGTGAATTAATATATATGTTGAATATATGATTATAATTAGTACCTTCTATATATTACTTAGAATGGTAATATGTGTGAAAGTCTAATGTACAAATAACGTTAATAGATATATATACGTTATTAAAGAGAAATGGAAATCATTATATCTTTAAATAAATATTTGAAGAAATTATTTTGGCAACAATTTATAGAAAAGAAAGAGAAATAATTATTATAAAGGATATTAAAATAAATTCTAATATTGAATTATTTTAATAAAGGAGAAAATATTATTTTTGAATAATAATTTTTTGGTATGATGTAATAAGTGTGATTAATTAATATGGTAAATACATTAAAACATATTTGCTATATATAAATAAATTGATGGAAATAAATTATTATAATAGAAAATAAACTTATTACCTATTTTCTATATATAATGTATGTACATGTGCCATACATGTAATTATTTTAGTAGATATTATATTAAGAATAATATCTTGAGACAATAAGTAAATTATTTTCTAACAATGAATATCTTTATTTGGAGAAAACATAATATTTTATGTTATGGCAAAATACATAATTCCTAATGTATTTTCAAGAAAGTTTATTAATGAAAGAAAACTAAGTTATTTCAATATATTAAATAACTTAAGTTATTATTTTATCGTAGATTTTATAATAATTAATAGAGTAAATATTAATTATTCTAGTGTAAAGGTTATACATATAATTGTTCAAGGTAGCTAAATAATTTAGCATTAAAGTGCATGTGTCACACAAACCTTATATTAAAAGAATATTAAAGTGTGATGGGAGTGATAATAAGCTTAAGGTAAGCTTGTGAGATATGCCTAGTGTGGCAAAGTGGTGGAATAAACATTCATTAAATAAATTAATGAATGAATAATTAATGGAATTAATTATTATTATTATGTGAATAAATTCCTATGTGCAATGATGTGTAATTATAAGTTATATAGTAGATACATCTATATAATATGGAATGAAGTGTGAGACTTCAAGAAAACTATATAATATAGGAAACTATATGATTAAGTGTAATAATAAAGTTACAATAATGGGGTGTGACACTACTCAATTAAAATATATTCGGTATTGTAAAATGTACATGAATTATATGATTGGGTGTATGTGTGACCCTATCATATCATATGGTAATAACATTAAGTTATTAGATATAAGCTTGCAAGTTAGTCCATGTGAGAGCAATAATGGTCAATTAAGTGGTTAGGGTACATGAATAGTGGTAGTTGGTGGGAGTTAGCCACCAACTTCCCTTTTGCCCTTTGGGTAATAACCATAGGAGAATAATAGCTTGATAATGAATAGATGCAATACATTGGTGTGTAGAGTTTGTTAATTCAATTACTACATTGTTGCTAAGAAAGCATATAATAAGAAATGTAATTACACCATGAGCATGTTATAAGGTGTAATGATGAGGAAGGACCATGAATAGTAGTAGTTGGTGGAGTTAGCCACCAACTCCTCTTTGACCATTGGGTATTACCCATAGGAGGGTAATAGATTGATTATAATAGAGAACATGTAAATTAGTAATGTAATGATATTACTTTATGAACATATTATAAGATGTAACATTGAGTATAATATTATTTTAGGAGATTATATTATTATAAACTTGTGGACTATTAAGTACTAAGTTCATATAATTATACCTTGTGTGGCATAAATAATGAAGTTAAATCAAGGGGATTTAATTGGAAGTATTAGAATAAAATGAATGGTTGATATTAATTATCATTATAATATTTGAGTATATTTGTGATAATAATTTTATGGAAAATGGTGGGATGATAGTACCCAACCATATTATATTTAGTCCAATTAGAATATTAACTTAACCTATGTACATGAGGTACATGATTATATATAGTAGTGTATATTCAAAATATGAGTATACCTAATTAGGTGTGAGTGTACATATTTGTAGGTTTGTATATATGTACCTATAACCTAAGTCATATGGGATGAAATGTATACATAAATTATATAACCTAAGTGTATATATTATATATAGAGGTGTGTAACCAAGTGTGGAATTACATTTGCTAATTGCTATTGATGAGTTAGATTATTTGTCTCACAATGAGTGCCCAACTTCTCCTTCACGTGAATGGCCTAAGGCTAGCCTATCTCCTTCATCTCTCAACTTCCTAGCTAGCAATGAGTGTGATGATTATGGGGGGAGTGGGCTTCATGATGGGATTTACTAACTATCTATTGCCCAACAATTCTTCTCTTCTTCCATTAGTTTAATTCATGGTGCAAAGCTTTGGCATGGTTAACCAATTCTCTATAAATTGGAAGCTCCCCCTCACAAACCCAAGTTGCTAAACTCTTGATAAGTTTCACATAGTGAGTGTGTTGATGAGTATTGAGGGAGAGAATTCTGAAATTCATGGGAAGCTCTACCCAAGTTGAAGCTCAAGGGGTATAATCTCTAAACTACTTTGGAATTCAATTCATAGCAATAGCATGAAATAGTAGTAATTGGTCATGTGAAAAGATGCTAGCACGTTAGTTAAGTTGTATACATGTTGTAAATACAATGTAGTTGATTTCTAGCATGTTTAAATTCGAATTATTGAAGAAATTTTTGAGTTGGGCTAAGAGACTGCCGAAGCAGAAAAGCTTCTGGTTTGAAAACGGGGACGCACGGCCGCGCGTCTCCCTAGTACAAATGGGGCGCGGCCGCGCCCTCTGCAGAAACTCTTGGTGATTTTGTGTTTTCTGGTTGGCTAAGCATACTAGTTAGACTCTAATAATTTCATAAAGGGGTCTGACATGTGTACTAAGGTTGTCATGCACATAGTGAGTTGTATTAGTTGGTTTAACATAATTTCCTAAAAGAAAACGTAAAGTTTTGAAAATGAGACTTGACGAATTTTGTGTTCTTTGAGTCGGACTTTTGAGACATGTGTAAGTGTCTTGGTTATGTGTATCAATGGGTATGAAGGTAGTTGTTGATTAATTACCTTGGCTAATAGTAAACAATTATACCTTGTTGTAGTGGAGATTTTAATGAAAACTTAAGGTTTTATAAATGAATTTTGGCGTATATAAGTCATGTTTATATTCTGACTTTTTAAGCATGATTATATGGTTTAGATATGCATGGTATGTGAGTCGAAGGTATTGAGCATACACTAGAACACATTGTTTAAATTTAAAATGATTTCAAAAGACAAACTTAGAGTTTTTGGACATATATATAGGATGTCCACGTTCTGATCATTGAGCATGTATAGATGACTTATATATGTGTTCTAATACATGAGAATCATGACTACAAGGTACTTTGCATATACTTAGTTACCTTTGTTGACTTAAAGCGATTTTTATGAAATGTTTAGAATGTGTAAGATGATAGCATCAAACACGGAGTGAGTTACATTACGATCACACGAGCATGTATATTAGGATTCATTATGCCTATAGACATGTTGACATAAGCATCATGTGATGAAACATGGATTTCACCTATGCACGCATATTCGAGAAAATGAATTCCAAAAGCATAGACTATGTGATTAAGTATACATGTGTAGTATAAGCACGAGCATGCCTACTTAATGTGTGTGTATAATATATATCAGAATGCATGATATGTTAGGACCAAACTAAGTTTATGAAATCTAAGTTCTGGTTCTGGCAGGGAGTCGCGCGGCCGCGCCACTCCCAAGCTTAATTGCCGCGCGGCCGCGCCGTGTTGCAGAGCTGCCAAGAACAGTTTGTTAACTGTCTGGTCCTAAGTTATTTTCCTTAAGGACCCTAAGGACCGAAATAGAATGGTTTCTATAGAATAAGTATGAAGGTATGATGTTGTAACATCGTGGTTATCCTAAGATAGAGTGAAACGAAACCAAGATTAGAAAACGATATACGAATTGTTATTCTATTAAGAGCATATGAAATGTATGACTGATGGATGTAAATCCATGATTATATAACTGTGTAGGAATACACGAACTGCAGATAGCTTTAAGAAGTTAAGTCGTAGTTGTTAAACTACGAATCAGGCAAGTCTTTCAGTTCCTATTTGATATATGAATTCAATAACTGTTTGTTGAATTATATTATGCTGTGATAATGTGAACTTATATATGAATTGTATATGAGATATAAATGAGATTGAAGTTGATCTTTGATGATATACTTGTTATGTGAAAAGTAACATGCGTAGTAAATATAAATTGTTTATAAATGCATGAATTGAGTATAATGTTGTATGCTATGTGATGCATGAAAACTGTTAGAATTGCTGAGCTGTCGAGCTCACTCTTGCAAATAACCACTTTTGCAGGTTAAGGACTTACGATAAAGACTTGTGCTTCTTGATTGATAAAGATAGATAGTATCGAATTGAAGAAGTACTATTTAGATTATTGCTTGAACCCTGTTTAGATTCTAGAAGTATTACTTGATAGTTGTTTACACTGTTTGATACATGTTGTGTTGTAAATATGTATTAGTTAATACATAGAGGATATCAGGTCGAGTTGTAAACGTTATACGATAACTCAAATATAATGAATCATATTTTATAATTGATTCAAGGGTTGTAATTGATTCAAGTTATGAAATCAATAAAAGATTTTATTCAAGGAGGATTGAAAAAGTTTAAATTATTCCGCATTTTAGTAACATCGAACATGATGTAAAGATGAGATCTTGGATATAAATAGAATTTATATTCTAAATTGTAATAAGTAAAGATGTATTCTTTTAGTAATGAATAAAAGATATAATAGTTTGGCGTTAGTAGTATCGTGACTGCACCGAATACGAGGTTTCGAAGGAACGTGGATTTGGGGGCGTCACAGAAATTCTCGGGTATTACATCCTCCCCCCCTTATAAAAATTTCGTCCTCATAATTGTTACAAGGTTACACAAATAGATGTACTTTTACAGATGAAATAACTTTATTTCTTAAGGTTTGCTCTTTCCTATCTAATATCTGGACATAAATTTCTTCATATGCTGGATTCTTCTCCACTTGAATAGGTTCATAAGAAATCACGTGCTTGTAGTCGGCCTTATACGGACGTAACACGGAGATGTGGAACACGTTGTGAATGTGCTCCAACTCGGGTGGTAATGCAACTTTGTATACCACTTCGCCCACTCGCTTCAGTATCTCGAATGGTCATATGAATCTTCGACTTAGTTTTCCTTTTTTGCCAAATCGGATTTTTCCATTTCGTGGAGATACCTTTAAGAATACGAAGCTGTTGACTTTAAAGTCTCGGTCCTGCCGATGTAAGTTTGCATACTTTTTTTGGCGATCTTGAGCTGCTACTAGTCTGCTCTTATCACTGTCACCACGTCTGCGGTTTGTTGTACTAACTCTGGTCCGGGTATTCGTCGTTCTCCGACTTCGTCCCAACATAATGGCGTTCTGCACTTTTTCCCTTAAAGAGCTTCGTACGGTGGCATGCCGATACTTGCATGATAACTATTATTATATGCGAATTCTACTAAGGGTAGATGGTCGTCCCAATTTCCCTTGAAGTCCATCACGCAAATCCTAAGCATGTCTTCCAACGTTTATATAGTTCGCTCACTTTATCCGTCTGTCATAGGATGATAAGCGGTACTCAACCTCAACTGTGTTCCCATCCTCACTTGCAAGCTTTTCCAGAAATTTGACGTGAAGCGCGGATCTAGATCAGAGACAATTGATACCGGCACTCCATGTCGTGAAACAATCTCCTTTACGTAAAGACTCGCTAACTGGTTCAAACTGTATCGGATCTTGATTGGTAGAAAGTGTGCGATCTTCGTTAGTCGATCCACGATAACCCAAATGGAATCATATCCTTTCTGCGTGACTGTAAGTCCCACTACGAAGTCCATCATAATGTGCTCCCATTTCCACTCTGGTATTTCCAACGGTTGTAGTAAACCACTCTGCCGCTAGTGCTCTACTTTAACGCTTTGGCAAGTCAGACATCTACTAACGCACTCTGCAACTTCTTGTTTCAGATTGGGCCACCAAAAATGTTACCTCAAATCTCGGTACATCTTTGTGCCTCTCGAATGAACGAAATACGTCGTATTGTGTGCCTCGTGCAAAATCTCTTCTCTCAATTCGGTTACCGCTAGCACCCACACTCTCCCTTCGAATCTCAAGATACCGTCTTTATCTATTCTGAATCTCTCTTCTCCATTTTTTGCGATCTTCTTTCTAATTTTCTCACACTCTTCATCTTTCTCTTGTGATTCCTTCACTCTATCCAACAATGTCGGACGAGCTTCCATTACAAATAACTTTTCTTCAGACCTTTCCGGTCCCTTTACTGCTATTTCCAATTTCTCCATTTCTCTTATTAAACTCCTCTTGAGTCGTCAAGTGAAACAATTTCTCTCTTCCTTTTCTGCTCAGAGCGTCGGCAACTACGTTTGCCTTACCCGGGTGATAAAGAATATCGTAGTCATAATCTTTGATTAATTCTAACCACCTTCTCTGATGCATATTCAACTCCTTCTGTGTGAAGATATATTTCAGACTTTTGTGGTCCGTGTATATCTCACATTTCTCTCCGTACAAATAATGCCTCCAAATCTTCAACGCAAAAACTACTGCCGCTAACTCTAAATCGTGAGTAGGGTATCGTTTTTTGTAGTCCTTTAATTATCAGTGATGCATACGCAATGGCTTTGCCGTGCTGCATTAGCACATAACCAAGTCCCTTGTACGATACGTCACTATACACCATAAAATTTCCCTGCATCATCTGGTAGTGATAACACAGGTGGTTCGCTTAATCTCTTCTTTAATACTTGAAAACTTTCCTCACATTTGTCCGTCCACACAAACTTCACCGTCTTCCTTATTAGATTGGTCAACGGGGTTGCTATCTTTGAAAAATCTTAGATGAATCTTCGATAGTACCCAGCTAACCCTAAGAAACTTCTTACCTCTGTTGGTGTTCTCGGCAGCTCCCAATTACTCACTGCTTCGACCTTTGCAGGGTTTACTGAGATTCCATTCTTATCCACCACGTGTCCTAAGAATTGAACCTTCTCCATCCAAAATTCACATTTTAAAAACTTCGCATACATCTTCTCACTTCTTAGTGCTTCTAAAACTATCTTTAGATGTCCGGCATGCTCTTCCTCTGTTTTCGAGTAGATCAAGATGTCGTCGATGAAAACTACCACAAACTTATCCAAGTATGGCTTGAAAACTCGGTTCATTAAGTCCATAAATGCTGCTGGAGAATTAGTCAATCCGAATGGCATTACCAAAAACTCGTAATGTCCGTAACGGGTTCGAAACGCAGTCTTTGGTATGTCTTCTTCCCGTACTTTTAGTTGGTGATAACCTGTCCGTAGGTCGATCTTTGAGAAACACTTCGCTCCCTTCAGTTGATCGAAAAGGTCGTCTATCCTTGGTAACGGATATCTGTTCTTGATTGTTACTCTATTCAATTCTCGATAATCGATACAGAGCCTCATCGATCCGTCCTTTTTCTTAACTAATAACACTGGTGCTCCCCAAGGAGACACACTCGGCCACCAAAAATGTTACCTCAAATCTCGGTACATCTTTGTGCCTCTCGAATGAACGAAATACGTCGTATTGTGTGCCTCATGCAAAATCTCTTCTCTCAATTCGGTTATCGCTAGCACCCACACTCTCCCTTCGAATCTCAAGATACCGTCTTTATCTATTCTGAATCTCTCTTCTCCATTTTTTGCGATCTTCTTTCTAATTTTCTCACACTCTTCATCTTTCTCTTGTGATTCCTTCACTCTATCCAACAATGTCGGACGAGCTTCCATTACAAATAACTTTTCTTCAGACCTTTCTGGTCCCTTTACTGCTATTTCCAATTTCTCCATTTCTCTTATTAAACTCCTCTTGAGTCGTCAAGTGAAACAATTTCTCTCTTCCTTTTCTGCTCAGAGCGTCGGCAACTACGTTTGCCTTACCCGGGTGATAAAGAATATCGTAGTCATAATCTTTGATTAATTCTAACCACCTTCTCTGATGCATATTCAACTACTTCTGTGTGAAGATATATTTCAGACTTTTGTGGTCCGTGTATATCTCACATTTCTCTCCGTACAAATAATGCCTCTAAATCTTCAACGCAAAAACTACTGCCGCTAACTCTAAATCGTGAGTAGGGTATCGTTTTTTGTAGTCCTTTAATTATCGTGATGCATACGCAATGGCTTTGCCGTGATGCATACGCAATGGCTTTGCCGTGCTGCATTAGCACATAACCAAGTCCCTTGTACGATACGTCACTATACACCATAAAATTTCCTGCATCATCTGGTAGTGATAACACAGGTGGTTCGCTTAATCTCTTCTTTAATACTTGAAAACTTTCCTCACATTTGTCCGTCCACACAAACTTCACCGTCTTCCTTATTAGATTGGTCAACGGGGTTGCTATCTTTGAAAAATCTTAGATGAATCTTCGATAGTACCCAGCTAACCCTAAGAAACTTCTTACCTCTGTTGGTGTTCTCGGCAGCTCCCAATTACTCACTGCTTCGACCTTTGCAGGGTCTACTGAGATTCCATTCTTATCCACCACGTGTCCTAAGAATTGAACCTTCTCCATCCAAAATTCACATTTTAAAAACTTCGCATACATCTTCTCACTTCTTAGCGCTTCTAAAACTATCTTTAGATGTTCGGCATGCTCTTCCTCTGTTTTCGAGTAGATCAAGATGTCGTCGATGAAAACTACAACAAACTTATCCAAGTATGGCTTGAAAACTAGGTTCATTAAGTCCATAAATGCTGCTGGAGAATTAGTCAATCCGAATGGCATTACCAAAAACTCGTAATGTCCGTAACGGGTTCGAAACGCAGTCTTTGGTATGTCTTCTTCCCGTACTTTTAGTTGGTGATAACCTGTCCGTAGGTCGATCTTTGAGAAACACTTCGCTCCCTTCAGTTGATCGAAAAGGTCGTCTATCCTTGGTAACGGATATCTGTTCTTGATTGTTACTCTATTCAATTCTCGATAATCGATACAGAGCCTCATCGATCCGTCCTTTTTCTTAACTAATAACACTGGTGCTCCCCAAGGAGACACACTCGGCCACCAAAAATGTTACCTCAAATCTCGGTACATCTTTGTGCCTCTCGAATGAACGAAATACGTCGTATTGTGTGCCTCATGCAAAATCTCTTCTCTCAATTCGGTTACCGCTAGCACCCACACTCTCCCTTCGAATCTCAAGATACCGTCTTTATCTATTCTGAATCTCTCTTCTCCATTTTTTGCGATCTTCTTTCTAATTTTCTCACACTCTTCATCTTTCTCTTGTGATTCCTTCACTCTATCCAACAATGTCGGACGAGCTTCCATTACAAATAACTTTTCTTCAGACCTTTCTGGTCCCTTTACTGCTATTTCCAATTTCTCCATTTCTCTTATTAAACTCCTCTTGAGTCGTCAAGTGAAACAATTTCTCTCTTCCTTTTCTGCTCAGAGCGTCGGCAACTACGTTTGCCTTACCCGGGTGATAAAGAATATCGTAGTCATAATCTTTGATTAATTCTAACCACCTTCTCTGATGCATATTCAACTCCTTCTGTGTGAAGATATATTTCAGACTTTTGTGGTCCGTGTATATCTCACATTTCTCTCCGTACAAATAATGCCTCCAAATCTTCAACGCAAAAACTACTGCCGCTAACTCTAAATCGTGAGTAGGGTATCGTTTTTTGTAGTCCTTTAATTATCGTGATGCATACGCAATGGCTTTGCCGTGCTGCATTAGCACATAACCAAGTCCCTTGTACGATACGTCACTATACACCATAAAATTTCCCGCATCATCTGGTAGTGATAACACAGGTGGTTCGCTTAATCTCTTCTTTAATACTTGAAAACTTTCCTCACATTTGTCCGTCCACACAAACTTCACCGTCTTCCTTATTAGATTGGTCAACGGGGTTGCTATCTTTGAAAAATCTTAGATGAATCTTCGATAGTACCCAGCTAACCCTAAGAAACTTCTTACCTCTGTTGGTGTTCTCGGCAGCTCCCAATTACTCACTGCTTCGACCTTTGCAGGGTCTACTGAGATTCCATTCTTATCCACCACGTGTCCTAAGAATTGAACCTTCTCCATCCAAAATTCACATTTTAAAAACTTCGCATACATCTTCTCACTTCTTAGCGCTTCTAAAACTATCTTTAGATGTTCGGCATGCTCTTCCTCTGTTTTCGAGTAGATCAAGATGTCGTCGATGAAAACTACCACAAACTTATCCAAGTATGGCTTGAAAACTCGGTTCATTAAGTCCATAAATGCTGCCGGAGAATTAGTCAATCCGAATGGCATTACCAAAAACTCGTAATGTCCGTAACGGGTTCGAAACGCAGTCTTTGGTATGTCTTCTTCCCGTACTTTTAGTTGGTGATAACCTGTCCGTAGGTCGATCTTTGAGAAACACTTCGCTCCCTTCAGTTGATCGAAAAGGTCGTCTATCCTTGGTAATGGATATCTGTTCTTGATTGTTACTCTATTCAATTCTCGATAATCGATACAGAGCCTCATCGATCCGTCCTTTTTCTTAACGAATAACACTGGTGCTCCCCAAGGAGACACACTCGGTCATACGTAACCTTTATCTAATAACTCTTGCTGTTGTATCATCAACTCCTTCATTTCTACTGGCGCCATACGATATGGACCTTTCAGAATCGGTGCCGTTCCTGGTGCTAAGTCTATTACGAATTCGATTTCTCTGTCTGGCGGAAGACCAGGCAAATTATCTGGAAATACATCTTGGAATTCATTCACTACGAATATATCCTTAATTTCTACTTCCTTTTTCTTAGTATCTACAATGTAAGCTAAATAACCTACACATCCTTTCCTTAACAATTTCTTGGCCTGCATCATCGTAAGACAACACGATTGCTTAAGCGAAGAGCTACCATAAAATACTACCTTAGACTTACTCGTAGTCTGAAGGTTCACACTTTTATTCTGACAGTAAATTATCGCAGCATGGTTATATAACCAATCCATTCCCAGTATTACGTCAAATTCTCCTAATCTAATTGGAATCAAGTCTATGCTCAGTTTATGTCTCTAATATTTGCGTGACATTTTCGGTAAACGTATTCTACAGGGATTACTTCCTTATTCGCAACTTCTATGTTCAAGGGATCTTCTAATCGTTCTCGGGGTGTATTAAGTCTACTAGCAAACTCTTCAGATACAAAGGAACAAGTGGCAGCCGAATCAAACAATACATAAGCATTTATATCATTGATTGGGATTATACCTGACACCACGTCCTTTGCAGCTACTGCGTCCTGGATGATCATGTTAAAGGTTCTAGCGGTTGGACAGTTGGATTGTGCCAGTCCGCTGATAATCAGTTTGTTTCCCCCTTGTTGGCTGCTACCTCCGCCACTTCCCTTCTTCGGGCAATCCTTAATTTGGTGCTCCGTCGAGCCACATGCAAAGCATCCTTGTATCTTTTTTGATTTTGGGCAGTTAGGCAAAATGTGCCCCTCCTGGCCGCAGTTGTAGCAAGTGCCGCGTCCCTTCCAACACTCGCCCTGATGGTTCTTCCCACATTTTGGGCATCCCTCTGCCCTCTTCTTGAAACCTCCACGAAAGTTTCCCGACTTATTGTTGTTGTTTTTGTTATTGTTGTTGTTGTTGTTATTGTTCTCCCACTTTCTTTTCCTCAAGTTGCTTCCTCCACTGCTGCTTCCTCCTCCGCGGTTCTTTCCTCTAGTATATTTTCCTTTCTTCTCCTTGTTGTACAGACTTAAGGCTTCACTGCCACCTTTCGCAATGATCGCCTTCTCCAGCAATGTCGCAAAGGAATTAATTTGAAGAACTGACACCTTATTAAACAGCCAAGGCTTCACTCCTTGTTCAAAATGTCTCGCCTTACTCTCTTCATCTCTTACTTGGTGCTCCACAAATTGCGCTAGTTCATTGAACTTAGCTGCGTACTGTGCCACCGTCATATCACCTTGTTTTAACTCTAAGAACTTCACCTCCATTCGATTCTTCATGCTTTTCGGGAAGTACTTCTCGAAAAATAGCGTCTTGAATCTATCCCAAGCTATTATTCCTTCCCTAGCTCTTCGTTGATTAGCCTCCCACCAGTAGTTGGCCTCGCCTCTCATCATATATGTAGCAAACACCGTCTTCCGGTCTTCACCAACTCGAGCGTTAGTGAAAGCCTTCTCTATGTCCTTAACCCATGTATGAGCTATGATCGGATCGGTAGTACCCTCAAACTCTGGGGTCCTACACTCCTAAAGTCCTTAAAGCTTGTCACTGGAACAGCTTGAGGGTTAGGGCGAACGGGTTCGTTGTTCCTTCCCCTAAGAGCTTCTCCTAGCAAGTCCACTAACTTCTGAATGGGATCTACTTGTTCCCTCTCATTGTTAACTGATTCCTCAAGTGCAGTTAATCTACATATGGGCTGCATTTTCTGTATCACAAAATTTTTCATTTTATTAATACTCAATATTATTACTCAATTATATTACTTAAGTATTTCTTTAATACTAAAAGAATAAAATTTATAACACGTTTCTGAAATAAGATAATTTATATTCATATGCCAAATCGTTTCATTACATGATTTTCCTTAGCATATTTCTATAAATGTAATCACATATATCCCCTAATATCACAAAAGACGGGGAACCTACTAATATACTACCATACAACCCCTCTAACAAAAGCTTACTCGGGGTTTACATAACTATCCCATACTTTACACCAAAAGTTGGGATTTCAACACAACATGTACATCACAAAAGAAAACCACTAAAGCTACTACTAGTCTAGCTAAAGGTCTCATCCCATCATCCCACGCTCCACAGCACTCTTGTACTCGATCTGCGCTATGTATGCTATCAGCTCTCGGCTCAAGGTATGTAGGGTCTGTCCCTGCTCCGCTGGGTTGTGGTACACACCATCAATCACTCTTTCAAAAGCTGAATGCAATACATACCCCATCTTGTTCATCTTCCTCTTCTTACATCTGTTCTCATCATCTAGGTCGTCAGCTCTCTCGTTAGCCGCTTTCCACTTCTCCTCGAAGTAGATCCTATCCATAACCTCTAACTCCAACTGAGTACAGAGTGCTTCCTTCTCGGTGTTCTCACTCAACTCCTTCTGCTCGACCTCTTCTAACTTTTTTGCCAATTCTACATTTCTGGATACCTACCTATGGAATAAGGTTCCCATCTGGATCCCTGCCTCCCTGCGGTATGTAATCTCTACCTCTAACTCCTGCATGGCTAGCTTCCTCTGATGGTCCTCATCCCTCAGCTTCTAGAACTCAGACTCTCTCTCCTGGGCCTCGGCCTTCAGCTCTTGGACTGTGCAGTCCAACTCTAGAATACATTCCTCGTACTCGCCTAACATCTACTCCTCGAGATTAGTCTCGTAGGAGTCCTCCATTGGCTCCTTCTCTATAGGCTCGTCCTCCATAGGCTCCTCCTCTAGATCAAACTCCCCCTCGATCTTATCCTCGTTGTCAGACTCGGATGGTGCAACTGCCTGCACTGGCACAGCCTCTAGAGGTGCCTCGTATACTACATGTATATCTCTGGGCTCCTCCTCGGCCACTCTACTAGGTACTCCTATGTTTTCCATCCTACAATCACAAACACAAGACAGACAAACAGCAACTCCATTAGAATGTTAAATAAAATATAAGTTCATTGTATAGAATGAAGTTACATTTCATAACACGCTAAGTCTCTCTCTAGGGAAAACTCTATGTGAGTTTTATCCCTTTCTAACTTCTAAGTTCTTCTAAGTTATAATCTAAGGACTCTTGCTCCTAAGGTTTATAACTATAGCTTTGATACCAACCTGTGACGCCCCCAAATACGGACCGCCATTGGTCACTCGAATTTGGTTCGTCACGTTTTCACAATAATACAATAATAATATCTAAAACATACATTCACAACGGAAGATCTAACCTAGAATAATATTCCATGATTTATTATAATTATTCCCCCAAGTCTCGCAACCTACAATACTTAATATATTACATAATAATATCAATTAAAGACTTATTACATAACCCTACTTAAGCTTAAACATAGTTCTGAAATAGTCTTAATACAACACCAGAGATTTTAAAACATAAAAGGGACAAGCTAGTCGGTAGCCTTGCCCTTGCCCTTATCGACGCCCGAAGGTCCACCTGCTCTACTTTAACTAAAAATGTTTTTAGGGAAAGCAAGAATGAGCAAAAAGTTTACTCAGTAAGTAATATAACAACAAGGGTGAGTAATATAGTTCTCAAATTCGAAAGGGTATAGCAAGATATGATAGTTCAAGGATAGCAAGAAATATCAACAGTTCTCAATAACAGTCTCTAAGGACAGCAGAATATCGATAAGATTCATTACTAAACTAATTCAAGATTTCAAGATAATTGAATACTGAGCAGTCACTAAGGACTGTGAACTTCTACTAGAATTAGCAGTAATATACTGATAATCCAACAAAAACAAGTACAACATGTGATCAGCCTAAAGTACCCTACGTTATGCATATCGTTCAATCATACTAAAGTGCGCACGTCGGTCTCCCGATAATATATAATTTCCCTTCAAAGAAGGTTTTTCATATTAGTTAAATAGAAGATCCCGCACCAATCAATTGGTTCGGGTTGCCTTTCAACAATATAAGTCTAGCCGAATCAAATGGCATAGATCGCAACAATTTTAAGTCCAAATCTCAAGATTTAAAGTTCGAAGAATATAAATCGACTTTTATCTTATCCATGAAGTATATAATTATAATATCTGAATTGCAATCTCAAAAGTTTACTTGTACGACAATAATAGAACAAGCTTAATGAACGCTCAATAAAGAGTAGGGTTAGAAACTTGCTTACTATATTCCTTGAATAAAGTAAACACAAGGATAGGATACTTGCACAATAAAATAGTGTAAGTTAGGGAACTTGCCTTAAGTGTAGTTGATCCATGTTAAGTAAATCAACACTTTTGAATCCCTATCGTAATATAGTTACGTATATTTATGATATCCATTAGTCATATATTTTAACATCATATCTTATCTTAGATATACGATCAACACATAAGCTAAGTTTTAACCTAGCTACATAGTTATACCATATATAGTATCATATTAATTCACAAGTCTCGACTAATATAACTTTTATTTTCTTTTATCCTTAACCTTCCTCTTTTAGAGTTAATCATCTTCATATATCTCCATTAACACATAAGACCATAATCAATTCCAAACATATTTTATTTAGTAAGTTATGGCATTGTTATAAGTTAACCGTCAAAATCGGATTCAAGTATCAACATATGATATCACATAACATGTATACATATTAAAGGGTACTTCCATGTTTGTATAACCTTTCCAAGTTCAATCATACATGATATAGTTCTAAATCACGGTCTCTAACGACTTAGGGTCATACAACGCCATGAATTTTCATAAGTTATCATGCTTGTCATTTAGACATATACGGTAGTCATATATTTTGTTGGTAAGCATGATCACATATTTCTATGTCATGGATGCGTAACTCTAGCATTGATACTTGTTTGAAACTTAATCGAACTCATGCTTGATTAACTTGTATTACATCTAACAAGTGGGTGTATATGTATGTTGCCTTAAAAGCACATTCAAACATGCTGAAAATATCAGAATCTAGAATCCTAATATAACATGTTAAAGTCCACGTTCAAAGCTTATATTTCCATTAGTAACGTTCACTATTGAGGTCCACATGCTCATGTTACATTGTGAAACCTATATACATAAGTTAATATGTCTTTCATGCATCTCTAAGTCATACTAACATGCCCTCAAAATCAGAATGTTAACATGGCATGCATACATATCAAGTTCGTTTCTAAAATTCTAAGTTTATTTCGAAATCTATAATTTTATCAATCATGCACGCAATCTTAGTAAAACATGTTTACATTGTCTCAATGTACTCACATAGGCATGTCAAGCTTATTAGCATACTTGTTTAAGCCACATTAGTTAACTATTTTATAACATATTTTTAGCAGAAGGCAGGAAACTGGTTCCAGAGACCGGCGCAGCTGTGCTGCGCCTCAGTATTAAACCGGCTCAGCTGAGCCCTGTCTGGTTCACACCAGACAGTTGCTTGCTTCGGCAAAAGTCCAGCCCAAACACAGAAATTTCTTACGAATTTATTTTCAAACCAACTACGTTGCCTTACTAAGATATGTATCAGCTTATATAACAACTAATTAACATTATCCAATCACAAAATCATAAATTCCAACAAAAATCAAGAATTTAAGAAATCTCAGAAATGTCAAAAAACATGAATTGAAGAACATGGAATGTATATTATACCTCTGTAATGCAAATTAAGCTTGCTGAAATTGAAGCCTCTCTCTTTAACTATCTAACAAACTAACAATACACTCTCAATTCTTAATCAAAAACTCAGCAATGAAATGAAGAAGTAGAGAGCTCCCTTATATAGAGGAATGAATACACAGTCAATGCTTAAATCTCCCAAATTAAACTAACGGATTGATAAATTATTTGATGGCTAATGAGAAGTTGGTGGTAGTTGGTGGAATGCATCATGAAAACCACTCCCCATTACATGATTACTACCATAAGTTTTGCTGAGTTTGATGTTATAGGAATAGACTAGCCTTGAGTGTTCACGTGTGAGGGAGAATGAGACTCTTATTGAGGGACAAGCAGTGTATCTCAACATTATAGCAACATTAAGATTTACACAACACTTATGTTACTTTGCACATATTATATACCTAAGTTGTATTCATATAATACATGCTTAGGTTGTAATTTTAATGTCACAATGTAATTCACATAATGTAGTAAATGTAATCTACACACATATAATCCATGTACATTTTATCATACCGATATAATTTAATTGGATATTATCACATTACATTGTCTCCTTTATTATTAAATTCTATTAATCAACAATTGTCTACAATATATTCATGATGTACTATTTTAATTTATGCTCACACACAATTGTCACATAAGCCTCATGATGTATTCATTTAAGTAGTCATAACATATAGTTTCTATATATTGTACAGTCTCATTGCACTTTACACTTTATATAATATATAGGTAGCTACTATACATTATATATTTAATTATCACATACTTGCACATAGCAATAAATTGAGCAAATATTATATTAATTAAGTAACCACTATATTATCAATTCATTTCCATAACAAAAATTATTAACAATTGTGTGATTAATTATCATTCCTCGATAATTAAATAAACATAATCTTATTATATTTATAAACAAGTTACTTATTATTATACTATTACTTGCAATAATAATAAATCAACAGACTCTTATTATATTTCTCATAATAACAATTAATAGAGATTAATTGTTCACTTAATAATTTATTCGTCCATGAATTAATTAATTCATCATTGAATCCATTCTCATGCCACACAAGGCATGTCAATGAACTTATCATAAACTCCACATTTTCCTTAATTATTATAATTTCAATTTGAATTCCTTCGAATTAACTCATCTCATAACACATAAATATTTATATTCAGATAAATATTCATTTCCATTAATATATCCCTTTAATAGTATATGGAAATTATCGGGTATTAAATCACATTATCTAAGAATGATATCGATGTGGAATCTGACGGGTTTGATGACGTAAGTAATTTACAATTATTATAGAGTAGTAAATAATGCAATAGTAATATACATATTAAACTATTTAAATAATTTACATTCCAATTAATATGCATTACTTTTTGTTACTCCAGTAGCATATTTATGGCTAGACACAGCGGTGGAGCTCGCTGCGGTGGTGGGCAATCAGGATCGGGAGATGCTAGCCAAGATGGAGGCTCGTCTTCAGGAGCTAGTAAGTTGTCTGACATATGATTTAAATTTATCTCAACCTGCATTATCTCATGTTTATTGACTTAGCTTTTTTAATAATTACAGATGCGCCTCGTCGACGGCACCGAGGGAATAACCTCGGTATCTTTGGTCGGCCGCCAGCATCTCCACTTACAGTGCGGTGGATATCCAGTCTGGACAGTAAGTGTTAATCCATCCTTGTCATAACACTGTTAAATCTATATATCTTTTTGCATGACACAATTAACGTAACATATATTGTTATATTTTTAATGTAGTATACTAGACCCGGTCGCTAAACATACGTTACACGCGATCTATTGTAACGAACAAGATTTTTGTAATTTAAATTGAATATTTATTGAATTAAATAAATATTTTTCGATGATTTAATTATTGAGTTAAATAATTAATTGATGAAATTGTGGTAGATTAATTTAATTATACGTGTCACATTAGTTAAATTAATGTGGTGAATTTTATATTCAAAGTATGTATTTAATTGAGCTTATTTGATTAATATATTAATTAATAAGCATAATATTATTCTAATTAATTTAAATAATTAATTAGAGATTTAATGATTTGGCATAATTAATGAATGAGAATTTTAATTATGTGACTATGTGATTTAATATGAATTTATGCTATTTTATTTAAGTGATTTAAATAACATTAATTGATTAATTAGAAGTGTGACGATTTACTATATAATAAAAGTTTATTAAAATAAGTGGAAAGGAGAAATAAATGAGCTAGCCAAACGAGGCCCTATGAGGAGTTGGCCAGTTAACCCACTAAGGGCATTAACCGACCACGACTCCACCAGCTTGAATATGCGTATAATTATATAGGCTTAAATAAACATATAACATATAAAATTTTATATTTCATCAGAGTAAAATTTTAGAGAGAAAAACTCAACGAAGAAAACACAGACAATTGAGAGAAGATTTTCATCATCCTTGAATCATCTTCACAAACTAGCAAGGGTAATTCATTCTCCTAAGTTTTTAAATTCAAGTTCTTAAAGTTTTCCATTAACGAATGTTAGAAATTCTCTGTGAATAACTAATTTGATAATTAATGTATGATATGATTTTATATGTGTTATTGTATGATCATAACATGTTGTATATCATGTATGCATGATTTAATGCGATTAAATCCATGTAGTTATGCTTAATTTGATTTTTCAAAAGTTACAGTGTTTTCCATTTACGTGCTTTAAAAATTCTCTGTGAATGGAAAAAAATTGATATTTGTTCATTATATGGCTATATGTGTGTTCATATGTGTTTATAACATATTAAATGCCATATATGCATAACTTGCAGTAATCGAATTTTGTTTAAATTGGGTTTTCAAAAATTACAGAGTCGTATATATGGCCATACGGCCCTTACGTACAAATTTTATACCATGAATCGATGGTTTAACTTTGAATTAACATTTGCATATGATTGTACACGTTTATACGAACAAAACGGAAGTTAAATGAACGGATTCGGTGTTATAACGAATCCGTAACGTTGAATTTCTTGATTTTCTTCAAAACCGTCAAGAACACCAAGAACAGTGAAATTTAATGGTTTGATTCGAGTAATTGCATGATTTAAGATGTTAAAAACATGTTAGTAACATTGTATGATGTTTCTATGAAGTTCGTACTTCATAGAAATCGCTGTGTGAGTTTAATTTGCATTTAATTGGAGTAATTGGGCCAACGAACTGTCAAAATCGCAAACCAGGGAGTGCATCAACAGGGGGACCCGCCCCAGCGGGTGTTCATGGGTATTAGGACCCGCCCCAATGGGTATAAGGGCTGTCCAGGAGCCTTTGTTTTTTTATTTTCGAGACTGTTTTGACCTCCTGTAGTAAAATAAGCATAACTTTTTCATACGAACTCCGATTAAGGCGATTCAAGATGATTCGGAAAGATAACGAGTAGACCTACAACTTTCATTCTTTAAGTTTTTCAATTTGAAATGGTTAAAATGGGTAAAAATGGCCATCTTTGTGACTGATGCGTATTCGGAGGCAATCGGAGGGTTTCGGACATGCACGCACACAAGTGTAGTGTTCTCGATAATAAAAGATGTTTTAAGTTACATAAATGAATATTATATGATTTGAAGTTCATGATTAATAAATTAAGTTATTGACATGTATAAGATAATGTGAAGGTTCAAGTTAACAAACTAAGTGCGAACTTGAATATCGTAATTGTAAAACTTGATTATGATTGTTTAAAGGGCTATACATGTGTGATATGCATGTTGTGAGTTTACATTCATGTTATGTGGTTAGCCATTGAGTAATATTATAAACCAAGTTGTAAGTCGAACTTAAGTGAATAGTTCTACAGTTAAACATGGTAGTTATGAAAACTAATCGATGTCGTATACATAATGTAATGTGTAGGACGTTGAGGAAGTGAATTGTAATTATATTTGTAGCTTGTGCAAGAGGCAAGTATCTTATCCCTAACTTATTAATTTAGCAAGTTTCCTAAATTTTAATTTATTCATTTATTAAGTCTTAGACTTGTGTTTCTATATCGAGTAAGCTCGTGTTCTTAATTGTTCCAGTTCGAAATTCATATTACATATTGTAACTCTTTTAAAAGCATGACTCAGTTATACAATACTTATTCGATTGTATACTCTTGAAATTTATTATTCAAGTTGAATATCGATGTTATTGTTGAACCTTATAGGACTAGTGAACCCTTATTGATTCGACTAGTCCATAGTTGATGAACGTTCTAAATTCCAAAATACTTATTGAGTTTATCCAAACCAAACTTCCTTTGGTGCGGACTCTGATGTCAAAACTGAGATGAACAACCCTGTAAAAGGGGATTATTTACGCTTTAGCGTTGAGATATTGTGCACAGTATGGTACTAATGGCTGATCCCCCTAAGTACGAGAAGTAGAGTCCATAGTCTTATGACTGTTAAAGGTTTAAAGCATAAAAACTTTACAACCTAGGACATAGTTCAAGGTCTTATGACCCTCAGACGTTCTTTTAATTCCTGTTATTCATTCTTGAGTCAAAAGTTGAGTTTCTTTATTCAGATGTCTTTGATTCACTCGCATGTTATTATATTGTTGTCATATTATTATACTTGTGGGCAATCGTGCTCACTCTTGCGTAATAATAACATTGCAGTTAAGAACGAAAGGTCCAACGAGCCTTCTACTAGCAAAGGCAAGGGCAAGGTCAACAAGTGATGAAGACTTGTTGTTTATTTTATTTGTTTATGTTTCAGACTTATATTAGAGTTGTATAAGACTTATTTATTTGTTTATGTTCCGCACGGATGTTTAAGGTTAGTATGACCTGGGATTTATTTTATTTATTACTCAGATGTTGTAACCCCATAAGGGGAGGATTTAGTTCTATTTATTGCATGGTTTGCATTTACTATGGGTAGATAGATAGATGATATTCGTACAGTGAACACCAAGTCCCGTGGAATTGAAGTACCCGGATTTGGGGGTGTCACATCTATTCAACGTACCTCCCGACCGGGTGCATGCGCTTCACTCACTACAAGCGGTACGATCGCTCCTTTATGGATACTGTGTTGCAGAAGTTTCACATAAGTTAATAAGTTTATTAGCCAGTTTTATATTAGTACGTAGTTATAGTTATTATGAAATTAGTTCCTAACTTTTAGACTTTTGTTATAGACTTATTATAGATTTGCCGAGGGCATCTCTTAGACAGCCAATGATGCAATGATTATTAGACATGTCACTGCGAATTACTCCTGCTGGCTGTATGGGTTGGGACGACGGGCAGCCCGGGCAGTTGATGACCAGCACGAGACCACCATCATAGTTCACCATACCCGCATAGTCTCTGATCAAGCATGACAGGCTATGTATGCACATTGGGAGGCTGATAATTTTTTAAAAAAAGTCTGAGCAAGCAAAGAGGAACCGGGCCAAGCTCTGTATAGTACACATAACTGGCTCGCAGTCTTTCGAGGAGGCAAAGACGGTAACCGTAATGTTTTAGAAATAACTTATCAAATTCTAGCACGAATAATAATTAATAACTGTTTTATGACTGCATCTATTAGGCCTTGGGGAGGACCTTGGGCAGAGCTCCAACCATGTTAGAGTTCTAGGATAGGGCCCACACGCCTAAAGAGTAGCATGCTTTGTCTCAAGCAGCATTACCTATACGGGTAAAACTATATTTACTTTTTAGTAATTTTAATAATCATAAAATTAAATAAACTGATATAATTAACTCACGTATACAGTATAAATTATTGGCCCGATTTCAGAAGCTTCGAGACTAGCTTATAGCTGAGTTGGAGGCTGCTAGGGGGGGTTCTGAACCATTAGATTTGATGAATGAGTTTTGTACCTACGACTCAGGTATTGTTTAGCTTAATAATTGTTATCCTTAAGTGTTTTTATTATCTTTTTATTAGGTTTTGTGATTATTTTTTGTAGGATGGAGCTGGAGGGACAAATTGGTTATTTGGGAGAAGAAAAGAATTAAAAATCATTAAAATTGGAGCTGAGTGGCATTTTTGTAATTACCCGGTCCTTGTCTAGCGCCTAGTGCACTTGGAATGCACTAAACCTAGCGCCTAGTGCGATAGGACACACCCAATATGTTGGGTTATTTTGATGCTAAGTTGATTTTGAAGAGAAGAGGAATCTGGAGGAGGGTTTGGTCAAATACAAATTGGAAAAGACTTCAGAAAAGACGGATCGTGAAAATTTCAGAAGACAATTTGTAGAGAGAACATAAAAGGAAACACGAAGGAGATTTCAGAGGCTAAAGATCAAAAGGAGAATTAGGAGCAATCTGATAAGTTTCTTCTACTATTCTCTAAATTCTTAGACTTTGTAATTATTTGGGATGTTTGGATTATTTATTCGGATGATGTTTTCCTTATTCATTATGAACAAAACTTCTATTTAGGATTGCAACGGAACTTGGTGAGTAGTTTTGAGTAATAGATTTTATGTTGATTATTATTGGTTACTACTGGGGTGTCTATTATATCTTGAGCATAATTATTTAATTAATTGGCCAGTAATTAGTGAGATAAACTCATATGAAATTGATAAATGGAAGATTGGTAAAGATATGGAGATAATAACATAAGATTATAATTTCTGCATATATTGGAACTTGTAATTTGTATATAAGATAGAGATATACCTATATGCATTATGTGATCTAATTGAGAACTTGAGTTACAAATTCTTGTTAATTTTAATTTTCATAGAAATATAGTAAATTGATTAACTAGAGTGTTTCTACTAATTCTAATCTTTATTGGAATTAAGGGAATATGTCTATAGGTTCATTGAAAGATGCTTATAGATACTCATGAGTTCTTGATCAACAATTCATGTTAACTGATTTAATTCAACATGAATATTGACGTTAAAATGAATCATCAATGGAAGTTGCGATCTTAAGTTTTTTTAATCTGAATCCAATTCTTGGTAAATAGTTTTACTTAGTTAATTTACGTAGATTTTTATAAATTCACATCACGTATTGATTTGTTTAATAAAATTAGTTTTGTGACGAATAAGATTTTTGTAATTTAATTTGAATATTTATTAAATTAAATAAATATTTTTCGATGATTTAATTATTGAGTTAAATAATTAATTGATGAAATTGTGGTAGATTAATTTAATTATATGTGTCGCATTAGTTAAATTAATGTGGTGAATTTTATATTCAAAGTATGTATTTAATTGAGCTTATTTGATTAATATATTAATTAATAAGCATAATATTATTCTAATTAATTTAAATAATTAATTAGAGATTTATGATTTGACATAATTAATAAATAAGAATTTTAATTATGTGACCATGTGATTTAATGTGGATTTATGCTATCTTATTTAATTGATTTAAATAACATTATTTGATTAAATTGGGTGTGACATTAATTAACTATATAATAAGAGTTTTATTAAACTAAGAGGAAAGGAGGAATTAAGGGGCAAGCAAATAAGGCCCTAAGGGGAGTTGCACCAGTTAACCCATTACGGATTAACTGACGCCACTCACCCATTACTCGTCCACTATACATATTATACGTATTACTCTATACATATATCCTATATACCAGTTTTATATTTTATATATTACAAACGTCAGAGAACTTAGAGAGATTAAGAGAGAAAATTGAGAGAAGAATTGATTTGCAGAAGAGATTGAAAAATTAAAGTTCATCTCAAGTTTTATTACGTTAGTTTATTTTTCAAACCCAACTCCAAACTCTCTATATATGATTTTGGTGATGAATACTTAAGATGTAATCATATATGTGTTATTGTATGATTATAACATGTTTTGTATTTGGTATGAATGAATTAAAATAATCGAATTCATGTAATTAGGCCTTAATTGGGTTTTCAAAATTTTACAGAGTTTTTTTCATTAACGTGCTTTAAAAATTCTCTGTGAATAGAAAAAATTGATATTTGTTCAATATATGACTATATGTGTGCTCATATGTGTTTATAACATATTATATGCCATATATGCATAACTTGCAGTGATCGAATTTTGTTTAAATTGGGTTTTCAAAAATTACAGAGTCGTATATATGGTCATACGGCCCTTACGACCCTTACGTACAAATTTTATACCATGAATCGATGGTTTAACCTTAGATTAACATTTGCATATGATTGTACACGTTTATACGAACAAAACAGAAGTTAAACGAACGGATTCGGTGTTATAACGAATCCGTAACGTTGAATTTCTTGATTTTCCTTCAAAACATGATAAAGTTTGAAAACAGTGAAATTAGATGCCTTGGATTGTGTGATTACATGATTTTAATTGCCAAGATCATGCTAGAAATGTTGTATAGCGTTTCTGTGAAGTTTTTACATTATGGGTAGCCTTAAAATTCATTACGTTAGTTTAATTTGAATTTATTTAGGTTTCTCTGGGTGTTCATCGCGAACCAGAGAGTGAACCAGTAGGGGGACCCGCCCTAGCGGGTGTTCATGGGCATTAGGACCCGCCCCAGCGGGTATAAGGGCTGTCCAGGAGCCTTTTTTTTTGGTTTTCAAGACTGTTTTGACCTCCTGTAGTAAAATAAGCATAACATTTTCATACGAACTCCGATTAAGGCGATTCAAGATGATTCGGAAAGATAACAAGTAGACCTACAACTTTCATTCTTTAAGTTTTTCAATTTGAAATCGTTAAAATGGGTAAAAATGGCCATCTTTGTGACTGATACGTCTTCGGAGGCAATCAGAGGGCTTCGGACATGCATGCACACAAGTGTAGTGTTCTCGATAATAAAAGATATATTTTTTAAGTTACATACATGAATATTATATGATTTGAAGTTCATGATTAATAAATTAAGTTATTGACATGTATAAGATAATGTGAAGGTTCAAGTTAACAAACTAAGTGCGAACTTGAATATAGTAATTGTAAAACTTGATTATGATTGTTTAAAGGGCTATACATGTGTGATATGGTTGTTGTGAGTTTACATTCATGTTATGTGGTTAGCCATTGAGTAATATTATAAACCAAGTTGTAAGTTGAACTTAAGTGAATAGTTCAACAGTTAAACATGGTAGTTATGAAAAGTAATCGATGTCGTATACATAATGTAATGTGTAGGACGTTGAGGAAGTGAATTGTAATTATATTTGTAGCTTGTGAAAGAGACAAGTATCCTATCCCTAACTTATTGATTTAGCAAGCTCGCTAAATTCTAATTTATTCATTTATTAAGTCTTAGACTTGTGTTTCTATATCGAGTAAGCTCGTGTTCTTAATTGTTCCAGTTCGAAATTCATATTATATATTGTAACTCTTTTAAAAGCATGATTCAGTTATACAATACTTATTCGATTGTATACTCTTGAGATTTATTATTCAAGTTGAATATCGATATTATTATTGAATCTTATAGGACTAGTGAACCCTTATTGATTCGACTAGTCCATAGTTGATGAACGTTCTAAATTCTAGAATACTTATTGAGCTTATCCAAACCAAACTTCCTTTGGTACGGACTCTGATGTCAAAATTGAGATGAACAACCCTGTAAAAGGGGATTATTTATGCTTTAGCGTTGAGATATTGTGCACAGTATGGTACTAAGGGCTGATCCCCCTAAGTATGAGAAGTAGAGTCCATAGTCTTATGACTGTTAAAGGTTTAAATCATAAAAACTTTACAACCTAGGACATACTTCAAGGTCTTATGACCCTCAGACGTTCTTTTGATTCCTGTTATTCATTCTTGACTCAAAAGTTGAGTTTCTTTATTCAGATGTCTTTGATTCACTCGCATGTTATTATATTGTTGTCATATTATTATACTTGTGGGCAATCGTGCTCACTCTTGTGTAATAATAATATTACAGTTAAGAACGAAAGGTCCGACGAGCCTTCTACTAGCAAAGGCAAGGGCAAGGTCAACAAGTGATGAAGACTTGTTGTTTATTTTATGTGTTTATGTTTCAGACTTATATTAGAGTTATGTAAGACTTATTTATTTGTTTATGTTCCGCACAGATGTTTAAGGTTAGTATGACCTGAGATTGTATTTATTATTCAGATGTTGTAACCCCATAAGGGGAGGATTTATTTCTATCTATTGCATGATTTGCATTTATTATGGGTAGATAGATAGATGATATTTGTACAGTGAACACCTAGTCCCGTGGAAATTGAAGTTCCCGGATTTGGGGGTGTCACAGGTTTAATATAAAGTTAGTAGGTGATATTTATTTCATACAATTCTCTGTGGGAAACGATACTCTATTTGCTACTTTACTACTATTCGATCGCCTATACTTACGTGTTTTGCTAGTACGTATTTAGGCAAACAAGATTCCACCATCCCCACTCCCCAGATTAAGTTATCTCAAGATGAGGAGCTGAGACTATGGGTCGAGTCTCAGGATCCCCTTACTAGTAGTACCGACAGTTATCGAATGGTGGGCCTACCAAGGATACCCGCATATACACTACCTAGAGGTAATAATATTAATTCTTTATGTTTCACAAAATTCTCATAACTTATCAGAACTTATAAATTATTGACGATAACCATATTATATATATTTTCGTAGGATCTAGCCAGCGCCAGCATCCGAGAGCACCCATTGGACCATCTCATACGGGTGCTGGCTTGGACGACGAGTTATTCCAGAGGTTGATCGCAACAGTGTTGAATAGGTTCCATACCGATCTAGTTTTTCTTCGTCAGTAATTTCCTAGCATAACTCGTCTTCACCAGCTAGTTCAGGAGGTGCTAACTGGGGCCTCCGCAGAGAGTACGAGCTTACCGCAAGAGCAGTTCGATGCATTGGGCGGCGAGATGCTCCAGATGGTGTTTACCCTCCTAGAGCAGGCTTTTCGTTAGCCCCCGCCTACTTAGGTATTCTACACGTTTATGTTATTTTCATTATTCTGTATGTTTATGTTATTTTCATTTAACAATATCTTTTAAATTCTCACATATATACGAACTAATGGTTTTTATTTTTAATTCTATCAACAAGGTGGCGATGGCGAGGGGAATGGAGATGGCAATGGCGATGGCGAGCGGGGGGATGACGATGCTAATTTTCATACACTAGAGCAGCATCTTCGTCCACTTACACCCAATGATGATTCTCATACTAGTTTATAGACTTATTTATCGATCATTTGTACTTATTATAGTCTAGTTGCGTCTGTAAAAGTGTTGTAAATAATATTGTATATAATTTTTGGAACATTAAATTATATTTAAAATTGTTGATGAGTTAGTAGGTTATTTGTAATTGTTAGCTTAGTTGATGATTATTGGACAGATGATATATACAGGTTTTGAGCGATATATATGTTGAATGACTGGAAATATTACTGTTATTGGGCTAAAACAGGTTGCAGGTACAAAAAAATTGGGAAACACCTGAAAATTTATATTTAAAAATAATTATTAAAAAAAATGTTATTTACGGCAGAATAAGGTATTTTCGACGAAAGTTCAGTCGAAAAGAATTTTTTCCAAAATTAGGTCAAAAATAAATTTTTGTCGAAGATAGCTTATTTACGACGAAGTTTCAGTCTAAAATATTTCCCGTTTATGTTTGATAGAACTATTCTGTCGTAAATATTCCCTCGAAGATAGCTTATTTACGACGGAATGCCAGTCGAAAATTATCCACGTTTATATTCGACGGACTTATTCCCTCGTAAATATTCCCTCGAAGTTAGCTTATTTACGACGAAATTTCGTTGCAAATAAATCAGTCAAAAATAAATGATATCGACGATATTTTTTACGAATTTATTTTTGACGCGTGTATATACGAAGGAATTTTTGACAGAATATTCCCTCGAAAATAAGTTAGTTTCGACGGAATAAGCTTAGTTTCGACAGAATGTTCCGTCATAAATAATCCTTTTTCTTGTAGTGCAGGTATGCTGATCCCTAAGGTCAAATCGGCTAGCGAGAAAGAAATCCAAATTTCTGTTAAGGAAAACAAGGAAAGGAATGAGAGGTTCCTACAAGTTTATCGAGAATCGGAGAACTATAAGGCTTTACTATCGGAATGTTGCTGACAGCAATGGAATGGGATTGATTTGAGGACCTTCTTACCCTTTTAAACTTCTGGCTGATTTCTTTGACAAGCTGACTAAGAGGATCATCAGTTTGTTTTGTAGTTGTCCCTTTAATTGAATCCCTATTCTTAGGAACGTCTGACTCGTCTTGAGAGTCCTTATGAATTCCTCTTGTCTTCTTTCTCTTCTTCAACAGACCATGATGCTTTGTTTAGGTCGTTGCAAGCTTAGACTTCTACTTCTTCTAAGGTGGTGATATAAACATTAAATATACATTTTAATATTTCAATTTTTATGAATTTATATATATATATATATATATATATATAGATTATATAACTAATACATTTTCTTTTATTTTGTAGGAGATAATGTTTTATTTATGTTTTGATCAACTAAAGGATAATTGTTCCAGTTTTTGAATATTAAAAATGACTCTAGAAGATTATCATGATGGAGGTAAAATTAATTTGGAGATAAAGGGATAAGAGGAAAAAAGGAAGATCAAGTTCAATGTACATTCGATTATGTTATAATTTATTTTTCCTAATAAATATGTATATTGTTTTAGGGAAAGGGCGAATGAGATATTAGGTATTTTTTATGTATTAGCTTAGGTTAGGAGTAAGAGTAAAATTACATTATTTCTTCATTGTACGCTTGTTAGATGATCATTAATAAAAGGGAGTTTTCTTATTTTATTTATAATCTTCTTCTTCTTTTTTATGTTAGTTAGTTTATTTATTTTCATCTCTAGTTAATTTTTTTAATCTAGGATGAAGATGAAATTAAATATTTATTCATAACAATATTGTTTATCTCTTCTATTAATTGTCGTTTAATGTTTAATTAATTTCGTTTTCATGTTTCGTTTTTGAAATACCTTCGTTTTATATTTTTTATGTGATTTTAAATTAATTAAGAGGTTTTGATAGATTATTATTAAGATATGAGTTTTTCATAATCTATGCTTGCTCGAAGAAGCTTCTATGGGTTATAGTTAATCCTTAAATTTTTATAGTCTATACTTGCCCATGTTATTTATAAAATTACTAAATTAAAGGGAATGGAGATCAAAACCATAGTTAAGTTATAAAAATAGAAGGGATTTGATTACTTGTTATGTTTATTATTTAATGGATTCAGATTTCTAAACTGATTTATTATTATTAGTTGTCATATTTTAATTAGTGTAATTATAGTTAATCGATTCTAAATCTTTATTTCTAATTCGTCTGAAATAGATACTAAATATATATTAAAATTAATCTAATCTCTATGGGTTTGACCTATACTTGTCAGTTCTTTAATTTGACACTGTACACTTCCAGTTACTAATTTTTATCACATCAGGTGGCTTCTCAGCAGTAGAAGCCAAAGCCTCAGGGACTTCAGGGGATACAGAACCCCTAGAGGTTTATTCTTCTATCTCAAAAGATTTCCTCTTTGACTTGGCCATTGCAGGTTTTTGAGCTTCGCTGAAGGTCTTCTCACTCCCCTTAGATTGCCTTGACCTCATTATTTCAACTAGATTCATCTTATATTTGTCAAAAAGCTTATTTGTAATCTTCATATTGATGTTCAGGATATCTCCCTCCTTGTCCTCAAGATGATTCTTCAGCCTCTTCTTCAGAAAGAATCTGATAAACCTTCTGAAGAACATCTTGGGAAGAGGCTTTCCCTCTTTCTTCTTTTTTTTTTGCGTCTTTGAACCACTTTGAGATTCATTCCATCAACATAACTTCAAAATTTATGTTCTTCTCCAAGACTATTGCAGACATGATCTTTAGTTGGAGTTCGTTGACAAAATCATGGGTTGAATCCTTGCAAAGTATACACTTTCCAACGATATTAGCAAGGAACTCATAGTTTTGGGGAAACTCATTCTTCTTAATCACCTTGAGCCTGGGCTCTTCTTGTCTCCTCTAGTTCCAACCCAAACTTTACATCAATATCGTTGAAGATAGTGAGTCCTTCGTTAACGAACCCTAGATAGAGGTTCATCTCCATTACGTCTTAAGTAAGAGTACCCTCTCTTGCTTTTGTGGTGATGACTTCATCTGTACACGAGCTATTGTATTAGAATTATTTTAACTCTTTTAGTGAAAAATCCTTGTATTCGTGCTTAGAGTTTTATAGAACCCTGCCTTTTGTACCAGGTTCAGCACCGCTCAGAAATGGGCTTCAGCCCTTCTAAATTCATCAAAATATAATTGGTTTCACAAGATAACTTGGCCTATCGACATATTTCACATAGTTGATTTGATTTACAAAAAATAACTTTGGTTTAAGTTTGCAAGTTTGTAAGATAAGCTAGGGCTTGAGAGAGAGAGAAAATTTGAGCACTATAAAACATAGATAAGATGAATAAGAAAAGTCAAATTGAAAAAAAATAAAATATAAGTGTACTTCCCTCTATTTCGACTGAGTGGGACACATTTTGAGCGATTATTGGGTAAACATTACGTCTTAACTACAATTTATAGTTGTTGGGCAGTTATTCTTCTTCTCTCACTCGTTTAATCTGGATCTGACTTGCACGCGCTGTAACTTCCAAGTATTCACTCAATAATTTGATGCATATCGTAAAGCTATCGTTTATAAAGCACTTTAACTTTACGATACATCGGCACTCTACGATCTTTGCCTTCCTTCTTCTATTCTATGATGTCTTGTTGCAAAGTTAGTTTTGTCTAGAGCGTATTATTAAGCATGTAAATTTAACATTCCTAATTCACTAATTTATAACATAATTTGAGTGAGTTGGATTGATAAAACCTAGAGGTTGTTCAACAAAGACCTTTTCATGAAGTTCTCCATTGAGAAAAGCACTCTTGACATCCATCTAAAATACCTTGAACTTCATGTGGGCAACATATGCGAGGAACATTCTAATGGCTTTCAGTCTTGCCACAGGAGCAAAGGTTTCATCATAGTCGATTCTTTCTTCCCGAGAATACCATTTTAGCTACCAATCTTGTCTTGTTCCTTTTGATCACTCCGTCTTTATCCATCTTGTTCTTGAATAGCCATTTGGTGTCAATGACTGGATCATCACTAGGCCTTAGAACTAATCGGTATACTCTTCTTCTTTCAAACTGGTTCAGCTCTTCTTGCATGGCTTCTGTAGGATTGCTAAAAACGTATCAAAGCATACAATCAAATTGAAATAGCAGTGGAAGCATGCAAATATAGCAATTAAATTTTTTCAGCAATCCATTGTGTAGCCTTATGTAAACTCATTAATTGAGGAAGGATAAAGATATACCTTTGAAGTGTGTTAACCTTTGATGAAGACTTCAAATCCAATCTTTTGATCCTTCACGATCTCTCCAATCTCCGGATCACACGTTCGTCACAAAGTGTATGCAACGCCCAAGAGGTATCCACCAAGAGTAATAGACTGAAGATTGATTTTAGACTCTACTTGGTCTTGGATGGCTAATCCTAATTCTCACTTTTCTAACAACTTAAGGTTTTGAGAATTCTTGGTAAAGAGAAGCAAGTTGCAGAAGTATTAGTCTTTCCCACAATAAGACTTGTGTTATTTAAAAACTAACCCTAATCCTTAACCCTTAAGGAATTGGGTTTTAATTTAATTCCCAATCTAATTGGGAACTAAATAAAATGATAATAATAAGACTTCTCTTATTAATTTATAATCTAGTATTTCTCCAAATACTTAATTATAAATATTAGTATTTCTCTAAATACTATATTATTATTATTTAGTCAATTTAATAATAATAATAATAATAAGATGATGACTAATCTTATTAATTTATAATAATAGTATTTTTCCAAATACTTAATTATAAATCTTAAACTATTTAATTTATTCCACTAATAAATTAAATACACTTAACTTATTATTATTAAGCACATCAATTCTAAAATCAAATTACTCCCTTTTGTGGTGTGACCCTCTATGTTCAATATTAAGCCAGTAGTAGAATAAATAAATTAGAACAATTATAATATTATTTATAATGAATTAAATTTCTTTAATTCAAACATAAATAAATAATATTTATTTTACATCATGAGTGACACCTTATAAATAATGTATCATGGTTATCCGGATAATATGAATTCAACGTAAATCACAAAGATTATCACAAAGAATACAAAGAACCTATTCCTTGAATAGTTATCGTACAATTCAATCTTTCTACCGTACAATGTCCTAATCAAATATAAAATATGGAATTACTGTCAAGTTTTATTTATTTGATTATATGTATTTCGATTCTAAAATGCATAACAATAGTTAATGTAAATTAGGAACTCCTTTCTAATTTCCATTCAACCCTGGATAGGGATTTCTATGTTATCACTTTATCGAATCACATAAGACATTCTCTCCCTTTACTGGAAGCAGTAGATCCTTTGTTGATCATTCACCTATCTCCATATATACTTTATTATACTCAAGCATACCCTACGACATACTCAAGAGTACTAAGGAATATGTCAAAACATAATTCAGTATATATAAGATACTATGATGATCTCAACTCTAAGGATCAGTTGTACTACTATCACTTTAGGAACTCCTATTGACAGGAAAGTAAAACTCCATTATGGTTCCTTTATTAGTCACGTTCAGTGAACTTATTCTCCAATAAACACCTACATACTTGCTTTAGTGTCTTCACACAAATGATCATGAGATCAATCATCCTCTTTAACAGAGAAAGCATAGTAGGTACTAATCTATCTAGAATCAGTAATCCCACATTAGTGATCCAACGATTAGGAACATTTTAGTTTTGAACTATCATAGAATTTAGATCTCATTAGCATGATCAACATCATGATTCTAAAGGCATTGCTCAATAACTATGACTTTATCACATTTATTAATTCAACTAATTAACATGGATAAAGAATGCCTTTTATTATATAAACTTACTTATTAATAAATGAATAGAATTATAAAGTAAATGCTTATTACATCCAATGTAATTGGCTTGAAGGCATACTACTTTCAGCTTCGATACAGCTTGAATCTTTCAGAGCTTCTTCAATCTTATTTGGCTCTATCTAAGAGAAAAAGCTTAGGAAGAATCATTCATTTTGAGTTGCAAACTTAGTCCTGACTCTTGCATTGGGATCTCCAATAATTAGGTCTTTGGTGTGATCTCTTGCCCATTTTCTTTCAGTTGGAACATTAGCTTTTATGCATTATTGTTTGAGTTCTTCAACATTTTGCATTGGTTTAGGATATTCTTCAATTCGTAGAGTTTCCATCTTGGAAACTATTAACTCTACGATCTCTTGATCTGGCACTACGATCGTTCGATCTGACTCTACTATCCCTGATTCTTTGATCGTACGGTTCTCCTGCTTTATGACTGTTAGATCTTGCTCTACGATTTCGTCGAAAGACACAAATTTTCTTGGTTCCCCAATATTAGATTCATTGAATGTTACATGAATTGATTCTTTAATGCTCAAAGATTTCTTATTGAAAACTTTTTAAGCTTTATTATCCCATAGAGTATCCAAAAACGCACAACCAAAAACATAAAAATAGTTAATGTCAGTCTTCCTTCATCTCCAAAACTCGTAGGGCGTCTTCTTGAATGTGGAGTGAATAAGTGGTTGATTTTGAGTGTAGCATGTGGTATTTACAACTTTAGCACATAAAAATTCAAGCAGTCGTGCTGCGGCTAGAAGCGCCCTTCCTTTTTCTATAAGAGTTTTATGTTCTTCCTTTCTGCTACTCCATTTTGTTATGGAATTCTTGGAGATGAGAAATTGTGATGAATATCATTATCTTCGCAGAACTTGTTCACTTCTGAGAAATTGAATTCCCTTCCATGATCACTCCTTATAGCATTGATCTTCTCACCCTTCTCATTCTTAACCAACTTGAAGAAGTTGATCAATTGAGAGATAGTCTCATCTTTGAAGCTCATGAAGAATATCCATGTGAACCTAGTATAGTCATCTATTATGACCAGTGAGTACCTTTTTCCTCCAAGTCTGATAGTCGAGATAGGCCCAAAAAGATCCATATGAAGCAACTACAGAGACTTATCATTAAAGATGACTACTTTGCATTTGAATGAGACTTTGGTTTGGTTTCCTAGCTGACAAGCTTTGTAAGATTTTTCCTTAACAAAGTTTAGATTTTGTAAGCCTGAAACTTGATCTCTGGAGGGAAGCTTCGACATATTTCTAAAGTTCAAGTGAGATGGTCTTCTACACCAAAACAACTGACATCTTCTAAGGATTTAGCAAAGAAGCAAGTCTTTGTTGAACTTAGTTCTGTAAGATTTATCACGTACACATTATCTTCTCTAGTTCTGGTCAGCTTAAAGGATTTTGATTCTAGGTCTCTAAATTGACACTAGTTGTTAAGGAAGATGATTTGATGCCCTTTATCAAATAGTTGACTGATGCTCAGAAGATTATGCTTCAAACCCTCGACAAATGTCACTTTACTGAAAGTCACCGCACCATTTCCTATAGAGCCATATCCTCTAGTCTTTCTAGAATTGTTGTCTCCAAAAACAACTGCAAGACCATATTTTTCTCTGAAGTCCAACAGGAGTTCTTTGTTGATGATCGTATGCCTTGAGCATCCACTATCGGCATATTAGATTGATTTAGTGGATCTCTTTTCCTATATTAAACATTAACCTTTATTTTGGTACCTAGATTTGCTAGTTCTTTTTGGGACCCAAATTTGTTTGATACTAGGTCTATAATAAACACGATAATCATCAAAATAACACATAGCAGCAATATGTTCATATTCATGACAATTATAACATTTTATATGATGCATGCTTGTGTGTGTGTGTGTGGATTACTTCCCTTTGAGAACACGTGTGGATGATAAACAATTATAGCCTTTCTTTTGGGCTCATATTATCTCTGCTTCCCCACTGTTCTATGATTTTGAGAATTTGTAGTGTGAAAGTTTACTCTATGTTTCTTACTTGGTTGGTTCGTAAAGTGAGTATAACCTGACTCTACGATCCTTCGAGGCCAAAAGGTAGTGTTTGACTTAGCTTGTTGTTTTTTAAACCCTAGACCAGTGTGTGATTTATTATTTTCAGGAATTACAACTTGATCAATAGAGATTGTACAGCTCGGAGTAATTGGTTCAGCAATGTAGCGCCCCCAAAATAGGTCCAATCCACCCAACCCATTCTGGGTCGCCACGAAATACACTCAACAAAAATTTCAAATACAAATCTTCAAGTTCTAACTTTTTAAACTGTCGTACAAAATACGACCACAATTAAACTGTGAGTTTCAATACAAATACAGTGCCCATACTCCAAATCAATAATACGTTACAGAAAGGTACAGTCAATAACTGTTTTAGGAATTAAAATCTTTGGAAAATATTCAAGGAAACCTTCGTACATGGGAGGCCATGCATCCATGTTATAATAGATATCGTAGGACTCGAGAATTATCCTTGGTTGACCCAATAGACCCCAAAGAAAAACGAGAAGATTACTATCTTGTTCATTCCAATGGTGGGTCTTCTCTTGCCATATAATTATCTCTGTTGTCTCAAACTGAGAATTATATTCTAACCGTACTCCAAGATTATATAGGTAGTGTTCATGGATATAATCAGCAAGTGGATGTGCACAACCATGTCTTATGATAACATGAAGTCGTATGTGGTTAGACATCTTGTATACTAGTGACAAAACACCCTTCCAAAGTTGGGTTCACCTCACCTAAGTCAGGTCACCAAAAACAACCGTTAAATGACGTATAAAATACGACGTACTTATCTAAAATTTTCAATAAAATTATTTTCATACTGTTTGGTGGAAAACTTCAACAGTTCTAGACCCTCGTTCTATTCCCCTGTTATCCCGCTCGACCCAGCTACACTCTTATTACCTGAAAGGAATTGTGAAGCAAAAGGGTGAGCACAAATAGCCCAGTAAAGAATATCATGACTAAAGATAATTATATTATCAATAGTTTTCATCAGTAATAAATCAGAGATTTAAACATATGGTAAAACTTTTCAACCATAGTTGTAGCGGAACGAGCAATCCATTAGAAGAGTCAAATAGACTATAATGTCTATTATCTTCTCCATGTTAAAAGTCCACCAATAATATTTTATCCCTGTAACATCAATCAACAATTCCTGTCCACAATCATATAAGTTCATGATCATAATTATCTTGATGAATTCCTCTTCGCACTCAGAACGAAGATAAATCTCATCACCTGTCTTTACCTGAAACACCAAAGATCATGGTTATACCAAATCACAGTTCATGTTCATAATCATGCTAATCAATTCATCTTTCCATTACAAGCCAAAGATATTCAATAATTAATCATTCATCTTTGCACTACAGGCCAAAGATATTCACAAATCAACAGCTCATCTTTGCACTACAGGCCAAAGATATTCAATAACAGGTCATCTTTGCACTACATGCCAAAGATATTCACAAATCAACAGCTCATCTTTGCACTACAGGCCAAAGATATTCATATCTCAAAAAAATATCTAATCATTTCAGAATTTATATAAACAATAATTATAACCATGTTGATAAATTCACCTTTGCCCTTAAGCTAAAGATATTCAATTGTAAATTCAATGGTCATGAACATACCAGTCAACAATCCATCTTTGCACTACTGGCCAAAGAGAATCTATAGTCATGATCATACCAATAATCTACCCATCTTTACACTCAAGTCAAAGAGAAATTTCATCACCAGGATTATAAAAATGTTATATATGATAATAAAAACAATATGATCAAAACATCGATCTCCAAGTTCAAAAATACTCCATAATAATACTTTGTGGAGCAAAATTCAAAAATAAAGCTCAAAACTTAGATCCAATCAAAGATATGAACCTTAACAGGCAACTTGGACAAATAGAAGAAAATTTAATTTTTCGGTGAATAGTACCGTATAAGTGAATAGTGCCGTATACGTGAATAGTGTCGTATACGTGAATGTAACCCCGACATGAAAAAGATAGAAATTTCATAAGAAAAATCATACTTCGTGAATAGTATTCGTGAATAGTACCGTATACATGAATAGTGCCGTATACGTGAATAGTAACCCCGACGGAAAAAGTAAGAATTTCAACATAAAATCCATGACAATATTTCTGTATAATGATATTGAAAAGAATAATATCATTTACGAAAGAAAATAACATCCCTTACCATCCCTTACCTCAAAAAGATAGTACCTCTGACTGGAATATCGGATATAATACCGAAGGAAACTTGCGCTGAATACTAATACTCAAAGTATTGAAATACTCACAAAAATACGCTCGATATTATAGAGAGAGAAAACTTCTGATTCTGGTGTGATTTTCAATTCTAACCTAAGCACCCTATTTATAGGAAAAGCTTAGGATGCCAAAGGAGACTAAATGAATAAAATATTATATATTTTTCAAAATTTCCGCCGCCTGGCGGCTAAAAATTTTCCCACCAAAAGTGGGGCCCGCCCATAAAAAAAAAATATATATTCCGAAACTTCAATAATTCATAACAAATAGCCCCTTCGTCAGAAAAATACATTCCAAATTCCAAACATAAATTATCCAAATACATAAACAGATGATTTCTCACACCAAAATATTGATAAAAACTCATCAGCGCCAATTCCTTCTTTAATATCCACAAAATAAATATTTCCTTATCATATAAATCAATAATTAATTATTCACAAATAATATTATAGAACTACAATATTAACAACCAGGTCGTTTCCAGGACAGAGGGGGCTTTCCGATAAGGACTTCTCCTTACTGGCGCGCAATTAAATAACCTAGACAGAACTTCCTTAGACATTGTCAATAATGCTATCTAATAATATTATTCAAATAATATGAATTATTGAGTTGATAACGTGAAACTGTGCAACGACAATTATTGAATCAATACTACAAAATATCAACTGTAGCCATTATTGAATCAATCATATAAAATGGCAACGTAGCAATTATTGAGTCAATAAAATATTAATGTAACAATTATTGAGTCAATAATATAAAATATGAACGTAGCAATTATTGAGTAAATAATATAAAATATTGTACAGTAATTACTGTAACAATAATTGAGTAATGGCTTAGCACGTAAGACTCGATAATTCAAAATACTGTGCAATACTGTGTGCTACTATGCAACACCGTGTATCACTGTATTTTAACCACCGGGTATTTCAACAGTACTAACGGTAATAACCACGCCGTTATTTTGTAAAAAGTTATTTCTGTCGCTTTCTATATCCGACAGTTATTCCGTTGTGGGGCCCACAAATAGCTGCGCCGTCGTACGAATATTCTCCGACAACAAGAATATTCTACGACCAAACGAATATTCCCCGACAACAAGAATATTTTATAACCACTTGCTTATTTTAAAAAATTTACATATATCACCCTTAACTTTAAACTTTTATCAATTTAACCATTTACTAAATAGAAAAATTGAATACTTTTATTTCATAAAATTCGGGGTCTTACAATCTCCCCTCCTTATGAAATTTCGTCCTCGAAATTGACGTACGTACCTGGTATGTCGAAAAGTTGAGAATACCTTGCTTTCATTTCAAATTTCATCTTCCTTGTCATCATGATTTCTCCATTGCTCATTCTAGAATACCGCTTCAAAACAAGGTTAATTGACATATAACAAGTAAGAAAAGTTAGCTTAGGTAAGTCACACACTAGCGAAGTATATTACTCATCTCTCCCCTCCTAATTCTAGACTCAGATCTCCGCCAGCGACCATATCCCTAAGCTCTGATACCAAAATGTAACGCCCCCAAAATAGGTCCAATCCACCCAACCCATTCTGGGTCGCCACGAAATACACTCAACAAAAAATTCAAATACAAATCTTCAAGTTCTAACTTTTTAAACTGTCGTACAAAATACGACCACAATTAAATTGTGAGTTTCAATACAAATACAGTGCCCATACTCCAAATCAATAATACGTTACAGAAAGGTACAGTCAATAACTATTTTAGGAATTAAAATCTTTGGAAAATGTTCAAGGAAACCTTCGTACATGGAAGGCCATGCATCCATGTTATAATAGATATCGTAGGACTCGAGAATTATCCTTGGTTGACCCAATAGACCCCAAAGAAAAACGAGAAGATTACTATCTTGTTCATTCCAATGGTGGGTCTTCTCTTGCCATATAATTATCTCTGTTGTCTCAAACTGAGAATTATATTCTAACCGTACTCCAAGATTATATAGGTAGTGTTCATGGATATAATCAGCAAGTGGATGTGCACAACCATGTGTTATGATAACATGAAGTCGTATGTGGTTAGACATCTTGTATAATAGTGACAAAACACCCTTCCAAAGTTGGGTTCACCTCACCTAAGTCAGGTCACCAAAAACAACCGTTAAATGACGTATAAAATACGACGTACTTATCTAAAATTTTCAATAAAATTATTTTCATACTGTTTGGTGGAAGACTTCAACAGTTCTAGACCCTCGTTCTATTCCCATGTTATCCCGCTCGACCCAGCTACACTCTTATTACCTTAAAGGAATTGTGAAGCAAAAGAGTGAGCACAAATAGCCCAGTAAAGAATATCATGACTAAAGATAATTATATTATCAATAGTTTTCATCAGTAATAAATCAGAGATTTAAACATATGGTAAAACTTTTCAACCATAGTTGTAGCGGAACGAGCAATCCATTAGAAGAGTCAAATAGACTATAATGTCTATTATCTTCTCCATGTTAAAAGTCCACCAATAATATTTTATCCCTGTAACATCAATCAACAATTTCTGTCCACAATCATATAAGTTCATGATCATAATTATCTTGATGAATTCCTCTTCGCACTCAGAACGAAGATAAATCTCATCACCTGTCTTTACCTGAAACACCAAAGATCATGGTTATACCAAATCACAGTTCCTGTTCATAATCATGCTAATCAATTCATCTTTGCATTACAAGCCAAAGATATTCAATAATTAATCATTCATCTTTGCACTACAGGCCAAAGATATTCACAAATCAACAGCTCATCTTTGCACTACAGGCCAAAGATATTCAATAACAGGTCATCTTTGCACTACATGCCAAAGATATTCACAAATCAACAGCTCATCTTTGCACTACAGGCCAAAGATATTCATATCTCAAAAAAATATCTAATCATTTCAGAATTTATATAAACAATAATTATAACCATGTTGATAAATTCACCTTTGCCCTTAAGCTAAAGATATTCAATTGTAAATTCAATGGTCATGAACATACCAGTCAACAATCCATCTTTGCACTACTGGCCAAAGAGAATCTATAGTCATGATCATACCAATAATCTACCCATCTTTACACTCAAGTCAAAGAGAAATTTCATCACCAGGATTATAAAAATGTTATATATGATAATAAAAACAATATAATCAAAACATCGATCTCCAAGTTCAAAAATACTCCATAATAATACTTTGTGGAGCAAAATTCAAAAATAAAGCTCAAAACTTAGATCCAATCAAAGATATGAACCTTAACAGGCAACTTGGACAAATAGAAGAAAATTTAATTTTTCGGTGAATAGTACCGTATAAGTGAATAGTGCCGTATACGTGAATAGTGTCGTATACGTGAATAGTAACCCCGACATGAAAAAGATAGAAATTTCATAAGAAAAATCATACTTCGTGAATAGTACCGTATACATGAATAGTGCCGTATACGTGAATAGTAACCCCGACGGAAAAAGTAAGAATTTCAACATAAAATCCATGACAATATTTCTGTATAATGATATTGAAAAGAATAATATCATTTACGAAAAAAAATAACATCCCTTACCATCCCTTACCTCAAAAAGATAGTACCTCTGACTGGAATATCGGATATAATACCGAAGGAAACTTGCGCTGAATACTAATACTCAAAGTATTGAAATACTCACAAAAATACGCTCGATATTATAGAGAGAGAAAACTTCTGATTCTGGTGTGATTTTCAATTCTAACCTAAGCACCCTATTTATAGGAAAAGCTTAGGATGCCAAAGGAGACTAAATGAATAAAATATTATATATTTTTCAAAATTTCCGCCGCCTGGCGGCTAAAAATTTTTCCACCAAAAGTGGGGCCCGCCCATAAAAAATATATATATATTCCGAAATTTCAATAATTCATAACAAATAGCCCCTTCGTCAGAAAAATACAAATTCTATGTCCTTCCATAGGAAATTTAATTCTCTACAACTTTGCAGAAGAAAGTTTTTCCAAATTCCAAACATAAATTATCCGAAATCCATAAACAGATGATTTCTCACACCAAAATATTGATAAAAACTCATCAGCGCCAATTCCTTCTTTAATATCCACAAAATAAATATTTCCTTATCATATAAATTAATAATTAATTATTCACAAATAATATTATAGAACTACAATATTAACAACCAGGTCGTTTCCAGGACAGAGGGGGCCTTCCGATAAGGACTTCTCCTTACTAGCGCGCAATTAAATAACCCCTCCTAGACAGAACTTCCTTAGACATTGTCAATAATGCTATCTAATAATATTATTCAAATAATATGAATTATTGAGTTGATAACGTGAAACTGTGCAACGACAATTATTGAATCAATACTACAAAATATCAACTGTAGCCATTATTGAATCAATCATATAAAATGGCAACGTAGCAATTATTGAGTCAATAAAATATTAATGTAACAATTATTGAGTCAATAATATAAAATATCAACGTAGCAATTATTGAGTCAATAATATAAAATATTGAACAGTAATTACTATAACAATAATTGAGTAATGGCTTATCACGTAAGACTCGTTAATTCGAAATACTGTGCAATACCGTGTGCTACTATGCAACACCGTGTATCACTGTATTTTAACCACCGGGTATTTCAACAGTACTAACGGTAATAACCACGCCGTTATTTTGTAAAAAGTTATTTCTGTCGCTTTCTATATCCGACAGTTATTCCGTTGTGGGGCCCACAAATAGCTGCGCCGTCGTACGAATATTCTCCGACAACAAGAATATTCTACGACCAAACGAATATTCCCTGACAACAAGAATATTTTATAACCACTGGCTTATTTTAAAAAATTTACATATATCACCCTTAACTTTAAACTTTTATCAATTTAACCATTTACTAAATAGAAAAATTGAATACTTTTATTTCATAAAATTCGGGGTCTTACAATCTCCCCTCCTTATGAAATTTCGTCCTCGAAATTGACGTACGTACCTGGTATGTCGAAAAGTTGAGAATACCTTGCTTTCATTTCAGATTTCATCTTCCTTGTCATCATGATTTCTCCATTGCTCATTCTAGAATACCGCTTCAAAACAAGGTTAATTGACATATAACAAGTAAGAAAAGTTAGCTTAGGTAAGTCACACACTAGCGAAGTATATTACTCATCTCTCCCCTCCTAATTCTAGATTCAGATCTCCGCCAGCGACCATATCCCTAAGCTCTGATACCAAAATGTAACGCCCCAAAAATAGGTCCAATCCACCCAACCCATTCTGGGTCGCCACGAAATACACTCAACAAAAAATTCAAATACAAATCTTCAAGTTCTAACTTTTTAAACTGTCGTACAAAATACGACCACAATTAAACTGTGAGTTTCAATACAAATACAGTGCCCATACTCCAAATCAATAATACGTTACAGAAAGGTACAGTCAATAACTGTTTTAGGAATTAAAATCTTTGGAAAATGTTCAAGGAAACCTTCGTACATGGGAGGCCATGCATCCATGTTATAATAGATATCGTAGGGCTCGAGAATTATCCTTGGTTGACCCAATAGACCCCAAAGAAAAACGAGAAGATTACTATCTTGTTCATTCCAATTGTGGGTCTTCTCTTGCCATATAATTATCTCTGTTGTCTCAAACAGAGAATTATATTCTAACCGTACTCCAAGATTATATAGGTAGTGTTCATGGATATAATCAGCAAGTGGATGTGCACAATCATGTCTTATGATAACATGAAGTCGTATGTGGTTAGACATCTTGTATAATAGTGACAAAACACCCTTCCAAAGTTGGGTTCACCTCACCTAAGTCAGGTCACCAAAAACAACCGTTAAATGACGTATAAAATACGACGTACTTATCTAAAATTTTCAATAAAATTATTTTCATACTGTTTGGTGGAAAACTTCAACAGTTCTAGACCCTCGTTCTATTCCCCTGTTATCCCGCTCGACCCAGCTACACTCTTATTACCTTAAAGGAATTGTGAAGCAAAAGGGTGAGCACAAATAGCCCAGTAAAGAATATCATGACTAAAGATAATTATATTATCAATAGTTTTCATCAGTAATAAATCAGAGATTTAAACATATGGTAAAACTTTTCAACCATAGTTGTAGCGGAACGAGCAATCCATTAGAAGAGTCAAATAGACTATAATGTCTATTATCTTCTCCATGTTAAAAGTCCACAAATAATATTTTATCCATGTAAGATCAATGAACAATTCCTGTCCACAATCATATAAGTTCATGATCATAATTATCTTGATGAATTCCTCTTCGCACTCAGAACGAAGATAAATCTCATCACCTGTCTTTACCTGAAACACCAAAGATCATGGCTATACGAAATCACAGTTCCTGTTCATAATCATGCTAATCAATTCATCTTTGCATTACAAGCCAAAGATATTCAATAATTAATCATTCATCTTTGCACTACAGGCCAAAGATATTCACAAATCAACAGCTCATCTTTGCACTACAGGCCAAAGATATTCAATAACAGGTCATCTTTGCACTACATGCCAAAGATATTCACAAATCAACAGTTCATCTTTGCACTACAGGCCAAAGATATTCATATCTCAAAAAAATATCTAATCATTTCAGAATTTATATAAACAATAATTATAACCATGTTGATCAATTCACCTTTGCCCTTAAGCTAAAGATATTCAATTGTAAATTCAATGGTCATGAACATACCAGTCAACAATCCATCTTTGCACTACTGGCCAAAGTGAATCTATAGTCATGATCATACCAATAAATTACCCATCTTTACACTCAAGTCAAAGAGAAATTTCATCACCAGGATTATAAAAATGTTATATATGATAATAAAAACAATATGATCAAAACATCGATCTCCAAGTTCAAAAATACTCCATAATAATACTTTGTGGAGCAAAATTCAAAAATAAAGCTCAAAACTTAGATCCAATCAAAGATATGAACCTTAACAGGCAACTTGGACAAATAGAAGAAAATTTAATTTTTCGGTGAATAGTACCGTATAAGTGAATAGTGCCGTATACGTGAATAGTGTCGTATACGTGAATGTAACCCCGACGTGAAAAAAATAGAAATTTCATAAGAAAAATCATACTTCGTGAATAGTATTCGTGAATAGTATTCGTGAATAGTACCGTATTCGTGAATAGTACCGTATACATGAATAGTACCGTATACGTGAATAGTAACCCCGACGAAAAAAGTAAGAATTTCAACATAAAATCCATGACAATATTTCTGTATAATGATATTGAAAAGAATAATATCATTTACGAAAGAAAATAACATCCCTTACCATCCCTTACCTCAAAAAGATAGTACCTCTGACTGGAATATCGGATATAATACCGAAGGAAACTTGCGCTGAATACTAATACTTAAAGTATTGAAATACTCACAAAAATACGCTCGATATTATAGAGAGAGAAAACTTCTGATTCTGGTGTGATTTTCAATTCTAACCTAAGCACCCTATTTATAGGAAAAGCTTAGGATGCCAAAGGAGACTAAATGAATAAAATATTATATATTTTTCAAAATTTCCGCCGCCTGGCGGCTAAAAATTTTTCCACCAAAAGTGGGGCCCGCCCATAAAAAATATATTTTTTTTCCGAAACTTCAATAATTCATAACAAATAGCCCCTTCGTCAGAAAAATACAAATTCTATGTCCTTCCATAGGAAATTTAATTCTCTACAACTTTGCAGAAGAAAGTTTTTCCAAATTCCAAACATAAATTATCCGAAATCCATAAACAGATGATTTCTCACACCAAAATATTGATAAAAACTCATCAGCGCCAATTCCTTCTTTAATATCCACAAAATAAATATTTCTTTATCATATAAATCAATAATTAATTATTCACAAATAATATTATAGAACTACAATATTAACAACCAGGTCGTTTCCAGGACAGAGGGGGCCTTCCGATAAGGACTTCTCCTTACTGGCGCGCAATTAAATAACCCCTCCTAGACAGAACTTTCTTAGACATTGTCAATAATGCTATCTAATAATATTATTCAAATAATATGAATTATTGAGTTGATAACGTGAAATACTGTGCAACGACAATTATTGAATCAATACTACAAAATATCAACTGTAGCCATTATTGAATCAATCATATAAAATGGCAACGTAGCAATTATTGAGTCAATAAAATATCAATGTAACAATTATTGAGTCAATAATATAAAATATCAATGTAGCAATTATTGAGTCAATAATATAAAATATTGAACAGTAATTACTGTAACAATAATTGAGTAATGGCTTCTCACGTAAGACTCAATAATTCGAAATACTGTGCAATACCGTGTGCTACTATGCAACACCGTGTATCACTGTATTTTAACCACCGGGTATTTCAACAGTACTAACGGTAACAACCACGCCGTTATTTTGTAAAAAGTTATTTTTGTCGCTTTCTATATCCGACAGTTATTCCGTTGTGGGGCCCACAAATAGCTGCGCCGTCGTACGAATATTCTCCGACAACAAGAATATTCTACGACCAAACGAATATTCTCCGACAACAAGAATATTTTATAACCACTTGCTTATTTTAAAAAATTTACATATATCACCCTTAACTTTAAACTTTTATCAATTTAACCATTTACTAAATAGAAAAGTTGAATACTTTTATTTCATAAAATTCGGGGTCTTACAAGCAACCTCTGTGGATTTCACAAACACAATACATTTATGGGGAATAGAAGAATTGTTATTGTTAATTTCAAGCATTGTGTCCACATTATGATCTGAGGATGAATCCCCAAATCATAATCTTAATCGATCTAAGACTGATATTTGATTTGTAATCAGAGAGTCCATTAAAGAAGAAGACCTATTCCACGTAGGGATTATCTTCTCTAGCTCCTCAATGTTAGAAACCATAGTCGATTCTCTCTCTGCAGATTTTTTTAGTTATCTCTCTTAATTTCTCATTCCCAACTTCAAGCTTGTAGAGAGAGCTAGCATTTTGTAGAGTTATTTCCAACTCCACTTATACTTTTTCTTTCTCCTCTTGAAGGAGAGAATGGTCCTTTGATAGATCCCTGAACCATTTCATATATTTTTATAGATCGGATGTAATGTCATGCAATACAATTCTTAGATCATCCATATCTACATTCGGAGAGTTAAAATCTTTTACCTCAATAATATCAATTTCTTGATTGTCAGTGGTGTTTTTTGCTTCTACTTTTATGGCCATAAGACACAGGTTAGCCATCTGGGGTTCTTCCTCATCGTTGGACTCTAAAGTCGAATCATTTTTAGAATCACTCCACGATCTCTTAGCAATTAGATCTTTGTTTTTCTTTTGGTACTTCTTGTAGCTCTTGAATTCTTTCTTTGAAATAGACTTCTTCTTCTTATTTTTCTTCAGCTCTTCTCGCAGAGGCTTGTTGCACTCAGCAATATAGTGACCTGACTTCTTACAATTATAGAACATGTCCTTTAAATGGTCTCAGTTATTCTTATTGTTGTATCTTTGGAGCTTGCTTCTTCTGTCTTTCCTCATAAATTTCCTTTGTCTTTGGAAAAGGAAGAAATGACTTCATCATCATCAGATTCATCATTAACATGAGCTTTGGAAGGTGCCTCTGAAGCTTTACAGGCGACTCTTATTTCCTTCCTTCTGGGTTCTAATGTTGTCTCTGCCCTTTGATTTAGTTCCAACTCATAAGGAGATTACTGTAAAGTTTTTGCACTGCCATTTCATGCAGATTCTTTGATTCTCTTATTTGCATCCCACTTTCTTGGCAGTGCTCTTATGAATTTAATATTAAGGTTTTTGTTGGGTTAGACTTTTTCGAATGCTCTGATGGAGTTGAGCAGAATGTCGAAACTCTCATAAGTTGTTATATTCTTGTCAGGAACATTGGAGAACATTTAATATTATTGAGTAAGTAGGGATTGCTTGTTTTCCCTTACTTCTTTTGTTCCTTCGTGCATAACCAGGAGAGCTTCCCACACCTCATTTGTCGTTTTGTAGTTAACTACGTTTTCAAATAATTCATCCTTCAAAGCCATAAACATGATGTTTTTGGCTCTTTTGTCGAGCTGCACCAACTTGTTCTCCATATCAGTTCATTCGGCTCTTTGCTTGATGACTACCTTATTTGGATTGTCAATTATTAGAGCGAGTTTTGTGGGGACATTTAGGCCATTGACTACAACATCAAACAACTCTTCATCTATTGCATCCACGTCTGTCTGTATTCACACATTCCAATAGCAAATTTATTGTTATTGCATAGAGGTGGCTTGTTTCCACCACCAAGCTCAGAACTGGTTTTTTTGTGTGTCATAGATCTACTCAAGCGATTTAAGATTTGTTCAAGAGAACCTAATTTGATACCTCTTGTTATATCCCAAAGGCACTAAGAGATCTAGAAAGGGGTTGAATAGATCTTTTAAAATTTTCTTTTAAGGAATTATGACCAACTTATAAATTAAGTAGGTTAACTTATAACTTTGCATAATGGAATGATAATTTGAAAAACCCATTCAACAATTTGAAAGAATTCGCAGTTCTGAATTTAGCAATCAAGTGGAATTAAGTCACAAATAAATTAAAAAACTTAACAGAAAAGTAAATGCATAATATAAAGTAGACACATAAATTTTAAGTGGTTTGGAGCACAAATATAGTCCACTCTTTTACTCTTTGAGTGGGTATAATCCATTAAGGATGGGTGATCACAAAGATCTGTTCACAGAGAACAGTTACACTCAATGAATCATAAAGATTTCTTCAAGTCACAAAGACTTGGATACAATGGGTCACAAAAACATCTACAAGTCATTAAGACTTGGATACAATGGGTCACTAAGACCTAAACAATCACCAAGAGAAAGTGTGATTTGAGTTGCTACTAAGTAGCTTGAAGTTCAGTAATGAAAGACTTAGTAGCAAAATAAGTTGTTCTAGTTCATAGAGTAGAGCTCTTGTGAGTTTGGCAGCAATTCAACTTTTCTCAATCTTAATCGTTATTGTTGGATTGAATCTGCTTGCCTTTTATAGACCTTCCTCGAAATTTTCTTGTTCGAAAGTTATCGTTACTCATTTAATGCTCTGATCCTAGAAGATCTCGGATTGTTGACTTTTGGAGAAGATGTGTCAGCGTTGCCTAATTTCTTATTAGCATTTAACATGCAAGCATACGCGTTTGTTTGAAAAATTTAGCAAGCAATGATATCGTTCCTTCGAAAAAATAGATTAATATTTATCAATTACTAATTCCAATTCAATTAAACCTACTTTAAACTACGAAATATTGTTTGATATGAAAATTAAAATTAACAAAACTATTGACTGAGATCAAAGTTCACAAGAGTAAATGCAGTTTTAATAAGCTAAGATTACAACTTCCCTTGGTATTTCATTTAAATCAATTTACTTCCCATTTAATTCAATTAATTAATACGAATTGTTATCCAAGAATGCTTTATAGTATCCACGCACTACTTCCAAAAGATATGTGAACAAATTCACCTAAATTTAATCCTTAAGACACAAAATTACAAGGAACACCCTAGTCAATCAACTCGCTAGCTATATTCCTATGTGAATGAAGTTAATTAAGGTTTTAAGCACAAATTCTTTCAATAGATACAAAACACATATAAGTATATTCATATCCTACATGTTAATCATATATATTAACCTTATTCAGATTATAAGAACAGATGTTATTATATCTAGATCTCAATCTATACTCTATTTTCCAATTTTATATAAATTATCATAGTAATTATTGGCCAAACAATTAATTAATAAGCACAAGATATAATAAACAATTCAATAATAGTTCACTTTCATTAAATAGGAAGCATCAATCTAAACTACATACCAAGTTCTGTTGTAATCTTAATTGAAATTTAGTTCATAACGATAAAAGAAAACATCATCCCAATTATAAATTCAAACATCCAAGATAATTACAAAAATTAAAAATAAATAAAAGAGTAGAAGGAACTGTGAAATTGCTCCTAGTATTTCTCTTGATCTTCAGCCCTTGCAATCTTCATTCGTGATCTGTTATGTTGTTCTCTACAGAATTCTCCTTTGATACCTCTTTTCTGAAGTCTTCTTCTATTCTTATTAGTCCCAATCATCCAGCTTCCTATTTGGCTTCAAAGTTCATCTCAAAAGCAAGAAAATCATCCCTAGCCATGTTGGAGGGCCTAGGCGCTCAACATAGTGCAAATCCAAGTGTTTAGGCGCTTGACTGGTTCATGAAATTTACAAAAATTACATCCAGCTTCAAATTTAATGATTTTTAATTCTTTTCTTCACCAAAATAACTCATTCGCCCCTCTAGCTTCGACCTGAAATAAATAAATAGAAAAAAAATAAAAAGATACTATAACACTCAAAGATAACAATAATTAAGCTTAATAATACTAGATTCGTAGGTATTAAACCCACTCATCAAATACCCCCAAACTTAACCAAATGTTTGTCCTTAAGCAATGCACCAATGCAAATATAAACGAACTATATGCCTACGAATCAAGTAATAAAATAACATAGCATCCAATACTAGGCCTCAAATATAACATATAAGACTCAAACAGAACATCCAACCAATGCAAAATTTCAAACTCTAACAAATTAATAGCATTATACCTGTCATCACCCATGTTGTGTGTGTGAAAATAAATTATTTTGATCAATCATAATTCAAATCACTCACATAATTAACTTCTTAGAAAAAAAGTTTAGTTTTACTTAACTCTATTAGTAACAAATCCAATGCGACTAACGCAAGAGAATTCTAAGCAAAGAGGTATTAACAAGGTTTATTACATAATATTTTATTATTTCACAAGCCATATCGCTTTAAAACTTAACTTGTGCAATGTTTAGTTTCCTTAGGCTTTTTAGAGCTACCCATAAATGGAGCTTTCTACCAATGACACCCAAACCAATTAGCTTTAGGGCACTAGGTGTTGAGACACCCCTACGGATCTAATAAACCTAATAGCAAAAGCCACAAAACTAAACTAGTCAAGTGATTATTTATAAGTATATTTGACTTTTTTTTAATAACACCCAAGATCCCCACCAAACTCAGTTTCTTACTTACTTTTATCTTTATGGATGTTTTACTGGTTTTATCAAATTTATCCCAAATTTTCTCACCAGAAGCAGATTATGTATAGATTTTACTTTGATTGACCAAACAGTCACTTATGTGCTTTTCTTATCAACATTAGTTTCAAACAAGAATATTTAACTTCACAGTCAAGGTCTTCACAACGCATAAATTTTCAATTCTATTCAAGTCAAACTATCAAGCAATTCTTATCATTGGCCAAAAGTAGATACTATATCATTTACTACTCGATTCATGCAACACCACCTAAAATGCACTTACAGACACAAACTACAATGCAACATGCAAACTATAACCAAACATGCATAAGTAAACTCAAATAAAATGCAACTACTTAAACAAATTGTAGACCCAAACTTAACTATACTTAACTATTGTAATGTCCTCATTGTGTAAAAATTAAGAAGTTAGGAGTTGAGGACTTCCTTGATCAAGACTTTACTCCTCGCCTGCATCATATTCTTCTTCATTACCATCATCAACACGAGCTAAGTTAGTCGGTGGGTACATAAATAGAGGTGGATGGGGTGGAAACTGGTATGGAGCTGCTGCTGGATTCATTCGGTTGAACATATCTATCAACGCTACATTACAATTTAAGTTGTAGGAATAGATTTCTGCTTGGCACTGGGCAAGTCGGTACTGCTGTCGGTCCATTCGATCAAAGTCTTATTGTATTTGTGCGGCCACCAACTTAATCCGTCTAGAATGATGCCTCAAGTCTCGACGAACGTCCTCAAAAAATTGTGTAGGATTGCTAAAATGTAATCAAAGCATTCAATCTAATTGGAATAACAGTGGAAGCATGCAAAATAGCAATTTAAAATTTTAACAATCCCATGTGTAGCCTTATGTAAACATCATTAATTAAGGAAGGATAAAGATATACCTTTGAAGCGTGTCAACCTTTGATGAAGACTTCAAATTAAATCTTTGCACCTTCACGATATCTCCAATCTCCAGATCACACGTTCGTCACAAAGTGTATGCAACGCCCAAGAGGTATCCACCAAGAGTAATTGATTGAAGAATTAATTTAGTCTTAACTAGGTCTTGGATGGCTAATCCTAATTCTCACTTTTCTAACAACTTAGGGTTTTGAGAATATGTGCTAGAGAGAAGCAAGATGCATGTGCATTAGTCTTTCCCACAATAAGACTCTTATTATTTAAAGACTAACCCTAATTCCTAACCCTTATAAATTAGGTTTTAATTTAATTCTCAATCTAATTTGTAACTAAATAAAATAATAATAATAATAATAAGACTCCTCTTATTAATTTATAATCTAATATTTCTCCAAATACTTAATTATAAATATTAGTATTTCTCCAAATACTATATTATTATTATTTAGTCAATTTAATAATAATAATAATAATAATAATATAACTAATCTTATTAATTTATAATATTAGTATTTCTACAAATACTTAATTATAAATCTTAAACTATTTAATTTATTCCACTAATAAATTAAATATACTTAATTTATTATTATTAAACCAATCAATTCTAAAATCATATTTCTCCCTTTTGTGGTGTGACCCTCTAGGTTCAATATTAAGTCAATAGTAGAACAAATAAATAAGAACAATTCTAATATTATTTATAATGAATCAAACTCATGTAGACACTCGTAATTTCACATTCCTGTTATTAATCATGTGTTAAGTTTGTATGAAATTGTGGCGCAATCAAATTACACAAAAAAGCGGAAGTATGGTATATCAGAGTTTAAAATTTTTCTACAAACCAATTACCCAGGTCATCCTTTATGCACAGTTATTAATTAAAATGAAATAGCAGGGGATTAGATTCATACCCTTGTAGAACTAAGCTTCTACAGGTATGAGTTCAACTCCTTGTTCTTCATGATCTCCTTGAATCTCCGGGATTGATTCCTTCCTTTGATCAACGTTAGCCACCCAAGTGTTTGGCCTCTAGAGGTGATCCAACAAGGATGATGAATTATTCAAGAAGGAGGGTGGTTTGCTAAACCCTAGTTTTCTATTCTCTATATAATACGAGTACTCTCCAACAATTGGAAATTGCATCATCTGATATCTAATATAAGACTCTTCTTATATAAATATTGGTCAACCCTTCTAATCCAATTAGAAATTGGGTTTCATTTAATTATATAAACTCATTTAATTAATTAGGTTTCCCAACATATTGCGAATAATTAAATAAACTTATTTAAATAATTTGCCTCCTAATCTTATTAGGAATAAATGAGAGTACTAATATTAAATTAATTCCTAAACTCCTTTAAAAATTAAAATAATATTAATTATAATAATATTAATAAGACTCATCATATTAATTTATATTTAATATTTTTAAAATATTAAATAATAAACATTAAGCTATTTAATTTAATCTATCACCATAGATTAAATTAATTACACTTAACATATTATTACAATTATGACATTGCATTCTTAAATAATTATTCTTTCTTTTATGGTGTGACCCTTTAGGTTCTCCATATTAATCCGGTTGTGAATAAATCAATTAGAACAATTCTAATCTTATTTAAATAAATAAATTAAACTAATAATCTATTTAAATAAATAATATTTATTCTACAATAAGGATAAGCCTCCCTAGTGATCAACGACTTTATAGATAATATAGATTTCAACATTAATCATAAAAGAACATTTGAGTTAATAGTTACCGTTCAATTCAATCATTCCACCATACAATGTCCCAATTAAATACAAGACATGAAATTACTGTCAAGTCTTATTTTATTTAATTATATGTAGTTTCGATCAGAAAATGCACAACTCCAAATAATGCAAATTAGAAACTCATTTCTAATTTGATTATGCCTTGGCCAAGGACTACTGGGTTGTCATTTAACGAATCACATAGGATATATCTCTTCTTTTACTTGAAGCGGTAGATTCTTTATTGATCATTCATTATTTTCATATATAACTTATTACACCCAAGCATACCCTTTGATATACCCTAAGGGTCTTAATAAATAAGTCCAAGTATAATTCATTACACACAAGATACTATGATGACCTCCAGTCCGAGAGTATCACTTGTACTACTATCACATTAGAAATTCTATTGACAGGCAAGTACAACTCCATTATGTATTCCTTAGCGAGTCACGTTCAGTGTACTTATTCTCCTGTCGACGTCGTAAAAAATCAGGTTTGAGTTAGACCCGAATCTTTCTCTCTTCCTAAGTTTTGTCTACCCTTATTTTTTCTTTTTTGTGAAAAAGGTTTTGAAGGATTTTTTTAGGAAAAGGCTAACATGTATCATGTCGACGATTTGAATGTTTTACAGAGTCAGCCAGTTGGTAGATTTGAAATAGTTGTACCAACTCAACCGAGTTTTGTTTTGAAAGGAGGCCCAATTGCTGGACACTGTCGAAACTGAATCTTTGAAATCGAAGTTCTAAGTTCGGGGGCTTCGTTAAGTGTGGGGAAGGTGTTAGGCATCTTACAACTCCCGTGTAAACACGGTACAAGCATCTTTTCAATATTTTCCTTTTTATTTGCAATGTGTGTGAATGCTGGAAGAAATTGGGCCTACGCTTGATTGATTTAAAAGTATGGACATGTTTCGTTGAACCTACATATGAAGGGTTTGATTTGATTTGCAAAAGTCTCTTTTTTAGACAAGATTATTAAAATGATGTTTTGAAAGCAGGTTTTCAAACGCTTACGCTCACGTAGGAATTGAAGCTTGTTGATACTTCCATTTTAATCTTTTCAGCCTTTTGGCTCAATTTGAATGGTGATTGTCGGGCTGCGAAGCATTCTCGACCACAGAATATATACAAGTGTCAGTCTTCTCATGGGCATGACAGCCATCAGAGTGACTCTAACACGACAAACCATATTCCACTATGTTGAGACCTTAAATTCGGATAACCGTTTTAAAAGGTCTTTCAGATGTACATTTTTACAGAAAAACTGTCAGGGTACATTTGTAAAGTGGAGTTTGTCCATCGTGGGAATCAGATTATGATAATCTTGATCGTGAATCCCACGATTCTTAGGCTCTTAGAGGGAAGCCAATAAACCTGCCAGAACCAAGAATTCGTCAGTAAGTCCTGGCCTGCGCATAACCAAAGCTTCTCGTTCCCATTAGATAGCGATCTAAGGGCCGCGAGGTTGATTTCGAAATGAATAAAACTGGAAAACTGTTATATTTAAGTAAATCTCAGCCATTCTAGCTTTCCAGTTCTGTCTGAACCTATTTTGAACAGTTTGAAAGATAGAATTGATGAGATTTAAAGAAATCTAGTTCGCCCAAAGAGATGTTAGCGCCAATTCATATCAAATGAATATTTAAAACAACAACTTAATTGTAAAGAGTAAAGGATATATATATATATATAGTTAGTTATATATATACAAAAAGTTGTAAAGGGCGATGGGTTTTCACTTCGATACCTGGACTAGGATGTAAATATATATACATATATATATATATATATATATATTTATAAAAGCTGCAAAAGCTGTAAAACTGAGTTCCGGGCATAATTAGAAAGCGAAACTTAACGTGCAAGTGTATAAATGTGCAATGAAGTAGTAGGAACTTTTTGATTGAAAAAATAGTCACAATGGACTGCCACATGGGCTTTTTGCCAAGTCGTAGGCTCGAAACATCCGTTTGTACCTGTGACACCCCCGAATCCGGGTCCTCTGACCCCGGTCCGGTCATCACAAAATAATACTAAACATCCACCTCTAAACAACATACGATAACTAAAGTGCGGAATATAATAAATGTATGTCGTTCATTCAAAATGTGTTACTAGTCCCAAGATTCTATAACCTTAAATACAAACATACAAACATACCCTAGAATAGTCATTAGGGTTCATATTACATAACAATAATTAATTAAACATAAAGATAAAGTCTGCTCCTTGCAAACTAATCCTACATCTTCCCTTTACCCTTGTCCTTCCCTGAAGTCTCGGGCTTAACTGCAATATAAGTTATGATATAGCGAGAGTGAGCAACAGGTTTGCTCAGCAAGTTTAAATACAATAATAAAGGATATATCATGATGAAAAGAATATATCTGACAATGAATTCAACAATATGAATATCGAAAGCAGAATAATAATTGCTTTTAGAATAATTGATAGTCAAGTAAACTTTTGAACTATAAAACTCCAATGGAACCAATAGCTGATTGACCCTTTGGTTACTGGCTATAGAATAAGTACTTGAGTGGATCAGCCTTGCGTATGCCATGTATATGCATAATATTCAACTCTGTGGTTTATATCTTATAATAGATACTTGGGGTACTCCCCTATGTATAAGGGGTGTTCTTTTCAGTCTAAGAATCCATACCATCAATTGGTCTGGATAGCTTTTATAAAACTTCATACAATTGTCTGACCGAACAAGGGTTCAGACTCTATTTGATGCAGTTCAAAAATTATAGAACTTTTAAATATGGTACACGTCCAAGATTGTACGAACTCAAGTGCACCAAGTGCGAATATCAATAAAATCGATGTGGAATAATTGTAAAGTAATTAAACCACCTAATAGCATGCTTGGAAATAAAGTTCAAGCTTTAAATAATTAACTGTCAATGTGATAATAACCTGCTCAATATAATATGAGAAGGATAGGAACTTGCACAATAAAGAGTGTAAGTGAACTTGCATTCAAATCAAGTGAAGTTAAGAAACTCGCTTACACGATTCATTGAATAAGGTAGTGCAAGAATTTAGAATACTTGCATTCAATATAACAATTAAATGAAGTTAGGAAACTTGCCTGTTTGCTCAGCTACGAATAAGTTTTAGCTTTAATTAACTTGTGTCGAAACGACCTAACATTAATAAGTCGGCCTTTCAATTAGCATTATAAACTAATATAAGTCTATACTTATAATAATCTACTTATCGTATAAGTCTATCACATAAAATCACGTTCAATATCAAACATACCATTTATAGCATCACAATATGGTAACTGTTAAAATTAGATTTAAGCAAATTGTTCGGGCCTGAAAGTGTCCCGGTGTAACTCTAGCATGCAACTACTAACATTAAACCAATACACATGCTTATCAGGTTATAATTTCTTATTTAAAACTAGCATGCTCTTTCTATATTCAATTCGAAGTCATGTTTTCATGCCGTTAATTCACATACTTTAACTAATATATGTTCATGCTTCAAGATCGGTTACTAAGGTCATGTTATCACCTAACAAGGTTAAAGAATACATAACATGCATGCTCATGCATATACTATACATGTATACTTTAATCCACCTATTTTATGCCTTAGAAATTAATTTCATATGAATACGTGCATATGTGAAATCCATGCTTTAACCAAACGAGGTCCATGTTAATATGCTTATAGGCATAACGAACTCTAAGGTACATGCTTGTATAATCAATATGTAACCCACATGGTAATCAATGTTGTTAGCTTTCACATTCTAAGTTTTCTCATTGAAAGTCACACTAAGTCAACAAGGTATCATAATACATTGTTAAGTGCCTTGTGCTCATAACTCGTATGTCTTAGAGCTCATATATAAACGACATATACATTCTCAAATGGTCAGAATCTAAAAGACATTAAGTATTGGTCAAGTTTGTTTTCAAAAGTCTTAAGTTTCTCATTTCGAAATCGTCTTAATCTTGCAATCACGAATGCTAGTGTGTGAACACACTTTAGACTCGTATTTCATGACAATATAAACCACACTATTATTTTTACAAAATCAGAATGTTCACGTGATACGTCCATGACAAGGTTTACTTTTGAAATTACAAGTTTCCCTTTTTAAAACATATGGTCATGGCATATACGTGTAGCATCAACGAATACATACTTATATCATGTCATTCTACTAATATCTACATTTAAATCATGTTCACAAGCTTGTTTCAATGGTACATCACATGTTAGTATATCACAGCAGCTTAACAGAAGCAGAAAACAAAAACTGGCCACAGGAACCTGCCCAGCTGCGCAGGCACCAGGTATAAACCCGGCGCAGCTGCGCCGGTGTCCGACCAATCAAAGAACAGGCTATTTTCGGCAGTTCTGCTAACCCATCTCAGAAACTCATACGAAATTCATTCCAGTCACAATATAAAACAATTCTATAATACTTGTAAACTAATATACTTACTACTAAGCATTTCCCAATCACTTATCATACAATTCATGCTTAGTCAAAGATTTAAGAACTTAGCATTTTACAGAATTTGAAGAACAAGAATGGGAGTATACCTCTGCTATATGAACTGGGCTGCTAAAGAAATCTCTCTCTCAACTCAATAGAACTCAGTATACTAGTTCTACTTACCAATATCATAACAAAAGAAAATGAGAAGAAGAGACCTCATTATATAGCCAATTCAAGACACGGTTCATGACTTTGCTAAGCATTTCAAAACAATGGAAGAATCAATTATCTAATGGTTATCAAATAGTTGGTGAGGAGTTGGTGATTTTACTCATGAATCCCACTCCCCATCTCATGATTATGGCTATGTTTGTTGAATTTGAGAGAAAGAGATAGAGTAGCCAGCTTCTTGCTTGTTCACGTGGGAAGAAATAAGAGGAAATAGGCTCTTATTATGGGACAATCACTTACTCAGCAAGTGCAAGGTGTGTATAAATATGCCCACACTTAGGTTTATATTAACTACACTTAGCTAATATAATATATATACACATAGTATATACATAGGTTATATGATATATATACACATAGTATATACTTAAGTTATATGATATATATATACACATAGTATATACTTAAGCTACATGTATCCATTCCATATATATTTAAATGGGTGTTACCATGTTATTTCAAATAGCAATTAATAATGAATAGGTACACAACATATAATCCATATATATTTTCCTTAATACCGAATGTAAAGCAATTGGGTATTATTATTACTCATTATTATAATCATTATAATAACTCAATAAAATCATTATTAATTAATAATGATCTTCTTATATGACAATAGGGTATACATGAATGTCCACATAGTGCCACATACCTTCAATTTACCTCATCTTACTATATAGTCCATACATGCAATATTCACCACATTAATATGTCACATTGCATTATGTATAATATAGATAGCTACCATATAGTAAAGGATTAGTATCGCATGCTTGTGTATAACAGTAAATCAAGTAAATATAATAATATAATATTATTAGTTCTCTTACTCATTAATTATTATTTATTCATAATAATAATTAAACAACACATTATCGATTAATTAATCATAATTGAAATTAATCAAACACGTTCAAATCCTTCTACGATATTCAAATAAGGTGAATATTTAATTATTAATAATTTCATCAATTTTCTGATATTAAATCCTTAAGGTTAGTCCACTAATTTAAATAACTCATTAGTGACTTCCTTTAATCATTTCACAATTTCTCACCACCACATAAGGTTTAAATAAACTCTCAAAACTAACTCGTTAAAATTAAATCACATATTTAATAAATAAGGAGTTTAAAATTCATGGTCGTTACATCCCTCCCCCCTTATAAAAATTCCGTCCTCGAAATTGTAAAAATAAGGTTACTCAAATAAAAATGGATAATTCGTTCTCATTTTCTCTTCTAGCTCGCATGTAGCCTCCTCGACTGCATGATTTCTCCAAAGAATCTTAACGGAATGAATGATCTTATTCCTCAACTTCTATTCCTTCCTATCTAGTATTTGGACAGGAACTTCCTCGTATGATACGTCTTTCTCGACTTGGATCGGCTCATAGGAGATAACGTGCTTGTAGTCTGGTTTATACGGCCGCAACACTAACACATGAAACACATTGTGAATGTGCTCAAGTTCAGGAGGTAACGCCACCTCGTACGCCACTTCACCGACTAGCCTCAGAATCTCGAACGGTCCTATGAACCTAGGGCTCAACTTGCCCTTCTTCCCAAAATGAATCTTCCCCTTCCAGGGAGATACTTTCAGAAAAGCATAGCTTCCTAATTCAAATTCTTTCTTCTTGCGATGAAAATCTGCATACTTCTTCTGGCGATCTTGAGCCGCTACCAGCCGTGCTCTTATCACATTGATAATTTCTACGGTCTGCTGTACCAATTCTGGTCCCAACAGTCGACGTTCTCCTACTTTGTCCCAACACAACGGTGTTCGACACTTTCTCCTATACAGTGCCTCGAACAGTGGCATTCCGATACTAGCGTGATAACTATTGTTGTACGCGAACTCTACTAATGGAAGGTGATCCTCCCAACTACCCTTGAAGTCCATCACACAAGCTCGGAGCATGTCTTCAAGTGTTTGGATCGTTCTCTCGCTTTGCCCATCGGTCTGCGGATGATACGTGGTACTCATTCGTAACTGTGTCCCCAATCTCTCTTGAAGACTCTTCCAGAAATTTAACGTGAATCGCGGATCTCTATCTGATAAAATAGATACCGGCACCCCATGTCTCGAGATAATTTCCTTGACATACAATATGGCTAACTGATCCAAACTATACTTAATTTTAATCGGCAAAAAGTGAGCTGACTTCGTAAGACGATCTATAATTACCCATATGGCGTCGTGCCCTTTCTGCGTTGTCAGAAGTCCTACCACAAAGTCCATCGTGATGTGCTCCCATTTCTATTCTGGAATCTCTAACGGTTGTAATAACCCGCTTGGTCGTTGGTGCTCTGCCTTGACTCTCTAACAAGTTAAACACCTACTTACGCATTCTGCAACCTCCCTCTTCATGTTTGGCCACCAAAAGTGATGACGCAAGTCTTGGTACATCTTCGTGCTTCCTGGGTGTATCGAGTATCTCGTACTGTGCGCTTCTTGAAAAATTTCTTCTCTCAGTTCCGGAACTAACGGTACCCAAATTCCTCCTTCAAACCTTAGCAGTCTAGTGCTATCAATCTTGAATTTCAAATCATCACCTTCGACAATCCGCTTCTTGATAATATCACAATCTTCGTCGTTCTCTTGTGCCTCCTTAACCTTATCTAATGAAGTCGGGCTCGCTGTCACTGTAAATAATTTCTCGTTGGTCTCCATCGGATACTTAACCTCCAAATCTAGTCGTTCGAAGTCTTTCACTAACTCTTCTTGAATGGTTAACTTTGATAACTTCTCTCTGCCTTTTCTGCTTAAGGCATCTGCCACTACATTTGCTTTGCCTGGATGGTACAGAATCTCACAATCATAATCTTTGATTAATTCTAGCCATCGGCGCTGCCTCATGTTTAATTCTTTCTGCATGAAGATATACTTCAGACTCTTGTGGTCCGTATATATCTCACACTTCTCACCATACAAATAATGCCTCCAAATCTTAAAGGCAAAAACTACTGCTGCTAATTCCAGGTCATGAGTCGGATAACCCTTCTCATAATCTTTCAGTTGACGTGAAGCGTACGCAATGACCCTGCCGTGTTGCATTAGTACACAGCCAAGACCCTTGTGTGACGCATCTCTATACACTAAAAACCCTCCTGTGTTATTCGGTAAAGCTAACACAGGTGCTTGACTAAGCCTCTTCTTCAATTATAGGAAACTCTCTTCACACTTCTCCGTCCAAACACACTTAACTGTCTTTCTAGTAAGATTGGTCAACGGCGATGCTAATTTCGAAAAATCCTGGATGAATCTCCGATAGTATCCCGCTAATCCTAAGAAACTCCTAATTTCTGTTGGCGTCTTCGGCTGGTCCCAATTGATAACCGCTTCTACTTTTGCTGGATCCATCGAAACACTATTCTTGTCGATAATGTGCCCCAAAAACTGCACTCTCTGCAACCAAAACTCACACTTGGAGAATTTTGTATACAGCTTCTCTCTCCTTAATGTCTCCAACACTATTCGAGATGCTCGGCGTGTTTTTTCTTCGTCTCGGAATACACCAGAATGTCATCGATGAATACAACAATGAACTTATCCAAATACTATTTGAACACTCTGTTCATCAAGTCCATAAATGCTGCTGGCGCGTTCGTCAGTCCGAATGACATTACCAGAAACTTAAAGTGTCAATACCGAGTTCTGAATGCCGTCTTTGGAATTTCCTCCGGCCTCACCTTCAGTTGATGATAACCGGTCCTCAAGTAAATCTTTGAAAAGTACTTCGCCCCCTTCAACTGATCAAATAAATCGTCAATCCTAGGCAATGGGTACTTGTTCTTAATGGTGACCTTGTTCAACTCTCGATAGTCGATACAAAGTTTGAGCGATCCATCTTTCTTCTTCACGAATAAGACTGGTGCTCCCCACGGTGATACGCTCGGTCGAATGTATCCCTTATCTAACAACTCTTGTAATTGAGCCATTAGTTCTTTCATCTCTACCGGTGCCATACGATATTGCGCTTTGTATACCGGTGCTGTCTCTGGTGCCAAATCAATGACAAACTCAATTTCTCTATCCGGTGGTAATCCCGAAATCTCGTCTGGGAAGACATCAACGAAATCCCTTACAATAGGTATCTGACCTAGTTCACTCTCGACTCGTCGAGTATCAACCACGTGAGCCAAATAACCTCTACAACCCTTCCTAAGCAATCTTTGTGCTTGTACCATCGTCAGACAATGAGATTGTCTCAGCGATTTACTACCATGAAATACTACCTTTGACTTATTCGGAGTCTTAAGGTGTACGAACTTCTTCTTACAGTCGATAACTGCTCCGTGATTCGATAACCAATCCATTCCAAGGATTACATCAAACTCCCCCAAACGAATCGGTATCAAATCCACGTTAAGCTTAAATCCTCGAAATTCAGTATAACAGTTCCTATGAATGTATTCTACGGGGATAATTTCTTTGTTTGCTACTTCTACGTTCATAGGGTGTTCTAATCTTTCATGGGGTAAGTCTAACTGTTTAGTAAATTCTTCAGAAACAAAAGAGCAGGTAGCACATGAATCAAATAACACATAAGCATCAATATCATTGATCGAGATGATACCTGACACCATGTCATTAGACTCCACAGCATCCTGAACGGTCATGTTAAACGTGCGTGCCATTGGTCTATTGGCTTGACTGGCTGGCCCTTCGATGCTTAGTCCGTTGTTGTTGTTGTTGCGATTGCAGCTAGCTGCATTGCCCTTTCTCTTCGGGCAGTCCTTAATTTGATGGTCTAGGGCTCCACACGAGAAACACCCTCCTTTCTGCTTATTCGGACACTGAGGAGCCATGTGCCCCGGTTGTCCACAATGGTAACAAACACCCTTTCCCTTCATGCACTCCCCTAGTGATTCATCCCACAGTTGTTGCACTTTACACTTTTCTTGGCCTCTCCCCCAGACTTGTTACCTCCAAACGATTGGCTCTGTCCATTTACGCTTGTTGGGGTTGCTGCCTCCGTTGCTTCCCCCTTTCGGTCCTTCATGTCCGGTCTTCTTTTCTTGTTTAAAATTAGCAATGGCTTCATTGCCTCCTTCGGCAATGATATCCCTTTCCAGTAGATCAGAGTAACTCTTAATCTTCAATACCGCGACTGCTTTCTGCACCCATGGTTTCAGTCCTAATTCGAACCTCCTTGCCTTCCTGGCTTCCGTGTCAACCTGATGTGAAGCGAATCGGGCCAACTCGTTCAATCTTGCTGCGTACTCTGCGACAGATATACTACCTTGTTTCAGTTCAAGAAACTTAACTTCCATATCTTGTTGCTTATTCTCCGAGAAGTAATTCTCAAGAAATAGCTCCTTAAATTTATCCTAAGGAAAAACTCCTTCGCCTGCTCGTCCCTTATTGGCTTTCCACCAATAGTTAGCTTCGCCCTTCATCATGAAAGTGGCAAAACTCGTCTTCTGTACTTCGGCCACTTGTGCGACTTCAAACACTTTCTCCATCTCTTCTATCCAGGTTTGGGTCCAATGTTCCCCGGAACTCCGGTGGTCCTACCAATTTAAAATCTTTGAAGCTAGCCAAGTGATGTCCTGGCTGCCCTATTGCTGGCTGGGGTCTATTCTGTATTGCCTTAGTTAACAAGTTAACGAAGTTCTACATAGGTTCGACAGTTTCCCCTCCGCCATTATTAATGGATCCTTCCTCCCTCTGGTTCCATGGTAGTCTCCTAGGCGGCATGATCCTGAGGAAAGGAAGAAAACATTATACTTTATGTGATATGCTATTTATGTTAGCATTAAGAAGTTTAGGATGTCTATCAATCATAGCTGATTTAAATAAACAACTTCAGTATCACAATAAGACTCGATGGATATCCTCAACCCATCACTTACATACTCTACTTGAGTTTTCTACTAAGGTTATAACTTAGGTTTCGCATTCCTAACGTTTATAACCTAAAGCTTTGATACCAACACGTGACACCCCCGAATCCGGGTCCTCTGACCCCGGTCCGGTCATCACAAAATAATACTAAACATCCACCTCTAAACAACATACGATAACTAAAGTGCGGAATATAATAAATGTACGTCGTTCATTCAAAAGGTGTTACTAGTCCCAAGATTCTATAACCTTAAATACAAACATACAAACATACCCTAGAATAGTCATTAGGGTTCATATTACATAACAATAATTAATTAAACATAAAGATAAAGTCTGCTCCTTGCAAACTAATCCTACATCTTTCCTTTACACTTGTACTTCCCTGAAGTCTCGGGCTTAACTGCAATATAAGTTATGATATAGCGAGAGTGAGAAACAAGTTTGCTCAGCAAGTTTAAATACAACAATAAAGGATACATCATGATGAAAAAAATATATCTGACAATGAATTCAACAATATGAATATCGGAAGCAAAATAATAATTGCTTTTAGAATAACTGATAGTCAAGTAGACTTTTGAACTACAAAACTCCAACGGAACCAATAACGGTTACTGGCTACAGAATAAGTACTTGAGGGGATCAGCCTTGCGTACGCCATGTATATGCATAACATTCAACTCTGCTATTTGTATCTTATAATAGATACCTGGGGTACTCCCCTATATATAAGGGGTGTTCTTTTCAGTCTAAGAATCCATACCATCAATTGGTCTGGATAGCTTTTATAAAACTTCATACAATTGTCTGACCGAACAAGGGTTCAGACTCTATCTGATGCAGTTCAAGAATTATAAAACTTTTAAATAAGGTACAAGTCCAAGACTGTACGAACTCAAGTGCACCAAGTGCGAATATCAATAAAATTGATGTGGAATAATTGTAAAGTAATTAAACCACCTAATATCATGCTTGGAAATAAAGTTCAAGCTTTAAATAATTAACTGTCAATACGATAATAACCTGCTCAATATAATATGAGAAGGATAGGAACTTGCACAATAAAGAGTTTAAGTGAACTTGCATTCAAATCAAGTGAAGTTAAGAAACTCGCTTACACAATTCATTGAATAAGGTAGTGCAAGAATTTCGAATACTTGCATTCAATATAACAATTAAATGAAGTTAGGAAATTTGCCGATTTGCTCAGCTACAAATAAGTTTTAGCTTTAATTAACTTGTGTCGAAATGACCTAACATTAATAAGTCGGCCTTTCAATTAGCATTATAAACTAATATAAGTCTATACTTATAATAATCCACTTATCGTATAAGTCTATCACATAAAATCACGTTCAATATCAAATATACCATTTATATTATCATAATATGCTAACTGTTAAAATCAGATTTAAGCAAATTGTTCGGGCCTAAAAGTGTCCCGGCGTAACTCTAGCATGCAACTACTAACATTAAACCAATACACATGCTTATTAGGTTATAATTTCTTATTCGAAACTAGCATGCTCTTTCTATATTCAATTCGAAGTCATGTTTTCATGCCGTTAATTCACATACTTTAACTAATATATGTCCATGCTTCAAGATCGGTTACTAAGGTCATGTTATCACCTAACAAGGCTAAACAATACATAACATGCATGCTCATGCATATACTATACATGTATACTTTAATCCACCTATTTCATGCCTTAGAAATTAATTTCCTATGAATACGTGCATATGTGAAATTCATGCTTTAACCAAACGAGGTCCATGTTAATATGCTTATAGGCATAATGAACTCTAATGTATATGCTTGTATAATCAATACGTAATCCACATGGTAATCAATGTTGTTAGCTTTCACATTCTAAGTTTTCTCATTGAAAGTCACACTAAGTCAACAAGGTATCATAATACATTGTTAAGTGCCTTGTGGTCATAACTCGTATGTCTTAAAGCTCATATATAAACCGCAAATACGTTCTCAAGTGGTCAGAATCTAAAAGACATTAAGTCTTGGACAAGTTTGTTTTCAAAAGTCTTAAGTTTCTCATTTCGAAATCGTCCGAATCTTGCAATCACGTATGCTAGTGTGTGAACACACTTTAGACTCGTATTTCATGACAATATAAACCACACTATTATTTTTACAAAATCAGAATGTTCACGTGATACGTCCATGACAAGGTTTACTTTTGAAATTACAAGTTTCCCTTTTTAAAACATATGGTCATGGCATATACGTGTAGCATCAAGGAATACATACTTATATCATGTCATTGTACTAATATCTACATTTAAATCATATTCACAAGCTTGTTTTAATGGTACATCACATGTTAGTATATCACAACAGCATAACAGAAGCAGAAATCATAAACTGGCCACAGGAACCTGCGCAACTGCGCACGCACCAGGTATAGACGCAGCTACGCCGGTGTCTGGCCAATCCAAGAACAGGCTATTTTCGGCAGTTCTGCTAACCCATCTCAGAAACTCATACGAAATTCATTCCAGTCACAATATAAAACAATTATATAATACTTGTAAACTAATATACTTACTACTAAGCATTTCCCAATCACTTATCATACAATTCATGCTTAGTCAAACATTTAATAACTTAGCATTTTACAGAATTTGAAGAACAAGAATGGGAGTATACCTCTGCTATATGAACTGGGCTGCTAAAGAAATCTCTCTCTCAACTCAATAGAACTCAGTATACTAGTTCTACTTACCAATATCACAACAAAGGAAAATGAGAGGAAGAGAGCCTCATTATATAGCCAATTCAAGACACGGTTCATGACTTTGCTTAGCATTTCAAAACAATGGAAGAATCAATTATTTAATGGTTATCAAATAGTTGGTGAGGAGTTGGTGATTCTACTCATGAATCCCACTTCCCATCTCATGATTATGGCTATGTTTGTTGAATTTGAGAGAAAGAGATAGAGTAGCTAGCTTCTTGCTTGTTCACGTGGGAAGAAATAAGAGAAAATAGGCTCTTATTATGGGACAATCACTTACTCAGCAATTGTAAGGTGTGTATAATATATGCCCACACTTAGGTTTATATTAACTACACTTAGCTAATATAATATATATACACATAGTATATACGTAGGTTATATAATATATATACACATAGTATATACTTAAGTTATATGATATATATACACATGGTATATACTTAAGCTACATGTATCCATTCCATATATATTTAAATGGGTGTTACCATGTTATTTCAAATAGCAATTAATAATGAATAGGTACACAACATATAATCTATATACATTTTCCTTAATACCGAATGTAAAGCAATTGGGTATTATTATTACTCATTATTATAATCATTATAATAACTCAATAAAATCATTATTAATTAATAATGATCTTATTATATGACAATAGGGTATACATGAATGTCCACATAGTGTCACATACCTTCAATTTACCTCATCATACTATATAGTCCATACATGCAATATTCACCACATTAATATGTCGCATTGCATTATGTATAATATAGATAGCTAACATATAGTAAAGGTTTAGTATCGCATGCTTGTGTATAACAGTAAATCAAGTAAATATAATAATATTATATTATTAGTTCTCTTACTCATTAATTATTATTTCTTCATAATAATAATTAAACAACACATTATCGATTAATTAATCATAATTGAAATTAATTAAACACGTTCAAATCCTGCCACGATATTCAAATAAGGTAAATATTTAATTATTAATAATCTCATCAATTCTCTGATATTAAATCCTTAAGGTTAGTGTGACAACCCCGAATCCGGGTCCTCTGACCCTGGTCCGGTCGCCACGATACAATACTAACATCCACCTCTAACAACATACGATAACTAAAAATGCGGAATATAATAAACGTACGTCGTTTATTCAAAAGGTGTTACTAGTCCCAAGATTCGATAAGTTTAATACATCAATACAAACATACCCTAGAATAAACATTAGGGTTCATATTACATTAACAGTAATTAAACTAGACATAAAGATAAAGTCTGCTCCTTGTAAACCATCCTAAATCTTTCCTTTACCCTTGTCCTTCCCTGAGGGCTCGGGCTTAACTGCAATATAAGTTATGATATAGCAAGAATGAGAAACAAGTTTGCTCAGCAAGTTTAGATACAATAATAAAGGATATATCATGATGAATGGAAAAATATCTGACAACGATTTCAACAAAATGAATATCTTAAAGATTCAACAATATGAATATTAGAACGATTCAATAATATGAATATCTGAACGATTAAACAATATGAATATCTAAACGAATCAGTACGAATAATAGAATGATTCAATAATATGAATATTTGTAAGGTTCAACAACCTGCATGATTCAACACTATGAACATCTGAACAATTTAACAATATGAATATTAAAAGCAAAGATAATAATTGCCTTTAGAATGACTGATAGTCGAGGAGACTCTGAACTATAACTTTCCAATGGGTTGAATAGCTAATTGACCCTTTTTAGAATTACTGGCTTCTGGCTACAGAAACTTAGTACCTCGAGGAGATCAGCCTCGGGCACAACGTGAATATGCATAACACTTAAATCTGCTTACTCGAATCATATATATTAGATACCTGAGCACACTCCTACATATGAGGGGTATCCTGTTCCGTCTAAGAATCCTTACCATCAATTGGTTTGGATAGCTTCAAAGAAAACTTCATACACTAGTCTAACCGAGCAAAGGTTCAGACTCTTACTGACATGGTTCAAGAAATTTAGAACCTTGAATAATGTACAAGTCCAAGACTGTACGAGCTCAAATGCACTAAGTGCGAACATCAATAATATCGATGTGGAATAATTGATAAGTAATTAAACCACTAAATAACATGCTTGGAAATAAAGTTCAAGCAATTAAGTAAACAACTTTCGATTCAACAATAACCTACTCAATACAGTATGAGAAGGATAGAGAACTTGCACAAAGTGAAGTTTAGAATTTGCACAATATAGGAATTTGTGTAAGTTCGGGGAACTTGCACAATACTCAACGTGTGAAGTTCGGGGAACTTGCACAATACTTAACGTGTGAAGTTCGGAGAACTTGCACAATACTATATTTCCTTGCATAAAATAAATGCATAGGCTTAGACACTTACAACATCAAAGAGTGAAATTCGGGGAATTTCACCATAATAGATCCATTGCATAAAGTAAATGCATAGGTTAGGACATTTGCTTACAACGTTCTTTGAGTAAAGTAAACACAAAGATAAGATACTTGCACAATATACGAGTTTGTATAAGTTTAGAGAACTTGCATAATAAAGAAATGAAGTTCGGGAATTTGCAAAATAACCAAAGTGTGAAGTTCGGGGAACTTTCACAATACTCAAAAATAACCTGCTTGATACAATATGAGAAGGATAGGAAACTTTCACTAAAAATAAGTGAAGTTTAGAAACTTGCTTACACGGTTCATTGAATAAAGTAGTACAAGAATTTAGGATACTTGCATTCAATATAACAATCAACTGAAATTAGAAAACTTGCTTACAATATCTGTTGAATAAAGTAATGCAAGGGTCTAGGAAACTTGCTCAAATATAACTTGAGGAAGATAGGGAACTTGCCTGATTGCTCAGCTACAATTAATTCTAGCTTTAATAAAACTGCGTTGGAACGACCTAACATTAACAAGTCGATCTCTCCAATTAGTATATATAAACTAATATAAGTTCACACATACAAGAATCTAGTCATTATATAATTCTATCACATAGTTCACGTAAGTCAATCTAATCCAGTCAATCTAATCCTGCCTTTAGATTTACTAACTTTAGATTACCTAGTTCATAAGCATCAACATAGGCTTGAAACACATAGCACTTCAAGTTACTGATATAAATCAACACATATGCTTATAAGTTTTATAATTTCAAGATTGAAAACCTAGCATGCTCATCCTAATCCAATTTAAAGTCATGTTTTCATATAACAAGGCTAAACAATATATGATATGTACGCTCGAGTATATTACACACATATACTTTAATCACGTAGTTCGTGCTTCAAAAATTCATTTCTTATGAATACGTGTATATGCGAAATTCACGCTTTGACCAAACGAGGTCTATGTTAATATGCTTATAGGCATGACGAACTCTAATACACATACTCGCAGAATCATAATGTAATTCACATGGTAATCAATGCTATTTAGCTTCCACATTCTAAGTTTCCATTTGTAAAGTACACTAAGTCAAAAAGACAACACGGTATATGTAAAGCATCTCATAACCGTTATTCATATGTATTAGAACGCATACATAAATCACATACATGTATTTAAGTGGTCCCATTGTAAAAGACACAAGTCTTGGTTATGATTACTTTGAAAGTCTTAACTTTCTCCTTTGAAAGTCTTAACTTACGATCAAGTATGCTAGTGTGTTCTATCATATTAGACTTAGGTCTCATGTTTATAGAATACACAATTATGACCATGAAATCAGAATTCATACATACTACGTATATGTCAAAGTTCACATTTAAAACTTATGTCGTTGTTAGTAACGTTCACTAATGAGTTCAATATGCTAACGCTTCATTATAAATCATATAAACACAAGTTAATGGGTTGTTCATGCATTTGTTAACTATACTACTACGCTCGCAAAAATCAGAATACACATACATGATATGTCCATAACAAGTTCACTTTAGAAATTTCTAAGTTCATTTGTAAACATTAACTCTTTTTCATCATTTGAGTGTATTAACATGCTTATACATACTTATACTATGTCTATGTACCTATATATATATATATATATATATATATATTAATCATGTATACGTGCTTGCCAAATAAGGTACTATAGGTCGGCACATAATAGCTTAGCAACAGAACTCAAAATCTCTGGTTCAGACCCGGCGCAGCTGCGCCGCTGGCCAGTATAATATTGGCGTAGCTGTGCAGGTTGGCGGCCGAACCAAAGCTTTGCAGTTTCGACAGTTCCTTCAGCCCATCTCAGAAAATAATTTCGAATTTCATTCCAGTCACAATATAAAACAATTCTATAATACTTGTAAACTAATATACTTACTACTAAACATTTCCCAATCACTTATCATACAATTCATGCTTAGTCAAAGATTTAAGGAATTAGAATGAAGAACAAGAATGTAAATTGATATACCTCTGTTAAAGGAAACTGAACTTGCTGCTAAACTAATTCCTCACTGATAACTCTCACAGCAACTTACTAGGATTTCTACACTTAATGAAATCTCAGCAATGAAATGAAGAAGAAGGGAAGAGTTCTTATATAGCCAATTTCTTACCCGGTTCAAGCAATTGTTCATCAATTCAAACCATTGGATAGCAAGATTACATAATGGCCAAGGATTGGTGGTTGAGTAGTTGGTAAATCAAATTATGAAACCCACTCCCTCATAATGATTATGGCTACATTGCTGAGATTGAGAAAATATAGAGTAGTGTAGTAGCTTATTGTTATTCACGTGAGAGGAGAAGAATGAGCTCATATTGTGGAATAAGCCAAACTCAGCAATTGCAAGGTGTGTATAATATATGCCCACACATAGGTTTATATTAACTACACTTAGATAATATAATATATATACACATTGTATATACATAGGTTATAAGTAATTATTCCATATACATTTAAATAGGTGTTACAATGCTATCTCAATAAAATAATGTATCAAGTAGGTATATATATACCAATCATATAATCCATGTACATTATACTAACACCGAATATAAAGTAATTAGGTATTATTATAATAATAACTGTTATTATAATAATTATAATAACTTATTGAAATCATTTATCAATTAATAATATTATTGATATAATATAAAGTAATAGGGTATACATATTAATGTCTATCCATACATTGTCACATGCTCATATGTACACATTAAATTATCAATCTCACATAATCTAATTAAGGTTATTATATAGTCTATATATAATAGCCTTCTCAAATGTCACTTTGTACTATATATAATATATAGTTAACTATCATTTATATAACATATGTTCTTATAAAACAATTAATCAAGTAAATATAATATTATTATATTTATTAATCTCTTACTCATTAATTATTATTTACTCATAATAATAATTAATCAACACATAATCAATTACTTACTCCCAATTCATTAATTATTATTTATTTATAATAATTATAAATTAAAAACAATAATAATTTCATACGTTATCAATTAATTACTGAAATATAAATAATTAGTCCCGATTAAATCTCTACACTATATTCAAGAAATTTGAATATATAATTTACTAACACTTTTACCAATATTCTGATATAAAAGTCTCAAGGTTAATCTACTAATTTAAATAACCATTAGTGATTCCCTTTAATAAAAATCCTAGCATTTATTCGCATAGGTTAAATCACATAAGCACATAACCTCATAAAGTTTAAATAAGTTTAAAAAATTAACTCCTAAAAATTTTAAAATTTTAAATCACATATAAAATTAATAAGGAGCCTAAAATTCATGGTCGTTACATCCCTCCCCCCTTATAAAAATTTCGTCCTCGGAATTGTAAAAATAAGGTTACTCCAATAAAAATAGATAATTCGCTCTTATCACTTAGATAATCTCTACTATCTGTTGTACCACTCCTGGTCCCAACAGTCGACGTTCACCTATCACGTCTCAACACAACAGTGCTCGACACTTTTCCTTCCATAAAATGCTTCTATCAAAATCTCTTCTCTTAGTTCTAGTACTAACGGTACCCAAATTCGTCCTTCAAATCTTAGTAATTCAGTGCTATCAATCTTAAATTTCAACTCATCACCTTCAGCTAATCGCTTCTTAATGTTATCACAAACTTCGTCCTTCTCTTGTGCCTCCTTAACCTTATCTAATAACGTCGGGCTTACTGACGCTGTAAATAATCTCTCTTTGGTCTCCATCGGATACTTAACCTCTAAGTTTAGTAATTCAAAAATCTTTCACTAATTCTTCTGAATGGTCAACCTCGATAAATTTCCTCTGCCTTTCCTATCTAAGGCATCTGCCACTACATTTGCTTTGCCTGGATGGTACAAAATCTCACAATCAAAATCTTTAATCAATTCTAGCCATCGGCGTTGCCTTATGTTTAATTCCTTCTGCATGAAGATATACTTCAAACTGTGTATATCTCACACTTCTCGCCATACAAATAATGCTTCCAAAACTCCAAGGCAAAAACTATTGCTGCTAAATCTCATTTGGGAAGACATCCATGAATTCTCTTTAAATTAGTATAACAGTTCCTATGAATGTATTCTATGGGGATAACTTCCTTGTTTACTACTTCTACGCTCATAGGGTGTTCTAATTCCTCACGGGGTAAGTCTAACTGTTTAGTAAATTCTTTAGAAACAAAAGAGCAAGTGGCACCCGAATTGAATAACACATATGCATCTATATAATTGATCGGGATGATACCTGACACCACGTCCTTGTTGTTGCGGTTGCCGCTAGCTGCAACGCCCTTTCTCTTCGGGCAGTCCTTGATTTGATGGTCTGTGGCTCTACACGAGAAACATCCTCTTTTCGATTTATTCCAACACTGAGGAGCCATGTGCCCTGGTTGTCCACAACGATAACATGCGTTCTTCCCCTTCATGCATTCCCCCGAGTGGTTCCTTCCACAGTTACTGCACTTTAAACTTTTCTTAGCCTCTCCCCTGGATTTTCCACCTCTGGATGATTGGCTCTCCATCCATTTTCGTTTGTTGGGGTTGCTGCCTCCGCTGTTTCCCCCTTTCGATCCTTCTTGGCCGGTCTTCTTATCTTGTTTAAATCGCTCTATGGCTTCAATGCCTCCTTCGGCAATGATAGCCTCTTCCAAAAGATCAGAAAAAGTCTTAATCTTCAATACATCTATTGCCTTCTGCACCCATGGTTTCAATCCTAATTCAAATCTCTCTGTTTTCCTGGCCTCCGTATCCACCTGATGCGAGGTGAATCAAGCCAACTCGTTAACTCTTTCCGCGTTCTTCGCGACTGACATATCTCCTTGTCTCAGCTCTAGAAACTTAACTTCTATATCTTGTTGCGTATTCTCCGAAAAGAAATTCTTAAATCTGTCCCACATAATAACTCCTTCGCCTGCTAGTCCTTTATTGGGTTCCCACCAATTGTTAGCTTTGCCCTTCATCATGAATGTGGCAAAACTCGTCTTCTGTGCCTCGGCCACCCGTGCGACCTCAAACACCTTCTCAATTTCTTCTATCCATATCTGGGCTTCAATTAGGTTCAAGGTTTCCCGAAATTCCGGTGGTCCTACCAATTTAAAGTCCTTAAACCTAGCCAAGTAATGTCCTGGCTGCTCAGCTGCTGGCGGGGTTATGTTTTGCATTGCTTCTGTTAATAGGTTAACAAAGCTCTGCATTGGGTCGACATTTCCCCTTCCACCATTGCTAACAGATCCTTCCTTCCTCTGGTTCCGTGAAAATCCCCTAGGCGGCATGATCCTGAGGACATGAAGAAAACATTAGGCTTTATGTGATATGCTATTCATGTTAGCATTAAGAAGTTAGGACGTCTATCAATCATAGCTGATTTAAATAAACAACTTCAGTATCACAAAGCGACTCGATGGGTATCCTCAATCCATCACCTACAAACTCTACTTGAGTTTTCTACTAAGGTTATAACTTAGGTTTTGCATTCCTAACGTTTATAACCTAAAGCTTTGATACCAACCTGTGACACTCCCGAATCCGGGTCCTCTGACCCTGGTCCGGTCGCCACGATACAATACTAACATCCACCTCTAACAACATATGATAACTAAAAATGCGGAATATAATAAACGTACGTCGTTCATTCAAAAGGTGTTACTAGTCCCAAGATTCGATAAGTTTAATACATCAATACAAACATACCCTAGAATAAACATTAGGGTTCATATTACATTAACAGTAATTAAACTAGACATAAAGATAAAGTCTGCTCCTTGCAAACCATCCTAAATCTTTCCTTTACCCTTGTCCTTCCCTGAGGGCTCGGGCTTAACTGCAATATAAGTTATGATATAGCAAGAATGAGAAACAAGTTTGCTCAGCAAGTTTAGATACAATAATAAAGGATATATCATGATGAATAGAAAAATATCTGACAACGATTTCAACAAAATGAATATCTTAAAGATTCAACAATATGAATATTAGAACGATTCAGTAATATGAATATCTGAACGATTCAACAATATGAATATCTGAACGAATCAGTATGAATAATAGAATGATTCAATAATATGAATATTTGTAAGGTTCAACAACCTGCATGATTCAACACTATGAACATCTGAACAATTTAACAATATGAATATTAAAAGCAAAGATAATAATTGCCTTTAGAATGACTGATAGTCGAGGAGACTCTGAACTATAACTTTCCAATGGGTTCAATAGCTAATTGACCCTTTTTAGAATTACTGGCTTCTGGCTACAGAAACTTAGTACCATGAGGAGATCAGCCTCGGGCACAACGTGAATATGCATAACACTTAAATCTGCTTACTCGTATCATATATATTAGATACCTGGGCACACTCCTGGGTGTTCTGTTCCGTCTAAGAATCCTTACCATCAATTGGTTTGGATAGCTTCAAAGAAAACTTCATACACTAGTCTGACCGAGCAAAGGTTCAGACTCTTACTGACATGGTTCAAGAAATTTAGAACCTTGAATAATGTACAAGTCCAAGACTGTACGAGCTCAAATGCACTAGGTGCGGACATCAATAATATCGATGTGGAATAATTGATAAGTAATTAAACTACTAAATAACATGCTTGGAAATAAAGTTCAAGCAATTAAGTAAACAACTTTCGATTCAACAACAACCTACTCAATACAATATGAGAAGGATAGAGAACTTGCACAAAGTGAAGTTTAGAATTTGCACAATATAGGAATTTGTGTATGTTCGGGGAACTTGCACAATACTCAACGTGTGAAGTTCGGGGAACTTGCACAATACTCAACGTGTGAAGTTCGGAGAACTTGCACAATACTAGATTTCCTTGCATAAAATAAATGCATAGGCTTAGACACTTACAACATCAAAGAGTGAAATTCGGGAAATTTCACCATAATAGATCCCTTGTATAAAGTAAATGCATAGGTTAGGACATTTGCTTACAACGTTCTTTGAGTAAAGTAAACACAAAGATAAGATACTTGCACAATATACGAGTTTGTATAAGTTTAGAGAACTTGCATAATAAAGAAATGAAGTTCGGGAATTTACAAAATAACCAAAGTGTGAAGTTCGGGGAACTTTCACAATACTCAAAAATAACCTGCTTGATACAATATAAGAAGGATAGGAAACTTTCACTAAAAACAAGTGAAGTTTAGAAACTTGCTTACACGGTTCATTGAATAAGGTAGTACAAGAATTTAGGATACTTGCATTCAATATAACAATCAACTGAAGTTAGGAAACTTGCTTACAATATCTGTTGAATAAAGTAATGCAAGGGTCTAGGAAACTTGCTCAAATATAACTTGAGGAAGATAGGGAACTTTCCTGATTGCTCAGCTACAATTAATTCTAGCTTTAATAAAACTGCGTTGGAACGACCTAACATTAACAAGTCGATCTCTCCAATTAGTATATATAAACTAATATAAGTTTACACATACAAGAATCTAGTCATTATATAATTCTATCACATAGTTCACATAAGTCAATCTAATCCTGCCTTTAGATTTACTAACTTTAGATTACCTAGTTCATAAGCATCAACATAGGCTTGAAACACATAGCACTTCAAGTTACTGATATAAATCAACACATATGCTTATAAGTTTTATAATTTCAAGTTTGAAAACCTAGCATGCTCATCCTAATCCAATTTAAAGTCATGTTTTCATATATGATATGTACGCTCGAGTATATTACACACATATACTTTAATCACGTAGTTCGTGCTTTAAAAATTCATTTCTTATGAATACGTGTATATGCGAAATTCACGCTTTGACCAAACGAGGTCTATGTTAATATGCTTATAGGCATGACGAACTCTAATACACATACTCGCAGAATCATAATGTAATTCACATGGTAATCAATGCTATTTAGATTCCACATTCTAAGTTTCCATTTGCAAAGTACACTAAGTCAAAAAGACAACACGGTATATGTAAAGCATCTCGTAGCCGTTATTCATATGTATTAGAACGCATACATAAATCACATACATGTATTTAAGTGGTCCCATTGTAAAAGACATAAGTCTTGGTTATGATTACTTTGAAAGTCTTAACTTACGATCAAGTATGCTAGTGTGTTCTATCATATTAGACTTAGGTCTCATGTTTATAGAATACACAATTATGACCATGAAATCAGAATTCATACATACTACGTATACATCAAAGTTCACATTTAAAACTTATGTCGTTGTTAGTAACGTTCACTAATGAGTTCAATATGCTAACGCTTCATTATGAATCATATAAACACAAGTTAATGGGTTGTTCATGCATTTCTTAACCATACTACTACGCTCGCAAAAATCAGAATACACATACATGATATGTCCATAACAAGTTCACTTTAGAAATTTCTAAGTTCATTTGTAAACATTAACTCTTTTTCATCGTTTTAGTGTATTAACATGATTATACATACTTATACTATGTCTATGTACCTATATATATATATATTAATCATGTATACATGCTTGCCAAATAAGGTACTATAGGTCGGCACATAACAGCTTAGCAACAGAACTCAAAATCTCTGGTTCAGACCCGGCGCAACTGCCCCGCTAGCCAGTGTAATACTGGCGCAGCTGCGCAGGTTGGCGGCCAAACTAGAATCTTTGCAGTTTCGACAGTTCCTTCAGCCCATCTCAGAAAATAATTTCGAATTTCATTCCAGTCACAATATAAAACAATTTTATAATACTTGTAAACTAATATACTTACTACTAAGCATTTCCCAATCACTTATCATACAATTCATGCTTAGTCAAAGATTTAAGGAATTAGAATGAAGAACAAGAATGTAAATTGATATACCTCTGTTAAAGGAAACTGAACTTGCTGCTAAACTAATTCCTCACTGATAACTCTCACAGCAACTTACTAGGATTTCTACACTTAAAGAAATCTCAGCAATGAAATGAAGAAGAAGGGAAGAGTTCTTATATAGCCAATTTCTTACCCGGTATTATTATAATAATAACTGTTATTATAATAATTATAATAACTTATTGAAATCATTTATCAATTAATAATATTATTGATATAATATAAAGTAATAGGGTATACATATTAATGTCTATCCATACATTGTCACATGCTCATATGTACACATTAAATTATCAATCTCACATAATCTAATTAAGGTTATTATATAGTCTATATATAATAGCCTTCTCAAATGTCACTTTGTACTATATATAATATATAGTTAACTATCATTTATATAACATATGTTCTTATAAAACAATTAATCAAGTAAATATAATATTATTATATTTATTAATCTCTTACTCATTAATTATTATTTACTCATAATAATAATTAATCAACACATAATCAATTAATTACTCCCAATTCATTAATTATTATTTATTTATAATAATTATAAATTAAAAACAATAATAATTTCATACGTTATCAATTAATTACTCAAATATAAATAATTAGTCCCGATTAAATTTCTACACTATATTCAAGAAATTTGAATATATAATTTACTAACACTTTTACCAATATTCTGATATAAAAGTCTCAAGGTTAATCTACTAATTTAAATAACCATTAGTGATTCCCTTTAATAAAAATCCTAGCATTTATTCGCATAGGTTAAATCACATAAGCACATAACCTCACAAGGTTTAAATAAGTTTGAAAAATTAACTCCTAAAAATTTTAAAACGCATATAAAATTAATAAGGAGCCTAAAATTCATGGTCGTTACAGTTAGTCCACTAATTTAAATAACTCATTAGTGACTTCCTTTAATCATTTCATAATTTCTCACCACCACATAAGGTTTAAATAAACTCTCAAAACTAACTCATTAAAATTAAATCACATATTTAATAAATAAGGAGTTTAAAATTCATGGTTGTTACAGTACCGCTCAGTTTTTTGATATGTGGACTATGAGTATACCTACGTGTTAGAGGAATAAAATTTGGGATTGGAGTACAAGAGTATAGCTGAGAAATGAAATAGGCAGAGGTTCAGAGCGTTTTTGAATTATGAAATGAGCTGGGGTGCACTCATATACATAAACTCAAAGGAAGCGGGCCTACCCGCGGCAGCCGCGGGTCTACCTGCGGCTCCACATGGCAGGTCCTATATGGCGGGTCCTATTGCATCGAAATACGTGCACTACGAGCAATGCAAGGTCAGATTCGAAATTTTCTAACTTATGATTGGAGCGTTCGTTGGAGGTGTGCTATACCTTTCCGAAAAACCCTCGCCGAGAGTGTTGCAATGACATAGGATTAAACCTTTTCTGATTTCAAGAAGATGGGTTCATAACCAGGCCTTTGTTTCCCCGCAGTTTGTTCTTTGAGCTCTCTTACGCTGTTTCCACTCGGGATCATTGTTATGGTTCTTTCTGACCTTGGTGGCATCAATTCAACTTGATTTTGACCAAATCGACGTCAAGTTGGTAAATTAACCATTTTACCCCTCTCGGGGTTTCCTTCAGTACTGGCATGGCCTTCGGCTGACTTCCCGGGGTTGTCTCCGAGGTTTGGATCACAGTCGATTCTATTTTTCCTCAGGGTTGTCTCCGAGGCTGACTTGGTTCTTCTAGGTTTGTCTCTAGAGATGTTGTGAGGCTTCGGGGTTATCTTCGAAGTTGATTTGACCTCCCCGATTGAGATCGGTACTTGACCTGACCTCCCGAGATGAGACTGGGGCTGACTTGTACCTCTCAGGTTGAGACCAGGGCTGACCTGTACCTCCCGAGTAGAGACCGGGGATGATATGTACTTCTTGAGTTGAGATCGGGGTTGAACTGTACCTCCTGGGTTGAGACGGGGGCTGACCTTTGATAAGTGGTTTTAGGACCACTTATTCAGATACTTTCCAACTCATTCGGTTGCTTAAACTTAAGCAATCTTGTGAGTTTCATGTGTTTTTCCCTTGTTTTATGTTTTTCAGGTTAAGGAACTCTCTTAGCAGTACTTGCCCGTTAAAAGAGCAAAAGATCGCCTAAATGGGGCAAGGAGCTGAAATGAGCTTAAAGCAATGGAATGGCATGAGGCTAGTGGTAACAAGCAAGGCTAATAAGAGGCAAATTCAAGAGGGGCAGGAGAAAGCAACTCAAGAACACACGAGGCAAACCTGCACCAGCAAGCAGCTGCAGATTCCAGCTTTTTGGTGCCGCACGACCGCGCCTGGAATTGGCTTGGGGCGCGCGCGGCCGCGCATGTCCCCAGCAGAAAATTGTTTGACTTTTTGCTTGACCTAATTAGGAGTTTATTGATTTAGATGAATCATTAGGGGAAATTGGGATCTCATGCCGTCATTGTCTGATTTTACTCTAGGAATTAATTAGTTTAAATTAATTTCCTTCACTAGTTTAACTTAGTTTTAATTCCAACTCTTTATCTCTCGTTTAAATAAGACTGAGGCGATTATGTGCTAGTGGTTTGGCGACCTTTTATTTATTAATTCTCCGTGGGAACGACCTTTACTTATCTTATATTACTTGTTGACCGCGTATACTTGCGCGTTAATTTTCGTTGCATAAATCGACCAACAAGTTTTTGGCGCCGTTGTCGGGGAATTAATTGGATAACTGTTTGCCAACATTAGTTTAAATCAAATTAGTCTTAATTTAAACTTTTTATTTTTGTTTAATTCTCTTCTCATATTCTCTTTTCAGGTACAATGGACTTAAATTTCTATTCATGGAACTGTACAAGACAAGAGCAACCAAGGGAAGCAAGCACTGATGGACTCGACCCAATTGCCACACTCTCAGCACAGTTAGAGGAGCTCTCGAGAAAGCTGGATACTGTTTCAGTCCAACAGAGTCGAGAGCCAGTGACTTCATATGACTATGGTGCTGGAGCTTATATGAGCCATCAGGAGCCTATCATTTATGGACAGGAGTAGTATGGGGGTGGTTATTCCTACGCTGAACCTTATCCCGACTATCAGCAAGAGTGGGGGTATCACCCACACCCTTCAGTAAACTACTATCAAGACCAACACTGGGATCCAAATCCCGCATACGCCCCAGAATGCACCTTCCAGACTCCAGTTTACGAGCCTCAACACAATTTTGAGGGTGACACAGAAAATGCAAGCTTGGAGGAAGAAGGTGACATATCATTGAAGGACATCTTAATTGAGCAGCAGAAGTCAGTCAAGAATATCCAGAACTGGGCAGAGCAAATTAGTAGGGCCTTGATGGTAGAGGAGGAGCAAGGGCAGACCCATACTGTGAGCTATCAAGAACAATGCGAGCCAAGTCTAAATTTTGCACCAGAACCCACTTATCAATCCCCGTGTTTACAAGGAGAACAGTCAACAGTGAACTTCATGTATAGAGCCTTAGCTAACCAAGAGGAGATGATTAGGAGCCAAGAGCTATCGAACCAGAATTTTCAGAATCAGATGGCCCTAATCAACAATACTCCAACAAATGAGACTCATTACATGGAGCCCGTGGCTGAAACAGAAAAGGAAGGATTGGAAATTATGTGGGGGAATTCCATAGCATCAACACAGGAGACCTTGGTTGAGCAAGAACAATCAATTGAGGATCTTCAGATTTGGGTGGAGAAAATTAGCACAGCTTTAAGGAATGAGGAGGTGATTGAGGAAGGAACCGCTCAAGATCTTCAAAGTCCAATACCTCAGATGACTGAAGCCGTGAGTAATGATCCCCAGGATACTTGGTGCTATGACATGGGTGCAGAAACTGATAGAAATTCCGAAGTGCAATTGCAACTGGGCGAGCCGAAAGCAATGGAAATAGAGGAGCCAATTGGGGATGTGGAGTATGAACCAACAGTGATAATACCACAAGAGCCTCCCCCGCCAAAATTTGAGACTCCAGTCAAGTTTGCACACCCTTTCCCCCTTGGTAGCCACATCACAGAGACGGGTCTCGATGACACGAGAGATTCCGCAGTCTTGACACCATGGGGGTCAGAAGAAAAGAGAAGAAAAGAAGAGTCCATTGTGTGTTCTATGCCTCCATGCCCCGATCATTTTGCATACACAACGGAACCATTGCCTAGCTCCCCTACCTTCCGTATGGGGAATTCTTGTTCATATCATGTGCTAGGTAGTTTAAATCTGCATCCTCTCCCATTGGGAAGCCGCCAAAGTCACACAGCTATTCTGATGGATGGAGGGGTTCTCCAATACCGTCGGGGAGTTGGATAGCAGTGGTCAGACACAGTCCAGCTAGAGGACTATAAATCAAGCGCTCGATGGGAGGCACCCCATCATTTCTCTTTCTCCCTCCTTGTTTAATTCTCCATTTCCTGCTTTCTATAATACTTCCCTCCCCCTTGTTTAATTCTAATTAGTTTAGTATTTAGTTTAAATTTTTTTTGCATACTGTAGGAATTAGGAGTTCACTGCCTACATTTTTGAACTTAGGCATGAATGCGTATAATTTTTTGGGATTAAAAAGCTTATAGCATATTTTTGATGCTCTTGCATTGTTTATACGCACTTAGAGAATTTTTGGGAATGTGAATGCGTATATCTTTCTATGTTTAATTCTCTTGATGTAAATAGATAATATATTTTTGATAGCGTAGAGGGCTTAATAAGTCGCGTACCCATTTCAGGTGCCATAGTTGCTGCATGAAGCCAAGTTATTGCCCCATTAGCTCCCTAAAGCAAAAAGCTGCAGAATTTGAAAACAGCAGGGCGCGCGGCAGCGCCTGTTTTGGCCTGCAAGGGCGCGCGGCCGCGAGACAGACAGAAAGTGCCAGACTTAAGTAGTTTGCGGCAGATTTTAAGCCATTTCAGGTCATTCCAAACTAGCCGAACTTCAAGCCATCCCTTTCTCTCTCAAATTTGAAAATTCCTAACCCTTCAACCTCTGAATACTTCAATCTACAATCCTCCTATCCTCATCTCCATCACAACCCTCACCTTATCCAAGCCCTAGTTCTAAGTCAGAATCAAAACTCGCCTACCTTCATAGTTTTTCCTACAAAACCCAACCCTGCCATCATCTCAACTTGATAAATTGGGATAGTGAATTGGGGTCTGAGGGCATATTGATTGATTAGTGGAGAGAAGTATTGCATTTTGGTCATCAAATGGCATCCAAACACAGCAGGAAGGAGTCTACATCAAGGGGCAGTGATTCCGAGCAAGAGGGCGGTGGTATCCACTATGATGACCGCAAATTCATTAGTCTAAAAGCCCAGAGATTCTATTACAGTATATTGGTGGGCAGGACTTTTGTGCCCGAGCGGGGGTTAGAGCCTGATGAGAACCTGGACGGGCGTATGGCTTCTATGATCCGAGGGCGGGGATGGAATGTATTCTGTGATGAGCCTTTGGCTGCCCCAATCTCGGTGGTGCAAGAATTTTATGCCAACGCGAAACACACGACGTCCAATAAAGTATTTGTGCGAGGCTGTGAGGTGTCCTATGCAAAGGAGCACATCAATGAGTTATTTGACTTACCCAACATTGCATTGGACGTGCGCAATTCTTTGTATGCTAGGGAGTGGGGTTCCGAGATGGATGCTATCAGTGATTACCTATGCAAGCCGGGCACCGTTTGGAAGCTAAAACAGGGAACTGATCAGAAGCTGCATTTTCCCCAGTTCGCTTTGAGTAGGTACGGGAAAGCGTGGTACAGCTTTATCTGTGCGAATATGATGCCTACACAGCATCAGAACGAGGTCACTAAGGACCGAGCTGTGTTGCTTTACGGGATTGTCAAAGGCATGCGAATCGACTTGGGATACGTGATTAGTAGTTCTATCCGCAGATTTATGAGAGGCAGAAACTCAGCAAGTATCCCCCACACAGCAGTGATCACTAGGCTATGCATGGCCAATGGAGTGACGTGGTCAGATGCTGAGCCGATGCAGATGCCGATGAATACTCTTGACCACCCAGCCATTGAATCCTTCAAAGTGTGGAAAGGGGGAATATCTCATTCCTTAGGAGCAGGGTTTATTCTACCTGATCAGACAGAGGCTGAGGAGACTGCAGAGAGAGTACCGCCACCAGAGCAGTCTGAGTCCTCTCACTCAGTGCATGAGCGGATAGACACGATGGAGAGGAGACTACAGCGCAGGATGGACGCAATGAGCACCAACTTCCGGGCTTTCACTACAGAATTCAGTAGGGCACTGTCCTACGCATTCGGCCAGATGGGAGTTGAGGTGTAGTTTCCTATATATGGGTCCGCCGCTGTTTATCTACCTCCAGACACACCACCTCCTGAGGAGGATGATGAGGAGGAGGACGACGAGTTCGAGCAGGGGAGTTCCCTTTTACCCTTTTACCTTCAATGCGGACATTGAACACTTTAAGTTTGGGGGTATTAGGGGGTTTCTTTGCATATAGTTTAATTCATATCATAGTGCATTTTGTTTAGTTCATTTAGTGCATATAGTTCGTATTCGTATTTTGTTAAAAATTGTCTAATTTTTTTAAAATTTTGTTTTGTTTTAGTTAACTGTGTTAGGACATGTTGCATGACATACTGCATAAATCCAGGTTCAAGTTGGTTTGTGAGTTAGTGGCCTATGATGAAAACTAAAATTTCTAAATTTTCGAACTAAGTTGAGACTTAAGCTTGATTTCATTGTTATATATGTAAATCCTTATCTGTCAGATACTGTGTAACTAATGAGCACGATAGAGTAACCATCATGACATGCTAAGTTTAAATGTTCACATACTTGTCTTCTGGTGGGAAATCTTTGTTTTAATAAAGGAATTTTAGTTCTCATATGATAATAACTAGACTGTAAAAAGCTTAAGTTTGGGGGAAACAGGGGACATGCATGATATATGCGGGGAGATAGAGCGTAAGACGCACTCCCTTGCAGGAAAAGAAAAAGAAAAAGAAAACGCATTGAAAAGAAAAAATATATAATAAACACTTCGGCTACGTCGAGTTCTGTGGCCTTTGATATTCGAGCAAGTAAGCCCTCGGGGTGTCTCTACACCCAGCGCCCTAAGACCATCTGGTCTGGGAGTCGTTGGTCGAAAGCTCGCTATATGGATATCATTGAAAAGCCTAAGAGGACTAGGCATTGCACAGTTGAATGTGTACACGGGTAAGTGCGTTAACGCCCTCGTGAGTTAATAAAAGCTTAATGAAACCCCCCTGTTGACTCTTAACTTTAGTAATGCATGGTCTTGGTTAGAACTTGTATAATTTACTGCTTTTCTTAAGTTAAAACATGTTTTTCATCTAAGAAGCATAATAGGTGAGTTATTTATCTGAATGCATGTTTAATGGTTGCTAGGCACACAACGCACAATACATCAGTGCTGACAGTTTTGGATTTGCAAGAATATGCCTTATGGTCTTGCCTTGGGTAGCTTTTCGGTTTGACTATCTTGTGGTTTTTCTGAGGCATTGCTTTGAAGTTCAATGCTGACTGGAACTTGGATTTGCATTCATGATAGCGTAGGTTGCATACATTGTAAATAGTGCATTGCATTGCCGTTTAGCTTTGTTTTGGTTGCTTGAGGGCAAGCAACGTTTAAGGTTGGGGGTATTTGATAAGTGGTTTTAGGACCACTTATTCAGATACTTTCCAACTCATTCGGTTGCTTAAACTTAAGCAATCTTGTGAGTTTCATGTGTTTTTCCCTTGTTTTATGTTTTTCAGGTTAAGGAACTCTCTTAGCAGTACTTGCCCGTTAAAAGAGCAAAAGATCGCCTAAATGGGGCAAGGAGCTGAAATGAGCTTAAAGCAATGGAATGGCATGAGGCTAGTGGTAACAAGCAAGGCTAATAAGAGGCAAATGCAAGAGGGGCAGGAGAAAGCAACTCAAGAACACACGAGGCAAACCTGCACCAGCAAGCAGCTGCAGATTCCAGCTTCTTGGTGCCGCGCGGACGCGCCTGGAATTGGCTTGGGGCGCGCGCGGCCGCGCATGTCCCCAACAGAAAATTGTTTGACTTTTTGCTTGACCTAATTGGGAGTTTATTGATTTAGATGAATCATTAGGGGAAATTGGGATCTCATGCCGTCATTGTCTGATTTTACTCTAGGAATTAATTAGTTTAAATTAATTTCCTTCACTAGTTTAACTTAGTTTTAAGTCCAACTCTTTATCTCTCGTTTAAATAAGACTGAGGCGATTATGTGCTAGTGGTTTGGCGACCTTTTATTTATTAATTCTCCGTGGGAACGATCTTTACTTATCTTATATTACTTGTTGACCGCGTATACTTGCGCGTTAATTTTCGTTGCATAAATCGACCAACAACCTTTACTTCTCGTGTTGAGACCAGAGCTGACCTGTACCTCCCGGGTTGAGATCGGGGCTGACCTGTACCTCCCGGGTTGAGACCGGGGCTGACCTTTACTTCTGGAGTTGAGACTCGGGATGACCTGTACTTTCCGGGTTGAGATCGGGGCTGATCTGTACGTCCTGGGTTGAGACCGGGGTCGACCTGTACCTCCCGGGTTGACACCGGGGCTAACCTGTACCTCCCAGGTTGAGACCGTGGCTGACCTGTACCTCCCTGGTTGAGACCGCGGCTGACCTGTACCTCTTGGGTTGAGATCGGGGCTGACATGTACTTCCCAGGTTGGGACCGGGGCTAACCTGTACCTCCCGGGTTGAGGCCGGGGCTGACCTGTACCTCCCGGGTTGAGGCCGGGGCTGACCTGTACTTCCCGAATTGAGATCAGGGCTGACCTATACCTCCCGGGGTGAGACTGGGCTGACCTATGCCTCTCGGGTTGAGAGCGGGGTCGACCTGTACCTCCCGGGTTGAGACCAGGGATGACTTGTACTTCCCAGGTTGAGATAGGGGCTGACTTGTACCTTCCGGGTTGAGACCGGGGTTGAGTTGACTGTTTTCCCCTCATACAGGGTTAGTAACAGGAACACAAAATCTCGATTGTCTACAAAAAAATTGAAGAAAATTCCCAGTGTCTACTGATGCCCCTCTTTATCATGTTTATGTAATGTAATGAAATGAACAGGATAAAGATTGCTAGACACTAGGAATATGATGAATGCAAATGTAATGCAATACATGGCATGATATGTGATTAATGTTAGATGCCTTTTAGGGGAATGGGGCTAGCACTGACTGCTCACGTCATTACCTGCTGGGGATAACGTTATCTTGGATAGCCCTTAGTGTTGGTAAAGTACCATTGGTAGGTTATTAGAGTTAGGTTATCACACACTGTTCTCGTCATTTTTTGCTGGGGACAACGTTATCCGTGATGGTCCTGTCGACTCTGATGGGGATGACATTATTGATGCTACCTTGGTTTGAGACCAATGGTTTCCCACGTCTGTCGATACTCTCAGTAGGGCATATTTTCATTCAGCTGATGCCGTTGTACCTTTGTAAAGGCTCCCCTACTGGGGATATATCTCTATTATCTAGTTACCATAGTGGATGCCTCTGATGCCTATCTTGACGATAATTTACATTGGTAGCTTGCAATAGGAGGTTGAATCACCAATCCTTCTTGGTGCTCCCTATAAGGATTTGTATAACAGATTCCATCATCTGTCCTTTGTGGGGATAGATTGATATACTATTTTTGCCATCGGATCGTTCCCGATGCTTCGCTGGAGTTGAGCCAATGACTGAGCTGTCACTAGTCTATACCCGACGCTTCGCTGGGGTTGAACCAACAGCTGAACTGTCACCGGTCTGTACCTGATGCTTCGCTGGGGTTGAGCCAACGGCTGAACTTTCACTAGCTTGTACCCGACGCTTCGCTGGGATTAAGCCAACGGCTGAACTGTCACCGGTATGTACTCGACGCTTCACTGGGGTTGAGCCAACGGCTAAACTATCACCGGTCTGTACCCGATGCTTCGCTGGAGTTATGCCAACGGCTAAACTGTCACCGGTCTGTACCCGATGCTTCGCTGGGGTTGTGCCAACGGCTGAACTGTCATCGATCTGTACCCGATGCTTCGCTGGGGTTGAGCCAATGACTGAACTGTCACTGGTCTGTACCTGATGCTTGCTGGGGTTGGGCCAACGGCTGAACTGTCACCGGTCTGTACCCGATGCTTTGAAAGTGGCAGTTTTTGGCAGTTTGATGCAGTTTTTTCGTAGTTTTTCAATAGTGTTCATCATTGGTCCCCGGATATTACTTTGGGTTGACTAACAATGGATTTCATGAAGTTCCACCCTCTGTTAGGAATCCGCTGCTTAAACACAGGATTTCAGGACAAACCTCTCAATCGCGTTGCAGTTTTTTCTCATATTTGACTTTTCAGTTCATGTAAACTCCATTTCAACTCGAACTGGATCAAGCCGGAGGGGGTGGGGCCCACCCTAGGGAGCCTCAAGTAGAGGTGCGGCTGCCGCGGGTGCGGCTGCCGCTGGTGAGGCCGCACCCTCCTGCGAATTTATATTGGGTAGCGTGGCTCTCATAATCTCATTTTTAGTTTTGAGTTTCAAACGGAATCCGATTTTCTTTTTCAGATCTACGGAGTTCAGGCAGCTTTTTTCAGATTCCGTCAGCGGCCACACATTTTGCACGCCTTATGTGACGTTTTCATCCCTTCTTTTCCAGTTTTAACAGGTAGAATTTTGTAAACCACGTAGGGTGCTTTTGAACGCAATGTATCAAAAATGTATGCTTATATGACTTGATAAAAATTTTCTAACTTCATAAGTATGCATATTTTATTGCGTTGAATGTTTTTATATAAGAAAATTAAAATTCCAAGATAGTCAATTTTTACTCTTTTTGATCAGTTTACTCATCTTTTTTGAGACCTAGTGAGCCTGGATTTTCAACTAAAAATGTCCAAGGTAATTTGGCTACCATGTCAAGTTTATGTTTGATTCTTCTTTATAAATATGAACTGCTTCTATTTTTGAGGTATGCTACTGAATGGCCACCTAAACATGCCTTGTAAGAACCATGAATTGTATGAATAAATACTAATATTGATATTAATAAGAGTGTGAATATTAATTTTATATAAATATTTAGGTGACATGAGATGAGTAACTCAATTAAATTAAAGATAATTGAGAAAATATGGAGTTTATGATAAGCTCGTAGAATGCCTTGTGTGGCACGGTGATGGAAAGTATGATGGATTAATTAATTGAAGAAGGAATTAATAAGTGAATGATTAATTAATATAATAATGTTAATTAATTGTTATTATGAGTAATCGCATATTAATGAATAAATAATTAATTAATATAATAGATTCGTATTTATTCAATTAATTGCTAAGTGCAATATTATGTGAGTAATGGTATATTGTGTAGTACCTATATCTATATAATATAAAGTGTAGTGTGACATTACAAGTGACTATAGAATATGTCGACGTCGGGAAAAAATCTGCAGGTCGGGTCACAACCTGGATCTTTCTCTCTTCCTAAGTTATCTCTACCCTTACTCTTTTTATTTATGAAAAAGGCTTTGAAGGATTTTTTAGGAAAAGGCCAACATGTATCATGTCGACGATTTGAACTTTTACAAAGTCGACAATTGGTAGATTTAAAATAGTTGTACCAACTCAACCGAGTTTTGTTTGATTGCTGGACACGGTGGAAACTTGATCTTTGAAAATAAAGTTTGAGTTCGGGGGCTTGGTTAAGTGTGGAAAAGGTGTTAGGCACCCCACAACTCCCGTGTAAACACGGTACCACATCTTTTCAATATTTCCCTTAAAAAATGAGATATGTGTGTGAATGCTGTTTGAAAATTGGTCCTATGTTTGATTGGAAAGCATGTCTATGCATCGTTCAACTTATATACGAAGGGTTTGATTTGATTTATAAAAAGTCTTTGATTTGATTTTAAAAAGTGTTTGATTTGATTTGCAAAAGCTTCTCTTTTCGAAAAGATTATTGAAGTGATGTTTTAAAAGAAGGTTATCAAACCCTTCCGCTAACATATGAATTGAAGCATACTGATACTTTAATTTTATCTTTTCAGCCTTAAGACTTAATTTAACTGGTGATTGTCGAGCTGCGAAGCATCCACGACAACAACATATATACAAATGTCAGTCTCCTCATGGGCATGATTGTGGCGAACGAGAATTTTGTAAAGTTATTTGAATATTTATTGAAATAAATAAATATTTTTAATGATTTAATTATTGAGTTAAATAATTAATTCATGAATTTTTAGTAGATTAATTTAATTCATGAAGTTGTGCTAGATTAATTTAATTATATGTGTTACATTAATTAAATTAATGTGTAGCAATTTAATAGTTCAAATTATATATTTAATGGAGTTTATTTGATTAAATGAATTAATTAAATAAGCATAATGTTACTTTAATTAATTAGAGAATTAATAAATTGACGTAATTAATAAATAAAAATATTAATTATGTGACAATGTAAATTAATGTAAAGTTGTTATATTTTATTGAATGGATTTAAAAAAAATTAATTGGTTAATTAATAGTGTTACAATTAATTATATACTAAATTAGTTAATTAAAATAAATGGAAAAAGAAGTAGTGTGTAGCCAAACAAGGCCCTTGTGGTGGTTAATCCGTTATTTAATACAACGAATATAATATGTATATCGTCGTTAGACGCATTTTACTTTTTCATATTCAAAGTTAAAAAATTTATCAGAGAAAAGTTCAGAGAGAAGATAAGAAAATATTGAGAGGGATTGAGAAAGGAAGAATTGAGAAATCAAATGTGTGGTTCTTGATTTATATTCATCTACTAAAGGGTAATCCCTTCTTTTAAAGTTTTTCAAATTAAGTTTTCTAAAGTTTTCATATACGTGTTTTGAAGTTCTGTGAAAATAAGGTTTCACAATTGGGTTATGATATGGCTTTATCTATATGGGTGTGTGATTATATTGTGTTTATATTTGGTATGTATGATTTAAAAAGATCAAAAGCATACAATGAGGCCTTAATTGGGGTTTTTTGGAAAATCACAGAGTTTTATTTAACGTATGTTCAAAACGCTCTGTTAAGAATTATTTTGGGAAATTAAAGTATGAGGTTATTATATATGTGATCGTATATGTTAGTATTATGTGTTAGATCATGTATCCATGATTTACACTGATCACACCAAGTAATTTTTTTAATATTTGGGTTTCATAAAAAAAACAGTATTGAATATGGGTGAATAACCCATATGGGATAAATTAATGATTGATTCACATGTTTGTATTAAAATTAACACATGAATATGATTTTGTATGATAAAACAAAGAGAATGAAATTGGAATGAGTGGATTCGGTGTAGTAACAAATCCGTAATGATAGATTTTATGTTTTCATTAAATTTTACAAAATTTATGAAGAACAGTGAAAATTAATGTCTTGATTTGTGTAATTACTTGACTTGGAATGTTAAGAACATGTTATAAGTGATATATAATGTTCCTGTGAAGTTTATACTTCATGGGTAACATTATGAATCACTAAATTGGTGTAAAATTTAGAGAAAAGGGAGAATTTCTGTGTTCGTACAAGAACTTCAGAATCTGGGAAATCGCAGCCACGCGGTCGCGTTTGTCTGAAATTTTTGAAAAAATTTGCTAAGTGTTGAATTTCAAGAAAAATGTTTTGAATCTAATAAACAAGAAGACATGCTATGTATGTGATAAAATGTTAATATAAGTTAATAATTTAAGTTATGTGATTAATTAATAAGTTAATTAATCAACGTAAACAATTATTTGAAAAACCTAATAATGAGTTCGAAGAACACAGTTGTAAACCGATAAACATATCGAACCTGTGATTAATTAATATTGTGAATGTGTTGATAGGTAAGAGTAATTAAAGAAGTGAGTATAATTGTAGCTTGTGCACGAGGCAAGTTTCTAAACCCTACTTTTAAATTGAGCAAGTTATAGACCTAAATTCTATATCGAGCAAAGTATTTATCCTTGATTATTCAAGTTCAGAATTTCATATGGGATGTCATGATTCTTTTAAAAGTATTATTTCAGTAAACAATACCTATTCGATTGTATACTCTAGAGAAGTTATTATTCAAATTGAATATCTTATATTGTTGAATCCTTTAAGACTAGCGAACCCTTAATGATTCGACTAGTCCATAGTTGATGAACGTTCTAAATTCTAGAACTACTATTGAGTTATCCAAACCAAACTTTATTTAGTGTGGACTCTGATGTCAAACTGAGATGAACAACCCTATTAAAGGGGAATTGATGATGCTTTAAGCGTTGAGGTAGTGTGCACAGTATCGGTACGAAGGGCTGATCTCCCTAAGTACGAGAAGTAAAGTCTATAGTCTTATGGCTGTTAAGGGTTTAAAGGTTAATATACTTGACAACCTAAGACTTAGTTCAAGGTCTTATGACCCTCAGAAGTAATTTGATTCTCGATTAATTATTCTTCATTCAAAAGTTGAGATTTCTGTTATTCAGATTTTTTTGATTTCACTCGCATGTTATTATTGTCATATTTTTATACTTGCGGGCATTCGTGCTCCATTTTGCATAATAACAATGTAACTAAGAATGAACGATGTGATGAGCCTTCTAGTAGCAAGGGCAAGGGAAAAGCTAACAAGTGTTGAAGACTTGTAATGATATTAAGAATGTTAAAGTTCAGGATTTATGTGTGATGACTTAAGACTTATTTATTTACGTTTCCGCAACAGAGATTTAAGGTTAAGTATGACCTGGGATTTATTATGTATTATTATTTCAGATGATGTAAGATGATGGATTATTTATCTAATAAATGAATTTCTATTATTATGGGTAGATAGTTGTATGATATTTAAACAGTGAACACCAAATCCTGTGGAAATTACGATATCGAATTTGGGAGTGTCACAAGTTGGTATCAAAGCCGTAGGTTATGAACCTTAGGTGGGGGAAAACCTGAGGATAGTAGCCTTCGAGAACATAGAAATGATAACTCTTGTTAAGTTCTAAGAAAGATAATAAAATTACCTTATGTGTTATGTGTTTATAATTATATACTTGCTCGAGTATCGATTAATATTACTTAATAACTAAGACTTAAAACTTATTTTGTCAAGATGTCAGATACTGGAGGAGCTAGTCAGCCTAGGGATATTTTACCCCTAGAGACTAGAGATGAGGAGCCCCGAGACATACATACAGTCTGGGAGCAATCAGTACAGCCAGAGCCATCTCCGTTGATCACAGTCATTGGTCGGGAGCATGAGCCAGAGATTGACTCAGAGGAGGACCCTGAGGAGTTTGAGATCCCGGCTGAGGCAGCCGAGGAGAAGGAGGAGGAAGACCTTAAGGAGTTCCCATCAAACTCTGTCAGCGCTAATATGTACGATTTATTGTATGATCGCAACATAGAGTTACGAGATACGATTCAGGAGTTGAGGGAGCAAACAGTCACTCAACGGTCTACCATCGAGCAGAAGGATGGTGAGGTTGAGACACTCCACAACCGTCTTGGACATGTGGAGTGGGATTTGGTCCATGAGAGGGGCCAAAGTGAGCAAAAGTCAGAGGAGATAGAAAGGTTGAAGAATGAGATAAAAGAGAAATCAAAAAGACTCGCCATAATAGAAGAAGCTTGGGTGAGCAATGCACGACGTGCAGATATGGCAGAGGAGGAAGCGCATGCAAAGAAAGCTAAGGTTGCAGAGACGTGCTACACGTTTCAGAGACAGTATGATTTTGTGATTGCTTAATTGATAGTTAATAATGTAAATTCTGATGTGATTATAAACAAAGGAATATTCTGATGAGTTAAATCCTGTAGATACTTTATCTCGAGATAGTGATGTAAATGGCAGAAATGCTATCGTACTATGTTAAAAGATTTTAATTTTAATAATATATCGAAGTTATTTGAGATGATATGAGTTAAAGTGATTATGTTAAATATTTGAGTTAAGTCTTAAGTATTTAAGAAATTGAATAAAGATATAACAAGCGTATATTTTACCAGAAATATGCCGCCAAGAAGGAGACAAAATAGTCGACAAGCCCAAGAAGGGTCAACGAATAACAATAACAACAATGATGCCAATGCGAACCCCGTTCAGCAGTTGGTGAATCTGTTAGTTGGAGCGATGAACAATCATCCTCAAGCTCCACCGAACACGTCATTTAAAGATTTTAAGGCAGTGGGACCGCCGGAGTTTAAAGGCTCCATAAACCCGGTAGACACTCAGACTTAAGTTATGGAGATAGAAAAAGTTTTTGAGGTTGCCCGAGTTAGGGAGGACCAAAAGACCGCCTACGCAATATTCATATTAAAATCAGAAGCCAGCTACTGGTAGCAGGCAAATAAGGTCAGGGGAGGAGTTGGTGTAATAACCTGGGAAAGGTTTAAGAAAATATTTTTCGAGATGTACTTCCCGACAAGCTCCCAAAATCAAATGGAGGTGCAGTTTCTAGAGTTGAAACAGGGAAATATGTCTGTGCCCGACTACGCGACAAAGTTTAACGAATTGGCTAGGTTTGCCCAATATCAGGTGCATACTGACGAAAGAAAGGCTAGGCGATTTGAGCAGGGACTGAAACCCTGGTTGTATAGCAAAGTGTCAATGTTTCAATTGAACACTTTTGCTGGAGTTCTGGAGAAGGCCATTCTCGCTGAAGGTGGAAGCTAAGCGGTGACTAAGTACAATAATGATCAGAAGAAGAAGAAGAATGAAAGTGAAGGAAATAATAAGGCTAGTGACAGTAACACGAGAGGAAGCAATAATCATAAACGAAGGTGGAATGACAACCCGTCATCCGTAAATCAGCAAAGGAGTCAAAAGAAAAGGATAGAACCATGCCCAACCTATGGAAAGACTCACTTGGGAGTTTGCGTGAAAGGGAAAAGAGTTTGCTACAATTGTGGTCAGGAAGGCACCAAAGCACCTAACTGCCCTAACCCAAAGAGGGGCGCCTGCTATACATGTGGGTCAAAGGATCACTTGGCTAGAGACTGTCCCAAGAAGGCATCTGGAGAGACTGGGTCAGGTGGAAACAAGGGAAATAATAGTGGAAATCCTCTTACCATTACCGGACCTGTAACGATTGTGATTTTATATTTAATTTTAAATATTTATTGAATTAAATAAATATTTTATGTGATTTATTTATTGAGTTAAATAAATAAATTATGTGATTTATGGAGTGATTTAATTAAGTGTATATATTAAATAATTGAATGTGTAATGCTTATTTAATTAATGTATATTAATTTTATATTATAATTCTAATTTAATTGAGATAATTGAATTAGATAAGATATGTGATGAAGTGTTACATGGATTATAATTAGCGAGTAATTATAATTATGTGGCAATTTTATGTGATTTATTGATGTTAGATTTTAATTGATTAAATTAGTTGATTAATATTTAATTAATTAAAATGTGATATTAAAGTATGCGTCAAATGATTTATTAAAATAAAAAAAAAAGATTTTAAATGATTTTAAACAAACAAGGCCCTTGCTTTTGTTTTAAAAGACTGTTGCCAAACAGGGCCCTTACACTAGCTTAAACCTAATTTACTTAAACCATGCCTAAGTTAGTAAACTAGTTTCTAATTTTCTTATAGCCAAACAAGCCAAGTTGGTTTTTGAATTTTGTAACTTACGTAATTAGTAGTAGTTAGTGTATAATTATGATATGGGAGTTACCTATTCTATTATATGTATATTGTATATACGTTAGTGTTATAATCCTAAGTCTAAACAAAGAAAAGAGAAGGAGAGAAAGAGCAGAGAATATCAGAGAAGAAAAGAAGGAGAAAGAATTGGTAGAACGCAAGCTCATAATAATCTTTTCTTTACACTCATAGGTAGAAAGGTTAGAAATCCATATTTGTTATATTTTATTCTCTGTCAAAAATTTAGTTTTCATGAAAGTTGTAGTCATGAATTTTATATATATGATAGTGTTCATGTGTTATTGGTAGTAATTGTACGAAAGGATTTTCAGAAATCAAATTACTGTAGAAATATATTTTAACAAAGAATTTATATTTATATGAGTTCATATGGAATTTCATGAGTTTGGTAAAATTTAGTTGAGAAATTCATGCAATTGGTATGTGTTAATATGCTTATTAAGTAATTACTTGGTGCTATCTTCAACTTAGTATGTAATGCATGTATATAAGTTCGAATTGATGGAGAAAAATAGTTACAGTAGATTATTTTTGAGAAAATATGAGTTTTCATGAAAATGGCTAAATAGATTTTCAAAACTTATGATTATCATTGTTTAAATGATTTTGTATTTTGGAAGCATGCTTTATATATGTGTAATAGCGTATATATGTTTTACAGAGTCTATAGTACTGTATTTTTGGCGTTGTTAGCTTGTATGGGTTAATCGGTGAAGCAGAGTAACGTGGCTGTCTGCGTCTGGCCGAGTTGCTGCGCAGCTGCGCCGGCAGCAAGGCCAGGAGCAGCGCAGCTGCGCCGCTTGTCCTTTCCAGATTCCTTCCCTGCGCAGCTGCGCCGGTTTAAAGGCAGCAGGCTGCGCAGCTGCGCCGGGCACAGTGCTTGGGCAGTGAGTTTTGCTTGCTTTTACATTTTATTTTAAAGACCTTAGTTTAATTTTTCATGGATAAGGGGATATATATTTTGAATGATATAACATGTTGTTATATGATTATGATAATTTCATGTTTAGAAAATAAAAAAAAATTAAAAACCTAATATGGTATTTAAAACTATAATTGTTTAATAAGTTACTTAATTATAATTTTATTAATTATAATTAAGAGTAAATGTGTAATTTAAATTATAAATTTTGTGAAATTATAAGGTATAGAAGTTTAATTATTTTAATTTAAATTATAATTTATGTAATTATAATTTAATAAATGCATGTTTAATTGTGAAGTTTTAATTAATAATTACATAATTAATTATAAATTGTGTAATTATAATGCATGTTATAGTTTAATTAATTATTGATTATAATTGATAAATACATGATTAATTATAAATTGTGTAATTATAAATGCATGAATGTGGTTTAATTGATTTTAAATTATAAATTGTTTATAATTTAAAATGTAATGATAATTTAAGTAATTATAATTTGATTAAGTGTTTGAATTATAATTGTTTAATTATAATTGAGTTAAATACATAATTAATTTAATTATGTGAATATGTAGGTGATGTAATTAACTATGTGATGGTTGATTATTATTACTATTTAATCAGAATGTGAGTTAACCATGAGGGTTAACCACTTATGTGAATTAGTTACGTGTTAACTAATTTAGGTTATTGTGATTGAATATAGATGTGTAGGAAGTATTAAAGTACGTAAATTGTGTTAAGTAGCTTGCGCTTGAGGCAAGTCTTCTAAACCCTAAACTCGTTAATTTTACGCAAGTCTTCTAAACCCTAAACTCGTTAATTTTACACAAGTTTTCTAAACCCTAATGTTGTATTGATTTTATATGATCTCTTGAATTCATATATTCATTGTTGAGAATGTCCTTTCCATTTCAGTATTGGACAATTGTTTATTTAATTAAAATGGTCTTAACTTATTGTTCAAGTAAGATCCAGTTATTATTTTAAATGCTTTAAGTTAATTCTAAAGCATATGTTAATTCATAATTCTTTTATTTTGAATTATTGGAAGTCGATTCAACTAATCCTTAGTTGATGAACGTGAATTCTAAATTACCCTTGTAAGCTTATCCAAACCAAACTTTCTTTGGTGCGGACTTGAATTCAAATTACTGAGTTGAACAACCCTATTTACTAGGGGAGGTTACCACGCATAGCGTTAAGATGGTTGTGCACAATACATGGTACGAAGGGCTGATCCCCCTAAGTACGAGTTAAGGTCCATAGTCTTATTGACTGTAAAAGGTTTAAATAGAAATACTTATAACCTAGGACAAGAGTTCAAAGGTCTTATGACCCTCAGATAAATTCTATATCCAATTTTAATATTGATAGAGAATTATTATTCAATTCTTTATTATTAAAGCAAGCTAAGTTGTTCAGATTTTCTTAAAGATATTCTTTCATGTCTATATTATTGTTAAACTCCAGTGAGCTGTGGTTTGCTCACTCTTGCATTAAATAACAATTTCAGTTAAGGTTGATAACGCTGATGCTCCGTCTACAAGTAAGGGCAAGGGAAAGCAAAGCAAGTGAAAACTTATTTTTTTTATTTAATTGAGAATGATTGTAATAATTGAATGTTATGTTTTATTTCCGCACTTTATTATATTCATGTCAAGGTTAGAGTAACCCTGGGATTGATTTTTGAGAAGGTTGTAACCCTTGTTTTAAGGGAGATTTAGTTATTTTAATTTAAGTTGTAGTTTATTTTGCATTATTCATTGGGTAGATATATGTTATATTAGAAAGTGAACACCAAATCATGTGGAAACGAAGTTCCCGAATTTGGGGGTGTCACGGGACCAACTTCGACAAACCGACCAACTGCGAGGACATTCAACATGATCGTACAGGATGCTGTGCAGTCTCGTGATGTGGTGTCAGGTATAATTTTGATCAATAAAGTCAATGCTTATGTTTTATTTGATTCGGGTGCTACTTGTTCATTCATATCCGATGACTTTGCTAAGAACTTAGAATTGCATAAAGACGAATTAGAAATCCCTATGAACATAGAGATTGCGAACAGGGAAGTGATTCTTGTTAGGTATATACACAAGAACTGTAGAGTGGATATTAAGGGTAACGTTATGAATGTAGATCTTATCCCGATTAAACTTGGGGAATTTGATGTTATTGTGGGAATGGATTGGCTATTCAATTATGGGGCTGTAATTGATTGCCAGAAGAAATGTATTAACCTTATGACTCCGTCAAAAGTTGTGTTTTATGGCAGCAAGTTGCCTAGATAAGCGAGTTGTCTGACGATGATGCAATCTAGGATGTTATTAAGACAAGGCTGTGTGGGATATTTAGCCTACATAGTTAATAGTCGAAAAGAGAATCCAAAGTTAGAGGAAATACCAGTCGTAAGGGACTTCGTGGATATGTTTCTAGACGATCTGCCATGACTTCCACTGGATAGGGAAGTAGATTTCGTGATCGATTTGGTGCCAGGAATGGCTTTAATATCGAAAGCACCGTATCGGATGGCTCCGATAAAAATGAAGGAATTGATGGTTCAGCTACAAGAGCTACTAGACAAGAAATATATTTAACCGAGCGTATCACCGTGGGGAGCGCCGGTGTTATTTGTTCAGAAGAAGGATGGGACGATGCGGCTCTGCATCGATTATATAGAGTTGAACAAGGTTAACATTAAGAACAGGTATCTGTTACCAAGGATTGATGATCTGTTTGATCAATTAAAGGGAGCGAGATATTTCTCAAAGATAGACCTGAGAAGTGGTTATCATCAGCTGAAGGTTAGGCCAGAAGATGTCCCGAAGATAGCATTCAGGACACGATATGGTCACTACGAATTTTTGGTTATGTCATTTGGTTTAACGAATGCACATGCAGCATTTATGGGCCTAATGAATGGAGTGTTCAAGCCGTTTTTGGACAAATTCGTGGTGGTCTTTATTGACAATATATTTTTATGTTCTAAGGCCAAAGAAGAGCATGTTTAGCATTTGAAGTTGACATCGGAGGTGTTGAGAAGAGAGAAGTTGTACGCCAAATTCTCAAAATGTGAATTCTAGATTGAAACGGTGCAATTTCTCGGATATGTGATTGATAAGGATAGAGTTTTGGTGGATCTCTCCAAAGTCGAAGCAGTGATGAATTGGGATCAGGCGAAAACACCATCAGAAGTAAGAAGTTTTCTTGGATTAGCAGGTTATTACAGAAGATTTATTCAGGATTTTTCCAAGATCGCCACTTCGCTAACGAATTTGACTAGGAAAGTTGTGAAATTCGTTTGGACGGAGAAGTGCGAGGAATGTTTTCAAGAACTTGAGAAAAGATTGAGTACAACACATGTGTTGTCCCTTTCGGATGACACGGGAAACTTTATAGTATATAGTGATGCGTCGCATAAAGGGCTAGGCTGTGTGCTTATGCAAAACAGCAGAGTCATTGCGTACGCATCACAATAGTTAAAAGATTATGAGAAGGGATATCCAACCCACGATTTAGAATTAGCTACGGTGGTATTCCCCTTAAAAATTTGGAGACACTATCTCTATGGGAAAAAGTGTGAAATATATACAGATCACAAGAGTCTGAAATATATTTTTACACAGAAAGATTTGAATATGTGTCAGAGAAGATGGCTTGAGTTAATAAAGAACTATAATTTTGATATTTTATACCACCCGGGAAAAGCGAATGTTGTAGCGGACGCCTTAAGCAGAAAGGGTCGGGAGAAGTTGATGATGTTGACAGCACATGAAGAGTTGATTTTAGCCATGGAAAAGCTGGAATTGGAAGTAGGATGTCTAATGGAGATTGATGAAAAGCTGTTCTAGATCCAAGCTGGTATAACTTTATTGGATAAGATTAAGGAAGCTCAAATCCTAGATAAGGAGTGTGAAGAAGTAAAGAAAAAGATATCTGCAGGGACGGAACTTAAATTCAAGATGGACAGCGAGGGATTGTTCAGGTTTGAAAACAGAGTTTGGGTACCGTCAGTACCAAAAATCAAAGACATTCTGAGCGAGGCTCATAGTTCGAGGTATTTCATTCATCTCGAAAGTAATAAGATGTATCAGGATTTACGACAACACTTTTGGTGGCCAAATATGAAGAGGGACGTTGCCGATTGTGTTGCCAAGTGTCTGACTTGCCAAAGGGTCAAGGCAAAACATCAAAGACCAAGTGGTTTGGTACTACCTTTAGAGATCCCAGAATGGAAATGGAAACATATTACAATGGATTTTGTGGTTGGCCTTCTGACGACCCAGAAAGGCTACGACGCAGTATGGGTTATCGTTGACCGATTAACAAAATCCGCACACTTCCTTCAGATCAAAATTAGATTTAACTTAGAGCAGTTGGCGAAGTTATATGTGAAAAAAATTGTTTCAAGGCACGAAAGGACGATCCAGACATTAGAGGATATGCATGGGGACAAAGTTGAGGATGAGTACAGCTTATCACCCTCAGACTGACGGGCAAAGCGAAAGGATGATCCAGACATTAGAGGATATGCTGAGAGCATGCATTATGGATTTCAAAGGCAATTGGGATGATCATCTACCGCTGGTAGAATTTGGTTATAACAATAGTTACTACGCTAGTATTGGTATACCGCCTTACGAAGCGTTGTACGGTAGAAAGTGAAGAACACCATTGTATTGGGATGAAGTTGGTGAGAGACAATTGCTAGGACCAGAGTTGGTACAACAAATAGCAAAGATAGTTAAAATAATTCGGACAAGATTAGTAGCGGCTCAGGATAGGCAGAAGAAATACGCCGATCCACACCACAAGAATGTAGAGTTTGAATCGGGTAGCTTTGTATTTTTGAAGGTATCTTCTTGGAAGGGAATGATCAGATTTTGTAAGAAGGGAAAATTGAGCCCTAGGTTCATTGGACCCTTTTAGGTACTACGCGGAATTGGAGAAGTTGCCTATGAGGTAGCTTTACCTCCGGCATTAGAGCATATCCACAACGTCTTCCATGTGTCAGTGTTACGACCCTATAAACCCGATTACAAACATATGATAGAATATGAACCCCTACAATTTGAGAAGGATTTATCCTATGAAGAAGTTACTGTTCAAATTGTTGACAGAAAAGAACAAGTTCTCAGGAACAAAGTAATACCTTCTGTTAAGATAATTTGGAGGAACCACAACGCTGAAGAAGCTACGTGGAAACTCGAAGAGAATATGATGAAAACTTATCCCCAATTATTTTCCTGAATGGGTGAACGTGATTCTGGGGATAGAATCTTTGTAAGGGGGGGGGGGAGAATGTGATGGGACGAAATTATAAATCGAACTGTGATTCTGAGGATAGAATCCTTTTAAGGGGGAAAGATGTGACGAACGAGAATTTTGTAAAGTTATTTGAATATTTATTGAAATAAATAAATATTTTTAATGATTTAATTATTGAGTTAAATAATTAATTCATGAATTTTTTGTAGATTACTTTAATTCATGAAGTTGTGCTAGATTAATTTAATTATATGTGTTACATTAATTAAATTAATGCGTAGTAATTTAATAGTTCAAATTATATATTTAATGGAGTTTATTTGATTAAATGAATTAATTAAATAAGCATAATGTTACTTTAATTAATTAATAATTAATTAGAGAATTAATGAATTTACATAATTATAAAATAAAAATATTAATTATGTGACAATGTGAATTAATGTAAAGTTGTTATATTTTCTTGAATGGATTTAAATAAAATTTATTGGTTAATTAATAGTGTTACAATTAATTATATACTAAATTAGTTAATTAAAACAAATAGAAAAAGAAGTAGTGTGTAGCCAAACAAGGTTATTTAATACAACGGATATAATATATATGTATATCGTTGTTAGACATATTTTACTTTTTCATATTCAAAGTTAAAAAATTTGTCAGAGAAAAGTTCAGAGAGAAGAGAAGAAGATATTGAGAAGTATTGAGAAAGGAACAATTGAGAAATCAATTGTGTGGTTCTTGATTTATATTCATCTACTAAAGGGTGATCCCTCCTTTTAAAGTTTTTCAAATTAAGTTTTCTAAAGTTTTCATATACGTATTTTGAAGTTCTGTGAAAATTGGGTTTCACAATTGGGTTATGATATGGCTTTATCTATATGGGTGTGTGATTATATAGTGTTTACATTTGGTATGTATGATTTAAAAAGATCAAAAGCATACAATGAGGCCTTAATTGGTGTTTTTTTTGGAAAATCACAGAGTTTTATTTAACGTATTTACAAAACTCTCTGTTAAGAATTATTTTGGGAAATTAAAGTATGAGGTTATTATATATGTGACTGTATATGTTAGTATTATGTGTTAGATCATGTATCCATGATTTACACTGATCACACCAAGTAATTTTTTTTAATATTTGGGTTTCATAAAAGACAGAGTATTGAATGTGGGTGAATAACCCATATGGGTTAAATTAATGATTGATTCACATGTTTGTATTAAAATTAACACATGAATATGATTTTGTATGGTAAAACAAAGAGAATGAAATTGGAATGAGTGGATTTGGTGTAGTAACGAATCCGTAATGACAGATTTTATGTTTTCATTAAATTTTACAAAATTTATGAAGAACAATGAAAATTAATGTATTGATTTGTGTAATTACTTGACTTGGAATGTTAAAAACATGTTATAAGTGATATATAATGTTCCTGTGAAGTTTATACTTCATGGGTAACATTATGAATCACTAAATTGGTGTAAAATTTGGAGAAAAGGGAGAATTTCTGTCTTTGTTCACGAACTTCAGATATGGGAAATCGCAGCCGCACGGCCGCGCCGGGTACAAGGCTAAATTGCGCGCGGCCGCGCCCGTTTGAAATTTTTGAAAAAATTTGCTAAGTGTTGAATTTCGAGAAAAATGTTTTGAATCTAATAAACATGAAGACATGTTGTATATATGATAAAATGTTAATATGAGTTTAATAATTTATGTTACGTGAATAATTAATAAATTAATTACGTGACTTGAATCATTATTTGTAAAGTCTAAATAATGTGTTGTAAACATGAAGACATTGGTTTGAGTCTAATAAACATGAAGACATGCTATGTATGTGATAAGATGTTAATATAAGTTAATAATTTAAGTTATGTTATTAATTAATAAGTTAATTAATCAACGTAAATAATTATTTGAAAAACCTAATAATGAGTTCGAAGAACACAGTTGTGAACCGATAAACATATCGAACCTGTGATTAATTAATATTGTGAATGTGTTGATAGGTAAGAGTAATTAAAGAAGTGAGTATAATTGTAGCTTGTGCACGAGGCAAGTTTCTAAACCCTACTTTTAAATTGAGCAAGTTATAGACCTAAATTCTATATCGAGCAAAGTATTTATCCTTGATTATTCAAATTCAGAATTTCATATGGGATGTCATGATTCTTTTAAAAGTATTATTTCAGTATACAATACCTATTCGATTGTATACCCTAGAGAAGTTATTATTCAAATTGAACATCTTATGTTGTTGAATCCTTTAAGACTAGCGAACCCTTAATGATTCGACTAGTCCATAGTTAATGAACGTTCTAAATTCCAGAACTACTATTGAGTTATCTAAACCAAACTTTATTTGGTGCGGACTCTGATGTCAAACTGAGATGAACAACCCTATTAAAGGGAATTGATGATGCTTTAAGCGTTGAGGTAGTGTGCACAGTATCGGTACGAAGGGCTGATTTCCCTAAGTACGAGAAGTAAAGTTTATAGTCTTATGACTGTTAAATGTTAATATACTTGACAACCTAAGACTTAGTTCAAGGTCTTATTGTAATATTCCAAAATTTAAATAGGAATATTAATATAAACAGTAAATATAACTATGAATAATATCTTGTGTGATGTGTAGTTAATATTATTATTGGAATATATATATAATTATATATCAACACATAAGATATAACTATGTACAGATATATGGAAAGATTTATAGGTAAACCCAATTCATAGTTTATTTAATTAAGGAATTCTAACCTTAATTATTATAATTGGAATTATAGCATAATACATTGATAATGTTATATATTATGATGAATACATACATATATTAATTTAATATGATGTATTATATAATTAATTGGAAAATATTGTAAGGAAACCCTAATTAGGGATTAGAAAACCCTAACCCTAATTATAAAACCCTAATCTTAATTAAAAACCCTAATTCTAAACTGATAAACCCTACTTGTTCATTATTGATTTAAATTTTCTAAAAATAATATGAAATGACTAAATTACTCTTGGTTTTAATTGGAAAATTACCAAACTACCCTTAGTGTATGCGAAAAGACCAAAATGCCCTTATTTTGTTATCTTATTAAACATGATAGGAACAAATCTTTTACTTGTAAGCAAAAGATTTGTCCCATGGCTCTACAACCTCTTAGCATGACAACACACCCTAACACATTAATTATCTAGGCTTAGTTGTCAAAATAAGAAGGAAAACTTAAGTTAACCCCACTTGAACTTTGGATATAAAGATAAGTGTTAGTTCTTTAAACCCACGAATTTTACACCAAATATACATCATATATTAGTCCAGAAACCACACTTAACAAGCCAAGATCAGACTCAGAAAAAGGAGAAAAGAAAAAAGTGATCAAAAAGGGTAAAAACCTAACCTTAACTTAATTTCTGATTTTTGAAGTTTTAATTGTTGTTGTTATTGTTTAGATATGTTCATTAGTAAGTTATTAAGTGATCTGGGTTGCTAAAACACGAATCCATAACATTTAAAAGCATCAAAATGAAGTTTTAAGCAAAACTATCAAAGTTTTAAAACAGGGTCTGACAACGAATGTCAGCCCTCTTATCTGGGTTGTTAACCGTTTGTTGTTTAGATGTTATGAAAGTTGTTAGTTGTACTATGTAGTGTTGTTAGCAACCTAGAAGTGATAGACTGACAATCGGAACATAGGATTAGGAGTTATAAGCCGTCAAAGGTCGTTGACCGAGCATGAGCGGCTGCTTTCTGGGTAACCCAAAAAGCTTAAGAACACGATCTGACAGGTGGTTTGACCGCCTAGATCTTTTTCTTGTCAGTCTGGTTGGGTGTTGGATGTTAATTTGATTGTACCTTAACATGAGTACTACATAACTAGAGCACTGTCAAGCCCTAAGAAGTCACTGGCCGGAAAATAGAAACGGTCAAAACACGTTGACCGTCCAGGTTCGATTTCTGGGTAACCTAGAAATTTCAAGCAACGGTCTGACAGGTTGTTTAAGAGCTTGGATCTTGTTACCTATTGAGAGATAGACTCTGTGACTGCTCAAACCATGTACCCTTGTAGTTAGTCTATAAAGCCCGACGACTAGATCACCAAAATATTAACCGGCCGGCAAGATATAAGACCCTAAAGGTCGTTGACCAGCATTGACTGAACCTTTCTAGGCAGCCCAGAAAGGAAGAACAGCTTCAGGGTAGTTGGTTTGAACGATTGTGTAAACTTATAGAGATATTTTTAAGTAGTGAATTAACCATGGACGTGTACTACTACATCAGTACTACAACTTCATCAAATTAGATTACCTAGAAACTAAGTTAATTGCCAGAAAAATTGAGTCAAACCGAGCTCTAGGCTGTTGACCAACGTGTTCTTGGCTGAGCCAAGAACACCTATAGCCACACTTCTGTCGCTAAACGTCTTTAGCGACAGGCAATATTTGAAAATTAATTTTATTAATTAAAATAAATATAAAAAAATATTAAAAAAATTCTAAAAAATCATTTTTAATTATAATAAATAATTTAAAATATTTTGACATAAAATTTTATTAATATTTAATATATTTAAATATTAATAATAATAAGAGTAATTAATAATAAATTACTTAAAAATAAGATTAATGATTTAAAAATAAATTTAAATAATAATAATTTATTTAAAAATGATAATAATGATTTAAAAATCATTATTAAATAAAATAAATTATTTAAACATAATATGGATGAATTAAAAATTATTTTAAAGGGTTAATTAAATATTTAAAAATAATATTATTAACTTAAAAATTATTTTAAATGATATTAAATCATTTAAAAATTATTGTGAGCATTTGGAAATTTTAATAAATAATATCTAAAGCATATAAATAAGATATTAAAACTTTTCAATAAAATTATTGAAAAACTAATTCGATAATTGTTCCATAAAGCTGTAAAGTACCGAACGGACGCCAAAATCAACCCAGACACTAGTATTTTAATTAGAAATTAATTACTATTATTTCTAATGACTGTTATAATTTATATAGGTGGTGAATATACTTTCAAATAACCTAAGTAGCAGATCGTGATAAAAAGGCAAGTTTTTCTACCTTCATTTAATTTTAATATTACAAGTAAGTCCTGTAATTTGATATACGAAATTGTTATAACCATTATTCGTGATATTCGTGAAATCTGTGCTTTAAAGAAGGTTATGACTTATTGTTCAAGCATAACCAAGACATATGAACTGTTACTTGCGTAAATTATTTTGATTTGATATCAAAGCATAGACAATGGTGAAACCAATATTGTCTGGTACAAATATATATACTGATACTATCAATGACCGACATGTTTACATTGAGCGGGTGGTTATTAATGACCGGCAGTTTTACACTGACCGGGTGGTTGTATAGGATGATATGCATACTCCTAGATGGTGTGGTTGGCCAAATCAACCCGGGTTGCTAAGTCTACACGACTGACAGACGCTCGTAATATGTAGGGTTTGGCAGATCAAACCTCAGTATATATATGTGAAAAATACTATAAACTTTATGTTCCTTCATTTCAGATATTGTGTGAGTATAAACTGTGATTGTTTAAAATTTGCTGAGCATTTTAAAGCTCATCCTTGCAAATATTCTTTTCCTTTGCAGCTGCATTGAATATTCTGAAAAATTCAGGAAATAATACTTGTGGGTAGAAGTTTGTGGTTAAGAACGAATGTTTATTATAATACAAAGGGTGTAATTCAGCATAACTTTGATGTAATAATTAAATGTTATGTAGACAAATATTAGTATGAGATTAAGTTATTAGTTGCATGATGTTACTTTGTTCATGTTAAATAATATCAAGTACAATATCTATATGAACTATACATCTGAATGAGAGTATTGAATGATCTTGGGAGTTCTGTAAGCAGTGAGGTCGCTCCTCACTTTCAAGAACAATCTTATCATTTGTACTATGAATGTCAGATAGATAGGAATTATTGATATACAGGGAAAATATCTGTAAGATTATAAATCTATACATCCAAGTGAGGGTATCCAGACACGGAAATTGTTCTGACGAGAACTTTAACGGATTGAGATACTGTGAATTTTGGATTTATAGAAGTTATTGTCTTATATAATATTTTCGTGAGCACCGAATCTGCTACAGGAAATGTAGAGATTTTGGGGCGTTAGAAATTTGGTATCAGAGCCTTAGGTTAGAAACCTTAGGAGAAAACCCTTAGGCTATAACCTCGAAAGAATTTAGTTAATAAAGGAGATGAGCTCAAATAGAGTTATTTCGAGAGAGGGAAAGTTGTTAAGACCGTTAATAGGTAAGAATACTAATAAAGTATTAAGCTATGATTTTTTTTATACTAATCGAGTTTATAAATCTGATTGTAGGATGTTAGAGGATCGTCAATTGATCATAGCAGAGCCAGTAATTGATGCAGTGCCGTTGGAAGTAGTACTCCCTATCCATACTTGGATAGAATGGCCTTCAGAATCTAGGGTCGCTCAGGAAATTGAGTATATGGAGAAAAAGTTGAAGAAGTATGGGAAGATGGTAGAAAAGCTAAAAAGGAGGATAGCAAGAAAGAAAAAAGAACTTTAGACTAAGGGAAAAAAAATTATATCTATAATATAGCTAGTGATAGGGATAAATCGCTAGTCGGATAGGCTATGTAGTTTACTTTCTATTGTGTGTATAACTAGTGATCTAAAATGAGTCACTACATATGTATATATAGGTTTGCCATGTGAAATACAAATTTCTGTTTATCAAATTGGGATGTTTAATTATTAATCGGTATTCATACTTATCTATTTGTTATAATTAGATAAATGGCACCAAGAAGAAGACTTCGGGGGGAAATTGAGGAGGAACAGGAAGAGGCAAATCCTACACAAACCCTGGTAAATATTCTGGTAGGAGCTTTACAAGGAAGACAAGCTAATGCGATACCAGCTGCACCCAATAACCCAACCACAACTCAGTTTAAAGACTTTAAATTAGTGGGACCACCGGAGTTCAGAGGAACTAATGAACATATAAAAGCTCAAACTTGGGTTATTAAGATGGAAAAGATGTTTAAAGTAACTAAGGTGAATGATGATCAAAAAGTAGATTTTGCTACTTTCTTTTTGAAGGATGAAGCTAACCACTAGTAGGAAGCAAACAAAGGGAGAGCTGGAGAAGGTGCCACTAATTGGGACAAATTCAAGGAGTTTTCTTTCCCAATTATTTTCCAACTTCAATGCAAGATCGTATGGAGGTTCAATTCCTAGAATTGAAACAAGGAGAGATGACCGTTACACAATACGCAGCCAAATTCAACGAGTTAGCTAGGTTTGCATCACATCAGGTAGATACTGAGGCGAGAAAGACAAGAAGGTTTGAAGGGGGACTGAAACCCCAAATTAGAAGTAGAATATCGGCATTTCAGGTGAAGACATTTGCGGAGATCCTGGAGAAGGCTATTATAACAGATAAAGAAGGAGAAGCTTTATTGTAATTTATTAAGGAGAAGAGGGTGATTACTGGAAAAGGAAACACGAGTGGGGGCAACAACAACAACAACAAGAGAAGGTGGGAGGTAGCTTTTCCAAACAACCCTGGAAAAGGAGGTTATAATCCTAACAATAATGCCAACAAAGGAGGTAATAATAATAACAATCAAAGATTTGAGCGCTGTCAGACATGTGGAAAGAATCACAAAGGGGAATGTTATTTTAAAGGGACGATCTGTTATACCTGCGGAGAAGACGGGCATTATTCCAACTGGTGTCCCAAAAAGAAGGAGAAGGGCAAGAATATCAAATATTTCAATTGTGGGGAAGAGGGTCATGTGTCAAGATTCTGTCCAAAACCTAAGAAGGTGAAAATGGGAGGAGGTCAAAATTCTAACAATAAACAAGGAGCAGCGACTGCAGGAGTTACTCAGAATCGTCCGAATGCACGAACTTTCAACATGACAGTGAGGGACGTTGTGTCGGCACAAGATGTGGTAACATGTATCATACCAATTGATGTTGTAAATGCTTATGTGTTATTCGATTCTAGTACTTCTTGTTCGTTTGCATCTGTGGATTTTGTTAAAAGATTAAAAATACCATGTGAGGATCTAGATGTACCTTTTAATGTAGAAATTTCTAACAAAAAGATAATCCCTGTTCATACAGTACATAAGAATTGTAGTGTAGCAATTCAGGGGCATACATTACCGGTAAACCTTATACCTATACAACTAGGGGAGTTTGATGTAATATTGGGAATGGATTGGTTGGGTAGGCATAAGGCAGTAATTGATTGCAAACGGAAATAAGTAAGTTTAAGAATACCCTTGAAAACAAAGGTAGTGTTTAAAGGAAGTTGTTCACCAAAGCAAGTCCGATGTTTAACTGTTATGCAAGCTAAGAGATTGCTTCGGAAGGGTGGTACAGGGTATTTAGCCTATGTGGTGGATACAAGGAAATAATGGGGAAAGTTAGACCAAATACCTATAGTAGATGAGTTTTCGGATGTGTTTCCAAGTGATCTACCTGGTCTTCCACCTGACATGGAGATTGAATTTGTGATTGACCTTGCACTAGGAACAACACCAGTTTCAAAGGCACCATATAGAATGGCACCCGTAGAGTTGAAGGATTTGCATGTTCAGTTACAAGAATTTTTAGATAAGAAGTACATACAACCTAGTGTTTCACCATGGGGAGCACCTGTGTTGTTTGTAAAGAAGAAGGATGGGACGTTAAGATTGTGTATAGATTATCGAGAGTTAAATAAGTTGACAATCAAGAATAAGTACCCTTTACCAAGGATTGATGATTTGTTTGATCAGTTAAAAGGAGCGGAGCATTTTTCAAAAATTGATCTACGATCGGTTTATCATAAACTAAAGGTGAGAAGAGAAGATGTACCAAAGACCGCCTTTAGGACCCGATATGGACATTATGAGTTTCTTGTGATGTGTTTTGGGTTAACAAATGCAGCAGCAGCTTTTATGGACTTAATGAATTGAGTGTTTCAGTCATGCTTGGAGAAATTTATGGTGGTGTTTATTGATGATATCTTAATATACTCTAATACACGGGAGGAACATGCCGAACATTTGAGGGTGGTATTAAAGATATTAAGAAAGGAACAACTTTACGCAAAATTTTCCAAGTGTGAGTTTTGGTTGGAGGAAGTTCAATTTCTAGGGCATGCAATTAATAAGAATGGGGTAGCAGTGGATCCAACAAAGATAGAAACAATCATGAATTGGGATCAACCAACAACACCAACAGAAGTTCGCAGTTTTCTTGGATTGGCAGGGTACTAGCGTCGTTTTATAAAAGATTTTTCCAAAATAGCAACCCTGCTAACCAATTTAACTCGAAAGGCTGTGAAGTATAATTGGACGAACAAATGTGAAGAATGTTTTCAAGAATTGAAGAAACTGCTGAGTAGGGCACCATTATTATCATTACCAGATGAAACTGGGGGTCTTGTAGTTTATAGTAACGCTTCACACAGGGGTTTAGGATGTGTGTTAATGCAACATGGGAAGTTGATCGCCTATGTTTCGCGACAACTTAAAGATTATTAGAAAAGGTATCCTCCTCACGATTTGGAGTTAGCCGCGGTAGTTTTTGCTTTGAAGATATGGAGGCATTATTTGTATGTGGGAAAGTGTGAAATATACACATATCATAAAAGTCTGAAGTATATTTTTACACAGAAGGAGTTGAATATGAGGCAGAGGAGATGGTTAGAGTTAATCAATGACTTTGATTGTGAGATCCTATATCATCCGGGTAAAGCTAATGTAGTTGCAGATGCATTGAGCCGGAAGAATCAAGAAAGATTGAATACCATTACAAACAATGAGGCACTGATAAAAGAATTTGAAAAACTCGAGATTGAAGTAAGAGCTCCAGCTAACTCTAATCAGAAGTTATATGTGATAGAAACAGCCTTAACCTTATTGGATAAAATCAAAGAGATGCAGGAGAAGGATGCAGCATGTCAGAAATGTAAAGCCGAGATAACTCATGAGAAGAATCATGATATTGAAGAAGCTACATGGGAATTGGAGGATAAGATGCGAGAAGACTTTCTGCATTTGTTTTCATAAGCTGTAATTTCAATTTCGGAACGAAATTCTTATAAGAGGGGGTGATTGTAATATTCCAAAATTTAAATAGGAATATTAATATAAACAGTAAATATAACTATGAATAATATCTTATGTGATCTGTAGTTAATATTATTATTAGAATATATATATATATATATAATTATATATCAACACATAAGATATAACTATATACAAATATATGGAAAGTTTTATAGGTAAACCCAATTCATAGTTTATTTAATTAAGGAATTCTAACCCTAATTATTATAATGGGAATTATAGCATAATACATTGATAATGTTATATATTATGATGAATATATACATATATTAATTTAATATGATGTATTAAATAATTAATTAGAAAAGATTGTAAGGAAACCCTAATTAGGGATTAAAAAACCCTAACCCTAATTATAAAACCCTAATCTTAATTAAAAACCCTAATTCTGAACTGATAAACCCTACTTGTTCATTATTGATTTAAATTTTCTAAGAATAATATGAAATGACTAAATTACTCTTGGTTTTAATAGGAAAATTACCAAACTACCCTTAGTGTATGTGAAAAGACCAAAATGCCCTTATTTCGTTCTCTTATTAAACAAGATAGGAACAAATCTTTTGCTTGCAAGCAAAAGATTTGTCTCATGGCTCTACAACCTCTTAGCATGACAACACACCCTAACGCATTAATTATCTAGGCTTAGTTGTCAAAATAAGAAGGAAAACTTAAGTTAACCCCAGTTGAACTTTGGACATAAAGATAAGTGTTAGTTCTTTAAACCCACGAATTTTACACCAAATATACATCATATATTAGTCCAGAAACCACACTTAACAAGCCAAGATCAGACTCAGAAAGGAGAAAAGAAAAAAGTGATCAAAAAGGATAAAAACCTAACCTTAACTTAATTTCTGATTTTTGAAGTTTTAATTGTTGTTGTTATTGTTTAGATATGTTCATTAGTAAGTTATTAAGTGATCTGGGTTGGTAAAACACGTATCCATAACATTTAAAAGCATCAAAATGGAGTTTTAAGCAAAAATGACAAAGTTGAAAAACAAGGTCTAACAACTAATGTCAGCCCTCTTATCTCGTTAACCGTTTGTTGTTTAGATGTTATGAAAGTTGTTAGTTGTACTATATAGTGTTGTTAGCAGCCTAGAAGTGATAGACTGACAATCGGAACATAGGATTAGGAGTTATAAGCCGTAAAAGGTCGTTGACCGAGCATGACAGGCTGCTTTCTGGGTAACCCGGAAAGCTTAAAAACACGATCTGACAGGTGGTTTGACCGCCTAGATCGTTTTCTTGTCAGTCTGGTTAGGTGTTGGATGTTAATTTGATTGTACCTTGACATGAGTACTACATAACTAGAGCACTATCAAGCCCTAAGAAGTCACTGGCCGGAAAATAGAAACGGTCAAAACACGTTGACCATCCAGGTTCGATTTCTGGGTAACCCAGAAATTTCAAGCAACGGTCTGACAGGTTGTTTAAGAGCTTGGATCTTGTTACCTGTTGAGAGATAGACTCTGTGACTGCTCAAACCATGTACCCTTGTAGTTTGTCTATAGAGCCCGACGACTAGAACACAAAAATATTAACCGGCCGGCAAGATATAAGACCCTAAAGGCCGTTGACGGGCATTGACTGATCCTTTATGGGCAGCCCATAAAGGAAGAACAACTTCAGGGTAATTGGTTTGACCGATTGTGTAAACTTATAGAGATATTTTTAAGTACTGAATTAACCATGGACGTGTACTACTACATCAGTACTACAACTTCATCAAATTAGATTACCTAGAAACTAAGTTAATTGCCAGAAAAATTGAGTCAAACCGAGCTCTAGGCCGTTGACCAACGTGTTCTTGGCTCGCCAAGAACACCTATAGCCACACTTCTGTCGCTAAAGGTCTTTAGCGACAAGCAATATTTGAAAATTAATTTTATTAATTAAAATAAATAGAAATAAAATAAATATAAAAAAATTCTGAAAAATCATTTTTAATTATAATAAATAATTTTTAATATTTTGACATAAAATTTTATTAATATTTAATATATTTAAATATTAATAATAATAAGAGTAATTAATAATAAATTACTTAAATAAGATTAATGATTTAAAAATAATTTTAAATAATAATAATTTATTTAAAAATGATAATAATGATTTAAAAATAATTATTAAATAAAATAAATTATTTAAACATAATATGGATGAATTAAAAATTATTTTAAAGGGTTAATTAAATATTTAAAAATAATAATATTAACTTAAAAATTATTTTAAATGCTATTAAATCATTTAAAAAATATTTTGAGCATTTGGAAATTTTAATAAATAATATCTAAAGCATATAAATAAGATATTAAAACTTTTCAATAAAATTATTGAAAAACTAATTCGATAAATGTTCCATAAAGCTGTAAAGTACCGAACGGACTCCAAGATCAACCCAGACACTAGTATTTTAATTAGAAATTAATTACTATTATATCTAATGACTGTTATAATATATATAGGTGGTGAATATACTTTCAAATAACCTAAGTAGCAGACCGTGATAAAAAGGCAAGTTTTTCTAACTTCATTTAATTTTAATATTAAATGTAAGTCCTGTAATTTGATATACAAAATTGTTATAACCATTATTCGTGAAATCTGTGCTTTAAAGAAGGTTATGACTTATTGTTCAAGCATAACCAAGACATATGAACTGTTACTTGAGTAAATTATTTTGATTTGATATCAAAGCATAGACTGTGGTGAAACCTATATTATCTGGTACAAATATATATACTAATACTATCAATGACCGGCATGTTTACATTGAGCGGGTGGTTATTAATGACCGGTAGTTTTACACTGACCGGGTGGTTGTATAGGATGATATGCATACTCCTAGATGGTGTGGTTGGCCAAATCAACCCGGGTTGCTAAATCTACACGACTGACAGACGCTCGTAATATGTAGGGTTTGGCAGATCAAACCTCAGTATATATATGTGAAAAATACTATGAACTTTACGTTCCTTCATTTCAGATATTGTGTGAGTATAAACTGTAATTGTTTAAAATTTGCTGAGCATTTTAAAGCTCATCCTTGCAAATATCCTTTTCCTTTGCAGCTGCATTGAATATTCTGAAAAATTCAGGAAATAATACTTGTGGGTAGAAGTCTGTGGTTAAGAACGAATGTTTATTATAATACAAAGGGTGTAATTCAGCATAACTTTGATGTAATAATTAAATGTTATGTAGATAAATATTAGTATGAGATTAAGTTATTAGTTGCATGATGTTACTTTGTTCATGTTAAATAATATCAAGTACAATATCTATATGAATTATACATCTGAATGAGTGTATTGAATGATCTTGGGAGTTCTGTAAGCAGTGAGGTCGCTCCTCACTTCCAAGAACAATCATATCATTTGTACTGTGAATGTCAGATAGATAGGAATTATTGATATGCAGGGAAAATATCTGTAAGATTATAAATCTATACATCCAAGTGAGGGTATCCAAACACGGAAATTGTTTTGACGAGAACTTTAACGGATTGAGATACTGTGAATTTTGGATTTATAGAAGTTATTATCTTATAGAATGTTTTCGTGAACACCGAATCTGTTACAGGAAATGTAGAGATTTTGGGGTGTCACACTTATGACCCTCAGAAGTAATTTGATTCTCAATTAATTATTCTTGATTCTCAATTAATTATTCTTGATTCAAAAGTTGAGCTTTCTGTTATTCAGATTTCTTTGATTTCACTCGCATGTTATTATTGTCATATTTTTATACTTGCGGGCATTTGTGCTCACTTTTACATAATAATAATGCAGCTAAGAACGAACGATGTGATGAGCCTTCTAGTAGCAAGGGCAAGGGAAAAGCTAACAAGTGTTGAAGACTTGTATTGATATTAAGAATTTTAAAGTTCAGGATTTATGTGTGATAACTTAAGACTTATTTATTTACGTTTTCATAATAGAGATTTAAGGTTAAGTATGACCTAGGATTTATTATGTATTATTATTTCAGATGATGTAAGATGATGGATTATTTATCTAATAAATGAATTTCTATTATTATGGGTAGATAGTTGTATGATATTTAAATAGTGAACACCAAATCCTGTGGAAATTAAGATACCAGATTTGGGGGTGTCACAAGTTGGTATCAAAGCCGTAGGTTATGAACCTTAGGTGGGGGAAAACTTTAGGCTTGTAGCCTTCGAGAACATAGAAATGATAACTCTTGTTGAGTTTTAAGAAAGATAATAAAATTACCTTATGTGTTATGTGTTTATAATTATATACTTGCTCGAGTATCGATTAATATCACTTAGTAACTAAGACTTAAAACTTATATTATCAGGATGTCAAATACTGGAGGAGCTAGTCAGCCCAGGGATATTGTACCCCTAGAGACTAGAGATGAGGAGTCCCAAGACATACATACAGTCTGGGAGTAGTTAGTACAGCCAGAGCCATCTCCGTTGAACACAATCATTGGTCGGGAGCATGAACCAGAGATTAACTCAGAGGAGGACCTTGAGGAGTTTGATATCCCTGCTGAGGCAGCCGAGGAGGAGGAGGAGGAGGAAGACCTTAGGGAGTTCCCACCGAACTCTATCAGTGCTGATATGTACGATTTATTGTATGATCGCAATATAGAGTTATGAGATACGAGTCAGGAGTTGAGGGAGCAGACAGCCACTCAACAGTCTACCATCGAGCAGAAGGATGGTGAGGTTAAGACACTCCACAACCGTCTTGGACATGTGGAGTGGGATTTGATTCATGAGAGGGGCTAAAGTGAGCAAAAGTCAGAGGAGATAGAAAGGTTGAAGAATGAGATAAAAGAGAAATCAGAAAGACTCGCCATAATAGAAGAAGCTTGGGTGAGCAATGCACGACGTGCAGATCTGGCAGAGGATGAAGCGCATGCAAAGAAAGCTAAGGTTGCAGAGACATGCTACACATTTTTGAGGGCCATTGATGAGGCCCAGGACCAAGTTATGAAATACCCAATTCAGTTCGAGGGACTGCCTGTGTATATGTTAGATCGCAGGACTATGTCCCGCATCATGGCAGAGGAGCGTAGCGAAGCTGTCTGACGTCTTAGCATGCCGTGATAGGACAGTATGATTATGTGAATGCTTAATTGATAGTTAATAATGTAAATTCTGATCTGTTTATAAACAAAGGAATATTCTGATGAATTTAATCCTGTAGATACTTTATCTCGGGATAGTGATGTAAGTGGCAGAAATGCTATCGTACTATGTTAAAAGCTTTTGATTTTAATAATATATCAAAGTTATTTGAGATGATATGAGTTAAAGTGATAATAAAGATCTAACAAGCGTATATTTTAACAGAAATATGCCGCCAAGAAAGAGACAAAGTCATTGACAAGCCCAAGAAGGGTCAACGAATAACAATAACAACAATGATGCCAATGCGAACCCCGTTCAGCAGTTGGTGAATATGTTAGCTGGAGCGATGAATAATCATCCTCAAGCTCCACCGAACACATCATTTAAAGATTTTAAGGTAGTGGGACCGCCGGAGTTTAAAGGCTCCACAAACCTGGTAGACACTCAGACATGGGTTATGGAGATAGAGAAAGTTTTTGAGGTTTTCCGAGTTAGGGAGGACCAAAAGACCGCCTACGCAACATTCATGTTAAAAGCAAAAGCCAGCTACTGGTAGCAGGCAAATAAGGTCAGGGCAGGAGATGGTGTAATAACCTGGGAAAGGTTTAAGGAAATGTTTTTCGAGATGTACTTCCCGATAAGCTTCCAAAATCAAATGGAGGTGCAGTTTCTGGAGTTAAAACAGGGAAATATGTCTGTGCCCGACTGCGCGACAAAGTTTAACGAATTGGCTAGGTTTGCCCAATATTAGGTGCATACTGACGAAAGAAAGGCTAGGCGATTTGAGCAGGGATTGAAACCCTGGTTGTATAGCAAAGTGTCAATGTTTCAATTGAACACTTTTGCTGGAGTTCTGGAGAAGGCCATTCTCGCTGAAGGTGGAAGCAAAGCATTGACCAAGTACAATCATGATCAGAAGAAGAAGAAGAATGAAAGTGAAGGAAATAATAAGGCTAGTGACAGTAACACGGGAGGAAGCAATAATCATAAACGAAGGTGGAATGACAACCCTGTCTGTAAATCAGCAAGGGAGTCAGAAGAAAAGGATAGAACCATGCCCAATCTGTGAAAAGACTCACTTGGGAGTCTGCATGAAAGGGAAAAGAATTTGCTATAATTGTGGTCAGGAAGGCCACATAGCACCTAACTGCCCTAACCCTAAGAGGGGCGCCTGCTATACATGTGGGTCAAAGGATCACTTGGCTAGAGACTGTCCCAAGAAGGCATCTTGAGGGACAGGGTCAGGTGGAAACAAGGGAAATAACAGTTGAAATCCTCTTACCATTACCGGACCGACTTTGACAAATCGACCAACTGCGAGGACGTTCAACATGACCGTACAAGATGCTGTGCAGTCTCGTGATGTGGTGTCAGGTATCATTCTGATCAATAAAGTCAATGATTATATTTTATTTGATTCGGGTGCTACTTGTTCATTTATATCCGATGACTTTGCTAAGAACTTAGAATTGCATAAAGACAAATTAGAAATCCCTATGAACATAGAGATTGCGAACAGGAAAGTGATTCCTGTTAGGTATATACACAAGAACTGTAGAGTGGATATTAAGTGTAACGTTATGAATGTAGATCTTATCCCGATTAAACTTGGGGAATTTGACGTTATTCTGGGAATGGATTGGCTATTCAATTATGGGGTTGTAATTGATTGCCAGAAGAAATATATTGACCTTATGACTCCGTCAAAGGTTGTATTTTATGGTAGTAAGTCTCCTAGATTAGCGAGTTATCTGACGATGATGCAAGCCAGGGAGTTATTAAGATAAGGTTGCATGGGATATTTAGCCTACATAGTTGATAGTCGAAAAGAGAATCCAAAGTTAGAGGAAATACCAGTCGTAAGGGAGTTTATGGATGTGTTTTTAGACGATCTGCCAGGACTTCTGCCTGATAGGGAAGTAGATTTCGTGATCGATTTGGTGCCAGGAACGGCTCCAATATCAAAAGCACCATACCGAATGGCTCCAGTAGAAATGAAGGAATTGATGGTTCAACTGCAAGAGCTACTGGACAAGAAATATATTTAACCGAGCGTATCACCGTGGGGAGTGCCGGTGTTATTTGTTAAGAAGAAGGATGGGACGATGCGGCTCTGCATCGACTATAGAGAGTTGAACAAGGTTACCATTAAGAACAGGTATCCGTTACCAAGGATTGATGATCTGTTTGATTAATTAAAGGAAGCGAGATATTTCTTAAAGATAGACCTGAGAAGTGGTTATCATCAGCTGAAGGTTAGGCCAAAAGATGTCCCAAAGACAGCATTCAGGACACGATATGGTCACTATAAATTTTTGGTTATGTCATTTGGTCTAGCGAATGCGCCTACAACATTTATGGGCCTAATGAATGGAGTGTTCAAGCCGTTTTTGGACAAATTTGTGGTGGTCTTTATTGACGATATATTGGTATGTTCTAAGACCAAAAAAAAGCATGTTGAGCATTTGAAGTTGACATTGGAGGTGTTGAGAAGAGAGAAGTTGTACGCCAAATTCTCAAAATGTGAATTCTGGATTGAAAGGGTGCAATTTCTCAGACATGTGATTGATAAGGACGGAATTTCTGTGGATCCCTCCAAAGTCGAAGCAGTGATGAATTGGGATCAGGCGAAAACACCATCAGAAGTAAGAAGTTTTCTTGGATTAGCAGGTTATTACAGAAGATTTATTCAAGATTTTTCCAAGATCGCCACTCCGCTAACGAATTTGACTAAGAAAGTTGTGAAATTCGTTTGGACAGAAAAGTGCGAGGAAAGATTTCAAGAACTTAAGAAAAGATTTAGTACAACACCTGTGTTGTCCCTTCTAGATGACATAGGAAACTTTGTATTATATAGTGATGCGTCGCATAAAGGGCTAGGCTGTGTGCTTATGCAAAATGGGAGAGTCATTGCGTACGCATCACGATAGTTTAAAGATTATGAGAAGGGATATCCAACCCACAATTTAGAATTAGCTGCGGTGGTATTCGCCTTAAAAATTTGGAGACACTATCTCTATGGAAAAAAGTGTAAAATATATACAGACCACAAGAGTCTGAAATATATTTTTACACAGAAAGATTTGAATATGCGTCAGAGAAGATGGCTGGAGTTAATAAAGGACAATGTGACGCCCCCAAATTCCAGGACCGTCACGGGGTCGCTCGAATTCGGTTCGTCACGTGCTCATGGTAATACATCACAATAATAATACGACTAAATGTCGTATCGCACAGCGGAATAATATACAACTAATACCGAATAAATTATATTTAAATAATATAATTATTCACGTCCCAAGGTCTCGTAACTTAAACAGTGATTACATAGCTTAGACATATCTTAAGCAATAATAACCTTAACTAGTACATAATATCATAAGTTCTTTATTACAATCATAAAGTCCTACATAAACAAAGCTACTCAGTAGCCTTTCCCTTGCCCTTGTCGGTACTCTAGGGTCTGCACTGCTCTGCCTTAACTGAAATGTTTTAGGGAAAGCAAGAATGAGCATAAATTGCCCAGCAAGTAATATACAATAAGGGTGAGTAATATAATTCCTAAAGTACCCTATGTTATGCATAACACTCAATCATACTAATGTGCGCGCGTCTGTTCCCCGACAGTTATATTTTGTTCTTCTAAGTCAAATACAAGATCCTGCACCAATCAATTAGTTTGGGTCACTTTTCAATAATATAAGTCTAGCCGAATCAAATGGCATAGACACTTTAACAATATTCAAGAACTATACCAAGTTCAACATGAATAATAGCTTTAATGAAATAAGAGTTCAAGTATGCTAATTCAATTCAAACGATTAAGTAAAGAAACTAGTTCGCAATATACAAGGATAGAATATTTGCACCGTAAAAGAGTGCAAGTTAGGAAACTTGCATCCAAAGAGATAAGGTTTAGATACTTGCACTATAAATGAGTGTAAGTAAGGAAACTTGCACTTTAAAAGAGTGTAAGTTAGAGAACTTGCCTTTAGCGTAGTTTATCCACGAAAAGAAAATCAACACTTTCGAATTCCTATCGTAATACAGTTACGTATATATATGATATTCATTAGTCATATAATTTAACTTCATATTTTATCTTCGAATATACGATCAACACACAAGCTAAGTTTTAACCTAGCTACACAGTTATTTAGTATCTAATTTCTATCCTTAACTTTCTCTTTTCTCAAGTTGATCATATTCATACATCATTACTATTATGTGAGACTACCACAATTAGCAAACATACTCGCATATTATTAATATCACATAAGACCACAATCAATACTAAATATATTTCATTTGAGCAAGTTATGGCATTCCCATAAGTTAACCGTCAAAATCGGGTTCAAGTAACATCGTAGCATATAATCATTTTTGAGTTCATTGTCACAAATTTTAACTTACATTTTACATGGTATTAAGGGATAGAAAAACCATGTGGTTATCATGCTTTATAACTCGGCTATATGTTTACATAGATGTCACATAATCTAGTAATACACATGCTTATAGTGTTCACATTATTTATTCATAACTAGTATTGTTTAGTACTTGGGAGCATGCTTTAAACTCATGTTATCATTATGTCTACCACATACGAATCATGTTTAGAGGCATATCAAACCCGACCATGCCATCTTAACCCTTTAGAATCTAGATACTCACGTGATGTAACTATCTTTTTGAAAACATGTTCAAGGTTTACGTTTCAAACTTACACTTTTACTAGTAAGGTTTACTAATAAGTCATAGCGTGTCCATGTTACATTATTAAACACGTATACACAAGTCATCATGTCCTTCATGCATTTCTAAACCATAATAACATGTTCAAAGTCCGAATATAATTATAGCACATCTAAATCCCCTTTTCATAATCTCTAAGTTCCTTTTAAAATTCTAAGTTCACTTAGCGAGGTTCACATAATCACATTTCGTTACGGAGCTTATATACATGAGTTAACATGCATCTCATGTGTTTCTAGGTCATACTAATGTGCCTCAAAAGTCAGGACCTAACTATGGTACTTATATATCAAAGTCCATTCTTAAAGCTTCTAAGTTCACTTCGGACACCAAACGCTTTTTGTTAACCATGTATGTTAATATACTAATTCACGCTTACATTGCCTCATTATATTTATAAATATGTATATGTTACACAAGTTAGTATGCTTGTTTAAACCAAACCACATAATATATACACAACAGAAATCAAGTAGGAGGCAAGGAACTGCTGCAGGCTGCTGGCGCAGCTGCGCAGCTGCCCAGTGTAAAACTGGCGTAGCTGCGCCGGCTCCCAGCAAGCGGCAGACAGTTCCAGAAAATGGCAGTTTCAAAACCCAAACACAGAAATTTGAAACGAATTCGATTTCTAATTAACCACATTGCTTCCTTATCACATTATAAGACTATATAACCACTAAATAATCATTCTAACAACCAATTGTCATCAAATTCCACAAAATCAAACATTTAAGTTTTGACAGAAAAATGAAAACAAGAATGGAGAACAACTACATTCCAATCCCAACATCATAAGTCCATGTAACTACTAAGCAAGCTTTGTATAAATCAATTAGCATGCATAGCATCCATAACCAAAAATTAAGAAATCTCAGAAATTTTTGCAGAAACAGAAATTGGGAATGAAGAACAAGGAATGTATATTATACCTCTGTAAATGATTGAACTTGCTGCTATTCAATTCTTACAACTCTAGACTGATATTATATATGCTCTCAATTTATCAAACTTAAGCAATTATCAGCAATTAGAAATATGAAGGAGAAGAGTTCCTATTTATAGAGAAATCCTTACACAGGCAATGAAATTATACCACAAATCAAACCAACATAAATTTGAATTGTATACAGGTTAATGGAGAGTTGGTAAGGGTTGTTGAATCAAATCATTGTGCCCACTACCCATATAATTATGAGCTAGGATTGAGCTTGGGAGAAGAATGAGGAAGTAGACTAGCCTTTGAGGTTTTCACGTGAATGAGAGGAAGGAGGGGTATTGGTCATTCCATATGGGATATAATACTTAGCATTCTAGAAATTGTATATACACAACACTTATGGCAAAACATGTTACATGTATACATACTATATAATTAGGCCACAATTATAGTTACAATGTAATTCTAATGATACTAACATGGATTTACATAATGTAGTAAATGCAATTTGAGCACATATAATCCATGTACATTTTATCATACTGGTATAGTCTAATCGGATGTTATCACATTACACTGTCTTCTTTATTAAAATTAATAGTTTACAATATGTTCATGATATATTATACAATGTATACCCACATATTTATTGTCACATAGGTATTAATTATGTAACTCACATAGTTTAATAACTTTACTATATAGTTTATGTACATAATATAATCACATTATGCTTCATATAATATATGGTTTCTATGTGTAGTATAATCACATTGCACTATAGTTTATATATACATGCATGGTCACACTTAAGTGTCTCTCTACACTATATAATATAGTTGTATTCCATATACTTTATATATTCAAGTATTGCACATTTGCACATATTAATTAATATAATCTTATTATATTAATAACTTACTTATTTGTTTTATTATTCATAATGTCAACTAAATAAATTATTCATCTCATTGATTAATTAACGATAATATTAATTAATACATTCCTCATTGATTATTAATTTCCATAATAATCGATTAACACTTATATGATTAAATATCACATTAAATGAATATAAATCTTATTATATTTATAAACAAGTGGTTTATTGTTATTATATTTCTTGCAATAATAATAATCACATATTATTAATCAATCACAGTTAATATTCCATAACCATTAATTAATATTCTATAATAGCAATTAACAATTAATATAGATTAATTGTTTACTTAATAATTCATTCGTTAATTAATATAATCATTAATAATTCTCATCACTGTGCCACACAAGGCTATCAATGAGTTTATCGCAAACTCCATAAATTTCTCAATTATTATAATTATTCAATTTTATATAATTGAATTAATTCATCTCATAACACAAAATCATTTATATTAAATAAATTCTCATTTCCATTAATATATTTATTTAATAATATTAGGAAATTCTCGGGTATTACAGACTATGATTGTGATATTTTATACCACCCGGGAAAAGCGAATGTTGTAGCCGAAGCCTTAAGCAGAAAGGGTCGGGAGAAGTTGATGATGTTGACAGCACAGGAAGAGTTGATTTCAGCCATGGAAAAGCTGGAATTGGAAGTAAGATGTGCAATGGAGATTGATGAAAAGCTGTTCCAGATCTAAGCTGGTACAACTTTATTAGATAAGGTTAAGGAAGCTCAAATCCTAGATAAGGAGTGTGAAGAAGTAAAGAAAAAGATATCTGTAGGGACGAAACTTAAATTCAAGATGGACAGCGAGGGATTGTTGAGGTTTGAAAACAGAGTTTGGGTACCGTCAGTACCAGAAATTAAGGAGGGCATTCTGAGCGAGGCTCATAGTTTGAGGTATTCCATTCATCCCGGAAGTACTAAGATTTATCAGAATTTACAACAACACTTTTGGTGGCCAAATATGAAGAGGGACGTTGCCGATTGTGTTGCCAATTGTATGACTTGCCAAAGGGTCAAGGCAGAACATCAAAGACCAAGTGGTTTGCTACAACCTTTAGAGATCCCAGAATGGAAATGGGAACACATTATAATAGATTTTGTGGTTGGCCTTCCGACGACCAAGAAAGCCTACAACGTAGTATGGGTTATCGTTGATCGATTAACGAAATCCGCACACTTCCTTCCGATCAAAATCAGATTTAACTTAGAATAGTTGGCGAAGTTATATGTGAAAGAAATTATTTCAAGGCACGAAGTGCAACTGTCTATTGTTTTTGACCGTGATCCGCGCTTCACATCAAATTTCTGGAAGCGACTACAAGAATGCATGGGGACACAGTTGAGGATGAGTACAGCTTATCACCCTCAGACTGACAGGCAAAGCGAAAGGACGATCCAGACATTAGAGGATATGCTGAGAGCATGCATCATGGATTTCAAAGACAATTGGGATGATCATCTACCGCTGGTAGAATTTGGTTATAACAATAGTTACCACGCTAGTATTGGTATACCGCCTTACGAAGCGTTGTACGGTAGAAAGTGCAGAACACCATTGTACTGGGATGAAGTTGGTGAGAGACAATTGCTAGGACCAGAGTTGGTACAACAAACAACAGAGATAGTTAAAATAATTCGGACAAGATTAGTAGCGGCTCAGGATAGGCAAAAGAAAGACACCGCTCCACACCGCAAGAATGTAAAGTTTGAATCTGGTAGCTTTGTATTTTTGATGGTCTCTCCCTGGAAGGGAAAGATCAGATTTGGTAAGAAGGGAAAATTGAGCACTAGGTTCATTAGACCCTTTGAGGTACTACGCAGAATTGGAGAAGTTTCCTATGATGTAGCTTTACCTCCGGCATTAGAGCATCTCCACAACGTCTTCCACGTATCAGTGTTACGACCCTATAAACCCGATTACAAACATATGATAGAATATGAACCCCTACAATTTGAGAAGGATTTATCCTATGAAGAAGTTCCTGGTCAAATTGTTGAAAGAAAAGAACAAGTTCTCAGGAACAAAGTAATACCTTCTGTTAAGGTAATTTGGAGGAACCACAATGCTAAAGAAGCTATGTGAAAACTCGAAGAGAATATGATGAAAACTTATCCCCACTTATTTTCCTGAATGGGTGAACGCGATTATGGGGACAGAATCTTTGTAGGGGGGGGGGAGAATGTGATGGGACGAAATTATAAATCGAACCATGATTCTGAGGACAGAATCCTTTTAAGGGGGGAAAGATGTGACGAATGAGAATTTTGTAAAGTTATTTTAATATTTATTGAAATAAATAAATATTTTTAATGATTTAATTATTGAGTTAAATAATTAATTCATGAATTTTTGGTAGATTAATTTAATTCATGAAGTTGTGCTAGATTAATTTAATTATATGTGTTACATTAATTAAATTAATGTGTAGTAATTTAATAGTTCAAATTATATATTTAATAGAATTTATTTGATTAAATGAATTAATTAAATAAGTATAATGTTACTTTAATTAATTAGAGAATTAATAAATTAACGTAATTAATAAATAAAAATATTAATTATGTGACAATGTGAATTAATATAAAGTTGTTATATTTTATTGAATGGATTTAAATAAAATTAATTGGTTAATTAATAGTGTTACAATTAATTATATACTAAATTGGTTAATTAAAATAAATAGAAAAAAAAGTAGTGTGTAGCCAAACAAGGCCCTTGTGGTGGTTAATCCGTTATTTAATACAACGGATATAATATATATGTATATCGTCGTTAGACGTGTTTTACTTTTTCATATTCAAAGTTAAAAAATTTGTCAGAGAAAAGTTCAGAGAGAAGAGAAGAAAATATTGAGAGGGATTGAGAAGGGAAGAATTGAGAAATCAATTGAGTGGTTCTTGATTTATATTCATCTACTAAAGGGTAATCGCTTCTTTTAAAGTTTTTCAAATTAAGTTTTCTAAAGTTTTCATATACGTGTTTTGAAGCTCTGTGAAAATTGGGTTTCACAATTGGGTTATGATATGGCTTTATCTATATGGGCGTGTGATTATATAGTGTTTATATTTGGTATGTATGATTTAAAAAGATCAAAAGCATACAATGAGGCCTTAATTGGGTTTTTTTTTGGAAAATCACAGAGTTTTATTTAACGTATGTTCAAAACTCTCTGTTAAGAATTATTTTGGGAAATTAAAGTATGAGGTTATTATATATGTGACCGTATATGTTAGTATTATGTGTTAGATCATGTATCCATGATTTACACTGATCACACCAAGTGATTTTGTTTAATATTTGGTTTTCATAAAAGACAGAGTATTGAATATGGGTGAATAACCCATATGGGTTAAATTAATGATTGATTCACATGTTTGTATTAAAATTAACACATGAATATGATTTTGTATGATAAAACAAATAGAATGGAATTGGAATGAGTGGATTCGGTGTAGTAACGAATGCGTAATGATAGATTTTATGTTTTCATTAAATTTTACAAAATTTATGAAGAATAGTGAAAATTAATGTCTTGATTTGTGTAATTACATGACTTGGAATGTTAAGAACATGTTATAAGTGATATATAATGTTCCTGTGAAGTTTATACTTCATGGGTAACATTATGAATCACTAAATTGGTGTAAAATTTGGAGAAAAGGGAGAATTTTTGTGTTCGTTCGCGAACTTCAGAATATGGGAAATCGCAGCCGCACGGCCGCGCCGGGTACAAGGCTAAATTGCGCGCGGCCGCGCCCGTTTGAAATTTTTGAAAAAATTTGCTAAGTGTTGAATTTCGAGAAAAATGTTTTGAATCTAATAAACATGAAGACATATTGTATATATGATAAGATGTTTATATGAGTTTAATAATTTATGTTACGTGAATAATTAATAAATTAATTACGTGACTTGAATCATTATTTGTAAAGTCTAAATAATGTGTTGTAAACATGAAGACATTGTTTTGAGTCTAATAAACATGAAGACATGCTATGTATGTGATAAGATGTTAATACAAGTTAATAATTTAAGTTATGTGATTAATTAATAAGTTAATTAATCAACGTAAACCATTATTTGAAAAACCTAATAATGAGTTTAAAGAACACAGTTGTGAACCGATAAACATATCGAACCTGTGATTAATTAATATTGTGAATGTGGTGATAGGTAAGAGTAATTAAAGAAGTGACTATAATTGTAGCTTGTGCACGAGACAAGTTTCTAAACCCTACTTTTAAATTGGGCAAGTTATAGACCTAAATTCTATATCGAGCAAAGTATTTATCCTTGATTATTCAAGTCCAGAATTTCATATGGGATGCCATAATTCTTTTAAAAGTATCATTTCAGTATACAATACCTATTCGATTGTATACCCTAGAGAAGTTCTTATTCAAATTAAATATCTTATGTTGTTGAATCCTTTAAGACTAGCGAACCCTTAATGATTCGACTAGTCCATAGTTGATGAACGTTCAAAATTCCAGAACTACTATTGAGTTATCCAAACCAAACTTTATTTGGTGCGGACTCTGATGTCAAACTGAGATGAACAACCCTATTAAAGGAAAATTGATGATGCTTTAAGCATTGAGGCAGTGTGCACAGTATCGGTACGAAGGGCTGATCTCCCTAAGTACGAGAAGTAAAGTCTATAGTCTTATGACTTTTAAAAGTTTAAAGGTTAATATACTTAACAACCTAAGACTTAGTTCAAGGTCTTATGACCCTCAGAAGTAATTTGATTCTCGATTAATTATTCTTGATTCAAAAGTTGAGCTTTCTGTTATTCAGATTTCTTTGATTTCACTCGCATGTTATTATTGTCATATTTTTATACTTGCGGGCATTTGTGCTCACTTTTACATAATAACAATGCAGCTAAGAACGAACGATGTGATGAGCCTTCTAGTAGCAAGGGCAAGGGAAAAGCTAACAAGTGTTGAAGACTTGTATTGATATTAAGAATTTTAAAGTTCAGGATTTATGTGTGATGACTTAAGACTTATTTATTTACGTTTCTGCAACAGAGATTTAAGGTTAAGTATGACCTGGGATTTATTATGTATTATTATTTCAGATGATGTAAGATGATGGATTATTTATCTAATAAATGAATTTCTATTATTATGGGTAGATAGTTGTATGATATTTAAACAGTGAACACCAAATCTTGTGGAAATTAAGATACCAGATTTGGGGGTGTCACAATGATAGCCATCGAAGGGACTCTGACACGACAATCTATAATTCTCATTATATGGACACCTTAAATCGGATAACCGTTTTAAGCTCTTTTGTATGTACATTTTACAGAAAAATTGGCAGGGTACATTTGTAAAGTGGAGTTTGTCCATTGTGGAAATCGGATTTTGATCAGTTTGATCCTGAATTCCTCGATTCCTAGGCTCACATATGAGTACCCAATAAACTTGCACAGCTTAAATTTGGACAGAAAAAGAAATATATCCCAAATATCGCCAGAACTGAGGATTCATTTAGTAAATCCTGATTCGCACCTGGCCGAAGCATCTCGTTCCCACTAGATAGCGATCTAAGGGCTGCGAGGTAGCTTTTATTAACTCCTCCTGAGTTGTCAATTGAAATAATTTCTCCCTTCCCTTTCTTCTCAGAGCGCCGGCTACTACGTTTGCCTTTCCCGGGTGATAAAGAATATCACAGTCATAATCCTTGATCAATTCTAACCACCTCCTCTGTTGCATGTTCAACTCCTTCTGTGTGAAGATATATTTCAGACTCATGTGGTCCGTGTATATTTCACATTTCTCTCCGTACAAATAATGTCTCCAAATCTTTAACGCAAAAACTACTGCCGCTAACTCTAAGTCGTGAGTAGGGTATCGTTTTTCGTAATCCTTCAATTGTCGTGATGCATACTCAATAACCTTGCCATGTTGCATGAGCACACATCCAAGTCCCTTGTGCGATGCATCACTATAAACCACAAAACCACCCGCATCGTCTGGTAATGATAATACAAGCGCTTTGCTTAATCTCTTATTCAGCTCCTGACAGCTTTCTTTGCATTTTTTTTTCTATACGAATTTCACCGTCCTCCTCGTTAGATTGGTCAATAGGGCTGCTATCTTAGAAAAATCTTGAATAAATCTTCGATAGTACCCGGCTAACCCTAAGAAACTTCTCACCTCCGTTGGTGTTTTCGGCTGCTCCCAATTACTCACTACTTCTACCTTCGCAGGGTCTACTGAGATTCCATTCTTATACTCCACGTGTCCTAAGAATTGAACCTTCTCCATCCAAAATTCACACTTATAAAACTTCGCATACATTTTCTCTTTCCTTAGTGCTTCCAAAACAATCCTTAGATGTTCGGCGTGCTCTTCTTTCATCTTTGAGTAAATCAGGATGTTGTCGATGAAAACTACCACGAACTTATCCAAGTATAGCTTGAAGACTCGGTTCATCAAGTCCATTAATGCTGTCGGAGCATTAGTCAATACGAATGACATTGCCAAAAACTCGTAGTGTCCATAACGGGTTCGAAACGTCATCTTTGGTATGTCTTCCTCTCGTAACTTAAACTGGTGATAGCTTCTTCGCAAATCAATCTTTGAGAAACACTCCGCTCCCTTCAATTGATAAAAAAGATTGTCTATCCTCGGTAATGGATATCTATTCTTGATCGTCACTCTGTTCAATTCTCGATAATCGATACAGAGCCTCATCGATCTGTCTTTTTTCTTAACAAGTAATACCGGTGCTCCCCAAGGGGACACACTTGGTCGTATTTAAGCTTTATCTAGTAACTCTTGCAATTGTATCATCAATTCCTTCATTTCTACTGGCACCATACGATATGGAGATTTCGAAATCGGTGTTGTTCCTGGTGCTGAGTCTATTACAAATTCGATTTCTCTGTCTGGCAAAAGACCAGGAAAATCGTCTGGAAATACATCTTGGAATTCTCTCACTATGGATATATCTTTAATTTCTACTCCTTTCTTCCTAGTATCTACAATGTAAGCTAAGTAACCTACACATCCTTTCCTTAACAATTTCCTAGCCTGCATCATCGTAAGACAACACGATTGCTTAAGCGATGAGCTACCATAAAACACTACCTGAGACTTATTTGAGTTCTGAAGGTTCACACTTTTGTTCTGACAATCAATTATCGCAGTATGGTTATATAACCAATCCATTCCCAATATTACGTCAAATTCTCCCAATCTAATCGGGATTAGGTCTACGCTCAGTTCATGATCTCAAATGTTTGCGCGATAATTTTGATAAACATATTCTACAGGGATCATTTCCTTATTCGCAACTTCTATATTCAATGGATTTCGTAATCGTTCTTGGCGTGAATTAAGTCGACTAGCAAATTCTTCAGATACAAAAGAACAGGTGGCAACCGAATCAAATGATACATATGCATTTATATCATTGATTGGGATAATACATGACACCACGTCCTTCGCAGCTACTGCATCCTGGACGATCATGTTAAAGGTCCTGGTGGTTGGGCGGTTGGATTGTGTCGGTCCACTGATCATTAACTTGTTGCCTCACCCTTGTTGGCCACTTCCTCCGCCGCTCCCTTTCTTTGGGCAGTCCTTAATCAGGTGGTCCACTGAGCCACAAGTGAAACAACCCTTGATCTTTTTGGGCTTCGAGCATTTGGGTGAAATGTGTCCCTCTTGGCCATAGTTGTAGCAGGTACTGCGCCCCTTCCAGCACTCGCGCTGGTGATTCTTTCCACACTTTGGGCATCCCTCTGCCCTCTTCTTAAAACCTCCATGAAAATTTCACGACTGATTATTTTTGTTGTTGTTATTCTCCCACTTTCTCTTTTCCAGATTACTTCTCCCGCTACTGCTTCCTCCTCCACAGCTTTTTCCTCCCGTATTCTTTCCCTTCTTTTCTTTGTTATACAGACTTAAGGCTTCACTGCCACCTTCCGCAATGATCGCGTTTTCCAGCAACGTCGTAAATGAATCAATCTGAAGAACTAACACCTTGTTAAACAACCAAGGCTTCAGTCCTTGCTCAAAACGTCTAGGTTTCCTCTCTTCATCCCCTACCTGGTGTTCTGCAAACCGTGCTAGTTCATTGAACTTAGCCGCGTATTGCACCACCGACATAGCCCCCTACTTATGTTCTAAAAACTTCACTTTCATTATGTTCTTCATGCTCTTCGGGAAATAGTTCTCAAAGAACAGCGTCTTGAACCTTTCCCATGCAATTATCCCTTCTCATGCTCTTTGTTGATTCCCCTCCCACTAGTAGTTTGCTTTGCCCCTCATCATATATGTAGCGAATACCGTCTTCTGGTCCTCGCCCACGCGAGCAATGGTGAAGGCCTTGTCGATCTCATTGATCCATGTCTGCGCAGTGATCGGATTGGTAGTACCCTCACACTCTGGGGGTCCTACGCTCCTAAAGTCTTTGATGTTTGTAATTGGAACTGCTTGGGGATTGGGGCGAATGGGTTCGTTGTTCCTTCCCCTAAGACCTTCCCCTAAGACCTTCCCCTAGCAAATCAACTAATTTCTGAATGGGATCTAATTGCGCTCTCTCGTTGTTCACTGATTCCTCAAGCGCAGTTAATCTACGTCTGGGCGGCATTATCTACATCACAAATTTCATTCTTATTATTTATTATATTACTTAAGTATTTCTTTCATGCCAAAAAGAATAGAATTTATAATATATTTCTAAAATAAGATCATTTATATTTATATGCCACATCATTACATCAAAATGATCATCCCTTGCATACTTCTATAAATGTCAACACATATCCCCTAATATCACAAAAGATGGGGAAAACACTAACATACTACCCTTTAACATAAGCCTACTCGGGGTTTACAACCATCCCATATCTTACACAAAAGATTTGGATTACATCACGATATATACATCACATAAGGTAATTACTAGACTTAACTAATGGGTCTCATCCCAATATTTCACGCTCCATAACGCTCTTGTACTCGATCTGCATTATGTATGCCATCAACTCTCTGCTCATAGGGTGTCGGGTCTATCCCTGCTCCGCTAGATAGTGATATACACAATCAATCACTCTCTCAATAGCCGAGGAAAACACGTAACCTATCTTGTTCACATTCCTCTTCTTACACCTGACCTCAACCTCTAAGTCGTCTGCCCTCTCATTAGATGTTTCCTAATTTTCCTCAAAGTGGATCGTAACCATCACCTTCAACTCTAGCTGAGTGCGGAGTGCCTCCTTCTCCGTATTCTCGCTTAACTCTCTCTTTTCCACCTTTTCCAGTTTTCCCTGCCAAGTCGACATTCCGAGACACTGACCTATAAAACAGAGTCCCCATCAGGATTCTTGCCTCTCTGTGGTAAGCAATCTCCACCTCTAACTCCTGCATCGCTAACTTCCTCTGGTGGTTCTCATCCCTCAGCTTCTGGAACTCGGACTCCCTCTCCTGAGCCTCAACCTTTAGCTCCTGGACTCTGCAGTCCAACTCTAGGATCCGCTCCTTGTATTCCCCTAGCATCTGCTCCTCTATAGTATCCTCATCAGAGTCCTCCATGGGCTCTTCCTCCAGATCAGACTCTACCTCAATCTCGTCCTCGTCGTCAAACTCGGATGGTGAAACTGCCTGCACAGGCTCAGCCTCTAAAGGTGCCTCATATACGACATGTATATCTCGGGGCTCCTCCTCTGCCACTCTACTAGGTCCTCCCATGTCTGTCATCCTATAACCATAAACACAAGACAACAAACAGCAAGCTCCATTAGAAGGTTAAATAAAATATAAGTTCATTATATAGAATGAAATTATATTTCATAACACACTAAGTCTGTCCAGGAAAAACTCTACATGATCCCAAGTTATAATCTAAGGACTCTCGCTCCGAATGTTTATAACTACAGCTTTGATACCACCCTGTGACGCCCCCAAATTCGGACCACTCGAGTCTCGAATTCGGTTCGCCACGTTCTAAATATCTAACGACATATTAACATATCGCGCAACGAAAATCACATAATAAATTACATTTATTTAATATAATCATTCATGTCCCAAGGTTTCGTAACTTAAACATCTCTTACATTGTTTAAACATAACTTAAACTTAACTATTACATAATATGATATAAACTTATTACAATCATTATAATAGTTTTAAATAAGTACAAAGCTACTCCGTAGCCTTGCCTTTGCCCTTATCAGTGCCCGAGGGTCCTCCTTGCTCTGCCTTAACTGAAATGTTTTTAGGGAAAGCAAGAATGAGCAACAAGTTTGCTCAGCAGGTAATATAAAAATAAGGGGATCAATATAGTCTTTAATTTTTCAAGGGTATAATAACTGATAGTTCAGGAATAGCAAGAAGTATCGATATTTCTCAACAATAGTCGCTAAGAACAGAAAGATATCAATAAGATTCAACGCTTAATCATTTTGAGATTTCAAAATAATGAATACTGAGAAGTCACTAAGGACTATGAACTTCTACTATAATTAACAGTAATATGTTGACAATCTAATCAATACAAGTACAACAGGTGATCAGCCTAAAGTACCCTACGTCGTGCATAACATTTAATCGTACTCATGTGCGCACGTCGGTCTCCTGACAAATAAATAGTTTCCCCTTCAGAGAGGGTTGTTCATCTCCGTTAATTATAAGAGTCCGCACCAAATCGATTGGTTTGGATAGCTTTAAAATTCATGATTTAGGTCTAGCCGAATCAAATGGCATAGATCGCTCTTTCAAAGTATATAAGAACAATTATAAGTTCAATACTCGAGATCAAAGTTCAAAGAATGTAAACAACTCTATCTTAGCTAAGAAGCATGAGGTCATAAAACATGAATCATACTTTCAATGGTTTAGTCGTATGACCAATAATAGTACAAGCTTAAGAAATGCTCAATAAAGATTAAGTTTAGGAACTTTTATAATATTCGAAGTTGTGTAAGATAGAAAACTTGCATCAAAGAGATAAGGTTTAGATACTTGCCTTATGCGTAGTTTATCAACCTTTAGCTTATCGATACTTTTCGAATCTTATTATAACATAGTTACGCATATAGGATATTCATTAGTTACGTACATAGAATACATATACTTAATATGTAAGCTAAACATGCACATACTATTCTAACTTAGTCATATGATCCTATACGTACGTCATTACGTACTTTACATACACATAATCATAGAAATCCATTTATAAGATACTATGAAATCAATAATGATGAATGGGTTTTATACCCACGAATCGGTATTCATTTTAGCTTGAGTCTTGGTGTTTTCAAGTATTTATCTTATCATTTTACTCAGATTTATGTTATATTGGCAGGAAACGACATGATTGCGAAAGAGGTGTAACAGGACAAAGTGGAGTTCAATTTGGGACCAATTGGGTTTGACCCAACTCGGTAATTATGGGCTAAAGGGGATCACGCTAACAAGTTATCAAATTAGCAGTCCAACTCATAATTCTCCAATTCATTATCAAGTGGGCTGTGCACATGAAGAGCCCAAGCAGCTCAAGAATTCTAAAAGCAATATTATGGCAATGCTTATATGTGGGTCACGCATGCAAGCAAAATGGAAAAGGTGGAGTAGCTTGAAAATATCATGGGTCATGCATGCAGTTGGCAAAAAAATCAACAAAGTGGATTACGCATGCAAGCAATGTAAGTATGTTGAGTGGGCAGCATGTGGGCCAGAGCAAGTGGTAGTCCATGCAACACACTAAGCATGCATGCAACAGATGGAATCAACATGAGCAAGCAAGTGGGATAGCTTAATGTATAGCAGCAGCTTGCATAGGAGAATAGAGCAAATGCCATGAGGGGCCCACGTTTTCTAGTAGCTTGCAAAGCAATATTATGGCAACTGAATGTAATTTTAGCATATATGTATTCTAAAGGCACAAAGCAGCTTATATATTTGGCATGTACTGTTTCCTACACGGATTGGCTAGCATGAATGGAAGGACTAAGGGCTGCTAGCAAAGGAGAGAGAAAAGGATTGTGACTAATTTTGGAGCAAAAATTCAGAGCTGGGCAGAGTAAAAACCACGGGTGATTATTAGAGGAACTCCCCGCAGGGGCGGGGAGGCGGGCATGCAAGGATTAATTCCTATGTTGATTCGGACGTGGAGGAGGGATAAGGAGAGTGAAGCAGGACTATTGCGGGGATATAAGAGAATGAGGATTCTTATAAAGAAAAGATACCTAGCAGCCACGGTGACACGAATTGTGGATCTGAACTTGAAAATGAGGATTGAAGCGGAGCATATTCGTATGAACGTGAAGCAACTTGGAGACAAGCAACGACAGGATTTTCATATTCCTATCTTTATCTATTGATTTTACTTTGTATTCATTATGATTAATACTCTGTGGATTGTGGATTTTATTTCATTCGTTATGAACTAATTATCCTTTTAAGCCTATGACGGATTTTATTATGTAATAGAAGATTAATTATTCTTGAATTCAGTTTATGGAGGATATTCACAGATTATTTGCTATGTGTTGTGCTTGATTTTTATAATTGCTTGATCAATAATTATCTGTTATCCTTTATGAACTTGAGAAAGAACATATAGGATTAGAACTAGCCATAGTGACATTTTTTCGTCATTTCTGCGTAGATGGAATTCATGATTCGTGTTTAGGGTAGAGATATGCCTTTACGCCATATGTAATCTTATAGAGAACTTGATATTAAACTATCTTTAATTATAATTCACGTAGAGATATAGTGAATTAGTTAATTAGGGTGTCTTACTTAAATCTATCATCTGTGGATGTAAGTGAGTATGGATACTATGCCTCGAGAAGTGGTTTTATCTGCGTTAGTGTTCTTGATTAATAATCTGGGGTAATTGAAATAAACTGGGGAAAACGATATAATCTGAAGTAAAATAATAAGTGAAGTTGTAGGCTTAATTCTCTCAATCTTGTTAAAGTCTCGATTTAGTGTGCGATTGCTTTTAGTATTAATTTAGATATAAAAGAAACCATCTTTTTACCAATAATTTGATAAAGCTGAAATATTACACAATTGGTAATTGTTTGATTGAACATAATTATTGTCTTTGTGGGTACGATACTTGATTTACCACTTTATTACTTATGGACCACGTATACTTGCGTGTTGCGCGTAGAAAATACCCAACAAGTTTTTGGCGCCGTTGTCGGGGACAGTAATTGCGTTTATTACTTATAATATCAGTTTTAATTAAACATATATATATATATATATATGTATATATATATATATATATATATTTGTTTGTTTGGTTATTTCAGGTACTTTCAAGCAGTGCATGCAAACTAGATCAAAGAAGCCAGAGCTGTTGCCCTTGGAGGACGACATCGACAAAAGGTTTCGGGGGGTAACTGAGTGGATTGCAAAGAATCGAGAGGAATTTGAAATACCCAGAACAAACATGGTGGAACAGCAACAAGAAGACAAACCAATGAAGGACTATGATATACCAAAAATCTCATAAATCCATTCAAGTATAGCCAGGCCAGCAATCAATGCAAATAACTTCGAGATTAAGCGTGGGACAATACAGATGGTGTAGAACACTTATCAGTTTGGGGGTCTTCCGAATGATGATCCGAATAGTCATATTTTCACCTTCATCGAAATCTGCGACATTTTCAAGGTTAATGGAGTGTCAGACGATGCACTCAAGTTGAGGTTATTTCCCTTCTCGCTCAGAGACAAGGCAAAGGCTTGGTTACATTCTGAACCACCGGGGTCAATTACGATATGGAATGATCTAGCGCATAAATTTTTGGCCAAGTTCTTCCGACCATCGAAGACACACAAGATAAGGTCGGAGATATCTGCGTTTGCACAGTACTAAGGGGAGCCACTGTATGAAGCATGGGAAAGGTACAAGGAATTGTTGAGGAAGTGCCCACATCACCGATTCCCACCGTGGATGCAGCTGATTAATTTTTACAATGGAGTATCGAGTCAGATACGGTCTACCATTGGTGCAGCATCATAGGGAGTTTTTCTGACAAAGAGATTTGAGGACGGATGGGCATTGATAGAAACGATGGCTGCAAATGGGTACTAATGGCCGAGTGAAAGATTAACTCATCCCACAGTAGCAGTTGTTCTGCAAGTGGATAATTCGACAGCTATATTGGCACAACTGGCATCGTTACAAAAGAGTATTCAGACCATGACAAAGCGAAACATGCAACAGGTAGCAGTCGTATGAGAACTTTGTGCAGGAGAACATCCGATTGAACAGTGTGCAATCAACCCAGCTGCAGTACATTATGTGGGTAACTATAACAGACCAACCAACACCTACCAAAATACATACAATCAGGGGAATAGGAACCACCCAAACTTCTCATGGAGCAACACCCAGACTCAAAACCAACAGCAGGCTCCACGACAATCATACCCTCCTGGTTTTTAGAATCAATGGCAACAGGCAGCTCCACAGCAGGATCAAATAACATAGTTCGTAATCATTACTTGACTTAATAAGTGAATGTTTATAAATACTTATCAATTCTATATGGTTTCATTATAACATGCTCATTGATACTTGAATACTATACTGGATATATATTACAGATTTAGGATAACAATACATGCATGTATCAAACCTCAGATCACAAACAGAATAGGCAGACTTCACTATAGGGTGGCGCGGCCGCGCTACTCTTAGTTCAAATCAGAGCTGAGCATCAGATTGCTTGGCCTAGCCAGCCCACCCACGCACTTAGATGATGACACATGCAGAAACATAGATGTTATGATAAGTTTGATTCTTATATCTTGCTTTTAACATAGTCCTATCAATTTCTGACTAACGAGGCTTAACGTGTTCGATTACAATGTTTCTCAGGTTTAGTCATTATACACATGCAGCGAAGTCAATAAGTCTCAACTATACATGCTCACGTTATCTTAGTCATGCATTTCAAGTTATATAGTTCTACTTCATTTAGACTTCTTCTAAACAATGCTCAACTAGTTTACAATGCATATGACTAGACAGGCATACATGTCAATCATGTCTATAGGCATAACATACCCTAACATGATAGTCAAATTTCAGAATAATTGTAACATAGTTATTGGTAAAAACTAGTTTTCAAACTCTTAAGGTTTCTTTTAAAAATATCATGTTAACCAACCAATCATGCAAAGCTACTTCTCTTACTATATATTATACTTTCATACACACATAACTAGACCACATAAGCATGCTCACAAGTTCTGTAATACCCGAGAATTTCCATATATTATTAAATAAATATATTAATGAAAATGAGAATTTATTTGAATATAAATGATTTCGTGTTATGAGATGAATTAATTCAATTATATATAATTGAATAGTTATAATAATTGAGAAATTGGTGGAGTTTGTGATAAACTCGTTGATTGCCTTGTGTGGCACAGTGACGTAATATAAGAATGATTATATTAATTTAAGCGAATTGTTAATCGAAGAATATTAATTAACTGTTATAAAATACTAATGAGGATTGATTAATAATATGTGATTATTATTATTGCAAGAAACATAATAATAATGAGCAACGTGTTTATAAATATAATAAGATTTATATCAAAGTGATAGTTAATCATATAAAGGCTAATTAAATTGTTATGGAGGTTAACAATTATATTGATTGATGTAGGATATGTGTATATTATTAATTAATATTCAATTTATAAGATGAGAAATTATATGTGCAAGCATGCGAATTAAATGTATAGTAACTATATGTTATGATATGTGTAGGTGACAAATGATGTGTGGATATACATTAAAATAATGTATCATGGATCTATTATAAATAATTGTTGAGTAACACAATTTAATAATATATGATATAATGTAATGTGGTAGTATCCGATTGTATTATATCGGTAAGATAAAATGTACATAGATTATATGTATTCAAATTGCATTTATTACATTATGGGGAGAACATTGTAATTATAACCTAAGAGTACATATAATATATAACATAAGTGTAGCATATAGTCCATTTGTAAGAATGCTGAGATTTGCTTGGCTTGTCCCAATATAATAGTCACTCTCCTTTCCCTCATTCGCGTGCACAGCCATTATGGCCTAAGCCTATTACTTCTTCTTAAACTCAGTAAATTTCCATAGCCTTGTAGCAATGATGAGCAAGGGAGTGGTTTTAATGATGGATTCTAACAACTAAATACCTACCATTCTATAACCTTCATGCAATTTGACAATCCGTTAGTTTGATTTGGGAGTTAGAAGCTTGGACTGTGCATTCATTCTTCTATATAAAGGAACTCCCTGCACCTTCATTTCATTGCTGAAATATTTCTAAGAGAAGAGAGTATACTGTGATTGTCTATTTAGTTCAGAAGGAATTTCTATAGTAGCATCAGCAAGCTTACTCCATAACAGAGGTATAAATCCTCTTCGTGTCTTCATTTTCATTTTCTGTCAAAAGAACTCCATTGTTGTTCTCTGAGTTTTGTTGAAATTCATGATTATGCCAAATTGGTTCATGATTGGTTTGTAGAACCCTTATATTGTTGTTATATGAACATACACACATGATGGAACCACTGAATAGTCTTTCATTTCCATTGTTCCTCTTCAATTTCTGTAAATACATGAAATTCGTAAATTAGTTAGAGTTCATGAAATTGGGAATTGATAATTGCTATTGACTGTTATATAAGCATATATGTATGTGTTAGTAAGTTAAACAAGTCTAATATCTGGGTATGTTGAAATCGATGAAATGGGAGGTTTTGGGTGGGTTTTCGCTGCAGACTGAACCGCAGAAAACTGCCTCGACGCCGCAGCCCGCGCCGCAGCGCCACACGCGCCGCAGCCCGGGCCGCAGCGCCGCACGCAGCGCCACTCGCGCCGCAGCGCCAGTATTGAGCTACTGTTGCCGCGCCGCAGCGCCAGCCTCTGTGTTCAGTTTTCTGCATTCTGCAACAAAACTGTTATGTACCAATTGTTTGATTTTTGTTTAAACAAGCATGGGAGCATGATTAATACATATATATAAACCTAATGAGGCAATGTAATCATGTTTTAGTATATTAGCATGCATGGTTAACCAAACGACACATAGTTTGGAAACGAATTTAAAGTTTCATAAACGACGTTAACATATATGAAGCATGTATACATTCTGACTTTTCGAGCATGTTTATAGGGCCTTGAAATACATGAAAAGCATGTTAACTTACATATGTAGGTTTCATAAGGAAGCATGAACATGATAGACCTTATTAATGAACTATACTAACAAAGTATAAGCTTTGAACGTGAACGTTGGTATGTTATGACGAGAATTAGAATTTGACATTTATGGACACATGTGATAGTACTCTTAGACTCATTCATGTGTCATGCATGTATATATACCATGATTAGTTGCCGTGATTAAAGTTTAGCATGAACAAAGCATGTTTTCAAGATAATAACAATGCTAGCTACATATATGCAATACGAGTACTCATGAGCATGACTAATACAAGTTATATGAATATCTTATGTGTTTAAAAGCAATCATGTTAGACCATATGAGTTCGTGTCCTTGAATGGCTTTAAGTATTAACTTAAGAACCTATACCATGTACGATTGGATTTGGAAAAGTTATACAAGCATGAAAGTATCCTTTAAATATGAATACATGCTACGCGATATTATATGATGTTACTTGAACCCGATTTTGACGGTTAACTTAAGGAGATGCCGTAACTTGCTAAAATGAAATATATTTAGTATTGATTGTGGTCTTATGTGATATTAATAATATGCAAGCATGTTTGCTAATTGTTGAGATCTTATATAATATGAGAATGCGTTTAAACTCTAAAGAAGGAACGTTAAGGATAGAAATTATATTCTATATAAATGTGTAGCTAGGTAAAACTTAGCTTATGTGTTGATCGTATATTCAAAGAGAAAATGTGAAGTTAAATTATATGACTAATGAATATCATATATATACGTAACTGTATTACGATAGGAATTCGAAAGTGTTGATTGCTTTTCGTGGATAAACTACGCTAAAGGCAAGTTCTCTTACTTACACTCTTTTAAAGTGCAAGTATCATAACCGACGCATTTACTTTATGCAAGGAAATCTATGATTGTGAAAGTTTCCTAACTTATACTCTTTTACTATGCAAGTATCCTATCTTGTGTATTGAGAACTAGTTTCCTATTTAATCGGTTGAATCGAATTAGCACACTTGAACTCTTATTTCATTAAAGCTATTATTCATGTTGAACTTAGTATTGTTCTTGAATATTGTGAAAGTGTCTATGCCATTTGATTCGACTGGACTTATGTTATTGAAAAGCAACCCAAACTAATTGATTGGTGCGGGATCTTATATTTGACTGAGAAGAACAACCTTCTTTGAAGGGAATATATAATTGTCGGAGAACCGACGTGCACACTTGAGTATGGTTGATTGTTATGCATAACAAGGGTACTTTAGGCTGATCACCTGTTGTACCTGTTTTTGTTGGATTTTCAGTTTATTACTGTCAATTCTAGTAGAAGTTCATAGTCCGTAGTGACTACTCAGTATTTAATTATTTGAAATCTTGAATTGACTTGTTATTGAATCATATTGATATTATCCTGTCCTTAGCGACTGATATTGAGAACTGTTGATATTCTTGTTATTCTTGAACTATCAAATCTTGTTATACCCTTTCGAGAATTGAGAATCTTATTACTCACCCTTATTGTATATTACTTGCTGGGCAATTTGTGCTCATTCTTGATTTCCCTAAAACATTTCAGTTAAGGCAGAGCATGGTGAACCTTCGGGCGTTGATAAGGGCAAGGGCAAAGCTACCAACTAGCTTATGTTTGTTATGTTTTAAATATATTAATATTGTATGAAGATGATGTAGTAAGACTGGATTTGATTATGTTTAAGCTTAAGTTAGATTATGTAATAAGTCGTTAACTGATATTATTATGTAATCTATTAAGTACTGTAGGTTGCGAGACTTGGGGGAATAATTATAATAAATCATTGTAAATTATTCTAGAATAGATTTTCCGCTGTGATCGTATGATATTTAATTATTATTATTGTGATGTATTACCATGAGCACGTGATGAACCGAATTCAAGAGACCAAGTGGCGGTCCTGGAATTTGGGGGCGTCACAGGTTGGTATCAGAGCCGTAGTTATAAACCTTAGGAACGAGTGTCCTTAGACTATAACTTTGGTGAACTTAGAAGTTAGGAAGGAGATAAAACTCATGTAGAGTTTTCCTTGAGAGACTTAGTCTGTTATGAAATGTAACTTCATTCTATACAATGAACTTATATTTTATTTAACATTTTAATGGAGATGCTATTTCGTGTCTTGTGTTTGTGATTATAGGATGACAGACACAGGTGTACCTAGTAGAGTGGCCGAGGAGGAGCCCAGGGATATACATGTAGTGTACGAGGCACCTCTAGAGGCTACACCAGTGCAGGCTGTTGCACCGATCGAGTCCGACGACGAGGACGAGATTGAGATAGAGACTGATCCAGAGGAGGAGCCGATGGAGGATGAGCCAGTAGAGGACTCTGATGAGGCTACTATAGAGGAGCAGATGCTAGGAGAGTATGAGGAGCGGATCCTAGAGTTAGACTATAGAGTTCAGGAGCTGGAGGCAGAGGCCCACGAGAGAGAGTCTGAGTTCCAGAAGCTGAGGGACGAGGACCACCAGAGGAAGCTGGCTATGCAAGAGTTAGAGGTGGAGATTGCCTACCGTAGGGAGGCAAGGATCCAGATGGGGACTCTGTTTCACAGGTCAGTGGCTAGGAATGCAGATTTGGAAGAGAAGCTAGAAGAGGTTGAGCAGAGGGAACTGAGTGAGAAGACTGAGAAAGAGGCACTCCGTACTCAGCTAGAGTTGGAGGTGATGGATAGGTTACACTTCGAGGAGAAGTGGGAAGCGTCCAATGAGAGAGCTGACAACCTTGAGGATGAGGTCAGGTGCAAAAAGAGAAAGATAAACAAGATGGGGTATGTGTTCCGTTCAGCTTTTGAAAGGGTGATTGATGGTGTGTACCACTACCCGGCAGAACAGGGACAGACTCTACATACCTTGAGTCGAGAGCTGTTTGTGTATATAGAACAGTTGGAGTACAAGAGCGCAGTGGAACGCGGGATGATGGGATGAGATTTCCTTAGTCAGTCTAGTGGTAGTACTAGTTGTGTCTTTATGTATTGTATATACTATGTTGTAATTCCGATCTTTTGTGTAAGATGTGGGATGATGATGTAAACCCCGAGTTAGCTTCTGTTAGAGGGGTAGTATGGTAGTAGGTTGGTATATTCCCCGTCTTTTGTGATATTAGGGGATATATGTGATAACAGTTATAGCAGTATGCTAGGGAAATCATGTAATGAAACGATTTGGCATATGAATATAAATGGAGTTAATTTTAGAAACGTGTTATAAATTTATTCTTTTAGTATTAAAAGAAATACTTAAGTAATATACTTGAATAATAATAAAATGAAAAAAATTGTGATGCAGATAATGCCGCCCAGACGTAGATTGACTGCACCCGAAGAATCCGTTAACAATGAGAGAGAACAAGTAGACCCGATCCAGAAACTGGTAGACTTGTTAGGAGAAGCCTTAAGGGGAAGGAACAATGAACCCGTTCGCCCGAACCCTCAAACTGTGTCAGTAACAACCTTTAAAGACTTTAAGAGTGTAGGACCCCCGGAGTTAGAGGGAACTACCGACCCAATCGTCGCACAAACGTGGATCAAAGAGATCAAAAAAGCTTTCACTATAGCTAGCGTAGGCGAAGATCAGAAGACGGTATTTGCCATGTACATGATGAGGGGAGAAGCGAACTACTGGTGGGAGGCTAATCAACAAAGAGCTGGAGAAGGGATAATAGCTTGGGATAAGTTTAAGACACTGTTCTTCGAGAATTACTTTCCAAAAAGTATGAAGAATAGGATGGAGGTGAAATTCCTAGAGTTAAAACAAGGTGAAATGACGGTGGCGCAATACGCGGCTAGGTTTAACGAACTAGCGCGATTTGCAGAGCACCAAGTTGGTGATGAAGAGAGGAAGGCTAGACGCTTTGAACAAGGGTTGAAGCCATGGCTGTTCAATAAGGTATCAGTTCTTCAAATTGATTCCTTTGCAGCATTACTGGAGAAGGCAATCATTGCTGAAGGCGGCAGTGAGGCCTTAAGTCTGTATAACAAAGAAAAGAAAGGAAAGAATACTGGAGGAGAGAATCGTACGGGAGGAAGCAGTAGCGGAGGAAGCAACTTGGGAAAGAGAAAGTGGGAGAACAACAACAACAACAAAAACAACAATAATAATCAATCAGGGAATTTTCGTGGAGGTTTCAAGAAGAGGGCTGAAGGATGCCCGAAGTGTGGGAAGAATCACCAGGCCGAGTGCTGGAAGGGACGTGGCACTTGCTACAACTGCGGACAGGAAGGGCACATCTCGCCCAACTGTTTGAAACCGAAAAAGATACAAGGATGCTTTGCTTGTGGCTCGACGGAGCACCGAATTAAGGACTGCCCAAAGAAGGGAAGTGGCGGGGGTAGTAATCAGCAAGGAGGCAACAAGCTGATGATCGGTGGACCGGCACAATCCAACCGCCCAACCGCCAGAACCTTTAACATGACCGTCCAAGATGCAGTGGCTGCGAAGGATGTGGTGTCAGGTATAATCCCAATCAATGATATAAATGCTTATGTATTATTTGATTCGGGTGCCACCTGTTCTTTTGTATCTGAAGAATTTGCTAGTAGACTTAGTACACCTCTAAAACTATTAGAAAATCCTTTGATCATAGAAGTTGCTAATAAGGAAGTGATCCCTGTAGAATACGTTTATCGAAATTGTCGCGCAAATATTAGTAAACATGAACTGAGCGTAGACTTGATTCCTATTAGACTGGGAGAATTTGACGTAATACTGGGAATGGATTGGTTGTATAACCATGCTACGATAATTGACTGTCAGAACAAATGTGTGAACCTTCAGACTCCGAGTAAGTCTAAGGTAGTGTTTTATGGTAGCTCATCGCTTAAGCAATCGTGTTGCGTTACGATGATGCAGGCCAAGAAATTGTTAAGGAAAGGATGTGGAGGATATTTAGCTTACATCGTTGATACTCGGAAGAAGGGAGTAGAAATTAAGGATATATCCGTAGTTAATGAATTTCAAGATGTGTTTCCGGACGATCTGCCTGGTCTTCCGCCAGACATAGAAATCGAATTCGTAATAGACTTAGCACCGGGAACGGCACCGATTTCGAAAGCTCCATATCGTATGGCGCCAGTAGAAATGAAGGAATTGATGATACAATTGCAAGAATTATTGGATAAGGGTTACATTCGACCGAGTGTTTCTCCTTGGGGAGCACCAGTACTATTCGTTAAGAAGAAGGACGGATCGATGAGGCTCTGTATCGATTATCAAGAATTGAATAGAGTAACGATCAAGAACCGGTATCCGCTACCGAGGATAGACGACTTATTTGATCAACTGAAGGGAGCAAAGTGTTTCTCAAAGATCGACCTACGAACAGGATATCATCAACTGAAGGTACGGGATGAGGACATACCAAAGACTGCATTTCGAACCGGTTATGGACACTACGAGTTTTTGGTAATGTCATTCGGATTGACTAATGCTCCGGCAGCATTTATGGACTTGATGAACCGACTTTTCAAGCCATACTTGGATAAATTTGTAGTGGTTTTTATCGACGACATTTTGATCTACTCAAAGACAGAGGAAGAACACGCCGAACATCTAAAGATTATTTTGGAGGCACTAAGGAAGGAGAAGATGTATGCAAAATTTTCTAAGTGCGAATTTTGGATGGAGAAGGTTCAATTCTTAGGCCACATGGTGGATAAGAATGGAATCTCTGTAGACCCTGCGAAGGTTGAAGCAGTAAGTAATTGGGAACAACCGAGAACACCGACGGAGGTGAGAAGCTTTCTAGGGTTAGCTGGGTACTATCGAAGATTCATCCAAGATTTTTCTAAGATAGCAACCCCGTTGACCAATTTGACTAGAAAGACGGTGAAATTTGTATGGACCGACAAATGCGAAGAAAGTTTTCAAGAACTGAAAAGGAGATTGAGCGAAACACCTGTGTTATCATTACCAGATGATGCGGGAAATTTTGTGGTGTATAGTGATGCATCACACAAGGGGCTTGGCTGTGTGCTCATGCAACATGGCAAGGTTATTGCATATGCGTCACGACAATTGAAGGATTACGAAAAATGATACCCTACTCATGACTTAGAGTTAGCGGCAGTAGTTTTTGCGTTAAAGATATGGAGACATTATCTATACGGAGAAAAATGTGAGATATACACGGACCACAAAAGTCTGAAATATATCTTCACACAGAAGGAGTTAAACATGCGGCAAAGAAGGTGGTTAGAATTAATCAAAGACTATGACTGCGATATTCTTTATCACCCGGGAAAGGCAAATGTGGTTGCCGACGCTCTGAGCAGGAAAGGAAGGGAGAAGTTGTTTAATTTAACAACTCAGGAAGAGTTGATAAGAGAGATGGAGAAATTGGAGATAGAAGTAAAAGGACCAGAAAAGTCTGGTGAGAAGTTAATTGTAATGGAAGCTTGTCCGACGTTGTTGAATAGAGTAAAGGAAGCTCAGGAAAAGGATGAAGAGTGTGAGAAAATCCGAAAAAGGATCACAGAAAGTGAGGAAGAAAAATTTCGAATGGATAAAGACGGTATTTTGAGATTTGAAGGGAGAGTGTGGGTACCAGCGGTAACCGAGTTGAGGGAAGAGATTTTGCACGAGGCACACAATACGACATATTCCGTTCATTCGGGAGGCACAAAGATGTACCGAGATCTAAGGCAACATTTTTGGTGGCCTAATTTGAAACGGGAAGTCGCAGAGTGGGTCAGTAAATGCTTGACTTGCCAACGCGTTAAAGCAGAGCATCAGCGGCCAAGTGGTTTACTACAACCGTTAGAAATACCAGAGTGGAAATGGGAGCATATTACCATGGACTTCGTGGTAGGACTTCCAGTTACACAGAAAGGTTATGATGCTATTTGGGTTATCGTGGATCGACTAACGAAGACCGCACACTTTCTACCAATCAAGATCCGCTACAGTTTGAACCAATTAGCAAGCCTATATGTAAAAGAAATTATTTCACGACATGGAGTGCCGGTGTCAATTGTCTCTGATCGAGATCCGCGCTTCACGTCCAATTTTTGGAAGAGTTTGCAGGAAAGAATGGGAACGCAGTTGAGGTTGAGTACAGCTTATCATCCTCAAACAGACGGACAAAGTGAGCGAACAATACAAACGCTAGAAGACATGCTTAGGACTTGCGTGATGGATTTTAAGGGAAATTGGGACGACCACCTACCCTTAGTAGAATTCGCATATAATAATAGCTACCATGCGAGTATTGGCATGCCATCGTACGAAGCTCTTTACGGGAGAAAGTGCAGAACGCCGTTATGTTGGGACGAAGTCGGAGAACGACGAATACTCGGACCAGAGTTAGTTCAACAAACCGCAGACGTGGTGATAGTGATAAGAGCCAGACTTGTAGCAGCTCAAGATCGCCAGAAGAAATACGCAGATTTGCATCGGCAGGACCGAGACTTCAAAGTCGGCAGTTTCGTATTCTTGAAGGTATCTCCATGGAAGGGAAAAATCCGTTTCGGCAAGAAAGGAAAATTGAGTCCAAGATTCATAGGACCGTTCGAGATACTGAAGCGAGTGGGCGAAGTGGCATACAAAGTTGCGTTACCACCCGAGTTGGAGCATATCCACAACGTGTTCTACATTTTCGTGTTGCGACCGTACAAGGCCGACTACAAGCACGTGATTTCTTACGAGCCCATTCAAGTGGAGAAGAACTTGGCGTATGAAGAAATTCCTGTCCAAATATTAGATAGGAAAGAACAAACTTTGAGAAATAAAGTTATTTCATCTGTAAAAGTACTTTGGCGTAACCACGATGTCGAGGAGGCAACGTGGGAGTTAGAAGATAGGATGATGAGGGACTATCCCCATCTATTTGTGTAACCTTGTAGCAATTCCGGGACGGAATTTTTATAAGGGGGGGAGGATGTAATACCCGAGAATTTCCATATATTATTAAATAAATATATTAATGGAAATGAGAATTTATTTGAATATAAATGATTTCGTGTTATGAGATGAATTAATTCAATTATATATAATTGAATAATTATAATAATTGAGAAATTGGTGGAGTTTGTGATAAACTCGTTGATTGCCTTGTGTGGCACAGTGACGTAATATAAGAATGATTATATTAATTTAAGCGAATTGTTAATCGAAGAATATTAATTAACTGTTATAAAATACTAATGAGGATTGATTAATAATATGTGATTATTATTATTGCAAGAAACATAATAATAATGAGCAACGTGTTTATAAATATAATAAGATTTATATCAAAGTGATAGTTAATCATATAAAGGTTAATTAAATTGTTATGGAGGTTAACAATTATATTGATTGATGTAGGATATGTGTATATTATTAATTAATATTCAATTTATAAGATGAGAAATTATATGTGCAAGCATGCGAATTAAATGTATAGTAACTATATGTTATGATATGTGTAGGTGACAAATGATGTGTGGATATACATTAAAATAATGTATCATGGATCTATTATAAATAATTGTTGAGTAATACAATTTAATAATATATGATATAATGTAATGTGGTAGTATCCGATTGTATTATATCGGTAAGATAAAATGTACATAGATTATATGTATTCAAATTGCATTTATTACATTATGGGGAGAACATTGTAATTATAACCTAAGAGTACATATAATATATAACATAAGTGTAGCATATAGTCCATTTGTAAGAATGCTGAGATTTGCTTGGCTTGTCCCAATATAATATCACTCTCCTTTCCCTCATTCGCGTGCACAGCCATTATGGCCTAAGCCTATCGCTTCTCCTTAAACTCAGTAAATTTCCATAGCCTTGTAGCAATGATGAGCAAGGGAGTGGTTTTAATGATGGATTCTAACAACTAAATACCTACCATTCTATAACCTTCATGCAATTTGACAATCCGTTAGTTTGATTTGGGAGTTAGAAGCTTGGACTGTGCATTCATTCTTCTATATAAAGGAACTCCCTGCACCTTCATTTCATTGCTGAAATATTTCTAAGAGAAGAGAGTATACTGTGATTGTCTATTTAGTTCAGAAGGAATTTCTATAGTAGCATCAGCAAGCTTACTCCATAACAGAGGTATAAATCCTCTTCGTGTCTTCATTTTCATTTTCTGTCAAAAGAACTCCATTGTTGTTCTCTGAGTTTTGTTGAAATTCATGATTATGCCAAATTGGTTCATGATTGGTTTGTAGAACCCTTATATTGTTGTTATATGAACATACACACATGATGGAACCACTGAATAGTCTTTCATTTCCATTGTTCCTCTTCAATTTCTGTAAATACATGAAATTCGTAAATTAGTTAGAGTTCATGAAATTGGGAATTGATAATTGCTATTGACTGTTATATAAGCATATATGTATGTGTTAGTAAGTTAAACAAGTCTAATATCTGGGTATGTTGAAATCGATGAAATGGGAGGTTTTGGGTGGGTTTTCGCTGCAGTCTGAACCGCAGAAAACTGCCTCGACGTCGCAGCGCCGCAGCCCGCGCCGCAGTGCCGCACGCAGCGCCACTCGCGCCGCAGCGCCAGTATTGAGCTACTGTTGCCGCGCCGCAGCGCCAGCCTCTGTGTTCAGTTTTCTGCATTCTGCAACAAAACTGTTATGTACCAATTGTTTGATTTTTGTTTAAACAAGCATGGGAGCATGATTAATACATATATATAAACCTAATGAGGCAATGTAAGCATGTTTTAGTATATTAGCATGCATGGTTAACCAAACGACACATAGTTTGGAAACGAATTTAAAGTTTCATAAACGACGTTAACATATATGAAGCATGTATACATTCTGACTTTTCGAGCATGTTTATAGGGCCTTGAAATACATGAAAAACATGTTAACTTACATATGTAGGTTTCATAAGGAAGCATGAACATAATAGACCTTATTAATGAACTATACTAACAAAGTATAAGCTTTGAACGTGAACGTTGGTATGTTATGACGAGAATTAGAATTTGACATTTATGGACACATGTGATAGTACTCTTAGACTCATTCATGTGTCATGCATGTATATATATCATGATTAGTTGCCGTGATTAAAGTTTAGCATGAACAAAGCATGTTTTCAAGATAATAACAATGCTAGCTACATATATGCAATACGAGTACTCATGAGCATGACTAATACAAGTTATATGAATATCTTATGTGTTTAAAAGCAATCATGTTAGACCATATGAGTTCGTGTCCTTGAATGGCTTTAAGTATTAACTTAAGAACCTATACCATGTACGATTGGATTTGGAAAAGTTATACAAGCATGAAAGTATCCTTTAAATATGAATACATGCTACGCGATATTATATGATGTTACTTGAACCCGATTTTGACGGTTAACTTAAGGAGATGCCGTAACTTGCTAAAATGAAATATATTTAGTATTGATTGTGGTCTTATGTGATATTAATAATATGCAAGCATGTTTGCTAATTGTTGAGATCTTATATAATATGAGAATGCGTTTAAACTCTAAAGAAGGAACGTTAAGGATAGAAATTATATTCTATATAACTGTGTAGCTAGGTAAAACTTAGCTTATGTGTTGATCGTATATTCAAAGAGAAAATGTGAAGTTAAATTATATGACTAATGAATATCATATATATACGTAACTGTATTACGATAGGAATTCGAAAGTGTTGATTGCTTTTCGTGGATAAACTACGCTAAAGGCAAGTTCTCTTACTTACACTCTTTTAAAGTGCAAGTATCCTAACCGACGCATTTACTTTATGCAAGGAAATCTATGATTGTGAAAGTTTCCTAACTTATACTCTTTTACTATGCAAGTATCCTATCTTGTGTATTGCGAACTAGTTTCCTATTTAATCGGTTGAATCGAATTAGCACACTTGAACTCTTATTTCATTAAAGCTATTATTCATGTTGAACTTAGTATTGTTCTTGAATATTGTGAAAGTGTCTATGCCATTTGATTTGGCTGGACTTATGTTATTGAAAAGCAACCCAAACTAATTGATTGGTGCGGGATCTTATATTTGACTGAGAAGAACAACCTTCTTTGAAGGGAATATATAATTGTCGGAGAACCGACGTGCACACTTGAGTATGGTTGATTGTTATGCATAACAAGGGTACTTTAGGCTGATCACCTGTTGCACCTGTTTTTGTTGGATTTTCAGTTTATTACTGTCAATTCTAGTAGAAGTTCATAGTCCGTAGTGACTACTCAGTATTCAATTATTTGAAATCTTGAATTGACTTGTTATTGAATCATATTGATATTATCCTGTCCTTAGCGACTGATATTGAGAACTGTTGATATTCTTGTTATTCTTGAACTATCAAATCTTGTTATACCCTTTCGAGAATTGAGAATCTTATTACTCACCCTTATTGTATATTACTTGCTGGGCAATTTGTGCTCATTCTTGCTTTCCCTAAAACATTTCAGTTAAGGCAGAGCATGGTGAACCTTCGGGCGTTGATAAGGGTAAGGGCAAAGCTACCAACTAGCTTATGTCTGTTATGTTTTAAATATATTAATATTGTATGAAGATGATGTAGTAAGACTGGATTTGATTATGTTTAAGCTTAAGTTAGATTATGTAATAAGTCGTTAACTGATATTATTATGTAATCTATTAAGTACTGTAGGTTGCGAGACTTGGGGGAATAATTATAATAAATTATTGTAAATTATTCTAGAATAGATTTTCCGCTGTGATCGTATGATATTTAATTATTATTATTGTGATGTATTACCATGAGCACGTGATGAACCGAATTCGAGAGACCAAGTGGCGGTCCTGGAATTTGGGGGCGTCACAAGTTCATACTTTAAAGTGAACATAGCTCACTGAGTTTGCACTTTGAAAACTCAAGTTTCCTTTAGAAACCAAGCTTTGGTAAGTGACTACATGAAAGACCACCTAAACTAGCATGTCATGGACTTATTTATGCTTAATGAGTTTATACTAGCATGCTCTATAAGTCAAAAACCACAAAAATCATTATCTGATTCTGCAGAAGGGCGCGGCGGCACCCTGTTTGTACTAGGGAGTGGCGCGACCGCACCACTCCTGTTCAAGCCAGGATGCTTACTGCCATAGCAGAGCTTCAGCCAAGTTCTATAATTTACTCAGCTAGCATGCTTGCCTACTATCACATTGCATACATAACATACATATACACTCTACTAATCATGCTAGCACCTTCTCACATACCAATTTCAACTACATTATGCAATTTCAATTAAATTTCAAGGTGGGTTTAAGTATTATACCTCTTGAGCTTTGGTTTGGACAACACTCTCCCTCAATATCAGATTATGCTCTCAACTCTCTCAATAGTAACTTAGCAATTAACTAATCAAAATTAAATGAGCAGAGGAGGGTTCAATTTATAGAGAAATAAATGACCATGCCAAGCTATTGCCCAAGAATTGAAACCAAGAGAAGGAAAAAGAACACATTGGGCAGTTGATAGTTGGTGGAATAGTGGCCATCAACCACTCCCACCCACTCCCTTGCCATCATTGGCTACCATTTCTAGCTTGAGGAACACAAGGAAGAGAAAGGCTATGCTATGAAATACACGTGAATGAGAAATGAAGGATGACCCTCATTTTGGGACAAGCTAAATACTCAGCATTTGCAATAGAGACAATGCCACGCATAGTACATATATATATGTATATATATATATATGGACCTTTAATAACAATATTACGTAATAGCAAGTTGGGGGTATATATAGCTATACACATAATATAAACCATGTCCATTTTTATAATACCGAATATAATCTGATTGAGTATTATCTTTCACATTATCCTAAACTTTATTATTCCAATTATATTGAAATAATTATTAATACCCATTATTTATATAGTTCAATTCGATATTACACATGGTACACATAACATGTATTCACATAGGTCCATTTATGTAATTCATGTGACTCACTTCATTGTACCATATAGTTCCTGTATTGAATAATCACCTTACAATGTCACACTACACTTTATATTATATAGATGTAGGTACTACATAATATACCATTACCCCTCACATAATATTGCACTGAGCAATTAATTGAATAAACACTAATCGATTATATTAATTAATTATTTATTCTTTAATATGCGATTGCTCATAATAACAATTAATTAACAATATGCTATTAATTAATCCTTCACTTATTAATTCTCTCTGTAATTTAATTAAATCATCATCATCATTTCCATTCTCATGCCACACAAGGCATTCTACGAGTTTATTGCAATTCTCCATATTTTCTTAATTATCATAAATTCAATTTAATTTAATTGAATTACTCATCTCATGACACAAACATTTATATTTAAATAAATATTCACATTCTTATTAATATCAATATTAATATTTATTCATAAAATTCACGGTTCTTACATCCTTCCCCCTTATAAAAATTTCGTCTTCGAAATTGGTACAACGTTACACAAATAGATGGGGATAGTCTCTCATCATCCTATCTTCTAATTCTCACGTGGCCTCCTCGGCATCGTTGTTTCGCCAAAGTACTTTTACAGAAGATATAACTGTATTTCTTAATATTTGCTCTTTCCTATCTAATATCTGGACAAGAATTTCTTCATATGCCAGATTCTTCTCTACTTGAATAGGCTCAAAGGAAATCACGTGTTTGTAGTTAGGCTTGTACGGACACAACACAGAAATGTGAAAACACATTGTGGATGTGCTCCAACTCAGGTGGTAATGCTACTTTGTATGCCACTTCGCCCACTCGATTTATTATTTCGAATGGTCCTATGAATCTTGGACTCAATTTTCCCTTCTTGTCGAATCATATTTTTCCTTTCCAAGGAGATACTTTTAAGAAAACGAAACTACTGACTTTAAAGTCTTGGTATTGTCGATGTAGATCTGCATACTTTTCCTGACAATCTTGAGCTACTACCAGTCTGGCTCTTATTACTGTCACCACGTCTGCGGTTTGTTGCACTAACTCTGGTCCTAAAATTCCTCCTTCTCTGACTTCGCTCCAACATAATGGTGTTCTGTATTTTCTTTTGGAAAGAGCTTCGTACGGTGGCATGCCGATACTCGCATGATAACTGTTGTTGTAAGAGAATTCTACCAAGGGTAGGTGATCGTCCCAATTTCTCTTGAAATCTATCACGCAAGCCCTAAGCATGTCCTCCAGCATTTGTATTGTTCGCTCACTCTGTCCGTCCTTCTGAGGGTGATACGCAGTACTCAAGCTCAACTGTGTTCCCATCCTCTTTTGTAAGCTTTTCCAGGAGTTTGACGTGAATCGCGGATCTCGATTAGAGACAATTGACACCGGCACTCCATGTCGTGAAATAATCTCCTTTACGTATAGATTCGCTAACTGATTCAAATTATATCAGATCTTGATCGGTAGAAAATGTGTAGTCTTTGTTAGTCAATCCACGATAATCGAAATGGCATCATATCCTTTCTGCGTGACTAGAAGTCCCACCACGAAGTCCATCATAATGTGATCCTATTTCCACTCTAGTATCTCCAACGGTTGAAGTAGACCACTCGGCCTCTGGTGCTCTGCTTTGACCCATTGGCAAGTAAGACATCTACTGACACACTCTACAACTTCCCGTTTCAAATTGGGCCACCAAAAATATTACCTCAGATCCCGGTACATCTTTTTGCCTCATGGATGAACGGATAATGTCGTATTTTGTGCCTCGTGCAAAATTTCTTCTCTCAATTCGGCTACCTCTGGCACCCACACTCTCCATTCGAATCTCATGATACCGTCTTTATCCATTCTGAATCATTCCTCTTCATTTTCGGCAATCCTCTTACTCATTTTCTCGCACTCTTTATCTTTCACTTGTGATTCCTTTACTCTATCCAGTAACACTAGACGAGCTTCCATTGTAAATAGCTATTCTACAAACTTCCTTGGTCCTTTCACCTATATTTCCAACTTCTCCATTTCCCTTATTAACTCCTCCTGAGTTGTCAATTGAAATAATTTCTCCCTTCCCTTTTTGCTCAAAGCGTCGTCTACTACGTTTGCCATTCCCGGGTGATAAAGAATATCACAGTCATAATCCTTGATCAATTCTAACCACCTCCTTTGTCGCATGTTCAACTCCTTCTGTGTGAAGATATATTTCAGACTCTTGTGGTCCGTTTATATCTCACATTTCTCTCCGTACAAATAATGTCTCCAAATCTTTAACTCAAAAACTACTGCCGCTAACTCTAAGTCATGAGTGGGGTATCGTTTTTCATAATTCTTCAATTGTCATGATGCATACGCAATGACCTTGCCATGTTGCATGAGCATAGAACCAAGTTCCTTGTACGATGCATCACTATACACCACGAAACCTCCTGCATTGTCTGGTAATGATAATACAGGCGCTTCGCTTAATTTCTTCTTCAACTCCTGAAAGCTTTCTTTGCATTTTTTCGTCCACACAAATTTCATCGTCTTCCTCGTTAGATTGGTCAACGGGGTTGCTAGCTTAGAAAAATCTTGAATAAATCTTCGATAGTACCCGGCTAACCTTAAGAAACTTCTCACCTCCGTTGGTGTTTTCGGCTGCTCCCAATTACTCACTGCTTCTACCTTCGTAGGGTCTACTTAGATTTCATTCTTATCCACAACGTGTCCTAATAATTGAACCTTCTCCATCCAAAATTCACACTTAGAAAACTTCGCATAGATTTTCTATTTCCTTAATGCTTCCAAAATAATCCTCAGATGTTTGGCGTGCTCTTCTTTCGTCTTTGAGTAGATCAAGATGTCGTCGATGAAAACTACAATGAACTTATAAAAGTATGGCTTGAAGACTCGGTTCATCAAGTCCATGAATGCTGCCGGAGCATTAGTCCATCCGAATGACATTATCAAAAACTCGTAGTGTCCATACCGGGTTCGAAACGCCGTCTTTGGTATGTCTTCCTCCCGTACCTTCAACTGGTGATATCCTGTCCACAAATCAAACTTTGAGAAACACTTCACTCCCTTTAATTGATCAAAAAGGTCGTCTATCCACGGTAATGGATATCTATTCTTGATCGTTACTCTGTTCAATTCTTGATAATCGATACAGAGCCTCATCGATCCGTCTTTTTTCTTAACAAATAATACCGGTGCTCCCCAAGGGGACACACTCGGTCGTATGTAACCTTTATCTAGTAACTCTTGCAATTGTATCATCAATTCCTTCATTTCTACTGGCGCCATACGATATGGATATTTTGAAATCGGTGTTGTTCCTGGTGCTAAGTCTATTACGAATTCAATTTCTCTGTCTGGCGGAAGACCAGGAAGATCGTCTGGAAATACATCTTGGAATTCTCTCACTACAGATATATCCTTAATTTCTACTCCCTTCTTTCGAGTATCTACAATGTAAGCTAAGTAACCTACACATCCTTTCTTTAACAATTTCTTGGCCTGCATCATCGTAAGAAAACACAATTGCTTAAGCGATGAGCTACCATAAAACACTACCTTAGACTTATTCGAGGTCAGAAGGTTCACACTTTTGTTCAGACAATCAATTATCGCAGTATGGTTATATAACCAATCCATTCCCAATATTACGCCAAATTCTACCAATCTAATCGGGATTAGGTCTACGCTCAGTTCATGATCTCTAATATTTGTGAGATAATTTCGGTAAACGTATTCTACAGGGATCACTTCTTTATTCGCAACTTCTATGTTCAAAGAAATTTCTAATCATTCTCGTGGTGAATTAAGTCCACTAGCAAATTCTTCAGATACAAAAGAACAGGTAGCACCCGAATCAAATAATACATATGCATTTATATCATTGATTGGGATAATACATGACACCACGTCCTTCGCAGCTACTATGTCCTAGACGGTCATGTTAAAGGTCCTCGGTTGGGCGGTTGGATTGTGTCGGTTTGCCGATCATTAACTTGATGCCTCCCCCTTGTTGGCCACTTCCTCCGCCGCTCCCTTTCTTTGGGCAGTCCTTAATCAGGTGGTCCGCTGAGCCACAAGCAAAATAACCCTTGATTTTCTTGGGCTTCGGGCAGTTGGGTGAAATGTGCCCCTCTTGGCCGCAGTTATAGCAGGTATTACGCCCCTTCCAGCACTCTCCCTGATGATTCTTCCCACACTTCGAGCATCCCTCTGTCCTCTTCTTAAAACCTCCATCTGATTGTTTTTGTTGTTGTTATTCTCCCACTTTCTCTTTCCCGGATTACTTCCCCCGCTACTACTTCCTTCTTCACGGATTTCTCCTCCCGTATTCTTTCCCTTCTTTTCTTTGTTATACAGACTTAAGGCTTCACTGCCACCTTCTGCAATGATCGCCTTTTCCAGCAACGTCATAAATGAATCAATCTGAAGAACTGACACCTAGTTAAACAACCAAGGTTTCAGTCTTTGCTCAAAACGTCTAGCTTTCCTCTCTTCATCTACTACCTGGTGTTCTGCAAACCGTGCTAGTTTGTTGAACTTAGCCGTGTATTGCACCACCGACATATCCCCTAGCTTAAGTTGTAAAAACTTCACTTCCATTCTGTTCTTCATGCTCTACGGGAATAGTTCTCGAAGAACAGCGTTTTGAACCTTTCCCATGCGATTATCCCTTCTCCCGCTCTTTGCTGATTCGCCTCCCTCCAGTAGTTGGCTTCACCCCTCATCATATATGTAGCAAATACTGTCTTCTAGTCCTCGCCCACGCGGGCAATGGTGAAGGCCTTCTCGATCTCCTTGATCCATGTCTGCGCAATGATCGGATCGGTAGTACCCTAAAACTCTGGTGGTCCTACGCTCCCTGTGACGCCCCCAAATCTGGGTTCCCTAACCTCGGGTTTAGTGCTAACGATCCATCATATATATCACATCTAATTACCCATTCAATAATTAAAAACATTATTCATAATATTACTTATTACAACTTATAACAATATCCCAGGTTGACTAACCTTGACATAACTTACATACCCTTATATATCCAAAAGGTTTACATAATTAGTTTACATAATATAACATAACCATTAAAAGTTGACAATAACTACTCCTGAGCCTTGCCTTTGCCTTTGTCCCTGTTAGAACCTTCTGCTACCTCGGCCTTAGCTGAAATGTTTTATTTAAGCAAGGGTGAGCAACGAGTTTGCTTAGCAAGTTAAAGTATACAATAAAACTTTCTCAAATTTCATACTGAATAACATATCAGGGATGAAAGAGTAAAATTCTTTCAAAGATTAAAAAATATTCAATTGAATAAAAAGAATTAACAATACTGAAACAATATTCAATAAAGTGGGATATACCCAGATTTCATGCAAAGTGATCACAAAAGGATCATGAACTAATAGAGGAATCATTAGTTATTAGAACTAAATTACCACAGGAATATAAGCTAGTTATAAAAACTAAACTATACTCCTCTGCAAGTACCTGGAGCGACCAACTCCTTTGTACCCTATATTATGCATAATACTCAATAATAGCGCATAAAGTTTGTTCATCTTAGTCTTACATCATGAGTTCATACCACAACAATATGGTTTGGATTACTTTTAAAGAAATACTATGATTTCAATAAATAAAATCAATATTGATCTAGCCGAAATCAATGGCATAAATCTTTCAATAATAAATCAGTTCATAAGATATAGAACGTTTCATGCTTTAACAAATATTAGTCTCGCCAAAGCAATTAGCTGAGACATGACTTATAAACAATTCAAATACTAGAACAAGAATCAATTGCACTATGTGCTAACAACAATAATCATTATAGATTTGAATAACTAACAATAATTATTCACTACCATGTTTGAAAAATAATAACTCAAGTTGAGTTAGGAAACTTGCTTGATTCGTTGACTACTGCTATGCAATTTAAGTTAACTTCTTTTGTAAGACCTATCATTAATAAGATTGATCTCTTAATTTGCATCATATATTTACTCACAATAATTTATCTAACATGTAAACACATAATCGTCATTAGATAGCACCATACGAATACACAAGTCTAAACCTAGCACACATCAAGTCTTTAATAGTAGTCAATATAGTATATTGAGTGATTTCCCACAAACAACCAACAAATTAGCTTTCGTCTTGTCTACACTGTTCTCACAGCTAGTTAGATCAGTTGCTAATTCGTATATACCTTCCCCATATGAAGGAATCGTATAGCCCAGCTACTATACGTCAACTATTAAAGAGTACAATTGTACTACCTTAGACTTAACACTATTATATCATACAACTTGTGAATTAACATATAGTCTTTTATTTTATAAGTCCTTTATAATTAAATAAGTCGAATACCTAATCCAGCAACCTGGATTAGATTGAATTTTAATTTAGTAACTAATTCCCAATCCAGCAGACTGGATACAATTGACCTCCAATCCAGCAAGCTTGGATTCGTTAATCCTTCAATCCAGCAAGCCTGGATTTATCAATCCTTCAATCCAGCAACCTAGATTATCTATACAGACCAATCCAGCATCCTGGATTATCCAAACATCTCATCCGGCCAGCAAGCCTGGATTCATTAATCCTTCAATCTAGCAAGCTGGATTTCCCCTTTTAACCAAATCATCTTATTATTTTTTTTAACTTTTGTCCACACATAAATATATGTATTTCATACATAAAAATAATTTTTCAGGAATTTTTCAATTTCCTTTAGTATTTTTTAAAAATCCATTTCTAGTTAATTCCTTCAGAAATTAGCTACCTCATGCTTAACTCCAGAAATTCCCAAATCTTGGCGGGATCTTACACATGTTAACGTGAGCCTCCAGTTAAAATTTCGTGGCCATCAGAGTTATAGAACTCCGGTTATAGTGATTTTCGTCGAAAAAATGCAAATATTGAAATAGTCATAACTTGGTCATTATAAGTCGGAATGAGCTCATTTTTGGATACAAACTACTTTATCTCATATATTTTCATGTCCCAAAAGAATGGATTTTATTACATTCATTAAGCTACCGAATCTGCCATTGAAAAATTTGGATAGCCTACTTTTGTCGTTTTTCATATTTTCTCCCTTTTACTAAAATCAGTCCACACGAAAATCTACAACATATTTTTTAGTGATTATACTTGGAAAAGTTAGAATACTTGTATATCTAACTCCAGAAATTGACCACACTCAAAAATTTGAAATATATTGAGAGATATGCTTGTTTTAATTTCGTGTTCCGTTTTTTCAAAAATCTAATTTCTTAACCTTTGTGATTTCTAAGAAAACTTTCGTGATCTCTTATATTAACCAACATAAACCATCATAACTCAGACTATTACTTCATATACTCATTGATCTAACATGATCCATGATTTATGTAAGAACCCGAATTTTCAGATATTATTAAATAAGAATTTAATAAATAAAATTCTTAAGGCATGAGATGGGTTCGAATAAGAATATATATATATATATATGTGATATGAGGTATGTGGTATCATATTACATAGGATAATATGGACAATGTAATATGTGATTTTCTGATTAATAAATATATTATTATTATATATTTTTTTAGAGACGATTCAATTGAGGTAAAGGAGGTGGATAAATTCCTATCGATATTAAATAATTTATAGAATTATTTTATCATAGTAAGTTGGTGACATTAAATATCCTTAATGTATAATCACCATATTCTTGTGTATGTGTATTAATAAGTAGTATGTTTATAATATAGGTTATTAATAGCACTTAAGCTATCCGTGAATAGGTTTGAATAGTGAATCATGAGTTAGTTAAGGAATTAACTAATAAGAATAAATATTAGTTAATTTAAGTTGGGAGTTATATTATGGAATAATATAATGTTAATATTGAATCTTAATGATATGGTGCAGTGTTTAATTTACTTAAGTAAAGAAATGGATTAATATATGCGTTGAATATATGATTATAGTTGCTACTTTTTATATATATTACTTAGAATGGTAATATGTGAGAAAGTCTAATGTACGAATAACGTGAATATATATATATATATATATATATATATATATATATATATATATATATACGTTATTAAAGAGAAATGAAAATCATTATATATTTAAATGAATATTTGAAGAAATTGTTTTGGGAACAATTTATAGAAAAGAAAGAGAACTAATTGTTATATATTTCTAATAAAGGGTATTAAAATAATTTCTAATATTGATTTATTTTAATAAAAGGAGGAAATGTTATTTTTGAATAATAATATTACCTTATATATTTTTGTATGAGGTGTGATTAATTAATATAATAAAACCTATTTGCTATATGTAAATAAATTGATGGAAACAAATTATTATAATAAAAAATAAACTTAATACCTATTTTTTATATATAATGTACATGTGCCGTACACGTGATTATTTGTAATAGATATTATGTTAATTATAATATCTTGAGACAATAAGTAAATTATTTTCTAATACTGAATGTGTTTATTTGGAGAAAACATAATATTTTATGTTATGGCTAAATACATAATTTCTAATGTATTTTCAAGGGAGTTTAATTAATGAAAGGAAACTAAGTTATTTTAATATATTAAATATCTTAAGTTATTATTTGATCGTGAATATTATTATTTGAAAAAAATAGAGTATATATATTAATTATTATAAGCGTAAATGTTATACTTATTATAAGTATAATTAATTGAGATAATTTAGCATTTAAGTGCTTGAGTCACACAAATATTATATTAAAAGAATAATAAGTGTGGTGCAAATAAATACGTGTTGAGAATGATAATAAGCTCGATGCAAGCTTGTGTGAAATGCTTTGTGTGGCACGATAATAGATTCGGTGAGGAATTAATTAATTCAAGGATGAAAGAATTATTAATTAAACAATTAATCTATATTGATTGTTAATGGTGTGTTGAATTATTATTGCAAAGCGATAGCATGATAATAAGTATATTGTTTATAAATATAATAAGAATTGTACTTATTAAATTATTGAAGAATGTGGTTATTTCTCGCCTAATAATATTGATAAGGATAAATTAATGAAGGAATTTCTACGTGAACGATTAATCAAATATTAATCATTATTGCTATTATGAGAAATAGAATACTAATGAGAATTAAATGATGATGTGTTGATTATTATTATTGCAAATAATAGAATAATAATAAGCAAACTTGTTTATAAATATAATAAGATTTATATTTGTTTAAAGTGATAATTAATCATATAAATGTTAATTAATCGATAACGTGAGAAGTTATTATTGTTGAGCAGAATAAAACATAACCGTGTAATTATTTATAAATATAATGCGGTTATATTTATTTAATTGTTTATGCAAGCATGCAATAATTCAACCTTTAATATATGGTAGTTATCTTTATTGAGTATAATGCAATGTGACGCATTAATATAACTATATATTATATATAGACTATATAGTAAGGTTAATTGTAGGTTACATAATATTGTTTATGTGACTACATGTGTGTGGGTGAACCTTATTTAGTACCATGTGGATATTTTAAGGAGTATGCAATTGTTAATTTATGATTACTTCAATAAGTTATTATACTTGAAATAATAAACGTTATGATAATTAATAACTATTATGATAATACCCAATTAAATTATAGTGGTATTAAGGAAAATGTACATTAAATTATATGTTGGTATATATGTACCTATTTGCTACATTGTATTTAGAAGTGACATTGTGACTCAAGTAAATACTATATGTATATATATATATAACATAGGCATTGTATTTGCAAGATGCTGAGTTATTTCTTATCCCATAATGAGTGCCCATCTTCATCTCTTCCTCGCGTGCAGCCTAAGTCTACTCCTACGTGCATCAAACTCAACAATGTTTAGCTAATGATGGTGAGGGTGTAGGCTTCCTGATGAGTTCCACCAACTCTTCACCAACTCCTTGTTAACCATCAAATTCTCATTCTAACCATTGGTTTGATTTGGGAGGTAATTGTATTATCTGTGTAGCCAATTGTCTATAAATAGAGCCTTCCCTGTCCTTCATTTGATTACTCATAATTCTATTAAGTGAATTGAGAGTGAGTTAGTATAGCAGCATTATAAGTTTGGTTTAGCAGCAAACTGTTTCTTTAACAGAGGTATATTTCCATACATATGTTCCTCATTTCTGAAATTCCCAGTTCTTGATTATGTGAATTAGTGTTAATTGAGTTGTTGAACATGTTTGCTAGATTGTTAAGTGTTATGTAAGTTAGTAAGCTTGATTAAATTGTTATATGGTTGATACAGAAATAAATTCGTATGAAAATTTTGAGTTGGGTTAGCTGTACTGCCGAAGCAGCCATGTCTGTTCCTGGCCGGCCAGCGGCGCAGCTGCGCCGGGCCTGAACTAGAAATTTATTTTTTCTGCAACCTGCTTGATTTTGTTAAGTAATAATTGTTTAAAGTAGCTTAAACAAGCATGCTAAAAGGTTTAACACGCCTATATGAGTATATTAACATGACATGCACCCGCATTGCTATGATTGCATGCATGATTCGTAAAGGTTTATTGTAAGACCCCAAATTTTATGAATAAGATTTAATTTTCTCTATATATTATTTTGAAATAGTAAGGTGTTGATTTGATAAATGTGATAAGTTATGGGTGAAATGTGCAAAGTTTACAAAGTAAGCAAGTGGTTATAAAATATTCGTTGTGTCGGGGAATATTTGTTTCGTCGAGGAATATTCTTTTTGTCTGAGAATATTCGTACGACGGCGCAGTCATTGGTGGACCCCATAACGGAATGAATGTCGGATATAGAAAGCGACAGAAATAACCTTTTTATAAAAATAACGGCAAAACTATTATCGTTAGTACTGTTGAAATATCCGGTGGTTAAAATACAGTAATACGCGGTGTTGCACGGTAGCACACGGTATTGCACAGTATTTTGAATTATTGATTCTTACGTAGGAAGGCACTTACTCAATTATTGTTACAGTAATTACTGTTCAATATTTTATATTATTGATTCAATAATTGAATAATATTTTATTGGTTCAATATTTGCTACGTTGATATTTTATATCAATAAGTGCTACTTTACTATTTTATATTATTGATTCAATAATTGTCCTTGCACATTATTTCAAATATCAAATCAATAATTCATATTATTTGAATAATATTATTAGATAGCATTATTGGCAATGTCTAAGGAAGTTCTATCTAGGAAAGGGGTTGATTAATTGCGCGCCAGTAAGAAGAAATCCTTATCGGAAGGCCCCTTCTTTTTTGGGAACGACCTGGTTGTCAATATTGTAGTTCTGTAATATTATTTATGAATAATTAATTTTTAATATATATGATAAGAAAATATTTATTCAATGTGGATTTAAACGGAGAAATTTTTAACATGTGACATTTGTTGAAAGTTGATATTTTATCTTGTCTGATAAAATAATTCATTCAAATATATTATTATAATATTACATTATAGTAGTATGATGTGATTATATAATAGTATGATTTTTATAATTTGAATGGTAATATTATTATAGTAAATTCATGGTATAAAAGTTAAACGAGGTGGAAGAGGACAAATTAAATTTGAACTCTAATGATGCAAACAATGATGTCATCGGAGTGATGAGGTAAGCAATGATGTCATCGGAGCAATGAGGTAAGCAATGATGTCATAGATCGATGATGTCATAAATTATGACAAAAATACTATTTTACCCTTACTCTGCCGAGCCTATAAATAGAAGCTCATTTCTTCATTATTTCTCACCAATTCACTAAAGCTATAGAGAGAGAAAGTATAGAGAGAATAAGAGAGAAAGAAGAACAGTATTCTGCTATTACGCTAGTACAGTCTCCAAATTTTAAGGTAAAGGATATTATTTATTTTGTATTCATGAAGAGAGTTATTTTCTTTCAATACTCGTAAGGGTTGTTATTCCATTCTTTATTATTCTGTTGGAATAACCTGTCTACGCGGACTACCGCATGCATGGTGAAATCATGTTGTTATTCTATTCTTTATTATTCTGTGGGAATAACCTGTCTACGCGGACTACCGCATGCCTGGTGAATAACCCTTCGTATTCAGTTGTTATTAAATTGTGAAAATAATCTGTTTGAGCGGACTACCGCCAGACGGGTGAAAATTCAATTGCAGTTTCGTATATTGTTTCATTTCAGATTCTTAACTCTAAACTTACTACGGTAAGTATTGCTTCTATAATTCCTGAAATGATCATATATTACTTGAGTTTTGCGCTTCATCTAATATTATTTTACTGGAATATTAGTTTGAACTTTCTTGTAAAATTTTTATCTTTTCATGTCGAGTTACTATTCACGAGTTACTATTTATGGGATACTATTCACGGTAAAAAAAAAAAATCTTCCAAATCATCTTTGATTGGATCCAAGTTTTGATCTTCATTCTTGAACTCTTGATAAATTCTCTAATATTTTTCCTTTATCTCACTGGATCCGTTATTCGTATTATTTTTCATCATCCTCAGTTCTAAATGATGATATAACTGAATATCTTTGGCCTGTAGTGCAAAGATGAATAATTACGTGATGAATATCTTTGGCCTGTAGTGCAAAGATGAATGATTACCTGATGAATATCTTTGGCCCGTAGTGCAAAGATGGGCAGGTGTTGAGATGAACATGACCAACTGATGATACAAATGAATATCTTTGGCTCGTAGTGCAAAGTTGGACATTTGATTCGAGATGTATATTGATTGATGTTACAGGGATAAAATATTGATGATGGACTTTTAAATCGAATAAGATAGTAGACATCATTCTCTACTTAACTCTTTTAATAAATTGTTATTTTCGCTGCGAATATTGATCTAAAACTTGTTGTCCATAATATTTTGTCTGATTTATTGAAGGCTAACGATAATTTGTTTTTCATTATCTTAGTCATAATATTCTTTACTAGGTTAGTTGAGCTCACCATTTTCTTCCATTGTTCTCTTCATGAAATGAGAATATCGCGGGTACTAGTCGGGGAATGGAGTGATGGTCCGAGTTAGAGCTGTAGAAGTCCTCACTATTTTTTTTAGTTTAAATAGTGTGATAATAAATGTAATGAGGACTTAGTTTGAATGTTAATATTTTCTACATGTCTGTGACACCCCCAAATCCAGGTACTTCGTTTCCACATGATTTGGTGTTCACTTTCTAACTATAACAAACATCTACCCAATATATCACAAAAATAAATTACAATCTTTATTCAAAACAATAAAAGCTCCCTTAAAACAAGGGTTACAACCTTCTCAAACTTAATCCCAGGGTTACTCTAACCTTGACATAATAATAAAGTGCGGAATAAAAACATGACATAAAAGTCTTATTACAATCATTTCAAAATAATTAAAACAAGTCTTCACTTGCTTTGCTTTCCTTTGCCCTTACTTATAGACGGAGCATCAGCATTATCAACCTTTACTGAAATTGCTATTTAATGCAAGAGTGAGTAACCACAGCTCACTGGAGTTTTAAAAAAATATAAACATGAAAGGATATCTTTAAAAGAATCTGAACAACTTAGCTTGCTTCAATAATAAAGAATTGAATAATAATTCTTTATCAACATTAAAATTCGAATATAGAGTTTATCTGAGGGTCATAAGACCTTTGAACTCTTCTTGTCCTAGGTTATAAATATTTTTATTTAAACCTTTAACAGTCAATAAGACTATTGACCTTAACTCGTACTTAGGAGGATCAGCCCTTTGTACCATGTATTGTGCACAAACATCTTAACGCTATGCGTAATCATCTTCCCTAACAATTAGGGTTATTCAACTCAGTAATTTGAATTCAAGTCCGCACCAAAGAAAGTTTGGTTTAGATAAGCTTACAAAGGTAATTTAGAATTCACGTTCATCAACTAAGGATTAGTTGAATCGACTTTCAATAATTCATAAATAAAAGAATTATGAATTAACATATGCTTTAGAAGTAAACTTAAAGCATTTAAAATAATAAACTGGATCTTACTTGAACAAAAAGTTAAGATCATTTAGGTTAAGTAAATAATTGTCCAATACAGTAATGAAAAGGACATTCTCAACAATGAAAATATGAACATCAAAGAACTTGCGTAGAAATAGCGAGTTTAGGGTTTAGAAGACTTGCCTTAAGTGTAAGCTACTTAACACAATTCACGTACTTTAATACTTCCTACATATATATATTAAGTCACAAAAAACCTAAATTAGTTAACATATAACTAATTCACATAAGTGGTTAACCCTCATGGTTAACTCACTCTAACTAAATAAATAATCAACTATCACATAATTAATTACATCACACACATACTCACATAATTAAATTAATTATGTATTTTAGCTAAATTATAATTAAACAATTATAATTCAAACACTTAATCAAATTATAATTACTTAAATTATAATTACCTTTAAAATTATAAATAAATTATAATTTATAATCAATTAAATTATATCATGGATTATAATTACACAAATTATAATTAATCATGCAATTATCAATTTATAATCCACAATTAAACATGCATTTATTATAATCACATAGATTATAATTTAAATTATCATCTAATTGATTAAAATAAATTAACTTCTATACCTTATAATTTCACAAAAAATTAAATTAAACATTTACTCTTAATTATAATTAATAAAATTATAATTAAGTAACTTATTGTACAATTAAACAATTACAGTTTATAATTTAAATATCCTATTAGGTTTTCAAAATTTCTTTTATTCTCAAATTATGAATTTATCAACTTCATGTTAACACATGTTATATCAGCTAGATACATGCTCATTATCTTAGCAATAATGTAATTTAGGCATGAAGACAATCTGCACAATTGTTTAAAACACACTGCCCAAGCACTGTGCACGGCCCAGCTGCGCAGCCACAGGCCTTGGCACCGGCGCAGCTGCACAGGGTAAGGATCTGGGAAGAACAAGCGGTGCAGCTGCGCTGCTCCTGGCCTTGCTGTCGGCGCAGCTGCGTAGCAACTCGGCCAGATGCAGACAGTCACGTTACTCTGCTTCACCGATTAACCCATACAAACCAACATATGGATATTTACAGTAACTTAAACATTGTAAATCATACCTATGCAATAATACACATATATATAACATGCTTCTAAAACACAAAACCATCTAAACAATGATAATCACAAAGTTTTAAAATCCAATTTGACCATTTTCATGAAAACTCATATTTTTCATAAAATAATTCACTGTAAGAAAATTTTTTCCATCAATTCCACTTTATATACATACATTATATACGTAATTACATGTAATCATCAAACAATTTCCCAATAAACATGTTAGCATATTCTAATTCATCAATTTTACTTTATCATCAAAACATATAAATTCCATGTGAACATAGTTTTCAATTAAAACTTATTTTGACAAAATTTTATTTTTTGACAATCCTTCTTATGGAATATAATTCATATATAACCCATTATAAGCACACCATATATATATGTACACCAAATTTATACAACTCTCATGCTAAAATTATACACAGAGAATTCATACTCAAGGATAACATAGAAAACATAAAAATAAAAAGGAATTAAGACATACCCTTTAACTTATGTTTGAAGAAGAAAATAATGCCAATTACTTTGATTCTCACGAGTTCTCCCTTTTTTCTTCCTCTTCTTCTTTTCTCTTTCTCTCCTCTGTGTTCCTCCTTTCTTTCTTAGTTCTTAGACTAACTTAGCGTAAACTAATCTAACGTATAATATAATACGTAGTAATAGATATATGATTAATTATATATAATATAACTGACAATTATATTAAGTATAATGTCAGTTACAAATTTCAAAAGTCACAATGCCTTGTTTGGCAATACAAGGTTATTTTTAAAAACAGATTATTAATGCTAAGGTATTGTTTGGTAACAGTTTATTTAAAAACAGCTTTTTGATAGTTAGGGCCCTGTTTGGTAGAAATAGGTTTAAAACAAATACAAGGGCCTTGTTTGATTAAAATCATTTAAAATCCTTTTTCTTTTATTGTAACAAATCATTAAACACCTATTTTAAATATCACATTTTAATTAATTAAATATTAATCACCTAATTTAATCAATTAAAATCTAACATCAATTAATCACATAAAATTGCCACATAATTATAATTACTCGCTAATTATAATCCATGTAACAGTTCATCACATAATTCCTCTAATTCAATTATCTCAAATAAATTAGAACTATAATATAAAACTAATATTAATTAAATAAATATTACACATTCATTTAATTAATATATAACACTTAATTAAATCACTCCATAAATCACATAATTTATTTATTTAACTCAATAAATAAATCACATAAAATATTTATTTAACTCAATAAATATTTAAAATTAAATATCAATCGTTACAATCTTCCCTCCTTAAAAGGATTCTGTCCCCAGAATCACACATAAAAAAAATCTCGTCTATTATATGTCTGTTTTGACACTCACAGTTGTGTGGTCGTATTTTGCACGACCATGTGATATGAAAGATTGTATTTGAATTTTGTTGAGTGTATTTGGCGACTCAAAATGGGTTAAGTATTGAACCTATTTTGGGGGCGTCATAGTTGGTATCAGAGCTTAGGGATATGATCTCTGGCGGAGATCTGGGAATAGAACTAGGAGGGGAGAGACGAGTAAAACCTTCGCTAGTGTGTCCTACCTAAGCTTAATTATTATTTAATTGGTCGGTTGGAACATAGAGTTAATATGTGATATGTTAATTTGTTTGATTAACCCTTGTTTTGTGGCAGTTTTTGAGAATGGCAGCTGAAAATTTAAACAATGGAGTGAATGAGACCGTTGAGACACCTTTAATCACCAACGAGGAGAACGTGCAACAGGAAGGCTATATTCCTCCTGTAAACAACCCTACCGAAGAAATGATAAATGACGGGATGTTTAGAATTTTTTTGCAGTTCATGCAAAACCAGATGAGGGAGACTCGTGTTCATAATACTGGTGGAAATAACAACTCGCGGCTTGTCACTGCCAAGCAGTTTAAAGAGTTGGGACCACCAGAGTTTCAAGGAAAGCCAGATCCAATCAAGGCAGAAAATTGGATGAAGCGAATTACCAAGATATTCGATGTATTGGGATGCACGGAGGAACAGAAGGTTCCATTTGCCACCTTTATGTTCCGTGGAGAAGCAGATTACTGGTTGGAATTTGTGAAGCGTACCCAGCCTGCTGCACTCAAGATGACTTGGGGGGCGTTCCAGAAACTGTTCAATGACAAGTACTTTTCAGAAAGTATTTGTCACATAAAAGAGGTAGAGTTCATCAGACTGGAACAGAACAACATTACTGTATCCCAGTACGAGGCTAAATTGGCCGAGTTATCCCGGTTTGCACCTCATTTGGTGGAGAATGAGGAACGTATGACGCGAATATTTTTGAGAGGTCTGAAACCTGAGATTCGTCAATACCTCATTTCTCACAAATTTTCTCTATATTCGGATGTAGTGAACAGGGCCCAGTTATTAGAACGAGATAATGATTATGTTCAACCAAGGGGCAACAACCAAGGTCGTACCGGTGGCAGCAATGATCGAAACAATGACAACCAGCATGGAGGAAAGTATCATGCCAGAAGCGGTAACCACTCCGGTGGTAATCGTGGCCATGATAATAGCAGAAGTGAGTCGGGGGGAGATTTCAAGAATAAAAGGTACAATAATGAGAACGTGAAAGCATCGACAGCAGCACCAACATCAACTATTTATAGGAGAGGAGAACGACCGCCGGTCGTATGCTATAAATGCGGGCAAGAGGGACACATCAGCCCCAACTGCACACAACAATCCAAGTTATGTTATAACTGTGGAAAGGAAGGGCACATAGCTCGAGTGTGTCCTGTAGCGAAACCAAGTCCAACAGGGATGGTGACTCCAAAGGCTATCCCTAACAAGTCAAAGTTAGTGATTCTTAGAAGAGCTTTTGTCGTGACTGCCCAACAAGCAAGGAACCCGAACGAGGTTATTACGGGTAAGCTGATAATAAACTCTTGTGAAGTTTACACTTTATTAGATACTGGTGCTACCCATTCTTTTATTTCACCTGCTTGTGCTCAATGTTTGAACTTGACACCTGAGAAATTAGACTTTGACTTATCTGTTGAAACTCCGTTGGGAGAAACCTTCGTTACATCTATAGTTTACAAATCTTGCTCGATTCAAATTGGTACCCTCACCCTACCTGTTGATCTTATATCGTTGAAAATACTTGCATTTGATGTGATTTTAGAAATTGACTGGTTGACCACTTATCATGCCAAAATTGATTATTTTCGTAAAGTTGTTAGTTTTCATATTCCTAACCAACCTATTGTGCGAATTTGAACAACCAAACCACTAAACTCAATCAATGTTATTTCAAGTCATAAAACTATTCGTTTATTGAAAAACAGATGTCAAGCTTTCTTAGCCCATGTCACTAATCTAAACCAGAATACGTCAGGTTTGAATGATATTTCTGTTGTTAATGAGTTTCCTGATGTATTTCCCGAAGAACTTCCAGGTCTACCCCCGGAACGTGAAGTTGAATTCTTTATTGACCTTGAACCCGGTACAAAATCCATTTCTAAAACCCCATATCGAATGGCTCCTATAGAACTTCAGGAGTTAGAGGTCCAACTACAAGAGTTGTTAGACATCATTATTTTTATACGTCCTAGTACATCTCCTTGGGGTGCTCCTATTTTATTCGTAAAGAAGAAAGACGGGAGTATGCAACTTTATATTGACTATCGGGAGTTGAACCATGTCACCATCAAGAATAGGTATCTGTTACCTCGTATTGATGACCTATACGACCAGTTGCAAGGTGCACAATTCTTTTCAAAGATCGATCTTCGTTCTGGATATCGTCAGCTGAAGATTAAAATTGAGGATATTCCGAAGACAGCTTTCAGAACTCGATACGGGCATTATGAATTCTTAGTCATGTCTTTTGGATTGACTAATGCTCCTGCTGCCTTCATGGATATGATGAACCGTGTATTCAAGGAATATTTGAATCAGTTTATGGTTGTCTTTATTGATGACATCTTCATCTATTCCAAAAGCCGTGAAGATCATGAGCACCACTTGAAGCTAGTACTTCAAAGGCTTCGTGAAAACAAGTTATACGCCAAGCTGAAGAAATGCGAGTTCTGGCTTGAGGAGGTAGCATTCCTTGGGCATGTGGTATCGAAATGTGGAGTATCTGTTGACCCGGCAAAGATTGAAGCAATGCAAAGTTGGGAGCAACCGAAGTCGGTGATCGAAGTACGTAGCTTTTTGGGCTTAGCTGGTTATTATCGAAGATTCGTGGAAGGATTTTCTCCAATCACTACTCCATTAACTCAGCTGAATCGAAAAGATACAAAATTCGTATGGAAAGAGGAATGCGAGAAGAGCTTTCAAGAGCTCAAGAGGAGACTCATTTCGGCACCTGTTCTGACGATACCATCTAGTTCGGATGGATTTGTCATTTACAGCGATGCTTCGGGCCAAAGGGTTAGGATGTGTTCTCATACAACATAGGAAAGTTATAGCCTATGCCTCGCGACAACTTAAAGAATATGAGAGGAATTATCCTACTCATGATCTAGAGTTGGCAGCAGTCGTTTTCGCGTTGAAGATCTGGAGACACTACCTGTATGGGGAGAAAGTGGAGATTTATACGGATCATAAGAGCCTTAAGTATTTCTTCATCCAGAAGGTACTCAACATGCAGCAACGACATTGGCTTGAGCTATTGAAAGATTACGATCATACCATCCAACACCATCCTGGAAAAGCGAACGTGGTTGCTGACGCGTTGAGTAGAAGATCATATGCGGGAACGAATGCGATGATTTCAAGGCCTATTTTGTGTGATTTACAAAAGATGGAGATAGAGTTCAAGACTCCAGGGACCCATGCGATGATATCAAGTATACGCGTAGAACCAGCTTTGATTGACAAAGTTAAAGCTGCTCAAGCTACAGACCCGGAGCTGATGAATATGAGGAAGAAGGTGCAAGAAGGTGCTATTCCAGAAGCAAGAATTGATGAAGAAGGAATACTTTGAGTCAACTCCAGACTTTGTGTTCCTGACGATTCTGATTTGAAGTATAGAATCATGATGGAGGCACACAACACACCGTTTGCAATCCATCCTAGAAGTACCAAAATGTATCCTGATCTTCGACATACATTTTGGTGGAGCAATATGAAGAGAGAGATCGCGAAGTTCATCTTGAGGTGTTTAACGTGTCAACGTGTCAAGGCGGAGCATCAAATGCCAAAGGGTCCATTACAACCACTTGAGATTCCAAAGTGGAAGTAGGAACACATTACCATGGATTTCGCTATGGGTCTTCCCAAGGTTTCTCAAGGCATAGATGCAATTTGGGTTATTATTGATAAATTAACCAAGTCTGCTCATTTCTTGCCGATACGAGAGACTTATTCCCTTGAATGTCTTGCTCGTATGTACGTGAATGAGATTGTGAGATTGCATAGCATGCCAGTATCCATAGTTTCGAATCGTGACCCAAGATTCACTTCACAATTTTGGGTCAGCTTGCAGAAAGCTATGGGCACGGATTTACGATTCAGTTCCGCATATCATCCACAAACGGACGGACAATCGGAAAGAACTATCCAAACTCTTGAAGATCTATTGAGACTATGTGTTCTAGACTTCAAAGGGAGTTGGGATAAGTACCTACCATTGGTGGAATTCTCCTACAACAACAGTTATCAGGCAAGTATAGGCATGGCTCCATTCGAGGCGTTATATGAACGAAAATGTCGTTCTCCAGTATGCTGGGACGAGGTGGGTGAAGCAACATTGTCGGGACCGGAGTTAGTACGTATGACTACGAAAAAGATTCAAATGATCCGATAACGTATACAAACTTCACAAGATCAACAAAAAAGTTATGCTGATCTTCATCGAAAGGACGTGGAATTTAAAGTTGGGGATCATGTATTGTTACATGTTGCTCTGTGGAAAGGAGTTACAAGATTCGGGAAGAGAGGAAAGCTCAATCCATGATTCATTGGTCCATTTAAAATCCTTGACCGAGTAGGAAATGTGGCCTATAGACTCGCCTTACCTCCAAGCATGTCTCGTGTTCATAACGTTTTTAATATATCTGTGCTTTGTAAATATGTGAAAGATCCAAACCAAATTATTGAGTTAGAACTAGATGAGATAGCCGAAGATTTAACAAACAAGGAGGTACCTGTTAAGATCTTGGATAGGAAGGAACATGTCCTACGCTCAAAGGTTATACCTCAAGTTAATGTTTTGTGGAGGAACCATGATATCGAGGAAATGACCTAGGAGTTAGAATCGAAAATGAAAATGAGGCATCCTCACCTTTTCGACATACAAGTTAGGTACGTCAATTTCGAGAAAGAAATTTCATACGGAGGGGAGGTTGTAAGACCCCAAATTTTATGAATAAGATTTAATTTTTTTATATATTATTTTGAAATAGTAAGGTGTTGATTTGATAAATGTGATAAGTTATGGGTGAAATGTGCAAAGTTTACAAAGTAAGCAAGTGGTTATAAAATATTCGTTGTGTCGGGGAATATTCGTTTGGTCGACGAATATTCTTTTTGTCGGAGAATATTCGTACGACGGCGCAGTCATTGGTGGACCCCACAACGGAATGAATGTCGGATATAAAAAGCGACAAAAATAATATTTTTATAAAAATAACGTCAAAACTATTACCGTTGGTACTGTTGAAATACCCGGTGGTTAAAATACAGTAATACGCGGTGTTGCGCGGTAGCACACAGTATTGCATAGTATTTTGAATTATTGATTCTTACGTAGGAAGGCACTTACTCAATTATTGTTACAGTAATTACAGTTTAATATTTTATATTATTGATTTAATAATTGCATAATATTTTATTGGTTTAATATTTGCTACGTTGATATTTTATATCAATAAGTGCTACTTTGCTATTTTATATTATTGATTCAATAATTGTCATTGCACATTATTTCAAATTATCAAATCAATAATTCATATTATTTAAATAATATTATTAGATAGCATTATTGGCAATGTCTAAGGAAGTTCTGTCTAGGAAAGGAGTTAATTAATTGCGCGCCAGTAAGGAGAAATCCTTATCGGAAGGCCCTCTCTTTCCTGGGAACAACCTGGTTGTCAACATGTGATATTTGTTGAAAGTTGGTATTTTATCTTGTCCGATAAAATAATTCATTCAAATATATTATTATAATATTATATTATAGTAGTATGATGTGATTATATAATAGTATAATTTTTATAATTTGAATGGTAACATTATTATAGTAAATTCATGATATAAAAGTTAAACGAGGTGGAAGAGTGCAAATTAAATTTGAACACTAATGATGCAAACAATGATGTCATCGGAGCGATGAGGTAAGCAATGATGTCATCGGAGCGATGAAGTAAGCAATGATGTCATTGATCGATGATGTAAGCGATGATGTCATAAATTATAGCGAAAAGACTATTTTACCCTTACTCTGCCGAGCCTATAAATAGAAGCTCATTTCTTCATTATTTCTTACCAACTCACTAAAGCTATAGAGAGAGAAAGTATAGAGAGAATAAGAGAGAAAGAAGAACAGTATTCTGCTATTACGCTAGTACAGTCTCCAAATTTTAAGGTAAGGGGTATTATTTCTTTTGTATTCATGAAGAGAGTTATTTTGTTTCAATACTCGTAAGAGTTGTTATTCCATTCTTTATTATTCTGTTGGAATAACCTGTCTACGCGGACTACCGCATGCATGGTGAAATCCTGTTGTTATTCTATTCTTTATTATTCTGTGGGAATAACCTGTCTACGCGGACTACCGCATGCCTGGTGAATAACCCTTCGTATTCAGTTGTTATGAAATTGTGGAAATAATTTGTCTGAGCAGACTACTGCCAGACCGGTGAAAATTCAATTGCAGTTTCGTATATTGTTTCATTTCAGATTCCTAACTCTAAACTTACTACGGTAAGTATTGCTTCTATAATTCTTGAAATGATCAGATATTACTTGAGTTTTGCGCTTCATCTAATATAATTTCAATAGAATATTGGTCTGAACTTTCTTGTGAAATTTTTATCTTTTCATGTCGAGTTACTATTCACGATTCACGGTAAAAAAAAATTATTTTCTTCCAAATTATCTTTGATTGGATCTAGGTTTTTATCTTCAGTCTTGAACTCTTGATAAATTCTCTAATATTTGTCCTTTATCTCACTCGATCCGTTATTCGTATTATTTTTCATCATCCTCAGTTCTAAATGATGATATAACTGAATATCTTTGGCCTGTAGTGCAAAAATGAATAATTACGTGATGAATATCTTTGGCCTGTAGTGGAAACATGAATGATTACCTGATGAATATCTTTGGCCCGTAGTGCAAAGATGGACATGTGTTGAGATGAACATGACCAACTGATGATACAAATGAATATATTTGGCCCGTAGTGCAAAGATGGATATTTGATTCGAGATGTATATTGATTGATGTTACAGGGATAAAATATTGATGATGGACTTTTAAATCGAATAAGATAGTAGACATCATTCTCTACTTAACTCTTCTAATGAATTGTTATTTTCGCTGCGAATATTGATCTAAAACTTGTTGTCTATAATATTTTATCTAATTTATTGAAGGCTAACGATAATTTGTTTTTCATTATCTTAGTCATAATAGTCTTTACTGGGCTAGTTGAGCTCACCTTTTCTTCCATTGTTCTTTTCAGAAAATGAGAATATCGCGGATACTAGTTGGGGAATGGAGTGATGGTCCGAGTTAGAGCTGTAGAAGTCCTTATTATTTTTTTTATTTTAAATAGTGTGATAATAAATGTAATGAGGACTTAGTTTGAATGTTAATATTTTCTACATGTCTGTATTGACACTCACAGTTGTGTGGTCGTATTTTGCACGACTGTGTGATATGAAAGATTGTATTTGAATTTTGTTGAGTGTATTTGGCGACTCAAAATGGATTGAGTATTGAACCTATTTTGGGGGCGTCACAATTATAATTTCCAAAAGTAAACGTAAAGTTTTGTAAACGAAAATGACTTATACGAACCATGTCGACATTTTGATTTTTCAAGCATGATTATATTATTTAGGAATGCATGAGAAGCGTATTAACTTACGAATATATGTTTCATAGTATAACATGAGCATGCCGGACCTCGTATAGTCATTATAACACGCTACGTTGCGGCCCAACGTAGTAGTACAATAGGGTAGCCACCTAGTGTACGTGTGGAGGGTGTTTTCAGTCCTTGTGATTGATAAACATTCTAGTTTACAGTGTGGAGACTCATGTTGAGACATTTGTAAATGTGAAAGAGTTCACGGTCTTGTGTGACCCCTCAGCATAATCTGAAATCTGAGTTATTCATACTACTTTTCGATTATTGAAAAATCGTTGAAGATTCTTATTCTTTTGACGGATGAATGAAGTAAGTAGAATGATCATTAGAAAAGAGAAAATGGTAGAATGCGATTGAGAAGGTTATAATAATAAAAACTTTCAAAAAGAGAATAAATAAAATTATTCGAGAATATGTAATATTCGGAATGACACCGAGTAGAGGAGGTTTCGGTGATTCCGAGGACGGAATCCTTATAAGGGGGAGAGGATGTAAGAACCCGAATTTTCAGATATTATTAAATAAGAAATTAATAAATAAAATTCTTAAGGCATGAGATGGGTTCGAATAAGAATATATATATATATATATATATATGTGTGTGTGTGTGTGTGTGTGTGTGTGATATGAGGTATGTGGTATCATATTACATAGGGTAATATGGACTACGTAATATGTGATTTTGTGATTAATAAATATATTATTTTTATATGTATTTTTTAGAGACGATTCAATTGAGGTAAAGGAGGTGGATAAATTCCTATCGATATTAAATAATTTATAGAATTATTTTATCATAGTAAGTTGGTGACATTAAATATCCTTAATGTATAATTACCATATTCTTGTGTATGTGTATTAATAACTAGTATGTTTATAATATAGGTTATTAATAACACTTAAGTTATCCGTGAATAGGTTTGGATAGTGAAGCATGAGTTAGTTAAGGAATTAACTAATAAGAATAAATATTAGTTAATTTAAGTTGGGAGTTATATTATGGAATAATATAATGTTAATATTGAATCTTAATGATATGGTGCAGTGTTTAATTTACTTAAGTAAAGAAATGAATTAATATATGCGTTGAATATATGATTATAGTTGCTACTTTTTATATATATTACTTAGAATGGTAATATGTGAGAAAGTCTAATGTACGAATAACGTTAATATATATATATATATATATATATATATATATATATATATATATATACGTTATTAAAGAGAAATAAAAATCATTATATCTTTAAATGAATATTTGAAGAAATTGTTTTGGGAACAATTTATAGAAAAGAAATAGAACTATTTATTAAATATTTCTAATAAAGGGTATTAAAATAATTTCTAATATTGAATTATTTTAATAAAAGGAGGAAATGTTATTTTTGAATAATAATATTACCTTATATGTTTTTGTATGAGGTGTGATTAATTAATATAGTAAATATATTAAAACGTATTTGCTATATGTAAATAAATTGATGGAAATAAATTATTATAATAGAAAATAAACTTATTACCTATTTTCTATATATAATGTACATGTGCCGTAAATGTGATTATTTCTAATAGGTATTATATTAATTATAATATCTTTAGACAATAAGTAAATTATTTTCTAATAATGAATGTTCTTATTTGGAGAAAACATAATATTTTATGTTATGGCTAAATACATAATTTCTAATGTATTTTCAAGGGAGTTTAATTAATGAAAGGAAACTAAGTTATTTTAATATATTAAATAACTTAAGTTATTATTTGATCCTGAATATTATTATTTGAATAATTAATAGAGTATATATATTAGCTATTATAAGTGTAAATGTTATACTTATTATAAGTATAATTAATTGAGATAATTTAGCATTTAAGTGCTTGAGTCACACAAATATTATATTAAAAGAATAATAAGTGTGGTGAAAATAAATACGTGTTGAGAATGATAATAAGATCGAAGTAAGCTTGTGTGAAATGCCTTGTGTGGCACGATAATAGATTCGGTGAGAATTAATTAATTTAATGATGAAAGAATTATTAATTAAACAATTAATCTATATTGATTGTTAATGGTGTGTTGAATTATTATTGCAAAGCGATAGCATGATAATAAGTATATTGTTTATAAATATAATAAGAATTGTACTTATTAAATTATTGAAGAATGTGGTTATTTCTCGCCTAATAATATTGATAAGGATAAATTAATGAAGGAATTTCTACGTGAACGATTAATCAAATATTAATCATTATTGCTATTATGAGAAATAGAATACTAATGAGAATTAAATGATGATGTGTTGATTATTATTATTGCAAATAATAGAATAATAATAAGAAAACTTGTTTATAAATATAATAAGATTTATATTTGTTTAAAGTGATAATTAATCATATAAATGTTAATTAATCGATAACGTGAGAAGTTATTATTGTTGAGCAGAATAAAACATAACCGTGTAATTATTTATAAATATAATGCGGTTATATTTATTTAATTGTTTATGCAAGCATGCAATAATTCAACCTTTAATATATGGTAGTTATCTTTATTGAGTATAATGCAATGTGACGCATTAATATAACTATATATTATATATAGACTATATAGTAAGGTTAATTGTAGGTTACATAATATTGTTTATGTGACTACATGTGTGTGGGTGAACCTTATTTAGTACCATGTGGATATTTTAAGGAGTAAGCAATTGTTAATTTATGAGTACTTCAATAAGTTATTATAGTTGAAATAATAACCGCTATGATAATTAATAACTGTTATGATAATACCCAATTAAATTATAGTGGTATTAAGGAAAATGTACATTAAATTATATGTTGGTATATATGTACATATTTACTACATTGTATTTAGAAGTGGCATTGTGACTCAAGTAGATACTATATATATATAACGTAGGCATTGTATTTGCAAGATGCTGAGTTATTTCTTGTCCCATAATGAGTGCCCATCTTCATCTCTTCCTCACGTGAAGCCTAAGTATGCTCTTATGTGCATCAAACTCAGCAATGTTTAGCTAATGATGGTGAGGGTGTGGGCTTCATGATGAGTTCCACCAACTCTTCACCAACTCCTTGTTAACCATTAAATTCTCATTCTAACCATTGGTTTGATTTAGGAGGTAATTGTATTATCTGTGTAACCAATTGTATATAAATAGACATTTCCCTCTCCTTCATTTGATTGTTGAGAATTCTATTAAGTGAATTGAGAGTGAGTTAGTATAGCAGCATTAAAAGTTTGGTTTAGCAGCAAACTGTTTCTTTAACAGAGGTATATTTCCATACATATGTTCCTCATTTCTAAAATTCCCAGTTCTTGATTATGTGAATTAGTGTTAATTGAGTTGTGGAACATGTTTACTAGATTGTTAACTGTTATGTAAGTTAGTAAGCTTGATTAAATTGTTATATGGCTGATACAAAAATAAATTCGTATAAAAATTTTGAGTTGGGTTAGGTGTACTGCCGAAGCAGCCATGTCTGTTCCTGGCCGGCCAGCGGCGCAGCTGCGCCGGGCCTGAACCAAAAATTTATTTTTTCTGCAACCTGCTTGATTCTGTTACGTAATAATTGTTTAAAGTAGCTTAAACAAGCATGCTAGAAGGGTTAACATACCTATATGAGTATATTAACATGACATGCACCCGCATTGCTATGATTGCATGCATGATTCGTAAAGGTTTATAATTTCCAAAAGTAAACGTAAAGTTTTGTAAACGAAAATAACTTAAACGAACCATGTCGACATTCTGATTTTTCAAGCACGATTATATTATTTAGGAATGCATGAGAAGCGTATTAACTTACGAATATATGTTTCATAGTATAACATGAGAATGCCGGACCTCGTTAGTAAACAATTCTAACGAAAATGTTAGTTTCAAAGGTGAACCTTGGCACGTAAATGTCATGAATACATTCTGATTTTGCGAGCATATTTAGATGACTTAGAAATGTGTGTCGAACATGTTAACACATGAATCTAGATATCATGGACGTATTAGACCCTATTACTGAGGTTTACTAGTGAAAGTATATGTTTTGCACGTAAGTCTTGACATGTATATTGTGATTTGAATTCTGATATTTGTAAACATGCTTGATAGTACTCGTAGACTCGATCATGTATCCTATATGTATATATACCATGATTAGGTGTTGTGATTCAAATGAAGCATAAACGAAGTATGTTTTCAAAACAAAACGTTGTTAGTTGCATGAATGTGATATAATTATTCATGAGTATGCCTAATACAAAGCATATGAATACTCCATGTGTTTAAAAGGCGAGTATGTTAGACTTTATGACTTTATAGTCTTGAATGGACTTAAGTTTTTACGGGTATTAACTTAGAACCTATATCATGTAAATTGAACGCGAAAAGGTTAAACGAGCATGAAAGTATCCTTTAATGTGTATACATGCTATGTAGGACCATATGTTAATACTTGAATCCGATTTCGACGATTAATAGAGTATATTTGCTTTGTTATGGTCTTATGTGTTAGTAATGATTAACTCAAAAGATGGACTACACTAGTTATATGTAAATAGATTAGTGGTAGACAGGCATGTGTATATGAAGAATGTTAGTAGATACGTATGGTTAAAGTATATGTATATTTACATAGTTATTCTAAGAATACAATAAGAATGTGAGACGAAGGTTCTAAGAACCAAGTTAGACAACAATGTAACCTTTATTATTACATTGAGAATGTGTGGATACATATAACAAATGAATGTGATCTCTACGGTTAATATAACTGTGTAGGATTACATGAAGTGCAGATATTCTTAAGCAGTTAAGTCGTAGTTGTTAAACTATGAATCAGGCAAGTCTTTCAGTTCCTATTTGATATATGAATTCAATAACTGTTAGTTGAATTATATTATGTTGTGATAATGTGAACTTATATATGAACTGTATATGAGATATAAATGAGATTGAAATTTGATCTTTGATGATATACTTGTTATGTGAAAGTAACATGCGTAGTAAATATAAATTGTTTATAAATGCATGAACTGAGTATGATGTTGTATGCTATGTGATGCATGAAAACTGTTAGAATTGCTAAGCTGTCGAGCTCACTCTTGCAAATAACCACTTTTGCAGGTTAAGGATTCATGGTAAAGATTTCGTGCTTCTTGATTGATAAAGATAGATAGTATCGCAATGAAGAATACTATTTTGATTATCGTTTGAACCCTATTTAGGTTCTAAGAGTTGTACTTGATAATTGTATACGTTGTTTAAAACTTGTCATACTGTAAAGATGTATTAGTTGATACATAGAGAATATCAAGTCGTGTTGTAAACGTTATACGATAACTCAAATAGACTGAATCATATTTTATAGTTGATTCAGGAATTTATAATTGATTCAAGTTATGAAATCAATAAGAAGATTTTATTCAAGAGGATTGAAAAAGTTTAAATTATTCCGCATTTTAGTAACATCGAATATGATGTAAAGACGAGATCTTGGATATAAATAGAATTTATATTCTAAATCGTAATAAGCAAAGTTGTATTCTTTTACTAATGATTAAAAGATGTAATAGTTCGACAATAGTAGTATCGTGACTGCACCGAATTCGAGGAAAGAGAGGAACCCGGATTTGGGGGCGTCACAAACTAATTCACCAAATAATCATCAAACACAAGATTAAACATAAATAAGGCTAAAAAAAATTAGGGTTTTCTAACTTTTTGAAAACCTATTTTCTATTTCTTGCTTTAGATCTAACTTTTGACACTCAAAATAGTTGAATCTACACATAACACACTAGAAAACTTGTAGATCTAAAGTTTTTAAGTTTAAGAAACATAACTCTTTTATTTTGCAAAACAACCCAAAACCATAAATCAAAAGCTCAAAGATAGTGTTTTTATACCTTGATTTATGATCTTCTTCTTCTTAGGTTTGAACTAAGGATTTAAAACTCCCCAAAACCTCTCACTCTCTCCCTTTTAAGGCTGTCGAGCCTCTCTTCTTTCTCTCTCTCTTGCTTTATTGTGTTTAGCTTTTGTTTTGCTAAGTTATAAGGAAAATGAGAGAAATAAGAGGTGAAAATAAAATAATATTTTACTTAATCAATTGTATAGTAAAAGTAGATAGATATAAAATATATATATCTAAATTATCTCCCGATATCTCTAGCTCTTTATCTCTCTTAATGATTAGAGGATTGTTTTCACTCTTGTACAAAGTTGTTGGTTGAATAAATAAGTGACACCTAAGGAAAGAGTTGGTAAGGTTAGGTAAGGAGTAGGTAAGTTCAATGATCACATCTATTCCCTCCTTCCTTTCCTTGCTTGGCCGAATTCTTCCCCTCCTTACCCCATATTTGGTTTATTTTTATGCTCCAATTTACTTTACTAAATGTCTAAAGTGCCCCTCTTCAACTAGCAAAAAGATTGGGCCATAATTAATTTCTTTTGGGCTTTTAATTTAATTCTTTGGGCCATGTAATTTAGGTTAGGTCCAATACTTTTAATTCTTATCTTACCCTAATCATTTAATAAGAGTTTCCATCTTACTCATGTGTAATTTAAATAATCACTCATATACATTTAATTCTATAACCTAAATAGATTTGTTTTACTTAAGTTATAAAATTAACTAATAGAGATATATAAAATAAATCTCTTAGGGTTAGTATATATTTTAAATACTAACATAAATCCATATAATTCATAACACATTTATTATTGTTGATAAATTCTTTAAATACCCACATACTAATATAATCATTCACTATAGATAATTTATATTAGTAATTAATTACTTAAAGATTATAAATCTTTTTAATTTAATAATCAAGGCTAACATTGAAGCTATGTTAATTTCTTAGATAACTTACATTACTTTTCCTTAAAACTGATTAAGTATACTTCTTAGTTAATAAATTAACTATCTAGCTTAATTCACATATACACTTATATGGTTCAAATACTTTCTAAAAAAAACTATTCATAAAAATTAAACATATGATCATGTGAAATTCTGGGTCCTTACATTCTCCCCTCCTTATAAGGATTTCATCCCCGGAATCACTATATCCTTACACTCAAATTATGTCTATCCTTAGACACTCATTTATTAATCAATCAATTTTTATTGAATTACTTTCCTTGTATTTATTATTTCATTCATTATTTCCTATCCCAATACATAGCGGAAAAATCGTAGCTTACTTCAAGCTCATTTGACTTAGTCTAGCTCATATTTACCTGCTGTATTTAGGTATCAACATTATATTTATAATGTCATTCCTTTAATATATTAAGCAATTTGTGCTTTCTCTCACTCTATTTTGGAACCTCTAAGTACCATAGACCATATAGATATACTCGTGTTCTATAAACTTTTTAAAGTTATATCATCAATTCCTTCAAATTTATATACGCAATACGAAGCTATAACTCATATATCAACTTGTGACTCAGACCCATAATGGAATAGTACCTCGCAATGATATCTATCAATTAAATCGTATACGGTTAAATTATTAAGAAAAATCTTTACCTGTCTCCACTTCTTTTGTAGCCAATGTGTCTTGAACCTTCATGTTAAACGTGCGCGCCGTCGGTCTTCCTGGCTGAGCAAGTCCTTTGACTGTCAGTGTCCCACTGCTGTTTCCTTTATTGTTGCTTCCTCTCTCTGCGTTCTTCTTTGGACAGTTACGAATTTGATGATCTAATGATCCACACAAAAAACAACCTTGTATCTTCTTTGGACTAGGACAATTGGGAGAGATGTGTCCCTCTTGTCCACAATTGAAACACACTCATTTTCCCCTCAAACATACACCCGGATGCTTTTTACCGCAATTTGCATATGGCTCACCTCTCTTCCTATCATCTCCTGAGTTGTCTCCAGATTCGATATTGTCCTTCCACTTACGCTTATTAGAGTTACTTCCTCCACTGCTACCTTCTTCATTCATCTTTTTCTTCTTCTCTTGATGATATCTTGACACAGCTTCACTTCCTCCTTCGGCGATGATTGCTTTTTCCAACAGGGCCGAAAATATCTTAATCTGCAATACAGCTACCTTGTTATATATCCCTGGCTTAAGTCCATTCTCAAATCTTTGCGCCTTTCGTACCTCAGTGTTCACTTGATGCGGAGAAAATCTCGCTAGTTCGTTGAATTTGGCGGCGTATTCTGTAACTGACATGCTCTCCTACTTCAACTCTAAGAAGTTTACCTCCATTCTTGTTTGCATACTTTCTGAGAAATAATTTTTGAAAAATAATTCCTTAAACCTTGTCCAGGTTACTACTGCTGTTCTGGCTCTAGCCTTGTTTGTGTCCAACTAGTAATTCGCTTCACCCTTCATCAAATAGGTAGCAAAATCTATCTTTTGCTCCTCCGCTACTCTAGCAATGACAAAAGCTTTCTCCATCTCCTTTACCCATGTCTGGGCTTCTATAAGGTCAGTAGTTCCCTTGAATTCCGGCTGTCCTACAGCCTTAAAGTCTTTAAAGTTAGCCAATCGATTAGCTGGTCGATTTCTTGCTATTGGGGCTCTAGTTTCCATATCTTGTGCTAGCATGTCTACGAAGTTATACATTGGATTTGCTTGATCTCCTTCATTATTCACGGACCGTTCCTCTCTTTGGTTACAGTTTTGTCATCTTGGCGGCATTATCTGATTAAATAAAGACTTACATTAATACTTTATCTTTATGCCACATATTATTAGTAGTAAAATAAGAATTTAATACAAAATTTTAAACTTAGACCAATTCAGCTTACTGGATTTACGAATTCAGCTTGCTGAATCTACGAATTCATCAGATAAACATCTTAATAGTTTAATTCTCAAAATTTAATTACTTATTCAAACATATAATCATATCATTGCATTTATATTCATAGTCATGCAAATAGTATATAGTACTTTTCAGTATATAGCGCATACTACTACAAACAGTTACTATCCTTTTGTGACATAAGTTGGGATTCATTACCACAACTTTATGCAAAAAGTTAAAACATACAAAAGTTATCTTGATATTCATACCAAAGCAAATATTATACTCATGTAGATATATATATTTACATATACCTACTCATCGTCTAAGATACTGTATCCTTAACATATTATCTTACTGCAAAAGATTCTACTTCTCACACTTACTCTTTCTTCCGTCCACTTCCTTCACCTGTCTTTGTCTTAGGACAATTCTTAATCCTATGACCCATTCCACCACATGAAAAACATCCTTTTTTCTTTGGTTTAGGACAATTTGGTGATATATGTCCTCCTTGTCCGCAATTATAACACACATTTTTACCCTTCATACATTCCCCGAAATGCTTCTTTTCGCAGTCAATAAATGCCTTCTTCCTCGGTAGTGAATTCTCTTGTTGGTCCCTTGAGTCACTGTCGTTGTTCCTTTTCCTTTTAATATTATTCCCCTTCTCCTTTTTGCTTACAACATCAGACGATACATTACCCTCAACTCTCATACCATCGATTTGTGCCTTCAGATCATTTCGTTCTTCTGTCATCTCACTTAATTCTTTTATCAACTGGTTATTTAATAATCTTTCCGCATTCCACATTTCCTCCAAGAAAAACACCTTATCTTTTAAATCTTGAACTTCCACTGATGCTTGATCTTCTTCTATTACTACTATGCCTTTTCCCCCATCTTCGATCTTTGTTTCTGGCTCCACCTTAGTTTCTTTCGAATCTAGCTCTTCCTCTTCATCCAGCTCTATCTCGGGGTACTTGTCATGGTCGCTTGCTAGATTTGCCGCAGGTTCGTCTCTTAAAACTTCCTCAACTGACTCACTCTGAGATGACACCTCGACTAATGGCATTGGTGCAGCTGCTAACATCTCCGTAACTATCTCATCATCTCCTGACATCATGTCACCAGTTTTAAATAACTTAATTAGTACATCACCATTAAACACAATCCATAAACACTAAGTGTCCACACATCTTAGTATGGATGAATTTTCCCAATCCATCACTTAGAACTCTAAATGAGTTTTCTTTATCCTTCTTATGGTTATATTCCTAAGGTTTTCCCCCCCACCTAAGGTTTATAACCTACAACTTTGATACCAACTTGTGACGCCCTCAAATCTGGGTGCCCTAACCTTGGGTTTAGTGCTCACGATCCATCATATATATCACATCTAACTACCCATTCATTAATGAAAAACATTATTCATAATATTACTTATTACAACTTATAACAATATCCCAAGTTGACTAACCTTGACATAACTTACATACCCTTATATATCCAAAAGGTTTACATAATTAATTTACATAATATAACATAACCATTAAAAGTTGACAATAACTACTCTTGAGCCTTGCCTTTGCATTTGTCCCTGTTAGAACCTTTTGCTACCTCGGCCTTAGATGAAATATTTTATTTAAGCAAGGGTGAGCAACGAGTTTGCTTAGCAAGTTAAAGTATACAATAAATGATATATATATCATGAATAGAAGAGTCTAGCTTCTACAGAACTTCAATAATAATCAAAAAATTTCAAAGTAGCTGAATAATAATTCAATCTCAATAATAAAACTTTAAAAAATTTCATACTTAATAACATATTAGGGATGAAAGTGTAAAATTCTTTCAAAGATTCAATAATATTAAATTGAATAAAAAGAATTAACAATACTGCAACAATATTCAATAAAGTGGGATATACCCAGATTTCATGCTGAGCGATCACAAAAGGATTATGAACTAATAGAGGAATCATTAGTTATTAAAACTAAATTACCACATGAATATAAGTTAGTTATAAAAACTAAACTATACTCCTCTGCAAGTACCTGGAGCGGACAACTCCTTTGTACCCTATATTATGCATAATACTCAATAATAGCGCATCAGTCGATTTATGACAATAAAGTTTGTTCATCTCAGTCTTACATCACGAGTTCGTAACACAATAATATGGTTTGGATTTCTTTTAAAGAAATACTATGATTTCAATAAATAAAATCAATATTGATCTAGCCGAAATCAATGGCATAAATCTTTCAATAATAAATCAGTTCATAAGATATAGAACGTTTCATGATTTAACAAATATTAGTCTCGCCAAAACAATTAGCTGAGACATAACTTATAAACAGTTCAAATACTAGAACAAGAATCAATTGCACTATGTGTTAACAACAATAATCATTATAGATGTGAATAACTAACAATAATTATTCACAACCATGCTTGAAAAATAATAACTCAAGTTAAGTTAGGAAACTTGCCTGATTCATTGACTACTGCTACGCTATTTAAGTTAACTTCTTTTGTAAGACCTATCATTAATAAGATTGATCTCTTAATTATCATCATATATCTTACTCATAATAATTTAGCTAATATGTAAACACATAATCATCATTAGATAACACCATACGAATACACAAGGCTAAATCTAGCACACATCGAGTCTTTAATAGTAGTCAATATAGTATACTGAGTGGTTTCCCACAAACAACCAACAAATTAGCTTTCGTTTTGTCTACACTGTTCTCACAGCTAGTTTGATCAGTTGCTAATTCGTATATACCTTCTCCATATGAAGGAATCTTTTAGCCCAGCTACTATACGTCAACCATTAAAGAGTACGATTATACTACCTTAGACTTAACACTACTATATCATATAACTTGTGAATTAACACTTAGTCTTTTATTTTATAAGTCCTTTATAATTAAGTAAGCCGAATACCTAATCCAGCAACATGGATTCAGATTGAATTTTAAATTTAGTAACTAATTCCCAATCCAGCAGACTGATACAACTAACCTCCAATTCAGCAAGCCTGGATTCGTTAATCCTTCAATCCAGCAAACTTGGATTCATCAATCCTTTAATCCAGCAACCTAGATTATCTATACAGACCAATTCAGCATCCTAGATTATCCAAACATCTCATCCAGCAAGCCTAGATTCATTAATCATTCAATCCAGCAAGCTGGATTCCACCTTTTAACCAAATCATCTTATTATTTTTTAATCTTTTGTCCACACATAAATACATGTATTCCATACACAAAAATAATTTTTTAAGAATTTTTCAATTTCCTTTAGTATTTTTCAAAAATCCATTTCTAGTTAATAATTTAAGAAATTAGCTACCTCACGCTTAACTCTAGAAACTCTCAAATCTTGGCAGGATCTTACACATATTAACGTGAGCCTTCAATTTAAATTTCGTGGCCATCGGAGTTATAGAAATCCGGTTATAGCGATTTTCGTCGGGAAAATGCAAATATTGAAATAGTCATAACTTGGTCATTTTAAGTCGGAATGAGTTCATTTTTTGACACAAGTTAATTTATTTCATATATTTTCATGTCCCAAAAGATTGGATTTTACTAAATTAATTAAGTTGCCTAAACTGCCCTTGAAAAATCTGGACAACCTACTTTTGTCATTTTTTAGATTTTGTCCTTTTTACTAAAATTAGTCCACACAAAAATCTACAACTTATTTTTCAGTGATTCCACTTGGAAACGTTAGAAGACTTATATATCTAACTCCAGAAATTTACCAAACTCAAAACTTCAAAATATATTGAGAGATATGCTTGTTTTAATTTCATATTCTGTTTTTTCAAAAATATAATTTCTTAACCTTTGTGATTTCTAAGAAAACTTTCTTGATCTCTCATATTAACCAACATAAACCATCATAACTCATACTATTACTTCATATACTCATGGATCTAACATGATCCATGATCTAATTCACCAAATAATCATCAAACACAAGATTAAACATAATCAAAGCTACAAAAAATTAGGGTTTTCTATCATTTTGAAAACATATTTTCCATTTCTTGCTTTAGATCTAACTTTTGACACTCAAAATAGTTGGATCTGTGGCACCCCCAAATCCGAGACCGCCACTTGCTCTCTCAAATTCGGTTCGTCACGTGCTCATGGTAATACATCACAATAATAATACGACTAAATGTCGCATCGCACAGTGGAATAATTCACAACTAATACCGAATAAATTACATTTCAATAATATAATTATTCACGTCCCAAGGTTTTGTAACTTAAATAGTGATTACATAGCTTAGACATGTCTTAAGCATGTAACCTTAACTAGTACATAATATCATAAGTTCTTTATTACAATCATAAAGTCCTACATAAACAAAGCTACTCAGTAGCCTTTCCCTTGCCCTTGTCGGTACTCGAGGGTCCGCACTGCTCGGCCTTAACTGAAATATTTTTAAGGAAAGCAAGAATGAGCACAAATTGCTCAGCAAGTAATATACAATAAGGGTGAGTAATATAATTCTCAATTCTCGAAAGGGTATAGCAAGGTTTGATTGTTCAAGGATAACAAGAATGTCAACAGTTTTCAATAACAGTCGCTAAGGACAGAATAATATCAATGTGGTTCAATAATAAATCAATTCAAGATTTCAAGATAACTGAATACTGAGCAGTCACTAAGGACTATGAACTTCTACTAGAATTAACAGTATTAAACTGAAAATCCAACAACAACAGGTCCAACAGGTGATCAGCCTAAAGTACCATACGTTATGCATAACAATCAATCATACTCAAGTGCGCGCGTCTGTTCTCCGACAGTTATATTTTGTTCTTCTCAGTCAAAGACAAGATCCCGCACCAATCAATTAGTTTAGGTCGCTTTTCAATAATATAAGTCTGGCCGAATCAAATGGCATAGACACTTTAACAATATTCAAGAACAATACCAAGTTCAACATGAATAATATCTTTAATGAAATAAGAGTTCAAGTATGCTAATTCAATTCAAACGATTAAGTAAAGAAACTAGTTCTCAATATACAAGGATAGAATACTTGAACCGTAAAAGAGTGTAAGTTAGGAAACTTGCCTTAAGCGTAGTTTATCCCCGTAAATTAATCAACATTTTTTGAATCCTATCGTAATATAGCTATGTATATATGATATTCATTAGTCATATAATTTAACTTCACATTTTATCTTCGAATATACGATCAACACATAAGCTAAGTTTTTACCTAGCTACACAGTTATATAGAATAAAATTTCTATCCTTAACGTTCCTCCTTTTGAGTTTAAACACATGCTCATATCATATAAGATCGCAACAATTAGCAAACATGCTCTCATATTATTAATATCACATAAGACCACAATCAATACTAAATATATTTCATTTTAGCAAGTTATGACATTCTCATAAGTTAACCGTCAAAATCGGGTCCAAGTAACATCATATAATATCACGTAGCATGTATACATGTTTAAGGGATACTTTCATGCTCGTTCAACCTTTTCACGTTCAATTTACATGATATAGGTTCTAGCTTTACATCTTTAGACAATTTAAGGCCTTACAATATCATGATATCATGTATACCATCATGATTGTTATTTTAAACATACGAGGTGATCGCATAGCTCGTTTTAGGCATGCTCACAAGTAGTTATATCATACATGTATTACCATCCTAAATTTACCTTTACATGTTAGGGTCTTAGTTTAGGATTTCTAAGAACTTAAGGCTAAATATGGCCATGCAATCACAACGTATACAATTAATCATAGATACTTGCAAGAAGGTTATATCAATTGTAATATGCATGCTTGCGATTGTCCACATCATTTATTCTTAACTAGCATTGTTCATTACTTTAGAAACATACCTAAACTCACGCTCGGTTTACTACCGTTATATCAAACATATAACAGTCATGCTTAGAGACATAATGAATTTAAACATGCTATCTTAGATTCTTAGAATTCATCTATTCATACTAATGCAATTGGTTTTGAAAACATATCCAAGGTTGCCTTCGAAATCATTTTAACATGAATGATGGAATATAACATATCCAAGACAACTTTAAAACTCTTATCACATGTAATTAAGTTATGTCATCATCTTTTAAAAAAAATCAGAACCTACATTATGTAGCATTCATGTATATTAACTTTAACATATCAAGCTTTTTCTTGAAAACTTCTCTAACACAAGGTCTAACAAGTTTGGTCGTGAACAAAGATGCTATAACCACTATATCATACTTACGTATATCTAAATCAAGCACGTATACAACACAATAAGTTCAGAATTCATAAAACATGTATTACTTCAAAGTTTATTTCTTTTTAAAATACTAAGTTTATCTCGTAAACCATATGCTTTTCGTTAACCATGTATGCTAGTATAATACAACATGTTTACATCGCCTTAATATATTCATATACAAGTGTTACACAAGCTAGCATGCAATCTTAAGCCAAATCAAACCATTAGTACGTAGCAAAAAACAAGCAGAATCAATCAACCATTTCCAGTGACCGGCGCAGCTGTGCTGCGCCATAGTATTAAACCGGCGCAGCTACGCCGTGTCTGGTTCGTCCCAGAGAGTTCCCAGTTTTGGCAGGTTCCAGGCCAAATCATGAAATTTCTTTACGAATTTGATTACAAGCAGCCATATGACAGTCTAAATATGTATATTAGCTAGTATAACAACTAAGAATAATTAATAAACATTACTTACTCACATAATCACGAATTACATACCCAATTCCAGACTTAGTATCTTAACAGTAATCTTAAATGAAGTACAAGAAAGCTATATTGTAATTCCAACATGTATATAAGTCCATATAACAACTAAACAAGTTTTCTATGATTCAATTAGCATGTATTGCATCCAAAATCAAGAAGCTTGAAATTTACAGAGAATAAAAAATGGAGAATCAAGAATGTAGTTTATACCTCTCAAAGCTTAGTTTGCTTAACTTCTATTTTATGCAATTGCTAGACTTCTCTAGCTCTCTATATCTCAGCAACTCACACTTCTCAACTTAGAATTTGACAGGGAATTTTTACAGTAACGGGAAATGAAGAATGGAGCTACCTTTTTATAGAGGAATTGTTATCTAGTTAATGGCTTTGCTCAAAGGTTAGAATTCATGAGGTAGAAGAAGAGAACAATGGGTAATAAGGAGTTGCTCAACTACTCTTCCTTAGCCATATGCTTAGCCATCATCACCATAGCGTATAGCTGCTCAAGTTTACGCAATGGGATTATAGGCCACTGTTTGGCCACCGTTGGAGCAACTGATGGGTCTTATATCTCAGAAATCTTGCTTAGTTTGGTCCCAACAATGTAATTTTAATGCATGTCATTACTATAGATGGAAGGTTTAGGGATTATATGTACTCTTATCATTTAACCCATGTACATTGGTTTCACATTGTTCAATAATTAATGAAGATAACATAAGATAGTTAAGTATTATTAAATTATCTACCATATATTCATGATGTCTCACTTTAATGCATATTCACATTGTTACCTAGGCATCATGATGTATTCATAACACATAGTTTTACTATGTACAATCATGTAGTATAGTTTAAATATAATTGCACATAATAATTAATATAATCTTATTATGTTAATAACTTCACTTATTTGTTTCATTATTCGTAATGTCAAATAAATAAATTATTCATCTTATCAATTAATTAATAATATAATTAGTCCATTCCTCGTAATTATTAATAACACTTAATTAATAATCATAGGATTAATTATCACATTAACAAATATAATTCCCAGCATATTTATAAATAAGTGGTTCATTATTATTATATTTCTTGCAATAATAATCACATATTATTAATCAATCAAAGTTAATATTCCACAACAATTAATTAATATTCTATGATAACAATTAATTAATATTCTGCAATTAACAATTAATATAGATTATTTGGTCGCTTAAATTAATATAATCATTCTTATATTATGTCACTGTGCCACACAAGGCTATCAATGAGTTTATCGCAAACTCCATAAGTTTCTCAATTATTATTATAATTATTCAATTTTATATAATTGAATTAATCCTTCTCATTACACAAAATTATTTATAATAAATAAATTTTTATTCCCATTAATATATTTATTTAATAATATTAGAAAATTCTCGGGTATTACAGGATCTACACATAACACACTAGAAAACTTGTAGATCTAAAGTTTTTGAGTTTAAGAAATATAACTCCTTTATTTTGCAAAACAACCCAAAACCATAAATCAAAAGCTCAAAGATAATGTGTTTATTCCTTGATTTATGATCTTCTTCTTCTTAGGTTGGAACTAAGGATTTAAAACTCACCAAAACCTCTCACTCTCTCCCTCTTAAGGCTTCCGAGCCTCTCTTCTCTCTCTCTCTCTTGCTTTATTCTGTTTAGCTTTTGTTTTGCTAAGTTATAAGGAAAATGAGGGAAATAAGAGGTGAAAATGAAATAACATTTTACTTAATCAATTTTATAGTAAAAGTAGATAGATATAAAATATATGTATCTAAATTATCTCCCAATATCTCTAGAATTTTATCTCTCTTAATGATTAGAGAATTGCTTGCACTCTTGTACAAAGTTGTTGGTTGAATAAATAAGTGACACCTAAGAAAATAGTTGGTAAGGTTAGGTAAGGAATAGGTAAGTTCAATGATCACATCCATTCCCTCCTTCCTTTCCTTGCTTGGCCGAATTCTTCCCCTCCTTGCCCCATATTTGGTTTATTTTTATGCTCCATTTTGCTTTACAAAATGTTTAAAGTGTCTCTCTTCAACTAGCAAAAAGATTGGGCCATAATTAATTTCTTTTGGGCTTTTAATTTAATTCTTTGGGCCATGTAATTTAGGTTAGGTCCAATACTTTTAATTCTTATCTTACCCTAGTCATTTAATTAGAGTTTCAATCTTACTCATGTGTAATTTAAATAATCACTCACATACATTGAATTCTATAACCCAAATAGATTTGTTTTACATAAGTTATAAAATTAACTAATAGAGATATATAAAATAAATCTCTTAGGGTTATTATATATTTTAAATATTAACATAATTCAATATAATTCATAACACATTTATCATTGTTGATAAATTCTTTAAATACCCACATACTCATATAATCATTCACTATAGATAATTCGTATTAGTAATTAATTACTTAAAGATTATAAATCTTTTTAATTTAATAATCAAGGCTAACATTCAAGCTATGTTAATTTCTTACATTACTCTTCCTTAAAAATGATTTAGTATACTTCTTAGTTAATAAATTAACAATCTAGCTTAATTCACATATACACTTATATGGTTCAAATACTTTCTAAAAAAAAATTATTCATAAAAATTACACATATGATCATGTGAAATTCTCGGTCCTTACACTCTTAAAGTCTTTAAAGTTTGTAACTGGAACTGCTTGGGGATTGGGGCGAATAGGTTCGTTGTTCCTTCCCCTAAAAGCTTCTCCTAGCAAAGCAACTAATTTCTGAATGGGATCTACTTGCTCTCCCTCGTTGTTCACTAATTTCTCAAGTGCAGTTAATCTACGTCTGGGCAACATTATCTGCATCACAAATTTCATTCTTATTATTTATTAAATTACTTAAGTATTTCTTTAATTCCCAAAACAATAGAATTTATAACACGTTTATGAAATAAGATCATTTATATTCATATGCCAAATCATTACATCAAAATGATCATCCCTAGCATACTTCTATAAATGTCAGCACATATCCCCTAATATCATAAAAGATGGGGAAAACACTAACATACTACCCCTCTAACATAAGCCTACTAGGGGTTTAAAACCATCCCATATCATACATAAAAGATTTGGATTACATCACGATATATACATCACATAAGGTAATTACTAGACTAAACTAATGGGTCTCATCCCAACATTCTGCGCTCCACAACGCTCTTGTACTCGATCTGCGCTATGTACGCCATCAACTCCCTACTCATAGTGTGTCGGGTTTGTCCCTGCTCTGCCGGATAGTGATATATACCATTAATCACTCTCTCAATAGCCGAGCGAAACACGTAACCCATCTTGTTCACCTTCCTCTTCTTACACCCGACCTCATCCTCTAAGTCGTATGCCCTCTCATTAGTTGTTTCCCACTTTTTCTCAAAGTGGATCCTATCCATTACTTCCAACTCTAGCTGAGTACGGAGAGCCTCCTTCCCTGTCTTCTCGGTCAACTCTCTCTTTTCCACCTCTTCTAGTTTTCCCTGCCAATTCGACATTCTGAGACACCGACCTGTGAAACAAAGTCCCCATCTGGATTCCTGCCTCCCTGTGGTAAGCAATCTCCACCTCTAACTCCTGCATCGCTAACATCCTCTGGTGGTCCTCGTCCCTCAGCTTCTGGAACTAGGACTCCTTCTCCTGAACCTCAGCCTCTAGCTCCTTGACTCTACAGTCCAACTCTAGGATCTACTCCTTGTATTCCACTAGCATCTGCTCCTCTATAATTGCCTCATCAGAGTCCTCCATGGGCTCATCCTCTATGGGCTCTTCCTCCGGATCAGACTCTACCTCAATCTCGTCCTCGTCGTCAAACTCGAACGGTGAAACTGCCTGCATAGGCTCAGCCTCTAAAGGTGCCTCATATACGACAAGTATATCTCGGGGCTCCTCCTTTGCCACTCTACTAGGTCCTCCCATGTCTGTCATCCTACGACCACAAACATAAGACAACAAATAACAAGCTCTATTAGAATATTAAATAAAACATAAGTTCATTGTATAGAATGAAATTATATTTCATAACACACTAAGTCTGTCCAGGAAAAACACTACATGAGTTCTATCTCCTTTATATCTTATAAGTTCTCCTAAGTTATAATCTAAGGACTTTCGCTTCTAAGGTTTATAACTACAGCTCTGATACCAACCTGTGACGCCCCCAAATTTGGACCACTAGCGTCTCAAATTCGGTTGGCCACGTTCTAAATATCTAACGACATATTAACATCTCGCGCAAAGAAAATCACATAATAAAATATATTTCTTTAATATAATCATTTATGTCCCAAGGTTTCGTAACTTAAACATCTCTTACATAGTTTAAACATAACTTAAACATAACTAATACATAATATGATATAATCTTATTACAATCATCACAATAGTTCTAAATAAGTACAAAGCTACTCCGTAGCCTTGCCCTTGCCCTTATCTGTACCCGAGGGTCTGCCTTACTCTGCCTTAACTGAAATGTTTTTAGGGAAAACAAGAATGAGCAACAAGTTTGCTTAGAAAGTAATATAGCAATAAGGGGATCAATATAGTCTTCAATTTTCCAAGGGTATAATATTACATGATAGTTTAGGAATAGCAAGAAGTATTGATAGTTCTCAACAATAGTCACTAAGGACAGAAGGATATCAATAAGATTCAAAGCTTAATCATTTCGAGATTTCAAAATAATGAATACTGAGCAGTCACTAAGGACTATCAACTTCTACTAGAATTAACAGTAATATGCTGATAATCCAATCAAAACAAGTACAACAGGTGATCAACCTAAAGTACCTTACGCCATGCATAACATTTAATCGTACTCATGTCCGCACGTCGGTCTCCCAAAAAATATATAGTTTCCCCTTCAAAGAGGGTTGTTTATCTCAGTCAATTATAATAGTCCGCACCAAATCGATTGGTTTGGATAGCTTTCAAATTAATGATTTAGGTCTAGCCGAATCAAATGGCATAGACCGCTCTTTCAAAGTATATAAGAACAATTATAAGTTCAATACTCGATATCAAAGTTCAAAGAATGTAAACAACTCTATCTTAGCTAAGAAGCATGAGGTCATAAAATATGAATCATACTTTCAATGGTTTACTCGTACGACCAATAATAGTACAAGCTTAAGAAATGCTCAATAAAGAGTAAGGTTAGGAACTTGCACAATATTCGAAGTTGTGTATGATAGAAAACTTGCATCAAAGAGATAAGGTTTAGATACTTGCCTTATGTGTAGTTTATCAACCTTTAGCTTATCGATACTTTTTAAATCCTATTATAACATAGTTACACATATAGGATATTCCTTAGTTACGTACGTTGAATACATATACTTAATATGTAAGCTAAGCACACATATACGATTCTAACTTAGTCGTATGATCCTATGCGTACGTCATTACGTACTTTACATACACATAATAATAGAAATCCGTTTATACGATACTATGAAATCAATAACATAGTTCGTAATCATTACTTGACTTAATAATTAAAAGTTTATAAATACTTATCAATTCTATATAGTTTTATCATAACATGCTCATTGATACTTGAATACTCTATTGGAAATATATTACAGATTTAGGATAACAATACATGCATGTATCAAACCTAAGATCACAAACACAATAGGCAGACTTCACTGTAGGGTGGCGCAACCACGCTTGATTTGAAGTAGGGAGTGGCGCGGCCACGCTGCTCCCAGTTCAAATCAGAGCTGAGCATCAGATTACTTGGCCTAGCCTACTCACCCACGCACTCAGATGATGACACATGCAGAAACATACATGTTATGATAAGTTTAATTCTTATATCTTGCTTTCAACATAATACTATCAATTTCCAACTAACGAGGCTTAACGTGTTCGATTATAATGTTTATCACGTTTAGTCATTATACACATGCAACGAGGTCAATAAGTCTAAACTATGCATGCTCACGTTATCTTAGTTATGCATTTCAAATTATATAGTTATACTTCATTTAGACTTGTTCTAAACCATGCTCAACTAGTTTACAAAGCATATGACTAGCTAGGCATACATGTCAATCAAGTCTATAGGCATAACATACCCTAACATGATAGTCAAATTTCAGAATACTTGTAACGTAGTTATTGGTAAAACTAGTTTTCAAACTCTTAAGGTTTCTTTTGAAAATCCCATGTTAACCAACCAAGCATGCAAAGCTATTTCTCTTACTATATATTATACTTTCATACACGCATAACTAGACCAAATAAGCATGCTCACAAGTTCATACTTTAAAGTGTACATAGCTCATTATGTTTGCACTTTGAAAACTCAAGTTTCCTTTGGAAACCAAGCTTTGGTAAGTGACTACATGAAAGGCCACCTAAACAAGCATGTCAGGGACTTATTTATGCTTAATGACATTATACTAGCATGCTCCATAAGTCAGAAACCACAAAAATCATTATCTGATTCTGTAGAAGGGCGCAGCCGCGCCACTCCATTTCCAGCCGGATGCTTACTACCATAGAAGAGCTTCAGCCAAGTTCCATAATTTATTCAGCTAACATGTTTGCCGACTATCACATTGCATACATAACATACATATACACTCTACTATTCATGCTAGCACCTTCTCACATACCAATTTCAACTACATTATGCAATTTCAATTGAATTTTAAGGTGGGTTTTAATATTATACCTATTGAGCTTTGAATTGGACAGCACTCTCCCTCAATATCAGATTATGCTCTCAACTCTCTCTATATAAACTTAGCAATTAACTCAACAAAATCAAATGAGGAGAGGAGGGTTCAATTTATAGAGAAATGAATGACAATGCCAAGCTATTGCCCAAGAATTAAAACCAAGAGATGGAAGAAAAATACATTTGTTGATAGTTGGTGGAATAGTGCCATCAACCACTCCCACCCACCCCCTTGCCATCTTTGGCTACCATTTCTAGCTTGAGGAACACAAGGAAGAGAACGGCTATGCTATGAAATACACGTGAATGAGAAACGAAGGGTGACCCTCATTTTGGGACAATCTAAATACTTAGCATTTGCAATAGAGACAATGCCACACACTATATGCTTAATACATATATGTATACTTTAGTTTTTACACATACACATATATATACCTAGGTTTTAAATTTATTTGGGTGTATATATATATGGACCTTTAATAATAATATTACGTAATAGCTAGTTGGTGGTATATATAGCTATACACATAATATAATCCATGTCCTTTTTTATAATATCGAATATAATCTGATTGAGTATTATCTTTCACATTATCCTAAACTTTATTATTCCAATTATATTGAAATAAATATTAAGACCCATTATTTATATAGTTCAATTCGATATTGCATAAGGTACACATAACATGTATTCACATAGGTCCATTTATGCAATTCATATGACTCACTTGATTTTACCATATAGTTCCTATATTGCATAATCACCTTACAATGTCACACTACACATTATATTATATATATGTAGGTACTACATAATATACCATTACCCCTCACATAATATTGCACTTAGCGATTAATTGAATAAACACTAATCGATTATATTAATTAATTATTCATTCTTTAATATGTGATTACTCATAATAACAATTAATTAACAATATAATATTAATTTGTCCTTCACTTATTAATTCCCTCTTTAATTTAGTTAAATCATCATCATCATTTCCATTCTCATGCCACACAAGGCATTCTACGAGTTCATCGCAATTCTCCATATTTTCTTAATTATCATAAATTCAATTTAATTTCATTGAATTACTCATCTCATAACATATAAACATTTATATTCAAATAAATATTCACATTCTTATTAATATCAATATTAATATTTATTCATAAAATTCACGGTTCTTACATCCTCACCCCTTATAAAAATTCCGTCCTCGGAATTGGTACAAGGTTACACAAATAGATGGGAATAGCCCCTCATCATCCTATCTTCTAATTCCCACGTGGCCTCCTTGGCATCGTGGTTTCTCAAAAGTACTTTTACAGAAGATATAACTTTATTTCTTAATATCTGCTATTTATGATCTAATATCTAGACAACAATTTCTTCATACGCCAGATTCTTCTCTACTTGAATAGGCTCATAGAAAATCACATGCTTGTAGTCAAGCTTGTATAGACGCAACACAAAAATGTGAAACACGTTGTGGATGTGCTCCAACTCAGGTGGTAATGCTACTTTGTATGCCACTTCGCCGACTCGCTTTATTATTTCAAATGGTCCTATGAATCTCGGACTCAATTTTCCTTTCTTGCCGAATCGTATTTTTCCTTTCCAGTGAGATACTTTCAAGAAAACAAAACTACCGACTTTAAAGTCCCGGTCTTGTCGATGTAGATCTGCATACTTTTTCTGATGATCTTGAGCTACTACCAGTCTGGCTCTTATTACTTTCACCACGTTTGTGGTTTGTTGCACTAACTCTGGTCCTAAAATTCATCGTTCTCTGACTTCACTCCAACAAAATGGTGTTCTGCATTTTCTTCCGTAAAGAGCTTCTGTAACAGATGAGATTTTTTTTTGTGTTGTGATTCTCGGGACAGAATCCTTTTAAGGAGGGAAGATTGTAACGATTGAGATTTTATATATTAAATTATAATATTTATTGAGTGAATAAATATTTTATGTGATTTATTTATTGAGTTAAATAAATAAATTATGTGATTGTGTGGACTAATTTAATTAAAAGTAATATTTAATTAAATTGATATGTTATTAATGGTGTAGCATAATTATAATTTAGTGGAGAATAATTAAATTGGATTTAAAATTATGTGCTAAGTATTTGTTGTAATTTACTAAGTGTTACATGAATTTAATTTCAAGTGTGACAATTGAATATTATGTGAACGTTAGCTTTTATTTATTTGAATTAGAATGTTGTAATTTAATTTAAATAGGTGTAGCATTTAAGCTATGGATTAAAGACTTATTAAAAGAATGGAAAAGGATTTTTAAGTGATTTTATCAAACAAGGCCTTAAGCTCAAAAAGTTAGTTTTTAAAATAATCTTGTTTTGGCCAAACAAGCCTTAAGGCTTTTCAAATTCAAAAGTTTTGTAACTTACCTAATTAATAATAGTTAGTATATGTAATTATTATTAGGAGTTACATATTTTATGTATTATATGTATTATGTATTATATGTATATACTACAAGTTGCGTTAGTTTAGAGCTAGTCAGTTAGAGACAAAGAAAGAAAGAAAGTAGAGAAAAAGAATTCAAAGAAAAGTTAGAGAAATAGAGAAAGAAGAAGAAGGATTTCTACTTATCATCATCTTCTTCCACTCTCATAGCAAAAGAGTATCATCTTAACCCTTGTAATTGTAAAATCAATTCATATATGTTGTGATTCATTCTCTGTCAAATTAGGTTTTCATGGAAGTTGTATAATCATGAATGTTATATGTATATGTTGTATTCATATGTAATTGTATGCCATGAAAGTATTTTCAGAATTCAATTGTCTTAAAAACAAGTTTTAAGTTATGTTCTTCAATATTTTCATAGTTTAAAACTTCTCTATAAAAGCTTTTTATGTAAATTATTTGATCACGATGTATATATGTGATGTATACATATATTGATGATTATATATGAGTTATATTGTTGTTTTAACAATTCAATCTATATAATTTTGATAAGAAAGAAGAATTCTGTTCATATGATTTTCGGTGAAACAATTCTTGAAAAATGGCTTTTGAAATTATCAAATTGGTGTTGATTGTGGGTTATTATTTAAATTGATCATGGGCTATGTTGGTATGTTAAGAATAAGAGTTATTACAATTGGAATTATTTGAATTGATTGAAAAACGAATTCGTAATAGCAAATTTGGTCAAGAACGCTTAATATGGTGTTTTCTTCGAATAAATCATGAAACCTTGGTTTTGATTATGTATTGTAAGAATTATATATGATATAATCATGTTTAAGAGTTCAAAATATTGTTGTTAGTAAGTTTCATGTTAATCATGTTGAGAAACATCGAATTCGGTGTGAAGAAATAAGCCAAATTAGCTTATTTCTCTGCTAATTCGCGAACTGGCACTTCCACCAGAGGTGGGACCCGCCCCAGCGGGGCTTTGTGCCTTGAGCCCCAGCGGGTTAGCATGCTGTCTGGGAAGTTTGGTTTTTGCTTGTTGAGTTTTCATGCCTCGTTTGTTTAGCAAACTTATTTCTATAACTTCATAAGTGTAATAGGTAATAAGATAACATGCTTTTGATGTGTTTAAGATAGATTGAAGTTTTATATGAATGTGTTACATGTGTATAAGTGTGTTACTTTCATAAGGTACACCACACGATTTAAAGCGTTATAAGCTTATGAATGTATGCCATAAGTTTACACTCACGTATGTGGCTAGTTATCAACCTATGTTGTAAACAACGTTGTGAGTTGGACTTGAGTAAGAAGTTCAACGGTTTAAACATTGTAGTTGGGTACTAATAGATGTTTTGAACGTAATGTATATGTGTAGGGTAATTGTTGAAGTGATTGTAGTTACTAAAACGTAGCTTGCGCTTAATGCAAGTTCTCTAATCCTTATTCTCTTACGTTAAGTAAGTTTCTATTTCTAAACTTGTTATTTACTTTGTACAAGCTTTCTAAACTATTCTTGTACGCTATGCAATCCTATTCATTGTATCTTTTCATTGTGCAAGTCTCCTAAACCTTGCTCAATATATCATAAAAGTTGATTTATATTTATTAACTGGTTATATATTGTACAGGTTATTGTAATACCCGAGAATTTTCGAATATTATTAAATGAATATATTAATGGAAGTGAATATTTATTCATATATAAATGATTTTGTGCTATGAGATGAATTAATTCAATTATATAAAATTGAATAATTATGATAATTGAGAAAATGTGGAGTTTATTATAAGCTTGATGAAATGCCTTGTGTAAAACAGTGATGAGGATTATTAATGATTATATTAATTAACGAATGAATTATTAAGTGAACAATTAATCTATATTAATTGTTAATTGTTATTAGAGAATATTAATTCATTATTATAGAATATTAATGATAATTAATTGATGATGTGGGGATTATTATTATTGCAAATAATATAATATTAATAATGAGCAACGTGTCTATAATATAATAAGATTTATATTCATTTAATGTGATATTTAAGTGTTAATCGATTATTATGGAAATTAATAATCAACGAGGAATGGATTAATTAATATTATTATTAATTAATCAATGAGATGAATAATTTATTTATTTGACATTATGAATAATAAAATAAATAAGTAAGTTATTAATATAATAAGATTATATTAATTGTTATGTACAAGCATGCAATAAATAATAATATAAAGTATATGGAATATAACCATAGTATATAATGTAGAGAGACACTTAAGTGTGACCATGCAAGTATACATAAACTATATGTTATGATCAACTAAACTATGTGAGCTACATGAATTATGTGTATATGACAATATGTATGTAAGTATACATTAACATAATATGAATATATTGTAATCAATTGTTGATTGTAGAATTTAATAATGTGATAGTTTCCGATTAAATTATACCGGTGTAATATAATGCACATGGATCATATTTGTGAAATTACACTTATTACAATATGTTATTTACATTGTGACATTTTAATTACAACCTAAGAATGTATTATACAAATACAACTTGGATATATATATATATATATATATATATATATATATGAAATGTGCATAGTAAAACAAGTATTGTATATATATATATATATATATATATATATATATATATATATATATATATATATATATATATATATAAATCAGTGTTGCAAATGCTGATAATTCCTTGTCCCAATATAATAGTCACTCTCCTTCTCCTTCACGTGTATGGCAAAAAGGCTAAGGCCTATTCTCCCCATTCTTCTCCCAAGCTTAGCTAGCAATGATCAATGGGGAGTGGTTTTGATGATGAGATTTACCAACCATTTACCAATTCCCTCTTAAGCACTATATAATCTAACATTCTCATTGGTTTAAATTGAAGGACAATCACATTGTCTGTATATTTGAAGTTCTATAAATAGTAGCCATATTTCTTCAATTTGATTTGCTGAGAATTTTGCTAAGTATTGGATTGAGAGTGTTGTTAGTTTGTTAACAAGATAATCACAGAGGGAGAAATTTCAATTTCAGCAAGTTCATTTCATATAGCAAAGGTATAAGATTGCTTCATGTTCTTCATTTTCAGTTTCTGTCAAAATTCCATTTCTTGATTTTGGTTGCAAGGAATGTTAATTGAATTATAGAATGGTTATTAGTTGTTATATATACCTAGTAACATGTTAGTATATAATGTAGCATGTTTAAAAATCGAATCGGTGAGGTAATTTTGTGATTTGGACTTGATATCTGCCGAGGCTGGAACTCTCTGGACTGGAACAGGAGCCGCGCGGCCGCGCGTCTCCCTAGTATAATTCGGGCGCGGCCGCGCGCCACTGCAGAATTTGTTGATAATTTCTATTATATCTTCTGATGTATTGAACATGTTGTACTAATAAAGTATGCTTATAACTCATATTAACATATGGAATAAGGTTACTAGGTTATAGCAATCCATGCTAGTTGTTTTAGTTAAGTATTTCAAAGAAAACTTAAAGTTATGAAAAGAGGAACTTTGATATATAAATACCATAATAGTATTCTGACTTTTGAGACACGTTTGTATGACCTAGAAACACATGAAATGCATATTGACTTAAGTATATATGTATCGTGATATAATATGAACATGTGAACCCGACTAGTGCGCCTTTCTAACAAAAATACAAGTTTTGAAGGTTGATATTGACATGTAAAGACCATATATACATTCTGACTTTTCGAGCATGTTATATGACCTTGAAATGCGTGTCAAACATGTTAACATATGAATATAGATAGCATGAGCATGTTAGGCCTTATTAGTGAGCTTTACTAATGAAAATACGAATTTTGAACGTAAATGTTAACATGCTACTTTGAGAGTTAGAATCTGATATTTGTGAACATGTTTGATAATACTCTTAGACTCACTCATATATCAGAAATGTATATGTGCCATGCTTAGGTGTCGTAACTCAAGTAAAGCATAAACGAAGCATATTTCAAACCAAAACGATGCTAATTGCACATATGCGATATGAATACTCACAAGCATGTCTAATATGAGTTATATGACTACCTTATATGTTTAAGAAGCAAGCATGTTAGACTTTGTGGTTTCATGACCTTGAAGGCCCTTAACTTGTTGAAACATTCAATTTAGAACCATATTATGAAAGAAGGGACCTAGACTGACTTTAGGGATACGAAAGGACCCTTGACATGTTAATATATGTTATGTGTGTAAGGATGGGCAAGCTAGGCCAAGCAAGTGATTGCTCAGCCCTGGTTTGAACTGGGAGCAGCGCGGCCGCGCTTCTCCCTAGTACAAATCAGGCGCGGCCGCGCCATTCTGTAGACTTGAAAAGTGACTTTTGTGATTTTTTGAAATCTGTAGCATACTAATGTAACTCATCATGATTATTTCTATCCACGACACCCTGATAGAGGTGACCTCGTATGTTAACACCTATCTTAGCTTGAATTGACAAGGTGTTTTTAATGATGAAGTCTAACGATGGTTCCGAACTACATACGTATAAGATTTCATGATTGAGTCATATGTGTACACTTGAACTATATATCAAGTTTGTTTATCGAATATATTTAACTAATGAATATCCTAAACATATAATACGCTATAATAGGATTCAAAAGTGTTGCTTAAATTTCGTGGATAAACTACGCATAAGGCAAGTATCCTAGACCTTCGTGTTTTACTTTATTTAAGGAACGTTGTAAGCAAGTTTCCTAACTTACACTCTTTTACGGTACAAGTATTCTATCCTTGTATATTGCAAGCTAGTTTCTTTACTTACTCGTTTGAATTGAATTAGCATACTTGAACTCTTATTTCATTAAAGCTATTATTCATGTTGAACTTGGTATTGTTCTTGAATATTGTGAAAGTGTCTATGCCATTTGATTCGGCTAGACTTATATTGTTGAAAAGAGACCCAAACCAATTGATTGGTGCTGGATCTTGTATTTGACTGAGAGGAACAAAATATAACTGTTGGAGAACCGACGCGCGCACTTGAGTATAAATGATTGTTATGCATAACGATGGTACTTTAGGATGATCACCTGTTGTACCTATTTTTGATTTGGGTTATCAGTTTAGTACTATTAATTCTAGTAGAAGTTCATAGTCCTTAGTGACTGCTCAGTATTCAGTTATCTTGAAATCTTGAATTAATTTATTATTAAATCACATTGATATTATTCTGTCCTTAGCGATTGTATTTGAAAGCTGTTGATATTGTTGTTATCCTTGAACTATCAAACCTTGTTATACCCTTTTGAGAATTGAGAATTTTATTACTCACCCTTATTGTATATTACTTGCTGGGCAATTTGTACTCATTCTTGCTTTCCCTAAAACATTTCAATTAAGGCAGAGCATTGTGAACTTTCAGGCGTTGATAAGGGCGAGGGCAAGGCTACCAACTAGCTTGTGTCTTTTATGTTTTTAAATATTTTAACGTTGTATTAAGATAATGTAGTAAGACTAGATTTGATTATGTTTAAGCTTAAGTTAGATTATGTAATAAGTCGTTAATTGATATTATTATGTAATCTATTAAGTACTGTAGGTTGCGAGACTTGGGGGAATAATTATAATAAATCATTGTATATTATTCTAAATTAGATATTCCGCTGTGAATGTGTGATTTTAGTTATTATTGTATTACCATGAGCACGTGACGAACCGAATTTGAGAGACTAAGTGGTGATCATGGATTTGGGGGCGTCACAGGTTGGTATCAGAGGTGTAGTTATAAACCTTAGGAACGAGTTTCCTTAGACTATAACTTAGGCGAACTTAGAAGTTGAAAATGAGATAAAACTCACATAGAGTTTTCCCTAGAGCGAGACTTAGCGTGTTATGAAATGTAACTTCATTCTATACAATGAACTTATGTTTTATTTAACATTCTAATGAAGTTGCTGTTTGTTTTGTGTTTGTGATTGTAGGATGACAGACACAGGTGTACCTAGTAGAGTGGCAGAGGAGGAGCCCAGGGATATACATGTAGTGTACGAGGCACCCATATAGGCTACACTAGTGCAGGCTGTTGCACCGTTTGAGTCTGACAATGAGGACGAGGTTGAGATAGAGTCTGATCCAGAGGAGGAGCCGATGGAGGACGAGCCAATGGAGGATGAGACAGTAGAGGACTCTGATGAGGCTACTGTAGAGGAGCAGATGCTAGGAGAGTATGAGGAGCGGATCCTAGAGTTAGACTGGAGCCCAAGAGAGATAGTCTGAGTTCCAGAAACTGAGGGACGAGGACCACCAGAGGAAGCTGGCCATACAGGAGTTAGAGGTAGAGATCGCTTATCATAGGGAGGCAAGGATCCAGATGGGAACTTTATTCCATATGTCGGTAGCGAAAATGTAGATATAGCAGAGAAGCTGGAAGAAGTAGAACAGAGAGAATTGAGTGAGCAGACTGAGAAAGAGGCACTCCGTACTCAGCTAGAGTTGGAGGTGATGGATAGGTTACACTTCGAGGAGAAATGGGAAGCGGCCAATGAGAGAGCTGAAGACCTAGAGGACGAGGTCAGGTGTAAGAAGAGGAAGATGAACAAGATGGGATATGTGTTCCGTTCAGCTTTTGAGAGGGTGATTGGTGGTGTGTACCACTACTCGACAGAGCAGGGACAGACTCTACATACTTTGAGTCGAGAGATGGTTGCGTATATAGCGCAGATGGAGTACAAGAGCGCTGTGGAGCACGGGATGATGTGATGAGATTTCCTTAGATGGTATAGTAGTAGTTAGTAGCATTTATCTTTATGTGTTGTACATTCTATTTTGTAATCCCTATCTTTTGTGTAAGATATGGGATAGTGATGTAAACCCCGTGTAAGCCTTTGTTAGAGGGGTAGTATGGTAGTAAGTTGGTATATTCCCCGTCTTTTGTGATATTAGGGGATATATGTGATAACATTTATAGCAGTATGCTAGGGAAATCATGTAATGAAACGATTTGGCATATGAATATAAATAAAGTGTATTTCAGAAATGTGTTATAAATTTATTCTTTTAGTATTAAAAGAAATACTTAAGTAATATACTTGAATAATAATAAAATGAAAACTTGTGATGCAGATAATGCCGCCTAGACGTAGATTAACTGCACCCGAAGAATCTGTTAATAACGAGAGGGAACAAGTTGACCCGATCCAGAAACTGGTAGACTTGTTAGAAAAAGCCTTAAGGGGAAGGAACAATGAACCCGTTCGCCCAAACCCTCAGACTATGCCGGTAACAACCTTTAAAAACTTTAAAAATGTAGGACCCCCGAAGTTCGAGGGAACCACCGACCCAATCGTCTCACAAACGTGGATCAAGGAGATCAAAAAAAGCTTTCACTATAGCTCGCATAGGCGAAGATCAGAAGACGGTATTTGCCACATACATGATGAGGGGAGAAGCGAACTACTGGTGGGAGGCTAATCAACAAAGAGCTGGAGAAGGGATAATAGCTTGGGATAAGTTTAAGACGCTGTTCTTCGAGAATTACTTCCCGAAGAGTATGAAGAATCGGATGGAGGTGAAGTTCTTAGAACTAAAACAAGGTGATATGACGGTGGCGCAGTACGCATCTAAGTTTAATGAACTAGCGTGATTTGCAAAGCACCAAGTTGGAGATGAAGAGAGGAAGGTTAGACGCTTCGAACAAGGGTTAAAGTCGTGGCTGATTAATAAGGTATCAGTTCTTCAAATTGATTCCTTTGCAACATTACTGGAGAAGGCAATCATTGCGTAAAGTGGCCGTGAGGCCTTAATTCTGTATAATAAGGAGAAGAAAGGAATGAATACTGGAGGAGAGAACCGTATGGGAAGAAGCAACTTGGGAAAGAGAAAATGGGAGAATAACAACAACAATAAAAATAACAATAATCAATCTGGGAATTTTCATGGAGGTTTCAAGAAGAGGGCTGAAGGATGCCTAAAGTGTGGGAAGAATCACCAGGGCGAGTGCTGGAAGGGACGGGGCACTTGCTACAACTGCGGACAGGAAGGGCACATCTCGCCCAACTGTCCGAAGCCAAAGAAGATCCAAGGGTGTTTTACTTATGGCTCAACTGAGCACCGTATTAAGGATTGCCCAAAGAAGGGAAGTGGCGGGGGTAGCAATCAGCAAGAAGGCAACAAGCTGATGATCAGCTGGCCGGTACAATCCAACCGCCCAACCACCAGAACCTTTAACATGACCGTCCAGGACGCCGTGACTGCGAAGGACGTGGTGTCAGGTATAATCCCAATCAATGTTATAAATGCTTATGTATTTTTTAATTCGGGTGCCACCTGTTTTTTTATATCTAAAGAATTTTCTAGTAAACTTAGTACACCCCGAGAACGATTAGAAAATCCTTTGATCATAGAATTTGCTAATAAGGAAGTGATCCCTATAAAATACGTTTATCGAGATTATCGCGCAAACATTAGAGAACATGAACTGAGCGTAGACTTGATTCCTATTAGATTGGGAGAATTTGACGTAATATTGGGGATGGATTGGTTGTATAACCATGCTACGATTATTGACTGTCAGAACAAGTGTGTGAACCTTCAGACTCCGAATAAGTCTATGGTAGTGTTTTATGGTAACTCATCGCTTAAGCAATCGTGTTGCGTTACGATGATGCAGGCCAAGAAATTGTTAAGGAAAGGATGTGTAGGTTATTTAGCTTACATCGTTGATACTCGAAAAAAGGGAGTAGAAATTAAGGATATATTTGTAGTGAATGAATTTTAAGATGTGTTTCCGGACGATCTGCCTGGTCTTCCTCCAGACAGAGAAAGCAAATTCGTAATAGACTTAGCACTGGGAACGGCACCGATTTCTGAAGCTCCATATTGTATGGCGCCAGTAGAAATGAAGGAATTGATGATACAATTGCAAGAATTATTGGATAAGGGTTACATATGACCGAGTGTGTCTCCTTGGGGAGCACCAGTGTTATTCGTTAAGAAGAAGGACAGATCGATGAGGCTCTATATCGATTATCGAGAATTAAACAGAGTAATGATCAAGAACCGATATCCGCTACCAAGGATAGACGGCTTATTTGATCAACTGAAGGGAGCAAAGTGTTTCTCGAAAATCGACCTGCGAACAGGATATCATCAACTGAAAGTGAGGAATGAGGACATACCAAAGACTACGTTTCGAACCCGTTATGGACACTACGAGTTTTTGGTAATGTCATTTGGATTGACTAATGCTCCGGTAGCATTTATAGACTTGATGAACTGAGTTTTCAAGCCATACTTGGATAAATTTGTAGTGGTTTTTATCGACGACATTTTGATTTACTCAAAGACAGGGGAAGAACACGCCGAACATCTGAAGATTGTTTTGGAGGCACTAAGGAAGGAGAAGATGTATGCGAAATTTTCTAAGTGCGAATTTTTGATGGAGAAGGTTCAATTCTTAGGCCACGTGGTGGATAAGAATGGAATTACTGTAGACCCGGCAAAGGTTGAAGCAGTAAGTAATTGGGAATGACCGAGAACACTGACGGAGGTGAGAAGTTTTTTAGGGTTAGCTGGGTACTATCAAAGATTCATCCAAGATTTTTCTAAGATAGCAACCCCATTGACTAATTTGACTAGAAAGACGGTGAAATTTGCATGGACTGACAAATGCGAAGAGAGTTTTCAGGAGTTAAAGAAGAGATTGAGCGAAGCGCCTGCGTTATCATTACCAGATGATGCGGGATATTTTGTGGTGTATAGTGATGCATCGCACAAGGGACTTGGTTGTGTGCTTATGCAGCACGACAAGGTCATTGCGTATGCGTCACGACAATTGAAGGATTACGAAAAGCGATACCCTACTCACGACTTCGAGTTAGCGGCAGTAGTTTTTACGTTAAAGATATGGAGGCATTATTTATATGGAGAAAAATGTGAGATATACACGGACCACAAAAGTCTGAAATATATCTTCACACAGAAGGAGTTGAACATGCGGCAGAGAAGGTGGTTAGAATTAATCAAAGACTATGACTGCGATATTCTTTATCACCCAGGAAAGGCAAGCGTGGTTGCCGACGCTCTGAGCAGGAAAGGAAGGGAAAAGTTGTTTAATTTAACTACTTAGGAAGAATTGATAAGAGAGATGGAGATATTGGAGATAGAAGTGAAAGGACCAGAAAAGTCTAGTGAGAAGTTAATTGTAATGGACGCTTGTCCGACGTTATTGGATAGAGTGAAGGAAGCCCAGGAAAAGGATGAAGAGTGTGAGAAAATCCGAAAGAGGATCATAGAAAATGAGGAAGAGAAATTCCAAATGAATAAAGACGGTATCTTACGATTCGAAGGAAGAATGTGGGTACCAGCGGTAACCAAGTTGAGGGAAGAGATTTTGCACGAGGCACACAATACGACATATTCCGTTCATCCGGGAGGCACGAAGATGTACCGAGATCTAATGCAACATTTTTGGTGGCCCAATTTGAAACGGGAAGTCGCAAAGTGCGTCAGTAGATGTTTGACTTGCCAACGCGTTAAAGAAGAGCATCAACGGCCGAGCGGTTTACTACAACCGTTAGAAATAACAGAGTGGAAATGGGAGCATATTACCATGGACTTCGTGGTAGGACTTCTAGTTACACAGAAAGGTTATGATGCTATTTGGGTTATCGTGGATCGACTAACAAAGACCACACATTTTCTACCGATCAAGATCCGCTACAGTTTGAATCAGTTAGCGAGACTATACGTAAAAGAAATTGTCTCACGACATAGAATGCCGGTGTCAATTGTCTCTGATCGAGATCCGCGCTTCACGTCTAATTTTTGGAAGAGTTTGCAAGAAAGAATGGGAACACAGTTGAGGTTGAGTACGGCTTACCATCCTCAGACAGACGGACAGAGTGAGCGAACAATACAAATGCTAGAGGACATGCTTAGAACTTGCGTGATGAATTTCAAGAGAAATTAGGACGACCACCTACCCTTAGTAGAATTAGCATATAATAATAGCTACCATGCGAGTATCGGCATACCACCGTACAAATCTCTTTACAGAAGAAAGTGCAGAACGCCATTATGTTGGGACGAAGTCGGAGAACGACGAATACTCGGACCAGGGCTAGTACAACAAACCGCAGACGTGGTGACAGTGATAAGAGCCAAATTAGTAGTAGCTCAAGATCGCCAGAAGAAATACGCAGATTTGCATTGGCAGGACCGAGACTTCAAAGTCGACAGTTTCGTATTCTTGAAGGTATCTCCATGGAAGGGAAAAATCCGTTTCGGCAAGAAAGGAAAATTGAGTCCAAGATTCATAGGACCGTTCGAGATACTGAAGCGAGTGGGTGAAGTGGCATACAAAGTTGCGTTACCACCCGTGTTGGAGCACATCCACAACGTGTTCCACATTTCCGTGTTGCGACCGTACAAGGCCGACTACAAGCACGTGATTTCCTACGAGCCCATTCAAGTGGAGAAGAACTTGGCGTATGAAGAAATTCCTGTCCAAATACTAGATAGGAAAGAGCAAGCCTTGAGAAATAAAATTTTTTCATCTGTAAAAGTGCTTTGGCGTAACCACGATGTCGAGGAGGCTACGTGGGAGTTAGAAGATAGGATGATGAGGGACTATCCCCATCTATTCGTGTAACCTTATAGCAATTCCGGGACGGAATTTTTATAAGGGGGGGAGGATGTAATACCCGAGAATTTCTGAATATTATTAAATGAATATATTAATGGAAGTGAATATTTATTCATATATAAATGATTTTGTGTTATGAGATGAATTAATTCAATTATATAAAATTGAATAATTATGATAATTAAGAAAATGTGGAGTTTATTATAAGCTCGAGAAATGCCTTGTGTGGCACAATGATGAGGATTATTAATGATTATATTAATTAACGAATGAATTATTAAGTGAACAATTAATCTATATTAATTGTTAATTGTTATTAGAGAATATTAATTAATTATTATAGAATTTTAATCATAATTAATTGATGATGTGGGGATTATTATTATTGCAAATAATATAATATTAATAATGAGCAACGTGTCTATAATATAATAAGATTTATATTCATTTAATGTGATATTTAAGTGTTAATCAATTATTATGGAAATTAATAATCAATGAGGAATGGATTAATTAATATTATTATTAATTAATCAATGAGATGAATAATTTATTTATTTGACATTATGAATAATAAAATAAATAAGTAAGTTATTAATATAATAAGATTATATTAATTGTTATGTACAAGCATGCAATAATTAATAATATAAAGTATATGGAATACAACCATAGTATATAATGTAGAGAGACACTTAAGTGTGACCATGCAAGTATACATAAACTATATGTTATGATCAACTAAACTATGTGAGCTACATGAATTATGTGTATATGACAATATGTATGTAAGTATACATTAACATAATATGAATATATTGTAATCAATTGTTGATTGTAGAATTTAATAATGTGATAGTATCCGATTAAATTATACCAGTGTAATATAATGTACATGGATCATATGTGTGAAATTACACTTATTACAGTATGTGAATTACATTGTGACATTTTAATTACAACCTAAGAATGTATTATACAAATACAACTTGGATATATATATATATATATATCCTTATACATATATATATATATATATATATAATGTGCATAGTAAAACAAGTATTGTATATATATATCAGTGTTGCAAATGCTGATAATTCCTTGTTCCAATATAATAGTCACTATTCTTCTCCTTCACGTGTATGGCAAAAAGGCTAAGGCCTATTCTCCCCATTCTTCTCCCAAGCTTAGCTAGCAATGATCAATGGGGAGTGGTTTTGATGATGAGATTTTCCAACCATTTACCAACTCCCTCTTAACCACCATATAATCTAACATTCTCATTGGTTTAAATTGAAGGACAATCACATTGTCTGTATATTTGAAGTTCTATAAATAGTAGCCATGTTTCTTCAATTTGATTTGCTGAGAATTTTGCTAAGTGTTGGATTGAGAGTGTTGTGAGTTTGTTAAAAAGATAGTCACAGAGGGAGAAATTTCAATTTCAGCAAGTTCATTTCATATAGCAAAGGTATAAGATTGCTTCATGTTCTTCATTTTCAGTTTCCGTCAAAATTCCATTTCTTGATTTTGGTTGCAAGGAATGTTAATTGAATTATAGAATGGTTATTAGTTGTTATAGATACCTAGTAACATGTTATTATATAATGTAGCATGTTTAAAAATTGAATCGGTGAAGTAATTTTGTGATTTGGGCTTGATATCTGCCGAGGCTGGAACTCTCTGGACTGGAACGGGAGCCGCGCGGCCGCGCGTCTCCCTAGTACAATTTGGGAGCGGTCGCGCGCCACTGTAGAATTTGTTGATAATTTCTATTATATCTTCTGATGTATTGAACATGTTGTACTAGTAAAGTATGCTTATAACTCACATTAACATATGGAATAAGTTTACTAGGTTATAGCAATCCATGCTAGTTGTTTTAGTTAAGTATTTCAAAGAAAACTTAAAGTTATGAAAAGAGGAACTTTGATATATAAATACCATAATAGTATTCTGACTTTTGAGACACGTTTGTATGACCTAGAAACAGATGGAATGCATATTGACTTAAGTATATATGTATCCTGATATAATATGAACATGTGAACCCGACTAGTGCGCCTTTCTAACAAAAATACAAGTTTTGAAGGTTGATATTGACATGTAAAGACCATATATACATTCTGACTTTTCGAGCATGTTATATGACCTTGAAATACGTGTCAAACATGTTGACATATGAATCTAGATAGCATGAGCATGTTAGGCCTTATTAGTGAGCTTTACTAATGAAAATACGAACTTTGAACGTAAATGTTAACATGCTACTTTGAGAGTTAGAATCTGATATTTGTGAACATGTTTGATAATACTCTTAGACTCACTCATGTATCATAAATGTATATATGCCATGCTTAGGTGTCGTAACTCAAGTAAAGCATAAACGAAGCATATTTCAAACCAAAACGATGTTAATTGCACATATGCGATATGAATACTCACAAGCATGTCTAATATGAGTTATATGACTGCCTTATATGTTTAAGAAGCAAGCATGTTAGACTTTGTGGTTTCATGACCTTGAAGGGCCTTAACTTGTTGAAACATTCAACTTAGAACCATATTATGAAAGAAGGGACCTAGACTGACTTGAGGGATACGAAAGGACCCTTGACATGTTAATATATGTTATGTGTGTAAGGATGGAATAGCTAGGCCAAGCAAGTGATTGCTCAGCCCTGGTTTGAACTGGGAGCAGCGCGGCCGCGCTTCTCCCTAGTACAAATCAGGCGCGGCCGCGCCATTCTGTAGACTTGAAAAGTGACTTTTGTGATTTTTTGAAATCTGTAGCATACTAATGTAACTCATCATGCTTATTTCTGTCCACGACACCCTGATAGAGGTGACCTCGTATGTTAACACCTATCTTAGCTTGAATTGACAAGGTGTTTTTAATGATGAAGTCTAACGATGGTTCCGAACTACATACGTATAAGATTTCATGATTGAGTCATATGTGTACACTTGAACTATATATCAAGTTTGTTTATCAAATATATTTAACTAATGAATATCCTAAACATATAATACGCTATAATAGGATTCAAAAGTGTTGCTTAAATTTCGTGGATAAACTAAGCATAAGGCAAGTATCCTAGACCTTCGTGTTTTACTTTATTCAAGGAACGTTGAAGCAAGTTTCCTAACTTACACTCTTTTACGGTACAAGTATTCTATCCTTGTATATTGCGAGCTAGTTTCTTTACTTACTCGTTTGAATTGAATTAGCATACTTGAACTCTTATTTCATTAAAGCTATTATTCATGTTGAACTTGGTATTGTTCTTGAATATTGTGAAAGTATCTATGCCATTTGATTTGGCTAGACTTATATTATTGAAAAGTGACCCAAACCAATTGATTGGTGCGGGATCTTGTATTTGACTGAGAAGAACAAAATATAACTGTCGGAGAACCGACGCGCGCACTTGAGTATGATTGATTGTTATGCATAACGTTGGTACTTTAGGCTGATCACCTGTTGTACCTGTTTTTGATTTGGGTTATCAGTTTAATAATGTTAATTCTATTAGAAGTTCATAGTCCTTAGTGACTGCTCAGTATTCAGTTATCTTGAAATCTTGAATTGATTTATTATTAAATAACATTGATATTATTCTGTCCTTAGCAACTGTATTTGAAAACTATTGATAATCTTGTTATCCTTGAACTATAAAACCTTGCTATACCCTTTCGAGAATTGAGAATTTTATTACTCACCCTTATTGTATATTACTTGCTGGGCAATTTGTGCTCATTCTTGTTTTTCCTAAAATATTTCAGTTAAGGCAGAGCATGGTGAACCTTCAGGCGTTGATAAGGGCAAGGGCAAGGCTACCAACTAGCTTGTGTCTTTTATGTTTTTAAATATTTTAACGTTGTATTAAGATAATGTAGTAAGACTAGATTTGATTATGTTTAAGCTGAAGTTAGATTATGTAATAAGTCGTTAATTGATATTATTATGTAATCTATTAAGTACTGTAGGTTGCGAGACTTGGGGGAATAGTTATAATAAATCATTGTATATTATTCTAAATTAGATATTCCGCTTTGAATGTGTGATTTTAGTTATTATTGTATTACCATGCGCACGTGATGAACCGAATTCGAGAGACCAAGTGGCGGTCACGGATTTTGGGGCGTCGTCACAGTTATACTGTACTCCAATATTCATGAAGCATAAGTATTGAAGTGTTATTTTAGTAATATAATCTTGACTTAGTTATTCAAGCAATATCTACTTGATCTATCGAATGCTTTAAGATATTTCCAAAGCATTCCTAGCTATCATGAATTCAATTGTTGTATTTTACATTTGATTCAGATTCTCGTATTATCGAACTGTTAAAACACTATGAGTCGATTCAACTACTCCTAGTTGATGATAGTTGAAACTCCAAAGTTCCTTTACCTATCCAAACCAAACTTTCTTTGGTACGGACTGGTATTCAATTACTGGGAATGAACAACCCTATTTATTAGGGGATATTTATGCGAAAGCGTTAAATATTTGTGCACAATATATGGTACGAAGGGTTGATCCCCCTAAGTACGAGTTGAAGGTCCATAGTCTTAATGATTGTTAAAAGTTTAAATAGAAATATTTATAACCTAGGACATAGTTCAAGGTCATATGACCCTCAGATAAGTTCTATATTCAAATTTTAAAGATGATGAAAGAATTATTATTCAATTCTTTATTTTAATGAAAGTATATTTTTAAACCTCTTTTGAAACTATTCAGTTATGTCATATCATTGTTGTATTTCAAGTGAGCTTTTGTTTGCTCACTCTTGCATATTTTACAACCCCTTGCAGTTGAAACCAAGAATGTTGACATTCCGTCAACAAGTAAAGGAAAAGGAAAGATGAGCAAGTAAAGGCTTATTGTTTCAAATTTTATTGTAATCAGATTTAGTTGACAATGTTTTATTTCCGCATTTACTTTGTTTGATGTTAAGGTTTAGTTAACCTTGGGATTTTATTTGGACAAGTTGTAATCCTTTGTCAAGGAAGATTTTATTTAAGTTTTATGAAGGTTGTAATTGGTTTTGCAATTCTTTATAATTCGGTAGATATATATTTTAAATAGAAAGTGAACACCAAATCATGTGGAAACGAAGTACCCAGTTTGGGGGTGTCACAGGTTGGTATCAAAGCCATAGGTTATGAACCTTAGGTGAGGGGAGAAACCTTAGGTAGTAGCCTTATAGGAAGATCGAAAAGATAGTGGTGATAGGTAAAGATAATAAACTACCTTATGTGCTATGTGTTTACGTTTAGGTATTCGAAGAGTGACGACTCGATATCACATAATAATGATCTCTAAAATTCTTTTGTCATGATGACGAACGTTGGAGAATTCAGTCAGGCTAGAGAGGAGTTACCTCAGGTGCCTAGAGAGGAAGAGCCCCGAGACATCCATGTTGTCTTGGAGCAGCTGGTTAGGAGAGAGCCATCTCCAGTGATCACCATAGCTAGTCGAGAGCATGAGCTGACACCTATTCCAGAGGAAGAGGATGAGGACGAGTCTGAAGAGGAGGTAGAGGAGGAAGAGGATCCCGAAGAGGAATTCCCACCTCACTTTGTTAGTGCAGAGATGTACGAGGCGGTTTACGACAGTAATGTGGAACTTCATGGTCAAGTCGGAGAGCTCGAAGAAACCATCCAGCAGCGGGACGAGACTATCTAAGAGATAGCTAGTGACCTAGGAGAAGTGCAGTGGAAGCTAGTCCATGTAGAGAATGATCGAGACGAGGCCGGAGCTGAGCTAGCAAAGATGAAGCAAGATATCCAAGAGGAGTCGACAAAGCGTGACAGAGCTGAGGAAACAAGCTTGAGGGCTACCCAACGAGCCGATCTAGCTGAGAATGAGGCTGAAACCAAGAGAGTCAAGATAAGATAAACATAATACGCTTTCCATATGGCCATAGATAGGGCCCAGGACCGTATCTTCTATTACCCAGCTCAGTTCCAAGGTTTACCGTGGTATGTGATGGACCGAAGGACGGCGTTTTGGGTGATGGAGGAAGAACGAAGAGAGGTTGTGCGACGTCTTAATATGCCTAGACATTAGAGCTTTTAAATTATGTGTTTCGTTTTATAATAAATAGATGTAAATCCCATAATTTGAGATAATAATGGGATAAAGTGATGATGTAGTCCTGTAACTTGTTCCAGTTCAGGAAAGATGATGTAAATAGCTAAAATGCTATCTATCCTGATAGATGTACAGACGTGGGTTATGGAAATAGAGAAGGTCTTTGACGTGGCTAAGGTCGGTGAAGACCAGAAAATGGCATTCGCGACTTTCATGTTAAAGTCAGATGCTAGCTTTTGGTGGCAGGCTAATAAGACCAGAGAGGGTGAAGGAGTCATAACGTGGGAACATTTCAAAGATATTTTCTTTGAAATGTACTTCCCTGTGAGTTCGCAGGACCAGATGGAGGTCCAATTCCTAGAGCTTAAGCAGGGAGGGATGACAGTGTCGGAATACGCCGTAAAGTTCAACAAGTTGGCCAGGTTCGCTACATACCAAGTTAGCATGGACGCTAAGAAGGCGAGAAGGTTTGAGAGGGGACTAAAATCCTGGCTCTACAGCAAGGTCTCTATATTCCAACTAAACACGTTTGTAGTTGTGCTGGAAAAGGCCGTACTTGCTGAGGGAGGAAGCGACGCGGTGACTAAGTTTAACCAAGAGAAGAAGAAGAAGAAGAAGAATGAGACAAAAAATAAGGCTTGTGGTAGTGGGGCTATCCATTAAAAAAAGAAGTGGAACGATAACACCTCTGTTAGGAGTCAGCAGGGGGCCAACAAAAGAGGAAGCTTGAAGCATGTGCTACATGCGGGATGACATACATTGGATTGTGCATGAAAGGGAAACGAGTGTGCTACAACTGTGGTCAGGAAGGCCACATCGAACCGAATTACCCAAACCCGAAGAAGGGAGCTTGCTATACATGTGGATCCAAGGATCACATGGCTCATAACTGCCCTAAGAAGCTAGTGGCAGGGTCAACAGGGAATGGAGGAAATGGCAGCGGCAGCACTCTAACTATCGCTGGACCGTCACCACTGCAAGCCGTTCGACTCACTTCCCGTACGTTCAACATGACGATGCAGGACGCTGTGCAATCAAAGGATCTGGTGGCAGGTATTATTCCGATCAATAATATAAATGCATATGTATTATTTGATTCGGGTGCTACTTGTTCATTTATATCTGATAATTTTGCTAAAACCCTAGACTTACCTATAGAGGAGTTAGCTTACCCCTTGAACATAGAAATTGTGAATAGGGAAGTCACTCCTGTTAGGTTTGTATACAAGAACTGTAGGTTGGAAATTAAGGGTAAACAGCTGAGGGTAGATTTGATTCTGATAAAACTTGGGCAATTCGATGTCATATTGGGGATGGACTGGTTGTTAAACCATGGGGCAGTAATCGACTGTCAGAAGAAGTCGGTAAACCTTACGACTCCGTCAAAGGTAGTGTTCTATGGTAGTAAATCGCCTAGACAAGCGAGTTGTCTGACGGTGATGCAAACCAAGAAACTTTTGATGCAAGGCTGTGTAGGATATCTAGCCTACATAGTAGATACGCATAAGGAGAGCCCGAAGATAGAAGAGATACCAGTGGTTAGGGAATTTGTGGACGTGTTTTTGAACGATTTACCAAGACTTCCGCCAGATAGAGAGATAGAGTTTGTGATCAACTTAGCGCCGGGAACTGCTCCAATTTTGAAGGTTTCGTACCGAATGACTCCAGTCGAGATGAAGGAACTGATGGTTCAACTTCAAGAATTGCTAGACAAGAAGTATATTCAACCGAGCATTTCGCCGTGGGGAGCGCCAGTGTTGTTCGTGAAGAAGAAGGATGGATAGATGCGTCTTTGCATTGACTATAGAGAATTGAACAAAGTTACGATCAAGAATAGGTATCCCTTACCTAGGATCTATGACTTATTTGATCAATTGAAGGGTGCTAAATACTTCTCAAAAATTGATTTGAGAAGCGGGTATCATCAATTGAAGGTCAGAAAGGAAGATATACCGAAAACGGCTTTTAGGACTTGATATGGTCATTACGAGTTCTTGGTGATGTCATTTGGTCTAATGAATGCCCTAGCTGCATTTATGGACTTAATGAATAGGGTGTTTAAGCCATTCCTGGACAAGTTTGTAGTGGTGTTCATAGATGATATTCTGGTTTATTCCAAAATCGAGGAGGAACACGCTGAACACTTAAGACTAACCTTCGAAACGCTGAGACGAGAAATACTTTATGCGAAATTCTCGAAGTGCAAATTTTGGCTGGATCGTGTGCAATTTCTTGGCCACGTGATCGACAAGGATGGTATTTCGGTAGATTCGTCGAAGTTTGAAGCGGTAATGAACTAGGATCAGCCAAAAATGCCGTTCGAAGTGAGGAGTTTCTTGGGATTTGTAGGTTATTACAGGAGATTTATCCAAGATTTTTCCAAAATCGCAATTCCGTTGACAAATTTGACTCGTAAAATAGTTAAGTTTGTTTGGACGAAAAAGTGTGAGGAAAGTTTTTAGGAGTTGAATAAGAGGTTGAGTACTGTGCTTGTATTGTCTTTGCCGGATAGTATGGGAAATTTTGTAGTATATTGTGATGGCTCATACAAGCGTTTAGGATGCGTGTTGATGAAGAGCGGTAAGGTCATTGCTTATGCATCATGTCAGCTGAAGGATTACGAGAAGGGGTATCCGACTCATGACTTAGAATTGGCGGCAGTAATGTTTACTCTAAAGATTTGGAGACACTACCTATATGGAGAGAAGTGTGAAGTATACACAGATCACAAGAGTCTGAAGTATATCTTTACCCTAAAGGATTTGAACATGCGCCAAAGGAAATGGTTAGAACTGATCAAAGACTGCGACTGCGAAATACTTTACCATCCGGGTAAAGTTAACGTTTTCGCTGACGCTTTGAGCAGAAAAGGTCAGGAGAAGCTGTATATGTTAACTGACCAGGATCAGTTGACAGAACAGATGGCTAGATTAGAGCTGGAAGTGAGGTTTTCAAAGGAATCAGATAAAAAGTTATTTCAAGTAACTACTGGTTCTACTCTGGTAGACAAAGTGAAAGAAGCACAACTTCACAATGAAGAATACGAGAAGATTTGGAAGAGAATAGCCGATGGCAAAGAGTTTAAATTCAGAATCGATAGTGAGTGACGGCTACGATTTGAAGGTAGAATCTGGGTACCGCCAGTCCCAGAAGTTAAGGAGGAGGTCTTGAGCGAAGCTCACAGTGCGAAATATTCAATTCACCCTAGGAGCACGAAGATGTACCAGGATCTTAGGCACCAATTCTGGTGGTCGAATATGAAGAGGGATGTTGCAGAATGCGTTGTAAAATGTCTTACATGCCAGAAAGTCAAGGCAGAACACCAGAGACCTAGAGAATTTCTACAACCGTTGGAAATTCTAGTGTGGAAGTGGGAGCATATCACGATGGATTTCGTAGTTGGTCTTCCAGCGACTCAGAAGGGATTTGATGTGATATGGGTCATTATGGATCTACTGACGAAGTCAACCAACTTTCTACCGATCAGGGTTAAGTACAACTTAGAACAATTGGCGAAGTTGTACGTTAAGGAAATTATTTCTCGACACGGTGTTCCATTGTCGATTGTGTCAGATAGAGATCCGCGTTTTACGTTAAATTTTTGGAAGCGATTGCAAAAATGTCTGGGAACGCAATTGCGAATGAGTACAGCATACCATCCTCAGGCCGATGGCCAGAACGAGAGAACAATACAGACGCTTGAGGATATGCTGAGAGCTTGCGTGATGGATTTCAAGGGAAGCTGGGATGATCATCTATCGTTGGTGGAGTTCTCCTATAATAATAGTTACCACGCGAGTATTGGTATGCCGCCTGACAAAGCATTATACGGCAGAAAATGCAGAACTCCCTTGTGCTAGGATGACGTCGGTGAACGTCAGCTGTTGGGACCGGAATTAGTGCAACAAACTGCCAAAATCGTGAAGCTGATCAGAATAAGATTGGTTGCTGCTCAAGACAGACAAAAGAAATATGCCGATCAACATCGACAGAACCGAGAATTCTTATCAGAGAGTTTTGTTTTCCTGAAAGTATCTCCTTGAAAGGGGAAGATTCGATTCGGCAAGAAGGGGAAGCTGGGTCCCCAATTTATTGGACCTTTCGAGGTACTACGAAAGCTGGGCGAGGTTACGAGGTAGCATTACCTCCGGAACTTGAGAATATACATAACGTCTTTCACATTTTCGTGTTACGACCTTACAAACACGACTATAAATATGTAATAGAATACGAGCCTTTACAAATTGATAAAGACTTAACTTATGAAGTGGTTCCTGTTCAAATAGTTGATAGGAAGCAGCAAGTACTTAGGAATAAAGTAATACCTTCTATAAAGGTAATTTGGAGGAACCACAGTGCTGAAGAAGCCACGTGGGAACTCGAAGATGTTTTAATGACATCTTATCCGTAATTTTTTGTTTAATTTTTTGTATAACCCCTTATATATCGATTCTGGGGACAGAATCCTTTTAAGGGGGGAAGAATATAACAGATGAGAATTTTTATGAGAATTTTTTTTATTGTGATTTTGGGGACAGAATCCTTTTAAGGAGGGAAGATTGTAACGATTGAGATTTTATATATTAAATTGTAATATTTATTGAGTGAATAAATATTTTATGTGATTTATTTATTGAGTTAAATTAATAAATTATGTGATTGTGTGGACTAATTTAATTATGAGTAATATTTAATTAAATTGCTATGTTAGTAATGGTGTAGCATAATTGTAATTTAGTTAAGAATAATTAAATTAGATTTAAAATTATGTGCTAAGTATTTGTTATAATTTACTAAGTGTTACATGAATTTAATTTCAAGTGTGACAATTGAGTATTATGTGAATGTTAGCTTTTATTTAATTGAATTAGAATGTTGTAATTTAATTTAAATAAGTGTAGCATTTAAGCTATGGATTAAAGACTTATTAAAAGAATGGAGAAGGATTTTTAAGTGATTTTATCAAACAAGGCCATAACCTCAAAAAGTTAGTTTTTAAAATAATCCTGTTTTGGCCAAATAAGCCTTAGGGCTTTTCAAATTCAAAAGTTTTGTAGCTTACCTAATTAATAATAGTTAGTATATGTAATTATTATTAGGAGTTACATATTTTATGTATTATATGTATTATGTATTATATGTATATACTACAAGTTACGTTAGTTTAGAGTTAGTCAGTTAGAGACAAAGAAAGAAAGAAAGCAGAGAAAGAGCAGAGAAGAAGAACCCAGAAAAAAGTTAGAGAAATAGAGAAAGAAGAAGAAGGATTTCTACTTATCATCATCTTCTTCCACTCTCATAGCAAAAGGGTATCATCTTAACCCTTGTAATTGTAAAATCAATTCATATGTGTTGTGATTCATTCTCTGTCAAATTAGGTTTTCATGAAAATTGTATAATCATGAATGTTATATGTATATGTTGTATTCATATGTAATTGTATGCCATGAAAGGATTTTCAGAATTCAATTGTCTTAAAAACAAGTTTTAAGTTATGTTCTTCAATATTTTCATAGTTTAAACATTCTCTGTAAAAGCTTTTTGTGTAAATTATTTGATCACGATGTATATATTTGATGTGTATATATATATATATATATATATTGGTGATTATTTATGAGTAATATTGTTGTTTTAACAATTCAATCTATGTAATTTTGATAAGCAAGAAGAATTGTGTTCATATGATTTTCAGTGAACCAATTCTTGAAACTATCAAATTGGTGTTGATTGTGGGTTATTGTTTAAATTAATCATGGGTTATGTTAGTATGTTAAGAATAAGAGTTATTACAATTGGATTTACTTGAATTGATTGAAAAACGAATTCGTAATAGCAAATTTGGTCAAGAACGCTTAATATAGTGTTTTCTTCGAATAAATCATGAAACCTTGGTTTTGATTATGTATTTTAAGAATTATATATGATATAATCATGTTAAATAGTTCAAAATATTGTTGTTAGTAAGTTTCATGTTAATCATGTTGAGAAAAATTGAATTCGGTGTTAAGAAATAAGCCAAATTGGCTTATTTCTCTGCCAATTCACGAACTGACACTTCCACCAGAGGTGGGACCCGCCTCAGCGGGGCTTTGTGCCTTGAGCCCCAGCGGGTTAGCATGCTGTCCGGGTAGTTTGGTTTTTGCTTGTTGAGTTTTCATGCCCTGTTTGTTTAGGTAACTTATTTCTATGACTTGATAAGTGTAATAGGTAATAAGATAACATGCTTTTGATGTGTTTAAGATAGATTGAAGTTTTATATGAATGTGTTACATGTGTATGAGTGTGTTACTTTCATAAGGTACACCACATGATTTAAAGCGTTATAATCTTATAAATGTATGTCGTGAGTTTATACTCACGTATGTGGCTAGTTAGCAACCTATATTGTAAACAACGTTGTGAGTTGGACTTGAGTAAGAAGTTCAACGATTTAAACATTGTAGTTGGGTACTAATAGATGTTTTTAACGTAATGTATATGTGTAGGGTAATTGTGGAAGTGATTGTAGTTATTAAAGTGTAGCTTGCGCTTGAGGCAAGTTCTCTAATCCTTATTCTCTTACATTAAGCAAGTTTCTATTTCTAAGCTTGTTATTTACTTTGTACAAGCTTTCTAAACTATTCTTGTACGCTATGCAATCCTATTCATTGTATCTTTTCATTGTGCAAGTTTCATAACCCTTGCTCAATATATCATGAAAGTTTATTTATATTTCTTAACTTGTTATATATTGTACAGGTTATACTGTACTCCAATATTCATAAAGCATAAGTATTGAAGTATTATTTTAGTAATATGATCTTGACTTAGCTGTTCATGCAAGATCTACTTGATCTATCGAATCCTTTAAGATATTTCCAAAGCATGCCTAGCTATCATGAAATCTATTGTTGTATTTTACATTTTATTCAGATTCTCGTATTGTCGAACTGTTAAAACACTATGAGTCGATTCAACTACTCATAGTTGATGATAGTTGAAACTCCAAAGTTCCTTTACCTATCCAAACCAAACTTTCTTTGGTACGGACTTGTATTCAATTACTGAGAATGAACAACCCTATTTATTAGGGGATATTTATGCGAAAGCGTTAAATATTTGTGCACAATACATAGTACGAAGGGTTGATCCCCCTAAGTACGAGTTGAAGGTCCATAGTCTTAATGACTGTTAAAGATTTAAATAAAAATATTTATAACCTAGGACATAGTTCAAGGTCGTATGACCCTCAGATAAGTTCTATATTCGAATTTTAAAGATGATGAAAGAATTATTATTCAATTCTTTATTTTAATGAAAGTAAAGTTATTCAACCTCTTTTGAAACTATTCGGTTATGTCATATCACTGTTGTATTTCAAATGAGCTTTTGTTTGCTCACACTTGTATATTTTACAACCCCTTGCAGTTGAAACCAAGAATGTTGACATTCCGTCAACAAGTAAAGGAAAAGGAAATATGAGCAAGTAAAGGCTTGTTATTTTAAATTTTATTGTAATAAGATTTAGTTGACAATGTTTTATTCCCGCATTTACTATGTTTGATGTTAAGGTTTAGTTAACCCTGGAATTTTATTTGGACAAGTTATAATCCTTTGTCAAAGAAGATTTTATTTATGTTTTATAAAGGTTGTAATTGGTTTTGCAATTCTTTATTATCGGGTAGATATATGTTTTAAATAGAAAGTGAACACCAAATCATGCGAAAACGAAGTACCCGGATTTGGGGGTGTCACAACTTCGTATTGTGGCATGCTGATACTCGCATTATAACTGTTGTTGTAAACGAATTCTACTAAGGATAGGTGATCGTCCCAATTTCCCTTGAAATCCATCACGCAAGTCTTAAGCATGTCCTCCAACATTTGTATTGTCTGCTCACTATGTCCGTCCGTCTGAGGGTGATACGCAGTACACAACCTCAACTGTGTTCCTATCCTCTCTTGTAAGCTTTTCCAGAAGTTTGACGTAAATCGCAGAACTCGATCAGAGACAATTGACACCGGCACTTCATGTCGTGAAACAATCTCTTTTATGTATTGATTCGCTAATTGATTCAAACTATATCGGATCTTGATCGGTAGAAAATGTGCGGTCTGTGTTAATCGATCCACGATAACCCAAATGGCATCATATATTTTCTGCGTGACTGGAAGTACCACCACGAAGTCCATCGTAATGTGATCCCATTTCCACTCTAGTATCTCCAACGGTTGAAGTAGACCACTCGGCCTCTGGTGCTATGCTTTGACCCGTTGGTAAGGAAGACATCTACTGACGCACTCTGCGACTTTCCATTTCAAATTGGATGAACGGAATACTTCGTATTGTGTGCCTCGTGCAAAATTTCTTCTCTCAATTCGGCTACCGCTGGCACCCACACTCTCCATTCGAATCTCACGATACCGTCTTTATCTATTCTGAATCTTTCCTCTTCATTTTCGGTGATCCTCTTTCTCATTTTCTTGCACACTTCATTCTTCTCTTGTGATTCTTTTACTCTATCCAGTAACACTGGACGTGCTTCCATTGCAAATAGCTGTTCTTCAGACTTCCCCGGTCCTTTCACCTCTATTTCCAACTTCTCCATTTCCTTTATTAACTACTCCTGAGTTATCAATTGAAACAATTTCTCCCTTCCCTTTTTGCTCAGAGCGTCGGCTACTACGTTTGCCTTTCCCGGGTGATAAAGAATATCAAAGTCATAATCCTTGATTAATTCTAACCACCTTCTTTGTAGCATATTCAACTCATTCTGTGTGAAGATATATTTCAGACTCTTGTGGTGTGTGTATATCTCACATTTCTCTCCGTACAAATAATGTCTCCAAATCATTAACACAAAAACTACTGTCGCTAACTCTAAGTCGTGAGTAGGGTGTAATAACCCAATATTTTTATATAATTAAATAAGAAATTTTGCGTATAATTTTTTTTTTATATTATTTCTATCAAAATAATGGTGGAAATACGTGCAAGGTAAAAAATATGTATATATGTGATAAATAATTTTTTCAATAAAAGAATTGTTGATTATTATAAATTATATTCTTATAATAAATTAATTTTGATAGTAAAAATATTTCATTATTCATTTTTCCAAGAAAATATGATTAATATATTAGTTAAATAATATATGAAGTAATTCTTAGAATTATTACAATAATTATTTTATTATATGAATTTATCAAGATTAGTTAAGTTAATTATTTTAACTTAATTAATAATGGTATATAAGGTAAAATGTCATTATAGATCAAAACCCTAATTTTTGATCTATGTTATGAAATTTCATGAATTAATACAATTATTGTATAATTGTATTTAAAAAGAAAGTATATTTATGTTATGAATAATAAGAAATTATTTTTTTAAGGAATTTGAATATTAAATATGATTAATAACTATATTTGTATTCAAATATGTGTAAGTATATTAATACAAGATATGATTATAGATTTTATATATAATTATGATAATTAACATAATTATATGAATATATATTAAGGATTTATCTTATTTAAATATTAAACATAGTATTTAATATGTTTGTAGTTAATTGAAAGTGTGGATATTATGTGATTAAGGATAATGATTAGGAAACCCTAATTTATAAATTTGGGAACCCTAATTATAGCAAGAAATCCTAATTTTTACAAAAATCATAATTTTCTATTAAAAACCCTAATTTTTAAATTAGTGTGTTTTAATTAAATTTTTATTTAATTCCTAGCAATTTTTCAAATCCTAAGAATTATTTGGCAAACCCTTAAACCCTAGAAGTATGCCTCACGGACAAGTATACCCTTATAAGGATTTATAATTTACAAAAATAGCATTTTTGGTTTTGTTTTATTAAGTTGTTTGCATATCTTGGCAAGATCTATGCTAGATATTGCACACATGTTGCAAATCTCTCCTCTACCAATCGAATTTGGCAGCTAGGAATCAGATTCAATGAATCAAAGCCATAGCAAGAAAAGAAACATTTCAATTATTTTCACCTACACAAGCCAATACTCTTTCTCTCTCTAAGAGCCACGAAATTCTCTCTCTAATTTGGTCACAATATCAAACAATAACATCCCATACACTAAACCATAACAGATCCAAGGTCAGAAATCAAAAGATTGCTAAAGAAAGGTATAAAACCTAACCCTCTTGATAGATCTTTAATTTTTCGTTAGATGTTATGTTTAAGTGTTAATATATGTTGTATATTATGTGTATTGATGATCTGGCCTGAGAAACAACACTTTCAAAACATCAAAAGGCTCGAAATCATGAATTTCTCAAAACTGCATGAACCCTAAAAAGTGGTCTGACAGCCCAAAGTCGAGGCTTATATTTCTCAATCTGTTTATGATATGTGGTGTTTATGTGTTTGTATGTGTTCTATGCCATGTTGTTAGTATTCTGAAAGTGGAATCATGAATATAGCATGTGTAGATTGAAAGTTATTCCCGGTCAAAGTGCGTTGACTGAACACGAAATTGAGTTTTATGGGTAACCTAGAAAATTGAAGAACGTGTTTTGGCAGTGTCCTTGATCGGCTTTGATCTTGTAACTGGAAGGCTTTTAGAATGTAAATTTGTGTTTAGATTGTACTCTGACATGAGGATTACAAATCCAGAGCACTCTCAAACCTTAGAAAACACCGGATCAGATGTGGTAAACGGTCAAAAGTCATTGACCGTTAAGGTCGGTTTTTTGGGTAACCCAGAAAATCCAAAACAGCGTCTCACCAATTTTTGTAAAATTTATACCTTGCTAGTTGTTAATACCTAGACATTATAAGTGCTCAGATTATGTACCCTGGTAGTTGTACTACAAAGCCTGACATCTAACACACTTAAACCATGAACAACCTGCAAGATATAAGGACCCAAAGTACGTTGACCGGCACTGACCGGCCATTTATGGGCTGCCCAAAAAATGAAAAACAGCTCTGACAGCTTGTTCAATGGCTTATATCTTCAAGATGTGTTGTAGTTTGACCCCGAAATTGCTATACACTTGTAGTATTACATCAATACTACATAACCAATACATTGCCATGCCCAGAAATATTATGAACAAGAAATTATAGGTGGTCAAAGTAGGTTCCTAAGGGCTGTTCGTGAAGGCTTAAGAACACCAACAGTGACAGTTAGTGTCGCTAAAGCTCTTTAGCGACGGTTTTAATAAAAATTAATTATATTAATTAAAATAAATAGAAATTAATTATTAAAAATTCATAAAATAATTTTAAGTTATAAAAATTAACTTTTAATATTTTGACATAAAATTTATTAATATTTTAATTTATTTAAATATTAATGATATTTAATTTATTTAATAATTATATTAAATAAATTAGTTAAAAATGATTTTAATATATTAAAAAATCATTTTAAATGATATTAAAGTATTAAAAATATTTTAAGTTATAATAAATGACTTTTAATATTTTGAGATAAATTTAATATTAATGATAATAAATTTATTCAATAATTATATTAAATAAATTAGTTAAAAATGGTTTTAATATTTTAAAAATGATATTAAAGTATTTTCAGTTATAATAAATAACTTTTAATATTTTGATAAGAATTTTATAAATATTTTAATATTAATGATAATAAAGTTATTTAATAATTATATTAAATAAATTAATTAAAAATAATTTAAATGTTTTATAAATCATTTAAAGGTGAAATAAATATTTTAAATTATAATAAATAACTTTTAATATTTTGATATGAATAACATTAATATTTTAATATTAATGATAATTATTTAAAAATAATTTTATTATCTTGAAAATCATTTAAAGGTAATATTAAGGTTTTAAAAATATTTTCAGGTTATAATGAATAACTTTTAAAGTGTTGACATGAAGTTCATTAATATTTAAATAATTTATAAATGATAATGAAATTATTTAACAATTAAATCATTAAAAATGATATAAGTGTTTGAAAAATCATTATAAATGATTTTAATGTTTGTAAAAAATATTATAAATGATAATTAAATTATCTATTATAATATTTAAGTTCTTGAACAAAGTTTCATTAAAAATAAATTCATTAATTTTTCGATAATGCAATCGGAATGCCGAAACGATACCGAACTCAAACCAAACCGACATAGTTTGACTAGGTATACGTTCTTATGTGTTGTAATGACTGACATGAATATGTGACAACATGTTTAAGCAGTATGATGTGTTAAGTTATATTATTCTAATTAAAAGAATAATTCTATTGATGATAGGATTTCATATTAAAAGCTTAAGCTATACTACGTAGTAGTAATCAGCTATCAAGGTAAGTTCTCTAACTTTACTCAAATTCTTATTGCTATTCGTGCAGACAGGGATATATTATGCTAGTTTCCAATTCACCATAAATTATCAAATACAAAGTATGAATAATTATTGTCAATTATTCATATCCGTAATAATATACATGATTCGTTTATGAAATTATTCATGTATTGTGGAATTTTATTCAATATAGTTATTATTTATTAATATCTCATTATTGTCTGTTATCATACAAGTGTTCCCACTTATATGAACTGTTGTATTCCTACAAGAACTCTTGAACTTGAAATGCTTTGATATGACAAATCCTGTTACATACTATTAAACTTCGGCAGGTATTTATTACTGTCTAAGCTATTTGACTAGGCTAGACATAGTTCGAATTGTACTGTTGAATAGTATTGATTCTGATAAAGTCATCCAACTGAATTGTTTAGTTAGGACTCCAGACTGAGTATGAACAACTCTTAATGGGGAAATTATTTATGTGCTCAAGGCGAACAGAGTGAACGATTTATCGTTCAAACAGATAGTATTGATCAATACAGGATTAGACAACTCTGATATTTAAATTAAGTTTGTTATTTATATTATTCTGCTCAAAAAAATGATATTATGTTGCACCAAGTTCGGGTTTAAAGTACCTGAATTTGGGGGCGTCACATAGGGTATCATTTTTCGTAATCCTTCAATTGTCGTGATGTATAAGCAATGACCTTGCCATGTTGCATAAGCACACAGCCAAGTCCCTTGTGCGATGCATCACTATACACAACAAAACCTCCCGCATTGTCTGGTAATAATAATACAGGCGCTTCGCTTAATCTCTTCTTCAACTCCTGAAAGCTTTCTTTGCATTTTTTTGTCCATATGAATTTTACCGTCTTCCTCGTTAGATTGGTCAACGGGGTTGCTACCTTAGAAAAATCTTGAATAGATCTTCGATAGTACCCGACTAACCCTAAGAAACTTCTCACCTCCGTTGGTGTTTTTTGACTGCTTCCAATTACTCACTGATTCTACCTTCGCAGGGTCTACTGAGATTCCATTCTTATCCACCACGTGTCCCAAGAATTGGACCTTCTCCATCCAAAATTCACAATTAGAAAACTTCGCATACATTTTCTTTTTCCTTAATGCTTCCAAAACAATCCTCAGATGTTCGGCGTGCTCTTCTTTCGTCTTTGAGTAGATCAAGATGTCGTCGATGAAAACTACCACGAACTTATCCAAGTATGACTTGAAGACTCGGTTCATCAAGTCCATGAATGCTTCCGGAGCATTAGTAAATCCGAATGACATTACCAAAAACTCATACTGTCCATAACGGGTTCGAAACTCCGACTTTGGTATGTCTTCCTCCCGTACCTTCAACTGGTGATATCCTGTTCGCAAATCAATCTTTGAGAAACATTTCGCTCCCTTCAATTGATCGAAAAGGTCGTCTATCCTCGGTAATGGATATCTATTCTTGATCGTTACTCTATTCCATTCTCGATAATAGATACAGAGCCTCATCGATCCGTCCTTTTTCTTAACAAATACTACCGGTGCTCCCCAAGGGGACACACTCGGTCGTATTTAACATTTATCTAGTAACTCCTGCAATTGTATCATCAATTCCTTCATTTCTACTGGAGCCATACAATATAGAGCTTTCGAAATCGGTGTCATTTCTGGTGCTAAGTCTATTACGAATTCAATTTCTCTGTCTGGCCGAAGACCAGGCAGATTGTCCCGAAATACATCTTGGAATTCTCTCACTACGGATATATCCTTAATTTCTACTCCCTTCTTTCGAGTATCTACAATGTAAGCTGTGACGCCCCCAAATTCGGGTCCCTTTGAAACCTCGGATCCGATCCGCCACGATACTACTATCGTCAAACTATTACATCTTTTATTCATTACTTAAAGAATATAACTTTACTTTATTATAATTTAGAATATAAATTCCTTCCATTTCCAGGATCTGTATAATGACCCCAAACTTTTATAAGTTTCAAATCTTGGTCATTTACCATTCATGTCTTACATCATATTCGATATTATAAAAATGCGGACTAACTTAAACTTATTCAATCCTCTTGAATAAAAATCTTTTATTGATTTCAAAACTTAAATCAATTACATATCCTTGAATCAAATGTATTATGATTCTTTCTATTCGAATTACTGTATAAGATTTTACATCTTGATTCGATATCCTCTATGTATTAACTAATACATCTTTACAGCACGACTAGTATTAAACATCGTAAACAACTATCAAGTACATCTCCTAGAACCTAAACATGGTTCAAGAGCATAACTTTAATTAAACGGTAATCTTCTTTCAATGCTAACGAACGCTATCAATCACTTAGCACATAACTCTACCGTGAATCCTTAACCTGCAAAAGTGGTTATTTGCTAGAGTGAGCTCGACAGCTCAGCAATTCTAACAGCTTTTATGCATCACATAGCATATAATATCATACTCAGTTCATGCATTTATAATCAATTTATATTTACTACGCATGTTACTTCTCACATAACAAGCATATCATCAAAGGTCAACTTTCAATCTCATACATATCTCATATACAGTTCATATATAAGTTAACATCATCATAGCTTAATATAATTCAACTAACAGTTATTGAATTCATATATCAAATAGGAACTGAAAGACTTTCCTGACTCGTAGTTTATCAACTACGACTTAACTGCTTCAAGCGAACTGTACTTCGAGTATTCCTACACAGTTATATAATCATGGATTCACACTTATCAGTCATACATTTCATACGCTCTTAATATAAGAACAAATATTGTTTCCTAACTTGGTTTTATTTTTACTTGAACTTAGGGTGACAATATCGTTACCGCATAATCTCATACTCATTCTATTGAAACCGCACTGTTTCAGTCCTTATGGTCTTTAAGGAAAGTATATAAACATGACTTAAGTTCAAGCAGTTAACAAACTGCTTTTGGCAGCTCTGCAGAACGGCGCGACCGCGCTGCATATAAGCTTGGGAGTGGCGCGGCCGCTCTACTCCCTGCCACAACCAGAACTGAGATTTCATAAACTCAGTTTAGTCCTAACATACCATGTATTCTGATACCTACAATAAACATACATCAAGTAGGTTTTCAAATTCATATTCGAACTATTTAGCTTTGAATAATGTAGCTCCACATTGAATTACTTAAATCAATAAGGCTCAACATTTTCTTTTAATAAAAGGTCATTGACATAAGTCTTTAAACCATATAATGCTACTAATAAGACTCTAATAGCATGCTCACATGTATCTATCTTATTTACATAGCATAGTTCGTTATTTGAAAACTTATTTTAAACCATGTTTGAAAGGTCTAATTCATACTTAGCTACAAGGTGAACGCACTCGACACGTCTAGAGGCATAAAATGTCATAGTATACATGCTTTGAAAAGCCTTAATACCATTAACACAAGGTTCAAGACTATTAGTTCTCAACTTCCAAGTTTTCCTTCAAATCATCCTAAGCCAAGCTATAACAATTTCAAGTATATGCAAGGCAACTTTAAAACTTCATTTACACATAGTTAATAAAATCTCTCTTACTTCAAAACATGCTCGGATAGGTTATATCATGCTTAACAACCTTCTATATGCAATATATATTGAAACCACATTCCTAATCCATTCTCTCACATAACTAGGTCACATACTCATGTTCGAAGTGTCGAAACTTGAAGGAGATACCATATTCGTCAAGTTTTGTTTTCAAAATCTTAAGTTTTCTTTAAGAAAAAACATGTTAAACCAACTACCACCATTCACTACATGCATGACAACTTTAGTTCACATGTCAGACCCCTTTTTATACTTATTAAAGTCCAACTAGCATGCTCAACAAACCACAAAACTCATTTTCTATGTCTGCAAGTCGGCGCGGCCGTGCTGCATTTGTACTAGGGAGTGGCGCGGCTGCGCCACTCCGGTTCCAGACAGGAGGACTTCTGCTATTGCAGAGCTTCACAACCAACTCTATTATACTTCATGAGACATGCTAGAGATCAACTACTTATCCTATATAACATGTATATAGACTCAACTATTACTTCAATATCAACTTACCATCAAGAATTTAATAACTTAGAATTTAAAGAACTTGATAAGTGATGTTACCTCATTGAAGTAGAATTGCACAACTAGCTTCAATTTTCAGATTGCTCTACCAATCCTACAACACTCACTCTATATAAAACATATTAAGAACTTAACCAACTACAAATGTGAAGGGAAGACTTCCAATTTATAGAAAAACCATGGACAAATTCATGGTTTTGCCCAACAAATCAAACTAAAGGATATAAGAGAAAGACATTGGACAAGGTGGAGTTGGTAGGAGGGACACTATTGCAACCACCCCCTTCATCATTACCATAGCCATTATCATCCTCTAACATAGGCCAATAACCTCTACTTCCCTTTTGGCTTACAAATAAATCCCAATGACTTAATAATGCTACACTAATAAGGTTATGAGTATATATACACAAACATATGTGTACACCCACATAAGTATATCCATACTTATGTTTATTTCATTTGGACAATATAAGTCATACTTCAATACTTAGTGTTACGACCATATTATATGTTAGGTCACACATACTCAACCCTACACATATGTACACCCACATATAAACAAGCATACCAATACATATAATAATGTAACTCATGTACATTGGTTTAATTCAATTAATATTTTAATTGGACTAGATATAAAATAGTTGGGTATTCTCATCCCATAATTTTCCATAAAATTATTATCTCAATTACACCCAAATATTATAATGATAATTAATATCAATTATTTATTAACTTGCCATTTCTTTTAATAATCATAGTTAAACCTCTAATTGATTTAACTACACCATTCATGCCACACAAGGCACAATTATGTAAGCTTAGCATTTAATAGTCCACAAGCTTACAAAATAATATTACTCTCAATGTCACATCTTATAATAAGTTCATGATGTAATACCATTACAATGCTTATTTACATATTCTCTAATTATAGTAAATCTATTACCCTCCTATGGGCAATACCCAATGGTCAAAGAGGAGTTTGTGGTTAACTCCACCAACTACTACTATTCATGGTCCTTCCTCATCATTTCCCCAACATGGCTCTAGCTTGAACTTCACCATGGTATAAAAATCAGCATTTGGGCATAGAATAAGGGTCATTAGAGGGGTCTATTGCACTCACATAATTAATTCTCATAACATATATACTTACATTTAGCAAATAAACTAACACTCTACACACCAATGCATGACCTCTACTTATATTCAAGCTATTACCCTCCTATGGTCATTACACAAGGGGCAAAGAAGAGTTGGTGGCTAACTCCCACCAACTACTACTATTCATTATACTATCCATTTAGTTAACCATCATTGCTCTCACATGGGCTAACTTGCAATCTTATATCTAATAACTTAATGTTATTACCATATGATATGATAGGGTCACACAGACACCCAATCATATAATCATATAATCCATGTACATTTGACAATACCAAATATATTTTAATTGAGAAGTGTCACACCCTATTATTGTAAATTTTATTATTTCAATTATACTTAACCATTGAAATAATTATTAACAACAATTATTTTTTTAGTTTAATTTAATATCCTTCATAAAGTACATATTTATGTACCGCATATAACACATTGTCACATAGGTCCATTTATGTAACTCATGTGACTCATTTCACTTTACCATATAGTTTTCTATATTACATAGTTTTCTTGAGTGTCACACTTCATTTCATATTATATAGATGTAGCTACTATATAACTTATAATTACACATCATTGCACATAGCAATTTATCCACATAATAATACTAATTAATTTCTTTAATTATTCATTCATTAATTTATTTAATGAATGTCTATCCCACCACTTTGCCACACTAGGCATACCTCACAAGCTTAATATTAAGCTTATTATTACTTTCACCACACTTTAATATTTCTTCTAATATAAGGTTTGTGTGACACATGCATTCTAATGTCAAGCTACCTTAAATAACTATACACTTATAATATGTATAGCATTTATGCTCAGAATAATTAAGATTTACTCTATTATTATAAAATCTACGATAAAATAATAACTTAAGTTATTTAATACATTAAAATAACTTAGCTTTCTTTTATTAATTAGCTCTCTTAAAAATACATTAGAAATTATGTATTTTGCCATAACATGACATAAAAATATTTTTATCATGTTTTTCTCTCAATATAGGCATTAATTATAATAAAACGACTTACTCATTTTCTCAAGATATTATTTTAATATCATATCTGAGTATTATTAAAATAGTTACATGTATGACACATGTACACCTTTTATATAAAAAATTGGCCATAAGTTTATTTTTTATTATGATAAATTATTCCTAAAATAATTTCTTTAATCTATACATTTAACCATATCTCAATATTAATTAATTCTCTAATCAATATTTATTTAAAGATATATATTGGTTTAACAACGCATATATATATTTTTAACATCGTTCGTATATTTATATAATACCATGCCAAATAACATATATAAAGGCACTTACCATAATCACATACTCCACACATGTATTAACTCACTATTTATTTCAGTGATCTTAAATCCCTTACTATATCACCATAGTTAATTAAGGTTTTAGTGTTCAAATTATATTATCCCATAATATAACTTTTAATTTAAATTAACCAGCATTTATACTTATTAGTTAATTCCCTTAACTAATTCATGCTTTACTATCTCAATCCATCCATGAATAGCTTAAGCACTAATAATAACCTATATTACAATCATACTAGTTACTAGTATATATATTCAAGAAAATGGTGATTATTCATCAAAGATATTTAATGTCACCAACTTACTATGATAAAATAATTCTATAAATTATTTAATGTCGATAGATAAATTTTATCCATCTTCTTACTAATTCATCTCTACAATTTATAACAAATATATAGTAATGATATATATTTATTAAACACAAAATTACTTATTACATAGCTCATATTACCCTATGTAATACTACAAACCTCGTATCACGTATATATATTCTTATTTGAACCCATCTCATGCTTTAAGAATTTTATTTATTAAATTCTTATTTTATAATTTTTGAAAATTTGGGTTCTTACATCCTCTCCCCCTTATAAGGATTTTGTCCTCTGAATCACTGAAACCTCCTCTACTCGGTGCTATTTCGAATGTTACATATTCAATTGAATAATTTTATCCATTTTCTTTTTGGAAGTTTTATTATTATAACTTTCTCAATCGCATTCTATCACTTTCTCCTTTCTAAGGAACATCTACTTACTACATTCATCCTTCAGAAGAATAAGAACCTTCCACGATCTTTCAATAATCGGGAAGTAGTATGAATAACTCAGATTCCAAATTATGCCGAGGAGTCATAAGATCGTGAACTTTGCAGCTACTCCGTTCTGGACGGTCTTGTTAAAGGTCCTGGCGGTTGGGCGGTTGGGCAGTTGGATTGTGTCGGTCCGCCGATCATTAACTTGCTGCCTCCCCCTTGTTGGCCTCTTCCTCCGCCGCTCCCTTTCTTTGGGCAGTCCTTAATTAGGTGGTCCGCTGAGGCACAAGCGAAATATTGATCTTCTTGGGCTTCGGGCAGTTGGGTGAAATGTGCCCTTCTTGGCCGCAGTTGTAGCAGGTACTGCGCCCCTTCCAGCACTCGCCTTGGTGATTCTTCCCACACTTCGGGCATCCCTCTGCCCTCTTCTTAAAACCTCCATAAAAATTTCCCGACTAATTGTTTTTGTTGTTGTTATTCTCCCACTTTCTCATTCCCGAATTACTTCCCCCGCTACTGCTTCCTCCTCCACGGCTTTCTCCTGCCGTATTCTTTCTCTTCTTTTCTTTGTTATACAGACTTAAGGCTTCACTGCCACCTTCAGCAATGATCGCCTTTTCTAGCAACATCACAAATGAATCAATCTGAAGAACTGACACCTTGTTAAACAACCAAGGCTTCAGTCCTTCCTCAAAATGTCTAGCTTTCCTCTCTTCATCCCCTACCTGGTGTTCTGCAAGCCGCGCTAGTTCGTTAAACTTAGTCGCATATTGCACCACCGACATATCCCCCTGCTTAAGTTCTAAAAACTTCACTTCCATTCTGTTCTTTATGCTCTTTGAGAAATAGTTGTCGAAGAACAACGTCTTGATCCTTTCCCATGCGATTATCCCTTCTCCCGCTTTTTGCTGATTCGCCTCCCACCAGTAGTTGGCTTTGCCCCTCATCATATATGTAGCGAATACCATCTTTTGGTCCTCGCCCACACGAGCAATGGTGAAGGCCTTCTCGATCTCCTTGATCCAAGTCTGTGCAATGATCGGATTGGTAGTACCCTCAAACTTTGGGGGTCCTATGCTCCTAAAGTCTTTGAAGTTTGTAACTGGAACTGCTTGAGGATTAGGGCGAACGGATTCGTTGTTCCTTCCCCTAAGAGCTTCCCCTAGCAAATCAACTAATTTTTGAATGGGATCTACTTGCTCTCTCTCGTTGTTCACTGATTCCGCAGGTGCAGTTAATCTATGTCTGGGCGGCATTATCTGCATCACAAATTTCATTCTTATTATTTATTATATTACTTAAGTATTTCTTTAATGCCAAAAAGAATAGAATTTAAAACACGTTTCTGAAATAAGATCATTTATATTCGTATGCCAAATCATTACATCAAAATGATCATCCCTAGAATACTTCTATAAATGTCAACACATATCCCCTAATATTACAAAAGATGGGGAAAACACTAACATACTACCCCTCTAACATAAGCCTACTCGAGGTTTACAACCATCCCATATCTCACACAAAAGATTTGGATTACATCACAATATGTACATCACATAAGGTAATTACTAGACTAAACTAATGGGTCTCATCCCAACATTTCGCGCTGCACAACGCTGTTGTACTCGATCTGCGCTATGTACGCAATCAACTATGTGCTCATAGTGTGTCGGGTCTGTCACTGCTCCGCCTGATAGTGATATACACCATCAATCACTCTCTCAATAACCAAGCAAAACATGCAACCCATCTTGTTCACATTCCTCTTCTTACACCTGACCTCATCCCCATAGTTGTCTGCCCTCTCATTAGCTGTTTCCCACTTTTCCTCAAAGTGGATCCTATCCATCACCTCCAACTCTAGCTGCGTACGGAGAGCCTCCTTCTCCATCTTCTCGCTCAACTCTCTCTTTTCCACCTCTTCCAGTTTTCCCTGCCAAGTCGATATTCCGAGACACCGACCTGTGAAACAGAGTCCCCATATAGATTTATGCGGTAAGCAATCTCCACCTCTAACTCCTGCATCGCTAACTTCCTCTGGTGGTCCTCGTCCATCAGCTTTTGGAACTCGAACTCCCTCTCCCTCTCCTAAGCCTCTAGCTTCTAGACTCTGCAGTCCAACTCTAGGATCCGCTCCTCGTATTCCCCTAACATCTGCTCCTCTATAGTAGCCTCATCAGAGTCCTCCACGGGCTCATCCTCCATGGGCTCTTCCTCCGGATCAGACTCTACCTCAATCTCTTCCTCGTCATCAAACTCGGATGGTGAAACTGCCTGCACAGGCTCAGCCTCTAAAGGTGCCTCATATATGACATGTATATCTCGGGGCTCCTCCTCTGCCACTCTACTAGGTCCTCCCATGTCTGTCATCCTACAACCACAAACACAAGACAACAAATAGAAAGCTCCATTAGAATGCTAAATAAAATATAAGTTCATTGTATAAAATGAAATTATATTTCATAACACACTAAGTCTATCCAGGAAAAACTCTACATGAGTTCTATCTTCTTTCTATCTTCTAAGTTCTCCTAAGTTATAATCTAAGGACTCTCGCTCCAAAGGTTTATAACTACAACTTTGATACCAACCTGTGACGCCCCCAAATTCGGACCACTGGCGTCTCGAATTCGGTTCGCCACGTTCTAAATATCTAACAACATATTAACATCTCACACAACGAAAATCATAGAATAAATTACATTTATTTAATATAATCATTCATGTTCCAAGGTTTCGTAACTTAAACATCTCTTACATAGTTTAAACATAAATTAAACTTAACTAATACATAATATGATATAATCTTATTACAATCATCGTAATAGTTCTAAATATGTACAAAGCTACTCCGTAGCCTTGCCCTCGCCCTTATCGATGCCCGAGGGTCCGCCTTGCTCTGCCCTAACTAAAATATTTTTAGGGAAAGCAAGAATGAGCAACAAGTTTGCTCAGCAAGTAATATAGCAATGAAGGGATCAATATAGTCTTCAATTTTCCAAGGGTATAATATTAAATGATAGTTCAGGAATAGCAAAAAGTATCGATTTCTCAACAATAGTCGCTAAGGACAGAAAGATATCAATAAGATTCAACGCTTAATCATTTCAAGATTTCAAAATAATGAATACTGAGCAGTCACTAAGGACTATCAACTTCTACTAGAATTAACAGTAATATGCTGATAATCCAATCAAAACAAGTACAACAGGTGATCAGCCTAAAGTATCCTACGTCATGCATAACATTTAATCGTACTCATGTGCGCACGTCGGTCTCCTGATAAATATATAGTTTCCCCTTCAAAGAGGGTTGTTCATCTCAGTCAATTATAAGAGTCCGCACCAAATCGATTGGTTTAGATAGCTTTTAAATTCCTTATTTAGGTCTAGCCGAATCAAATGGCATAGACCGCTCTTTCAAAGTATATAAGAATAATTATAAGTTCAATACTCGAGATCAAAGTTCAAAGAACGTAAACAACTCTATCTTAGCTAAGAAGCATGAGGTCATAAAACATGAATCATACGTTCAATGGTTTACTCGTACGACCAATAATAGTACAAGCTTAAGAAATGCTCAATAAAGAGTAAGGTTTGGAACTTGCACAATATTCAAAGTTGTGTAAGATAAAAAAACTTTCATCAAAGAGATAAGGTTTAGATACTTGCCTTATACGTAGTTTATCAACCTTTAGCTTATCGATACTTTTCGAATCCTAATATAACATAGTTACGCATATAGGATATTCATTAGTTACGTACGTTGAAAACATATACTTAATATGTAAGCTAAACACGCACATACGATTCTAACTTAGTCATATGATCCTATACGTACGTCATTACGTACTTTAAATACACATAATCACATAAATCCGTTTATAAGATACTATAAAATCAATAACATAGTTCGTAATCATTACTTGACTTAATAATTGAAAGTTTATAAATACTTATCAATTCTATATGGTTTCATCATAACATGCTCATTGATACTTGAATACTGTACTGGACATGTATTACAGATTTAGGATAACAATATATGCATGTATCAAACCTTAGATCACAAACACAATAGGAAGACTTCACTGCGGGTGGCGCGGCCACACTTGATTTAAACAAGGGAGTGGCGCGGCCACGCTGCTCCCAGTTCAAATCAGAGCTGAGCATCAGATTGCTTGGCCTAGCCTGCTCACCCACGCATTTAGATGATGACACATGCAGAAACGTAAATGTTATGATAAGTTTGATTCTGATATCTTACTTTCAACATAGTCCTATCAATTTCCAACTAACAAGGCTTAACGTGTTCGATTACAATGTTTCTCATGTTTAGTCATTATACACATGCAACGAGGTCAATAAGTCTCAACTATACGTGCTCACGTTATTTTAGTCATGCATTTCAAGTCATATAGTTTTACTTCACTTAGAGTTAATACATATATGTATACTTTAGGTTATTACACGTACACATATATATACCTAGGTTTTAAATTCATTTGGGTGTATATATATATACATACATATATATATATGGACCTTTAACAACAATATTACGTAATAGCAAGTTGGGGGTATATATAGCTATACACATAATATAATCCATGTCCATTTTTATAATATCGAATATAATCTGATTGAGTATTATCTTTCACATTATCCTAAACTTTATTATTCGAATTATATTAAAATAATTATTAATACCCATTATTTATATAGTTCAATTCGATATTGCACAAGGTACACATAACATGTATTCACATAGGTCCATTTATGTAATTCATGTGACTCACTTCATTTTACCATATAGTTCATATATTGCATAATCACCTTACAATGTCACACTACAGTTTATATTATATAGATGTAGGAACTACATAATATACCATTACCCCTCACTTAGCAATTAGTTGAATAAACACTAATCGATTATATTATTTAATTATTCATTCTTTAATATGCGATTACTCATAATAACAATTAATTAACAATATAATATTAATTAGTCCTTCACTTATTAATTCCCTCTTTAATTTAATTAAATCATCATCATCATTTCCATTCTCATACTACACAAGGCATTCTACAAGTTCATCGTAATTTTCCATATTTCCTTAATTATCATAAATTCAATTTAATTTAATTGAATTACTCATCTCATGACACAAACATTTATATTCAAAAAAATATTCACATTCTTATTAATATCAATATTAATATTTATTCCTAAAATTTAGGGTTCTTACATCCTCCTCCCCTTATAAAAATTTCGTCCTCGAAATTGGTACAAGGTTACACAAATAGATGGGGATAGTCCCTCATCATCCTATCTTCTAATTCTCACGTGGCCTCCTCGACATCCTAGTTTCGCCAAAGTAATTTTACAAAAGATATAAATTTATTTCTTAATATCTTCTCTTTCCTATCTAATATCTGGATAGGAATTTCTTCACACGCCAGGTTCTTCTCTACTTCAATAGGCTCATAGCAAATCACGTGCTTGTAGTCAGGCTTGGACGGACGCAACACGAAAATGTGAAACACGTTGTGGATGTGCTCCAACTCAGGTGGTAATGCTACTTTGTATGCCACTTCTCCCACTCGCTTTATTATTTCGAATGGTCCTATGAATCTTGGACTCAATTTTTAATTCTTGTCGAATCTTATTTTTCTTTTCCAAGGAGGTACTTTCAAGATAACGAAACTACCGACTTTAAAGTCTCGGTCTTGTCGATGTAGATCTGCATACTTTTTCTGAGGATCTTGAGCTGCTACCAGTCTGGCTCTTATTACTGTCACCACATTTGTGGTATGTTGCACTAACTCTGGTCCTAAATTTTTTCGTTCTCCGACTTCTCTCCAAAATAATGGTGTTCTGCATTTTCTTTCGTAAAGAGCTTCGTACGATGGCATGCCGATACTCGCATGATAATTGTTGTTGTAAGCGAATTCTACTAAGGGTAGGTGATCGTCCCAATTTCCTTTGAAATCCATCACGCAAGTCCTAAGCATGTCCTCCAGCATTTGTATTGTCCGCTCACTCTGTCCGTCCGTCTGAGGGTGATACGCAGTAACTGTGTTCCTATCCTCTCTTGTAAGCTTTTCCAGAAGTTTAACGTGAAGCGCGGATCTCGATCAGAAATAATTGACACCGACACTCCATGTCGTGAAACAATCTCCTTTACGTATAGATTCGCAAACTATATCGGATCTTGATCGGTAGAAAATGTGAGGTCTTTGTTAGTCGATCCACGTTAACCCAAATGACATCAAATCCTTTCTACGTGACTAGAAGTCCCACCACGAAGTCCATCGTAATGTGATCCCATTTCCACTCTGGTATCTCCAACGGTTGAAGTAGACCACTCGGCCTTTGGTGCTCTGCTTTGACCCGTTAGCAAGTAAGACATCTACTGACGCACTCTGCGACTTCCTGTTTCAAATTGGGCCACCAAAAATGTTGCCTCAGATCTCGGTACATCTTTGTGCCTCCTAGATGAACGGAATACGTCGTATTGTGTGCCTCGTGCAAAATTTCTTCTCTTAATTCGGCTACCACTGGCACCCACACTCTCCCTTCGAATCTCACGATACCGTCTTTATCCAATCTGAATCTTTCCTTTTCATTTTCGGCGATCCTCTTTCTCATTTTCTCGCACTCTTCATCCTTCTCTTGTGATTCCTTTACTCTATCCAGTAACATTGGACGAGTTTCCATTGCAAATAGCTATTCTTCATACTTCCCCGGTCCTTTCACCTCTATTTCCAACTTCTCTGTTTCCCTTATTAACTCCTCCTGAGTTGTCAATTGAAATAATTTCTCCTTTCCATTTCTGCTCAGAGCGTCAACTACTACGTTTGCCTTTCCAGGGTGATAAAGAATATCACAGTCATAATCCTTGATCAATTCTAACCACCTCCTCTGTAGCATGTTCAACTCCTTCTGTGCGAAAATATATTTCAGACTCTTGTGGTCCGTGTATATCTCACATTTCTCTCCGTACAAATAATATTTCCAAATCTTTAACTTAAAAACTACTGCCACTAACTCTAAGACGTGAGTAGGATATCGTATTTCGTAATCCTTCAATTGTCGTGATGCATACGCAATGACCTTTCCATATTTCGTGAGCACACATCCAAGTCCCTTGTGCGATGCATCACTATACACCACGAAACCTCCCGCATCGTCTAGTAATGATAATACAGGTGCTTCGCTTAATCTCTTCTTCAACTCCTGAAAGATTTCTTTGCATTTTTTCGTCTATACAAATTTCACCGTCTTCCTCGTTAGATTGGTGAACAGGGTTGCTATCTTAGAAAAATCTTGACTAAATCTTCGATAGTACCCGGCTAACCCTAAGAAACTTCTCACCAATGTTAGTGTTTTCGGCTGCTCCCACATACTCACTGCTTCTACCTTCGCAAGGTCTATTGAGATTCCATTCTTTTCCACCACGTGTCATAAGAATTGAACCTTCTCCATCCAAAATTCACACTTAGAAAACTTCGCATATATTTTCTCTTTCCTTAATGCTTCCAAACCAATCCTCAGATGTTCGGCGTGCTCTTCTTTCATCTTTGAGTAGATCAAGATGCCATCGATGAAAACTACCACGAACTTATCCAAGTATGGCTTGAAGACTCGGTTCATCAAGTCCATGAATGTTGCCGGAGCATTAGTCAATCCGAGTGACATTATAGAAAATTCGTAATGTCCATAACTGGTTCGAAACACCATCTTTGGTTTGTTTTCCTCCCGTACCTTTAACTGGTGATATCCTGTTCGCAAATCAATATTTGAGAAACACTTCTCTCCCTTCAATTGATCGAAAAGGTCACCTATCCTCGATAATGGATATCTATTCTTGATCGTTACTCTGTTCAATTCTCGATAATCGATACAGAGCCTCATCGATCCGTCCTTTTTCTTAACAAATAATACCGGTGCTCCCCAAGGGGACACACTCGGTCGTATTTAACATTTATCTAGTAACACTTGCAATTGTATCATCAATTCCTTCATTTTTACTGGCGTCATACGATATGGAGCTTTCGAAATCAGTGTCGTTTCTGGTGCTAAGTCTATTACGAATTCAATTTCTCTGTCTGGCGGAAGACCAGGAAGATTGTCCGAAAATACATCTTGGAATTCTGTCACTATGGATATATCTTTAATTTCTACTCCCTTCTTCCGAGTATCTACAATGTAAGCTAAGTAACCTACACATCCTTTCCTTAACAATTTATTTGCCTGCATCATCATAAGATAACACGATTGCTTAAGCGATGAGCTACCATAAAACACTACCTTCGACTTATTTGAGATCTGACGGTTCACACTTTTGTTCTGACAATTAATTATCGTAATATGGTTATATAACCAATCTATTCCCATTATTACGTCAAATTCTCCCAATCTAATCAGGATTAGGTATACGCTCAGTTCATAATCTCTAATGTTTGCGCGATAATTTTGGTAAATGTATTCTACAGGGATCACTTTCTTATTCGCAACTTCTATGTTTAAAGGATTTCTGTGACGCCCCCAAATCCGGGTACCTTCAAAACCCTGGATATGGTGCTTCACGATGCTAATGTCTACTCATACATTCACTTAAAAGACTTCAATAACCAATATGAGTTTACTAAATGTTACAGAATAGTAATCCTTTCCCAAGTTCGTATAACCTTTACATTCATTTGGTGTCATAATATCATCTATTACAATAATACTACTATACGGTTACAAGGATAACTAAATATCCATCTGGGTCTCGCCGTTGACCTTATCGGATCCTTCAGTCCGCTAGCTCGTAGCTGAAAACATTTAGTTTAAGCAAGAGTGAGCATAACTAGCTCAGCAAGTTTAACATTTTATTTTTCAATCACAAAATCAAGAATCATATGTTTTCATCTTCCATAACTGTACGATAGTTATGAAACTGTAGGAATAATCAAATTATTGTTTTGAGTTCCTTTAAAATAATTCTTAAGGACATAAAGTCACTTAAGAATCTGAGCTGGTCCCAGACCATGAACTTCACATGCTTCGGTCAAGCATAAAAGAACATCTCGACACTAAGGTCGTATGCTCTCCCTTACTTACGAGCACGCCCAGGTGATCAGCCTGTAGTACTCTGCGTTGATCAACGTTCTATCCTTAAACATTTTCACATTTAAGCTGTACGACACTTTCAGTGCCCGTCGAATTAACGACCTTTAAAACCTTTGTGTATTCATACTCAGGTCTTACTCTGAATTTGTACCAAAGCAATTGGCATAGGATAGCTCATCAAGAATACTTTAAAATATTATGAAAATCAATCAAAATACTTTACATATTCGTCTAGCCAAATCAAATGGCATCTACTATTCAATTACTGTTCATGCATAGGCAACCATGCATAATGATAACTTGTCCGACCTCGCGTACAAACAAGAGTTCATGAAAACTTGCATAACATATCGTTAATACAAGAGTTAGGTAACTTGCATTCATAATAACGTATGAACGAAGTTAGAAAAACTTGCCTTTGCATCTTCTATACCTCTACGTGGCCTACTCAGTCTTTAGCACGTCTACAAAGCATAATACATATTATACCAATTAGTAATCATAGTTGATACACACCATATTTGCCTAACTCCTTTTTCTTATATAACTTAAGTGAATCGTTAACTAGTTAACATTCGTCCAAGTTATTTAATGTTCATTAACCCAATCATGGTTAACATTTTTAAAACTTAATTTCATCATGTTTAGTTAACGTTTAATTCTCATAATCCTTGGTTAAACATGTTGTTTAAAGCTTACATTACATCACTTGTTAGTCCCTTAATTAATATGCAAAAGGTTAAGTAATTACTAGCAATGTAAGAATTTTCTGCCATGCTGGCACTGCGGCGCTACCCCTCCAGAGATTTATCCTCGAAGTGGCGCTGCGGCCCTACCCCTGTAACTCAAAAAAATTTCTAAGTATTTGAAAATTCTGAAATTCCCAAGCTCGTAACGTAACCATTACAACTCAGAATTGGCTCGTTCCAAAGCTAAAAGTTCATAAATGACATGCTATATCATCCTATCAAGTCGAAATTGTTTTTCGAATCCGTCGACGAGAAATTCGCCGATTAGTCCATGTTTACGTTTTCATTAAATGTTTGTGAACGTTTGGCGCTCAATTCTTCGTTTTAAGTCAGAATTGGATCGGTCTTGCTCCCTCAAGTCTTATTTACCTAATTACACGTGTTGCAATCGAAAACCAATGTTTCTGACTCACATGACGACTTTTGACTTCTATTCCGAGAAAAATACGTTTTGGACGATTATCGTCTAATCGCGTAATTTCCGCCTAATCTTCATTCATTGATATTTTTATGCTAAATCGAATGGAATCTATCCCTTGGTCATACCTTAGTGATTCTAATCATTACGAACATCTAGGTTTTAATGGTTTCACATACTTATTATTTAAATTCCCATAACTCTCGTAAGTTCCTCATTAGTCCTTAATCCATTATTATGATTTATTCCTTCATGGCTTATAAGTGTTTTAAGTTCCCTACTAGGCCATCCTTATTACTTCTCATTAAGCATGCTCCACCAATTCACTTCTCTATCAATTAGGTATTGAAGGAAGTTGAAGTTTAAGGCTTGAAAACTATACCTCTTGTGTTCTTGGTTGTTCTTGAGTGATCAAGAGATTAGCAACCTTCTTACTTCTTGTTTGCTTAATGGTTATCAAAGGCACAAGCTAGCTTCTCTTTCTTTTTCTCTTAGCTCTCTTTCTTCTCTCTCAATAAGTTATCAATTATATCAACCAACAAATAAACTAGCAAGCTCCATATTTATAGCCTTGGCAAGACTTAGGGTATAATGGTAATTTAGGCCCAACCTCCTTAACTTTTCTTTGGCCCCAAGTTTGGCCACCTCCTTAAGATTTCTTTCCCACTAAGTTTACCCCATGTGAAGCCCATGTCCTAGCATGTGCTAGCACATGCCCACCCATGTCTTCTCTTGTGATCCCATATACTCAAGGGTTGCCCTATGGGGTTCCCCCACCCGTTTACCCATTGGTTGGACCCACGGGTTAAATTATGAACTTATTAAATTTTATTTCTAATTCAATTCATTTCAACGTATTTAATCCGTATAAAATTCATATTATACGTCGTATAGTTTCTCGTATTCTCTCCGTATTATTCTCGTACAATACCTTGTATTATACGCGTATTCTTTTCGTATAATAATCATTTATTATTATACTTAATCAAATAATCTTTGATTTTCACTTTTTCTAACACTTAGGTTCTAAGTCCCTACATGAAAACTTCGTGAGCTATAAATGAAATATTATTACATATTTCATCTCGTCTTGAAATCCTATCATTACGCGTTTCTCGGAATTTTAAAATAAATTCTCGAGCATAAACAGATGAATGGTGATTTTCGTACTTTTTCCCCCGAGAAAACTTTTCTTGGCTAACTTAACCTTTCACGGTATATTATTGTCAAATCTTTCGATATAATGTCATTCTGACATTCCAAACTCTCAAAATGGTCTAGGGTCTCCAACCCTAACCCTTAGGGTCAAACCCTAACCCTTAGGGTTAAATCTTGCCTATTTCGTCTTTTCCCAAAAATATTTTTATTCTCGGCAACCTTTTATTTTTGTCTTATAAATTCACATTCATTAATTCTAGCACGTAGCCAGAATACTAACCATATCAGATATCTCTAGGTCATAGAACGACCATGAAATAGCTTACTTAGTTTAATAGATAAAAACAAAAGTTTTATTCCATAAAACCACATAACATTCATTTACATAAACGTCCGTTTTTCTCGGGCGTTACAATTTCCTAATCGTTCACGAGGTGAATTAAGTCGACTAGCATATTCTTTAGAAACAAAAGAACAGGTGGCACCCGAATCAAATAATACATATGCATTTATATCATTGATTGGGATAATACCTGACACCACGTCCTTCATAGCTACTGCGTCCTGGACGGTCACGTTAAAGGTCCTGGCAGTTGGATTGTGTCGATCCGCCGAACATTAACTTGCTGCCTCCCCCTTGTTGGCCACTTCCTCCGCTGCTCCCTTTCTTTGGGCAGTCCTTAATCAGGTGGTTTGCTGAGCCACAAGCAAAACAACCGTTGATCTTCTTAGGCTTCGGGCAATTAGGTGAAATGCACCCCTCTTGGCCGCAGTTGTAGCATGTACTGCGCCCCTTCCAGCACTCACACTAGTGATTCTTCCCACACTTCGGGCATCCCTCTGCCCTCTTCTTAAAACCTTCATAAAAATTTCCCGACTGATTATTTTTGTTGTTGTTGTTATTTCCCACTTTCTCTTTCCTGGATTACTTCCCCCGGTACTGCTTCCTCCTCCACGACTTTCTCCTCTCGTATTGTTTCCCTTCTTTTCTTTGTTATACAGACTTAAGGCTTCACTGCCACCTTCCGCAATGATCGCCATTTCCAGCAACGTCGCAAATGAATCAATCTGAAGAACTGACTCCTTGTTAAACGACGAAGGCTTTTGTTGTTCGATTTATATAATGACAAATACGCGCAAGTATACGCGGTCAACAAGTAATAAAGTGTAGGTAGAGTATCGATCCCATGAGGAATTATTACTAATCTTTTCCAAGTACTAACCTTTTATCATCTCAATCTTATTTCAACAAATGATTTATCTTTTTGTAGTTTCGCACTAATGAAGATAACAAATAATCAAAGAACTATGGAAAGCTTTTAAAATAAGGAAAGTCTAATTTTAACAAGTCTAAGCTCACAATTTCCCCCAACACTTCATTTAAATACCATAACTCTCTTTTTTCAACTAGTTAAATCACAAGAATTATCATCCGAGAAATCACAATTACATAAAAGCCTCTCTCGATGGTCAATTATGAATCTACCTAATGCAGCGTGTAGGTATATGTCTATCCTACACACTATCAACAGACCAATATCAAGAATAATTAACAAAACACATGTTACGGGAAAATCTCGTTAACTACTCCTTCAATTACCAACTTTCACATAGGAAGTCATTAAGGATAGATTCTCAATTAGATGCATACGGTATTTAGGTATATCTCTATCCTAAATACTATCAAATTATCTATTTTTGAGGATAATGAATAAGACACACGTCACATAATCTTATAGACTACCCACAAGAATCTCTAATTTTCACATGATATCATAACTAGGTCTCAACCTATAATTCGTTTGTTAAGTTCATATAAGTTCCCAAGGTAATTACGAGCCAAGCAATTAATCTATAAGCATAGGTTATGATAACCGATTTATATGAGCAACAATAATCAAAAGGAAGAGAAAATCCATTCAAATTAAGCAAAGGGTTCAATTACATTCTTAGAACATTAGTTCTAGCTCATGGAAGCTATACAAAACATCAAACACAAGGTGTTCATCATGAAATAGAAATACAAATTCAAAGGAAGCTAGAGATAAGAAAACCCCTTTTGAAGATATTCATATGTTGCTTACATGGTTGTTGATGATCTCTAGTTGTTTCTCTTCCTTAGCAATCCTTTCTTCAATTTGCTCATTAGCTATTGCTGGAAATTTCTTATATTGTAGCACATTAGCTCTTCTTGGTGATGTTTTATGACAACCTCCCTAAGTCTAAATGTGATTTTAGAAGTATTAGCTCCCACAAAATGGAGGCTACATGTTCTATTTATAGCATTACATCATAAAACCCTAAAAAAACTCAGCAAAATCGCGCAAATCTTACTCTTGAGCGCTTAGGCGCTTTTTTCTGGCACCTAGGCTCTGGATCCCTTCCTTAGAGCACCTAGGCTCTTGAAACGAACTACGAAAGTGCGCTTAGGCGCTTGGCCATTTTCTAGAATTTTCAGCTTTGACGTCTGTTGGTAAAATAGTCATAACTTCTTCGTCTGAACTCAGATTTAGGCGATTAAAGAGGCTATGGTAAGCTTAGAAGTAGCTCTATAACTTTCATTCTTTGAGTTTGGACAGATACCGGCCGGAGCTAGGCTCAAATTGGCCTGGAAACAGCTGTAAAATGCATGCACAATCCGATGGTAAAATTACCATAACTCTCTCATACGAACTTTAATTGGGATTATTAAAGATGTTTCGAAAAGCTGAGGAGAATATCTACAACTTTTATTCTTTGAGTTTTTTGAGATACGGATTGGATCAAGGTTGAAATTAAGAAACAAGCAGCTGTTATGCCAAATTCAAGTCGAAAACGCGAAAGTGGCAACTCTAAACATTGATCCAAGGAGCTTTTATTTCAATTCCTACAAAACAAAGTAAAAACACATAAAGGCATACAAAAACACATAATAGCAATATAAAACCACACAATTTACAATAAGGTGAAAACACATAAAAAAACAAACGAAATAGCTAAAGACTTACAAATTATCAAGGCCAAAAGTACCTAATTTGTGTATATAAAACACACTCATCAAATACCCCCAAACTTAAATCTTTGCTTATCCTCAAGCAAAATAAACACAAACTATAAAAAAAATAAAAACTTCTAATCAAACCTATCTTGAGCAACGAGTTAATAAGTTTAAACAATGGCCTCAAAGATGCTAAAACATGAAACTCTAGAAAAACTTTCAAAAGATCGCAAGTCGGGAATTTCAAATAGTTAGTCATATCTTGCTTTAGATCCATCCCGTGCGTGTGTGTATACCCAATTGCAGTAAACCAACTATAGCTCGGATGAACTTATGCAACCATATTACCTTATGAAAGAGATCAAAATAAACTTCAAAAACTACATGCTTAACACATCACTCACTGCAAATGTATACAAATCACAATTTCCAAAAATATGAAACCAAATGACTCTAGGTAAGTGCATTTTATGCTCCATCTTATCCTAAGTCAAGTCTTGTGGGTGAGTGGGTTTTACGCTCCATCTCAACTTAACGCAAGATTTGCAATATACAATTTTCTTTCTTTTGTCCTCAATTCATAGGAGAGTGCGTCTTACGCTCTATCTCCCCTAATCATGTTTTTATAAGTGAGTGCGTTTTACGCTCCATCTCAACACACCACATGACTAGCAAATAAAACTTGGATACATTGCTTCGAGTGATGTTTAAACGAGTTCTAGAGCTTAATGATAACTCCCACAAACATTTTATCATAAAAGCCATCCAAATCATACAACTAGCTCAATACACATGGGTAAGTGCATAAAAGTGGAACGATTTATAAGCAAATCAATAACTAACAATTACGTTAAGCGCATAGACTAAGCAACATTCGTCTATTTTCCATGACTTAGATCAATTCAATCAAGTTCTTATCATTGACCATGGATTGAAGTTCAAAATAGATTAAAACAATGCTCAAGAGACACATCCTAAATTTTTTTATTTTACTATTTTTTTTTGAAATAAAAAAAAACACATTTAAAAAACACAAATACTAGATTAAAAAAATCAAAAATTAGATACCAACCCCAAACTTAAAATTGACATTATCCTCAATGTCTGAAATAGGAAAATTACAACAGAAGACTTCCCTGAGAACGTGCCAAGCGTCATTGATATCATCTTTTAAGTCCTAAAAGTTAGGAGCGCATTCCATTTTACTCGATAATCAGTACCTGAAAATAATTGACTAAAGAAATTAAAATGCAATTAAACAAGCTAAAAATCAATCAAACAAAAATAAAAGAAAAATAATAAACTTGGGTTGCCTCCCAAGAAGCGCTTGTTTATAGTCGTCAGCCCGACTTCACCATCGACTATCCAATTTGAAAATTGAGGAACTCTCCATCCATTAATAGCCATATAACATTTGAGGGTTTTATTCAAGTATGGGCCATTGTTTCAAGTTCACCTAGCTTGTTACTCTTAGATACATTCTCATTGATGAACTTCACATAGCTAGGTGCTTGCTCCATTGTGTCTGTAAACAGAATATTGGATTGAAGCTTTTCAAACACAATAGGATCATCGACTTTTTTCTCATGAACCTCTTGTTAGTCCCAGCATGGTTCCAAATTTATACTAGCTCTACTGTCACATAGAGCTTTGCCTAAGATATGACTACCTATTGGGCATACGATTGAAAAACCACCCGGATTCTTGAGCTTTGGCAGAGAAAAAATATGGGACACTATCAAAATTAGCTTATCCTCATTGGAACTCAAGGTTGGATCTTCGTCGGCCTTAATTTCTTGCTCCCACACTTGTCTTCTCCCCTATAGTTTCCACATATATTGGCACGTCCGGTTGCAGCCTTGGCGTGGGTAGTCCATCAATCTCGGGAACCATGTCACTAGGCCATTCACCTTGAGGGAGATTGTTAATGGCGTTGATAAGTTGTCCTATTTGGTTCTCAAGATCTCGAATTGATATCCTCTGACTATACATCTGCTCCTCATTCATAGCTATGAACTTATACAAAAGTTCCTCAAATTTTGACATTCTTTCTTCTTGAGTAAGAGCCTGATCCTGAGATTCAAGAGTGTATGATGGGCTTGGAGCAAGGGTTTGAACTTGAATGTTGTCGCTCCATGAAAACACTGGATGATACCCCACATCTTGATGATAATTATTGGGATAGGTGTAATAGTTGCGGTAGTCGCCGGAATTGCCACCATACTGTGTTGATTCGAAATTGATAGAGCAAAGATGACTTGAATGATTTCCAGCACAATAATCGCACATCACCCCCATATTTTGGATATTATGTGCTTCTAAAGCCTCAAGGCTCCTCAAAATTGTCTCCAAGGTGTACCTCGCAAAGAAGAAAGCATTAAAACAGAAAAATAAATGATAAAATAAACTAAAAACAAGTTTATATACAAGTTTAAATTAAGACCAATTTGATTGTAATTAATATTGAAAAACACTAGAAAAACAATTCCCCCACAACGGCGCAAAAAACTTGTTGTCCGATTTATATAATGACAAATACGCGCAAGTATACGTTGTCAACAAGTAATAAAGAGTAAGTAGAGTATCGATCCCACGAGGAATTATTACTAATCTTTTTCAAGTACTAACCTTTTATCATCTCAATCTTACTTAAACCAATGATTTATATTTTCGTAGTTTCGCACTAATGAAGATAACAAATAATCAAAGAACTATGAAAAGCTTTTAAAATGAGGAAAGTCTAATTTTAACAAGTCTAAGCTCACAATTTCCCCCAACACTTCATTTAAATATCATAACTCTCTCTTTTCAACTAGTTAAATCATAAGAATTGTCATCCAAGAAATAACAATTACATAAAAGCCTCTCTCGATGGTCAATTATGAATCTACCTAATGCAACATGTAGGTATATGTCTATCCTACACACTATCAATAAACTAATATAAAGAATAATTAACAAGACATATGTCACGGGAAAATCTCGTTAACTACTCCTTCAATTACCAACTTTCACATGGGAAGTCATTAAGGATAAATTCTTAATTAGATGCAAAAGGTATTTAGGTATATCTCTATCTTAAATACTATCAAATTATCTATTCTTGAGGATAATGAATAAGACACACGTTACATAATCTTATAGACTACCCACAAGAATCTCTAATTTTTGCATGATATCATAACTAGATCTTAACCTATAATCCGTTTGTCAAGTTCATATAGGTTCCCAAGGTAATTATGTGACGCCCCCAAATCTATACACCCGTGGTATCTGATTCGGTGCTCACGCATTTCTCCAATTAATGTGACCCCCCTAAATCTATACACCCACGGTATCCGATTTGCTGATCACATCTAACTGAATTAATGATATTTATTCGATAAACGTCAATAAATATTCCATAATATATAATTCCTATCTCTCCAATATTCACAGTATCCCATAACAGATAATAGTTCCCGTAAGAACAGTCTCTGTGTTTGGATACCCTCACTTGGATGAATAGGTTTATATCTTATATATATTTCTTTCATATCAATAGTTCCTATCTATCTGACATTCACAGTATGAATGATAAGATTGTTCTTGGAACCGAGGAGCGACCTCAATGCTTACAAAACTCCCAAAGTCATTCAATACCCTCATTCAGATGTATAGTTCATATGGATACTGTACTAGTTTAATAATATTTTCTAATTCATCTAAAAATGTAAAGGTACACGGTTGCGAAAACAAAAGATGATAGTATATATAATAAGTTTGATTACATGGTTCTCACCATTGAGTACTGAATTACAAAAAGGTCTTTATAAGACTTTACAATATTAAGACGATAATTAAAACTAATTAAAACAAGGCATCTTCCCATTATTTGTCCCAGACGTTCCAGGGTTATCATCTAAAACTGTAAAGGAAATGATTTGCAAGAATGAGCTATGATACGCTCAGCAAGTGTATAGTTGTAAACAAATAGTTTTTGATTTGAATAAATGGCAATTCAACAAGTATTTTTAACTGAGGGTTGATAACCGAATCAGAGTCATATCAACCATTTCTGTCAGTCACAAGGACTTAGAAATATATATATTTCATTCGAATATGATATAGTGGATCAGCCCATTCAATATCCTAGGAGTATGCATATCATCCAAATCGTGCCCACGTGCACTTAAGTGTCTTATTAACACAATAAAAGTCCCATTTGAGGGTAATTTCATCTCAGTATAAGATATCTTACCAAAACAATTTGGTTTGACTAACAGTTTATGCTTTGATAAACAATAGTGTAATTTCACATGAACAAGTAATTCATTTCTTAAGTTATGCCGAAGCAAGAGCAATAACTTCACAATAGTTGGTAACAACTTGGTTCGGTATAAGATATTAAAAATAACTCAAGATAGAAATCTTGAGTAACAATAAGGTTCAATACCTTACGTAAAGTAAATCGATAGGGTTTAGAATACTTGCGTAAAGTAAATCGATAGGGTTTAAAATACTTGCGTAAAGTAAATCGATAGGGTTTAGAATACTTGCCTGTGCGAAGAACGATTACATAACGCTACTCGAAGTATTTAAAACACCTAAATATGTTAAAACATATTTATACAACTCGTTAGTATTGATAACAATACCTAACTACTCAAACTATTTAAGCCCTTAAATCATAGAGACTCCAAGAAATTTTCAGCTTTGACGTCCTTTACGGAAACTGCCATAACTTATTCGTTTTAAAACATTTTTGGGTGATTCTTACGCCTATGCGCTCTTAACTTCCGTATCTACAACTTTATTATTCATTTCAAAAACAAATTCCCATTTTAAAATTTCGAAAAATGGACAGAAATGTCATAATTATGATTTTGTTCACAATTCTTCGTTTCATTTGGTAAAACATGATACCACGAGCATTAATTTACTAGGATAACATGTTCTAACACTTAATAAAACATCATAACATAAAAATAATAAAATCATAAACCTACTTATGTAAAATTTTTGACTTTTGCTCAAGAACACACGAAAAACGCGAAGAACACGAAGAACACGAAGAACAAAAAATCAAACATAGTAACACGGAGTTGCTCTTGAGCTTTTTGGTTTTCATAATTGAAATAGTTTGGCCATTATAACGGCTTGTATATGTGATTATAACTTAAATAATACTAGATTTGCTCAATAACACACGAAGAAACACGGAGTTGGAAAATTCGAACATGGTAACAACTTGTGTTCTTGACATTTCTACTATACAATTACATAAAATTGAACATAATAACGTCTTGCTCAAGAACTTATGAAGAACACGAAGTTGGAAAATCCGAACATGGTAACAACTTATGTTCTTGAGCTTATAGACTATAAAATAAAATCGAACATAACAACGACTAGAGATGTTACCTCTTGTAGTTGCAAGCTTTAACTATTTCTTTACAAATTGAGATTATAACTTTGTGAATTAGCAAATTTAAGTGAAGGTGGAATGGTCTATTTATAGGATTTTCTAGGTTAGGGTATTTTGGTCTTTAAGCCACAAAATATCTACCAAGCACGACACAGCAGCTTGCAACCAAGCACGATATAACAGCTTGTCACCAAGCTCGACACAGCAGCTTGCCTCCAAAAATATCTACCAAGCTCGACACAGCAGCTTATAACTAAGCTCGACACAGCAGCTTACCTCCAAAAATATCTACCAAGCTCGACACAACAGCTTGCAACCAAGCCCGACACAGCAACTTGTCATCGTAAGTACGACAAAGCATTTTGTCAGTGTAAACACGACAAAGCAACTTGTCAAAACAAATATACCGAAAAGTCCAAAAACAGAAGAAAAATTTTAAGCACGCGGTGTCAAGCACGACGTTTTTCGGAGAAAATTTTTATTGGACAATAAAACTTTTCACGACGTATTACCGGTAGATCTTGAAACGGAAAGTCAATACGACATACGGATCTCTAAAATAACTTAGGGTCTAAACCTAACTCATAGGGTCAAAACCTAACTCCCATCATTCTTACATGAATAGTGTTTTTACGCAAACTTTCTCAAAAAAATTTTATTCTCGTCTTCAAAATTCTTAATTATTTATTCTTGCACGCAACAAAAATACTAGAATATTATCACCATCCTAGGTCATAAAACGACATTTAAACACACAATACAAATAATATTTAAAACTTAAATTTTAAACTAAGTGGAATTTCTCGGTCGTTACATTCTTCCCCTCTTATAAGGATTCTGTCCTCAGAATCACGATACACATTACCAATAAAAAGATGTGAATAACTATTCTACATCTTTATCTTTATATTATCTTATATAGTATTCACAAAACTGGTGCATTTCCCACACAACAACTTTCATAATTTCTTATCTTTTGACATCGTACAAAAGAAATTTTATTTGTTTATTATATAGATAATATAACTTTAAACAAAGGATAAATACATAAACAAACGTTAATTGAACATTCCATGCCACATTTAACATGTAATTCAATTTTTTTATATATTCACATAAAGTTGAATTGGTAAGTTCTAAAAAGTTCAGGTCATCACATTCAACCTTACTTAAAAGAATTTAGTCCTCGAAATTAACTTTACAAACAACTTTGGTTATTCAATATTATATTTATATGTTAAATAAATATTCAGCATATTACATTATCTTATCCTTACAAGAATTTCGTTCTCAAAATTATTTTACAATCAACTTTAGTCATTTAATATCATATTTATAAGTTTTATAAATATTCAGGTTATTACATTCTCCCATCCTTTATAAGAATTTTTTTCTCGAAATTATCTCTAACTTAGTCTTCAATATGAATTTTCTGAATTCATCTTTTCTTACATTAAATTCCTAATATTTAAACAATGTTCACTTATATATACATATTTCCTTTCTTTAAAGGAAATTATATTTGCAAGGATAAGCTAGAAAAGGCTCAGTAAGTTTAAACATTTAACGAGTTATATTCACACTCTGTTTGAATTGAATGAACATATATTTCAAAGATTTTTTCATATATATATATATACTGAGGTTTATCTATTCAACCTCACATTTTCTAGATTATGTCAGTCATAAAGACTTAGAACTCATAGGTTGTTTTATTCAACCAGACATGGTAATCATTCCCAGAGATCACATAGACTTAGGAATCATTAGTTCAGATATTTAATATATATATGATATAAGCTTTACATAAAAAGATAATAAGCATTTTAGGTTATTTTATGTGTAATTAAATATTTTTTACGGACTCAAAGACTATATCCTAAGATACCTCTACCTTAGAGCTATAGCCTAATGCTTTGATACCACCTTGTGACGCCCCCAAATCTATACAGCCGTGGTATCCGATTCGGTGTTCACGCATTTCTCCAATTAATGTGACGCCCCCAAATCTATACACCCGCAGTATCTAATTCGGTGATCACATGTAAGAACCTGAATTTTCAGAAATTATTAAATAAGGATTTAATAAATAAAATTCTTAAGGTGTGAGATGGGTTCGAATGAGAACATCTATGTGATATAAGTTATGTAGTATTGTGTTACATAGGGTTATATGAACTATGTAATATGTGATTAATAAATATATATTGTTATTTATCGTGGAGACAATTCGGTTGAGATAAAGGAAGTGGATAAGAGTTCCTATCAATATTAAATAATTTATAGAATTATTCTATCATAGTAAGTTGGTGACATTAAATAGCTTTAATGTATAATCACCATTTTCTGGTGTATGCATACTAATAACTAGTATGTTTATAATAAAGGTTATTGATAGTACTTAAACTATCCGTGAATGGGTTTGGATAGTGAAGCATGAGTTAGTTAAGGGAATTAACTAATAAGAATAAATATTGGTTAATTGATAGTTGGGAATTATATTATAGAATAATATAATTAACTATGGTAATATAGTACGGGGTTTAATTTACTTAAGTAAAGGAGTAAATTAATATATGGGTTGAATATGTAATTATAGTTGATACTTTTTCCTTAGAATGGTAATATGTGAAAAAGTCTAATGTGCGAGTAACGTTAATAAATATATATATACGTTATTAAAGAGAGATGGTAATCAATATATCTTTAAATAAATATTGATTAGAGAATTTATTTAAATGTATATAGTTGAAGAAATTATTTTGGGGACAAGTTAGAAAAGGGAAGAGAAATAAATATTATATATTTCTGAGAAAGAATATTAAAATAGTTTCTAATGTTGAATTATTTTAATAAAAAGGGGAAATGTTATTTTTTTTTGAATAATAATATTGCCTTATATGTCTTTGTACGGGGTAATAGGTATGATTGATTTATATGGTAAATACATTAAAACATATTCGCTATATATAAATAAATTGATGGAAACATTTCATTATAATAGAAAATAAACTTATTATCTATTTACTATATATGATATATGTACATGTGTCATACATATAGTTATTTGATATTATATTAAGAATATTGTCTTGAGACAATAAGTAAATTATTTTCTAATAATGAATGTCTTTATTCGGAGAAAACATAATATTTTATATTATGGCAAAATACAGAATTTCTAATGTATTTTCAAGACAGTTAATTAATGAAAGAAAATTAAGTTATTTTAATATATTAAATAACTTAAGTTATTATTTTATCGTGGATGTTATCATTTAAATAATTAATAGAGTATATATTAATTATTATAAGCGTAAAGGTTATACTTATTGTAAGTATAATTAATTGAGGTAGTTTAGCATCTTAATAGCTTACCGTAAAGGTTATAAAGAATATTTGAATATTTTCATTCACGATATATTTATATATGTGAACCTTGTGATTTAATAGTTCTAAGTAAATTGAACATGTGGTGGATAAGTAGTATGGTGGGAGTGATAATAAGCTTGAGATTGAGCTTGTGAGAAATGTCTTGTGTGGCACAATAATAGATTCGATGATGAATTAATTAATTCAAGGACAGAAGAATTATTAATTAAATAATTAATCTATATTAATTGTTATTATAATAATATGTTGATTTATTATTATGGCTAGTGATAGTATAATAATAAGGAAATTGATTATAAATATAATCAATTTCTAAGTAATTGAACATGTGGTGGATAAGTAGTATGGTGGGATTGATAATAAGCTTGAGATTGAGCTTGTGAGAAATGCCTTGTGTTGCACAATAATAGATTCGATGATGAATTAATTAATTCAAGGACGAAAAAATTATTAATTAAACAATTAATCTATATTAATTGTTATTATAATAATATGTTGATTTATTATTATGGCTAGTGATAATATAATAATAAGAAAATTGATTATAAATATAATCGAAATGGTACTGATGAGGGATGAGATATATTGTCTTATAATATTAATTATTGTTATGAACAATATACTAGTATCAAGTAATTATTTGATAATATGTTGATTAACGAGTAAATGATTTATAAATATAATAAGATTTATATTTATTTAGTGTAAATGCTAACCAATTGTTATAGAGATTAATAGTTGATTTACGAGGAAGGAATTAATTAATATTATTATTAATTAATTGATAAGATAAGTAATTTATCAATTCCTATGAGCAAGCATGCGATATTAAAAGTATATCGTATAGTAGTGTAAAGTGTAGTGTGACTATATAGAAACCATATATTAAGATTTACTAAACTACAAGATAATGTGTATGTGACAATGTAAGTGTGTGGACATTAAAATAGCTGTGTATTCTAGAAACTGGGAAAGGAATGAAATGTTTAAATAAACATTAATATTAAATAATGTGGTTATGTGGTTATGAGAGTAGTAAAAATAACTATGGGGGATACCCGAACAATAATACCTAACTGCGTTATGTTATTTCATTACGTGTATTTAATGTACATGGATTATATGATGTGAGTACATAAATAATCCCTAATTTTCTAATATAGTAACTATTGTACATAAAGATTTTATTTTTGGGAGTTAAAGTAACTAAACTAAGCTCTAGTTGCTGAGATTTGATCTTGTCCCAATTTGAGTGACTCTCCTAGTACGTGAACAGTAACTTATGGCTAAATTACGTAACTTCCAAGTAGTACTCATTGGCTATGGAGATGGCTGATGGTGAGTGGTTGAACAACTTCTAGTTAACCATTGTGTTCTCCTTCCACATTCCAGTCTCAAACTTCCATGCTATCCCACTAGCCAGTGCAAGTTTCCTCTATAAATAGCAGACCATTTTCAGTTTTTACGTTGCGTGTTTTGGTCTATTGAAACTCTGATAATTGAGAGTGAGTGAGTTTGTGACACCCCCAAATTCTGGTACTTCATTTCCACATGATTTGGTGTTCACTTTCTAATATAACATACATCTACCCAATGAATAATGTAAAATAAATTACAACTTAAATTAGAATAGATAAATCTCCCTTAAAACAAGGGTTACAACCTTTTCAAGATAATCTCGGGTTACTCTAACCCTGACATGAATATAATAAAGTGCGAAAACAAAAATATAACATTCAAGTCTTATTACAATCATTCTCAATTAAATAAAAACAAGTCTTCATTTGCTTTGCTTTCCCTTGCCCTTACTCGTAGACGGAGCATCAACATTATCAAACTTAACTGAAATTGTTATTTAATGCAAGAGTGAGCAAACCATAGCTCACTGGAGTTTAACAATGATATATACATGAAAGGATATCTTTAAAAGAATCTGAACAACTTAGCTTGCTTCAATAATAAAGAATTGAATAATAATTCTCTATCAACATTAAAATTCGAATATAGAATTTATCTGAGGGTCGTAAGACCTTTGAACTCTTGTCCTAGGTTATAAATATTTCTATTTAAACCTGTAACAGTCAATAAGACTATGGACCTTAACTCGTACATAGGGGGATCAGCCCTTTGTACCATGTATTGTGCACAAACATCTTAACGCTATGCGTAGTAACCTCCCCTAGTAAATAGGGTTGTTCAACTCAGTAATTTGAATTCAAGTCCGTACCAAAGAAAGTTTGGTTTGGATAAGCTTACAAGGGTAATTTAGAATTCACGTTCATCAACTAAGGATTAGTTGAATCGACTTTCAATAATTCATAAATAAAAGAATTATGAATTAACATATGCTTTAGAAGTAAATTTAAAGTATTTAACATAATAACTGGATCTTACTTGAACGATAAGTTAAGATCATTTCAATTAAATAAACAATTGTCCAATACAAAAATAGAAAGGACATTCTCAATAATGAATATATGAATTCCAGAAATTATACAAGATTAGGGTTTAGAAAACTTGCATAAAATTAACGAGTTTAGGGTTTAAAAGACTTGCCCCAAGCGCAAGCTACTTAACACAATTCACGTACTTTAATACTTCCTACACATATATATTCAATCATAATAACCTAAATTAGTTAACACGTAACTAATTCACATAAGTGGTTAACCCTCATGGTTAACTCACTCTAATAATAATAATCAACTATCACATAGTTAATTAAATCAATTATGTATTTAACTAAATTATAAATTAAACAATTATAATTCAAACACTTAATCAAATTATAATTACTTAAATTATAATTACCTTTTAAATTATAAACAAATTATAATTTATAATCAATTAGACTATATCATGCATTATAATTAAAATTAATCATGCAATTATCAATTATAATCCATAATTAAGCATGCATTTTATTAAATTATAATTACATAAATTATAATTTAAATTAACATCTAATTGATTAAAATAAATTAACTTCTATACATTATAATTTCACATAACTATAATTTAAATTAAACATTTACTCTTAATTATAATTGATAAAATTATAATTAAGTAACTTATTGTACAATTAAACAATTATAGTTTATAATTTAAATACCATATTAGGTTTTTAAAATTTCTTTTATTTCCCAAATTATAACACATGTTATAGCAGCTAGATACATGCTCATTGTCATAGAATAATTAAACTAAGCTTAGAATTAACACTGCACAAAAACTAAAGTCACTGCCACTGCCCGGGACACGGCGCAGCTGCGCCACCTTTAGCCTTGACACCGGCGCAGCTGCGCAGGGGCCAAACCTGCGAAAACCCAGCGGCGCAGCTGCGTCGCTTCTACCCTTACTGCCTGCGTAGCTGCTCTGGCAGCGGACAGAAACAGAGCAGCTTCGCGAACAGTGCAGTGAAAAGCCAAATTGGCTTAATTCTCTACAATGAGTTCGCAATTCAACCAACAATTTTCATATAAAACTTTACAGAAATAAAGTGCAAAGCTTCTAACATGTTTTGAACACACGAATACATCAATTAGCAAGATTACAACGCTTAATTTTTACAAAAATTTAAAAAAATACCAATGTCAGTGTTCTAGATGAAATTGAACACTGCGAATTTGTTTTAAAACCAATTCTCACAATTCCAATCCCAATCAACTAATTTCTAAACATAATAACATATTCCACAATTAATTTATACAAAAATCAACAATTAACATATATTTTGATTTCTATGAGAAACTTTATTTTTCCCAAACACTTCACTGTGACTTTTGAAAAACATAAATTCTCCATTATATCATATATATATATATATTCATGAATTAAACAACTAATTAAGCATACCATCACATATAGACATGATATGAACACAATTATATATATATATATATCCATCATGCTATACAACTTCCAAAATATGTTTTACAGAGAATGAAAATATAAGGATCATAACTTTAAAACTGGTTTTTACAATAATTATATTTTGAAAATCTTTCCATGGCACACAATTACATATGAAAACTTATGAACATCATATATACATAGTCATAATTATACAACTTCATGAAAACTCAACTTTTGACAGAGAATAAAATACATGAAACATATGAATTGAGTTCTATAATAATTAGAGATTATAGATAATACCTTTTGTTAATAGATTGAAAGAAAAAGCGATGTGAGTTCTGTGACGCCCCCAGAATAGGTCCATTCAACCCAACCCATTCTGAGTCGCCAAATACATGGTACAGAATTCAAATACAAACTTTATATCACACGGTCGTGCAAAATACGACCACACAACTGTGAGTGTCAATACAAATATGTAGAAAATATTAAGATTCAAACTAAGTCCTCATTACAATTATTATCACACTATTTATCAGAAATAGTGAGGACTACTACTGCTCTAACTCGGACCATCACTCTGTCCCCCGACTAGTTCCCGCAACATTCTCATTTCCTGAAGAGGACGACAGATGAAAAGGGTGAGCTCAACTAGCTCAGTAAAGAATATTATGACTAAGATAATGAAAAATAAATTATCGTTAGTCTTCGACAAATCAGATAAAATATAATGGACAACCAACTTTAGATCAATATTCGCAGCGGAAATAACAGTTCATTAGAAGAATTAAGCAGAGAATAAAGTCTACTATCTTCTATGATTTAAAAAGTCCATCATCAATATTTTATCCCTGTAACATCAATCAATATACATCTCGAATCAATATTCATCTTTGCACTACAGGCCAAAGATATTCATTTGTATCATCAGTGGTCATATTCATCTCAACACCTGTCATCTTTGCACTACAGGCCAAAGATATTCATCAGGTAATCATTCATCTTTGCTCTACAGGCCAAAGATATTCATCAAGTAATCATTCATCTTTGCTCTACAGGCCAAAGATATTCAGTTACATCACCTTTTAGGACTGAAAATGATGAAAAACATTTTTAAAAAAACGAATCCAGTGAGATAAAAGACAAAGACTAAGGATTCGTATTTTAGTATATCCAATTCAAAAATACCTCATAATAATCAATTATGGAGCAAAATTCAAGAATAGAGCTCAAAACTTGGATACAATCAAAGATAGTAACCTTAACAAGCAATTTGGACAAATAGAAGAAAATTTAATTTTTTTCGTGAATAGTGTCGTATACGTGAATAGTGCCGTATACGTGAATAGTAACTCCGACGGAAAAAGTAAGAATTTCAACATAAAATCCATGACAATATTTCTGTATAATGATATTGAAAAGAATAACATCATTTACGAAAGAAAATAACATCCCTTACCTCAAAAAGATAGTACCTCTGACTGGAATATCAGATATAATACCGAAGGAAACTTGCACTGAATAGCAACACTCAAAGTATTGAAATACTCACAAAAATACGCTCGATATTATAGAGAGAGAAAACTTCTGAATCTGGTGTGATTTTCAATTCTAACCTAAGCATCCTATTTATAGGAAAAACTTAGGATGCCAAAGAAGACTAAAATAATATTATTTTTTCAAAATTTCCGCCGCTTGGCGGCTAAAAATTTCAGATTTTTCAACAACAAAAGTGGGGCCCACCATTTTATAATATATATATTTTCCGAAACTTCAATAATTCATAACAAATAGCCCCTTTGTCAGAAAAATACAAATTCTATGTCCTTCCATAGGAAATTTAATTCTCTACAACTTTGCAGAAGGAAGTTTTTCCAAATTTCAAACATAAATTATCCGAAATCCATAAACAGATGATTTCTCACACCAAAATATTGATAAAAACTCATCAGCGCCAATTCCTTCTTTAATATCCACAAAATAAATATTTCCTTATCATATAAATCAATAATTAATTATTCACAAATAATATTATAGAACTACAATATTAACAACCAGGTCGTTCCCAGGACAGAGGGGGCCTTCCGATAAGGACTTCTCCTTACTGGCGCGCAATTAAATAACCCCTCCTAGACAGAACTTCCTTAGACATTGTCAATAATGCTATCTAATAATATTATTCAAATAATATGAATTATTGAGTTGATAACGTGAAATACTGTGCAACGACAATTATTGAATCAATACTACAAAATATCAACTGTAGCCATTATTGAATCAATCATATAAAATGGCAACGTAGCAATTATTGAGTCAATAAAATATCAATGTAACAATTATTGAGTCAATAATATAAAATATCAACGTAGCAATTATTGAGTCAATAATATAAAATATTGAACAGTAATTACTGTAACAATAATTGAGTAATGGCTTCTCACGTAAGACTCAATAATTCGAAATACTGTGCAATACCGTGTGCTACTATGCAACACCGTGTATCACTGTATTTTAACCACCGGGTATTTCAACAGTACTATCAGTAATAACCACGCCGTTATCTTGTAAAAAAAGTTATCTCTGTCGCTTTCTATATCCGACAGTTATTCCGTTGTGGGGGCCCACAAATAGCTGCGCCGTCGTACGAATATTCCCCGACAACAAGAATATTCCACGACCAAACGAATATTCCCCGACAACAAGAATATTTTATAACCACTTGCTCACTTTAAAAATGTTTGCACATTTCACCCATAACTTTCATATTTATCAAAACAACACCTTACTATTTCGAAATAATATATAAAGAAAACTAAATCTTTATTCATAAAAGTTGGGGTCTTACAACCTCCCCTCCTTATGAAATTTCGTCCTCGAAATTGACGTACGTACCTGGTATGTCGAAAAGGTGAGGATACCTCGCTTTCATTTTCGATTCCAACTCCCAGGTCATTTCCTCAATTGCATGGTTTCTCCACAAAACTTTAACTTGAGGTATAATTTTCGAGCGTAGAACATGCTCCTTCCTATCCAAGATCTTGACAGGTACCTCCTCGTACGTTAAATCTTCGGCTAACTCGTCTGGTTCTAACTCAATAATGCGGTTTGGATCCTTCACATATTTACGTAACACGGATATGTGAAACACGTTATGAACACGAGACATGCTTGGAGGTAAAGCGAGTCTATAAGCCATATTTCCTATTCGGTCAAGAATCTCAAATGGACCAATGAATCGTGGGTTGAGCTTTCCTCTCTTCCCAAACCTCGTAACTCCCTTCCATGGAGCAACACGTAATAACACATGGTCTCCAACATTAAATTCCACGTCCTTTTGATGAAGATCCGCATAACTCTTTTGTCGATCTTGTGTTGTTTGTATACGTTGTCGGATTATTTGGATCTTTTCCGTAGTCATACGTACTAACTCCGGTCCCAACAATGTTGTTTCACCCACAACGTGCAAACATACTGGAGAGCGACACTTTCTCCCATACAACGCTTCGAATGGAGCTACGCCTATACTTGCCTGATAACTGTTGTTGTAGGAGAATTCCACCAATGGTAAGTACTTATCCCAACTCCCTTTGAAGTCTAAAACACAAAGTCTCAATAGATATTCAAGAGTTTGGATAGTCCTTTCCGATTGTCCGTCTGTTTGAGGATGATAAGCCGAACTGAATCGTAAATCCGTACCCATAGCTTTCTGCAAACTGATCCAAAATTGTGAAGTAAATCTGGGATCACGATCCGAAACTATGGATACTGGCATGCCATGCAATCTCACAATCTCACTCACGTACATATGAGCAAGACGTTCAAGGGAATAAGTCTCTCGTATCGGCAAGAAATGAGCAGACTTGGTTAATCTATCAACAATAACCCAAATCGCATCTAAGCCTTGAGAAACCTTGGGAAGACCCGTAACGAAATCCATCGTAATGTGTTCCCACTTCCATTTCAAAATCTCCAGTGGTTGCAATGGACCCTTCGGTACTTGATGCTCCGCCTTTACACGTTGACAAGTTAAACATCTCGAGATAAACTCCGCGATCTCTCTCTTCATATTGCCCCACCAAAATGTATGTCGAAGATCACGATACATTTTAGTACTCCCAGGATGGATCGCAAACGGTGTGTTGTGTGCCTCCATCATGATTCTATACTTCAAGTCGGAATCGTTAGGAACACAAAGTCTGGAGTTGACTCGAAGTATTCCCTCTTCATCGATTCTTGCTTCTGGAATAGCACCTTCTTGCACCTTCTTCTTCATCTTCATCAGCTCCGCATCCGTAGCTTGAGCAGCTTTAACTTTATCAATCAAAGCTGGTTCTACGCGTATACTTGACATCATCGCACTCGTTCCCACATATGATCTTCTACTCAACGCGTCAGCTACCACGTTCGCTTTTCCAGGATGGTATTGGATGGTATGATCGTAATCTTTCAACAGCTCAAGCCAACGTCGTTGTCGCATGTTGAGTTCCTTCTGAGTGAAGAAATATTTAAGGCTCTTATGATCCGTATAAATCTCCACTTTCTCTCCGTACAAGTAATGTCTCCAGATCTTCAACGCGAAAACGACTGCTGCCAACTCTAGATCATGAGTAGGATAATTCCTCTCATATTCTTTGAGTTGTCACGAGCCATAGGCTATGACTTTCCCATGTTGCATGAGAACACATCCTAACCCTTTGCCCGAAGCATCGCTGTAAATAACAAATCCATCTGAACCAGATGGTATTGTCAGAACAGGTGCCTAAATAAGTCTCCTCTTGAGCTCTTGGAAGCTCTACTCGCATTCCTCTCTCCAAACGAATTTTGTATCTTTTCGAGTCAACTGAGTTAATGGAGTAGCGATTCGAGAAAATCCCTCTACGAACCTCTGATAGTAACCAGCTAAGCCCAGAAAGCTTCGCACTTCAGTAACCGACTTAGGTTGCTCCCAGCTTTGTATTGCTTCAATCTTCGCCGGGTCCACAGATACTCCACGTTTCGATACCACGTGCCCAAGAAATGCTACTTACAGAACTCGCATTTCTTCAGCTTGGCATATAGCTTGTTCTCACGAAGCTTTTGAAGTACTAACTTCAAATGGTGTTCATGATCTTCACGGCTTTTAGAATAAATGAGGATGTCATCAATAAAGACAACAACGAATTGATTTAAATACTCCTTAAATACACGGTTCATCATATCCATGAAAGCAGCAGGAGCATTAGTCAATCCAAAAGACATGACTAAGAACTCATAATGCCCGTACCGTGTTCTAAAAGCAGTCTTTGGAATATCCTCAGTTTTAATCTTCAACTGATGATATCCAGAACGAAGATCGATCTTTGAAAAGAATTGCGCTCCTTGCAACTGGTCGAACAGGTCATCAATACGAGGTAACGGATACCTATTCTTAATGGTGACATGGTTCAACTCCCGATAGTCAATGCAAAGTCGCATACTCCCGTCTTTCTTCTTTACGAATAAAACAGGAGCACCCCAAGGAGACGTACTAGGACGAATAAAACCAATGTCTAACAATTCTTGTAATTGGATCTTTAACTCCTGAAGTTCAATAGGAGCCATTCGATATGGGGTTTTAGAAATGGGCTTTGTACCGGGCTCAAGGTCAATAAAGAATTCAACTTCACGTTCTGGGGGTAGACCGGGAAGTTCTTCGGGAAATACATCAGGAAACTCATTAACAACAGAAATATCATTCAAATCTGATGTATTCTGATTTAGATCAGTGACATGTGCTAAGAAAGCTTGACATCCGTTTTTCAATAAACGAGTAGCTTTATGACTTGAAATGATATTGACTGATTTTAGTGGTTTGGTGGTTTGGATTCGCACAACAGGTTGATTAGGAATATGAAAACTAACAACCTTACGAAAATAATCAATTTTGGCATGGTAAGTGGTTAACCAGTCAATTCCTAAAATCACGTCAAATGCAAGTATTTTCAAAGATATAAGATCAACAGGTAAGGTAAGGGTACCAATCTGAATCAAGCAAGATTTGTAAACTGTAGATGTAACAAAGGTTTCTCCCAACGGAGTTTCAACAGATAAGTCAAAGTCTAATTTATCAGAAGTCAAGTTCAAACGTTGAGCACAAGCAGGTGAAATAAAGGAATGGGTAGCACCGGTATCTAACAAGGTATAAACTTCGCAAGAGTTTATGATCAGCTTACCCGTAATCACCTCGTGTGGATTCCTCGCGTTTTGGGCTGTCACGACAAACGCTCTTCCAGGAATCACCGACTTTGACTTGTCTGCAACCGCCTTTGGAATCACCACCCCCGCTGAACTTGGTTTCGCAACAGGACAATCTCGAGCTATATGTCCTTCTTTTCCACAGTTATAGCATCCTTTGAATTGTTGTGGGCAGTTTGGGCTGATATGTCCCTCTTTCCCGCATTTAAAGCATACGACCGGTGGTCGTTCTCCTCCCCTCAAAACAGTTGATGCTGGTGCTGATGTCGACGTCTTCGCGTTCTCATTGTTATACCTTCTCTTTTTGAAATCTCCCCCCGATTCGCTTCTTCTACTATCATGGCCTCGATAACCACCGGAGTGGTTACCGCTTCTGTCATACTTTCCTCCTCGCTGGTTGTCATTGCTCCGATGACTGCTGCCACCGGTACGACCTTGGTTGTGGTCCCTCGGTTGAACATAATCATTATCTCGTTCTAATAACTGGGCCCTATTTACTACATCCGAATATAAAGAAAATTTATGAGAAATGAGGTATTGACGTATTTCGGGTTTTAAACCTCCTAGAAACATCTGCGTCATACGTTCCTCATTCTCCACCAAATGAGGTGCAAACCTGGACAGCTCCGCGAACTTAGCCTCGTACTGGGATACCGTCATGTTATTTTGTTCGAGTCTAATAAATTCTACCTCCTTCATATGACGAATACTTTCAGGAAAGTACTTGTCATTAAACAGTTTCTGGAACGCTTCCCAAGACATCTTGAGTGCGGCAGGCTGGGTACGTTTCACAGATTCCCACCAATAATCTGCCTCTCCACGGAACATAAACGTGGCGAATGGAACCTTCTGTTCCTCCGTACATCCCAAGACATCAAATATCTTGGTAATTTGTTTAATCCACGTCTCCGCCTTTATCGGATCTGGCTTTCCCAGAAACTCTGGTGGTCCCAATTCTTTGAACTGCTTAGCAGTGACAGCTCGTGTGTTGTTATTATCTCCACCTGTATGTTGCACACGAGTCTCCCTCGTCTGATTTTGCATAAACTGCAAAAAACTTCTAAACATCTCATCTTTTATCGTCTGACTAGCGTTATTTTCAGGATGAACATTGCCTTCCTGTTGCACGTTCTCCTGGTTAACGATTAAAGGTGTCTCCACGGTCTCATTCACTTCGTTGTTAACATTCTCAGCTGCCATTCTCAAATACTGTCATAAAACAAGGGTTAATTAAACAAATCAACATATCACATATTAACCCTATGCTCCGACTGACCAATTAAATACCACATAAGCTTAGGTAGGACACACTAGCGAAGGATTTACTCGTCTCTCCCCTCCTAGTTCTATTCCCCGATCTCCGCCAGAGATCATATCCCTAAGCTCTGATACCAACTGTGACGCCCCCAGAATAGGTCCATTCAACCCAACCCATTCTGAGTCGCCAAATACATGGTACAGAATTCAAATACAAACTTTATATCCTACGGTCGTGCAAAATACGACCACACAACTGTGAGTGTCAATACAAATATGTAGAAAATATTAAGATTCAAACTAAGTCCTCATTACAATTATTATCACACTATTTATCAGAAATAGTGAGGACTACTACTGCTCTAACTCGGACCATCACTCTGTCCCCCGACTAGTTCCCGCAACATTCTCATTTCCTGAAGAGGACGACAGATGAAAAGGGTGAGCTCAACTAGCTCAGTAAAGAATATTATGACTAAGATAATGAAAAATAAATTATCGTTAGTCTTCAACAAATCAGATAAAATATAATGGACAACCAACTTTAGATCAATATTCGCAGCGGAAATAACAGTTCATTAGAAGAATTAAGCAGAGAATAAAGTCTACTATCTTCTATGATTTAAAAAGTCCATCATCAATATTTTATCCCTGTAACATCAATCAATATACATCTCGAATCAATATTCATCTTTGCACTACAGGCCAAAGATATTCATTTGTATCATCAGTGGTCATATTCATCTCAACACCTGTCATCTTTGCACTACAGGCCAAAGATATTCATCAAGTAATCATTCATCTTTGCTCTACAGGCCAAAGATATTCATCAAGTAATCATTCATCTTTGCTCTACAGGCCAAAGATATTCAGTTACATCACCTTTTAGGACTGAAAATGATGAAAAACATTTTAAAAAAACGAATCCAGTGAGATAAAAGACAAAGACTAAGGATTCGTATTTTAGTATATCCAATTCAAAAATACCTCATAATAATCAATTATGGAGCAAAATTCAAGAATAGAGCTCAAAACTTGGATACAATCAAAGATAGTAACCTTAACAAGCAATTTGGACAAATAGAAGAAAATTTAATTTTTTTCGTGAATAGTGTCGTATACGTGAATAGTAACTCCGACGGAAAAAGTAAGAATTTCAACATAAAATCCATGACAATATTTCTGTATAATGATATTGAAAAGAATAACATCATTTACGAAAGAAAATAACATCCCTTACCTCAAAAAGATAGTACCTCTGACTGGAATATCAGATATAATACCGAAGGAAACTTGCACTGAATAGCAACACTCAAAGTATTGAAATACTCACAAAAATACGCTCGATATTATAGAGAGAGAAAACTTCTGATTCTGGTGTGATTTTCAATTCTAACCTAAGCACCCTATTTATAGGAAAAGCTTAGGATGCCAAAGAAGACTAAAATAATATTATTTTTTCAAAATTTCCGCCGCCTGACGGCTAAAAATTTCAGATTTTTCAACAACAAAAGTGGGGCCCACCATTTTATAATATATATATATTCCGAAACTTCAATAATTCATAACAAATAGCCCCTTTGTCAGAAAAATACAAATTCTATGTCCTTCCATAGGAAATTTAATTCTCTACAACTTTGCAGAAGGAAGTTTTTCCAAATTTCAAACATAAATTATCCGAAATCCATAAACAGATGATTTCTCACACCAAAATATTGATAAAAACTCATCAGCGCCAATTCCTTCTTTAATATCCACAAAATAAATATTTCCTTATCATATAAATCAATAATTAATTATTCACAAATAATATTATAGAACTACAATATTAACAACCAGGTCGTTCCCAGGACAGAGGGGGCCTTCCGATAAGGACTTCTCCTTACTGGCGCGCAATTAAATAACCCCTCCTAGACAGAACTTCCTTAGACATTGTCAATAATGCTATCTAATAATATTATTCAAATAATATGAATTATTGAGTTGATAACGTGAAATACTGTGCAACGACAATTATTGAATCAATACTACAAAATATCAACTGTAGCCATTATTGAATCAATCATATAAAATGGCAACGTAGCAATTATTGAGTCAATAAAATATCAATGTAACAATTATTGAGTCAATAATATAAAATATCAACGTAGCAATTATTGAGTCAATAATATAAAATATTGAACAGTAATTACTGTAGCAATAATTGAGTAATGGCTTCTCACGTAAGACTCAATAATTCGAAATACTGTGCAATACCGTGTGCTACTATGCAACACCGTGTATCACTGTATTTTAACCACCGGGTATTTCAACAGTACTATCAGTAATAACCACGCCATTATCTTTTAAAAAAAGTTATCTCTGTCGCTTTCTATATCCGACAGTTATTCCGTTGTGGGGGCCCACAAATAGCTGCGCCGTCGTACGAATATTCCCCGACAACAAGAATATTCCACGACCAAACGAATATTCTCCGACAACAAGAATATTTTATAACCACTTGCTCACTTTAAAAATGTTTGCACATTTCACCCATAACTTTCATATTTATCAAAACAACACCTTACTATTTCAAAATAATATATAAAGAAACCTAAATCTTTATTCATAAAAGTTGGGGTCTTACAAGTTTAATTCTTGCAATTCTTCTTCCTCTTTTCTCTTATCTGTTCTTCCTTTTCTCTGCTCTCTTTTCTTCTTAGTTCTTAGTTTAGACTTAGGAAAAACTAACGTAGTTTAGATATATTATAACTTATATAATATAAGTATACTAATGATATATATGTAACTGCTAATTACTTAATATATATAATAAATACATTTATTATGTAAGTTACAAAAATTCAAAAATCACAATGCCTTGTTTGGCAAAACAAGGTTATTTTCAAAAACAGATTATTAATGCTAAGGTATTGTTTGGTAACAGTTTATTTAAAAATAGCTTTTTGATAGTTAGGGCCCTGTTTGGTAGAAATAGGTTTAAAACAAATACAAGGGCCTTGTTTGGCAAAATAATTTAAAACCTTTTCTTTATTTTAACAAATTATTTAACACATACTTTAATGTCACATTTTAATTAATTAAATATAATCAACTAATTTAATTAATTAAAATCTAACATCAATTAATCACATAAAATTGTCACATAATTATAATTACTCGCTAATTATAATTCATATAACACTTCATCACATAATTCATCTAATTTAATTCTCTCAATTAAATTAGAACTATAATATAAAATTAATATATACACATCAATTAAATAACATTCATTAAATTAATATGTAACACCTAATTAAATCATTTCCATAAATCACATAATTATTTATTTCACTCAATAAATAATTCACATAAAATATTTATTTAACTCAATAAATAAATCACATAAAATATTTATTTAATTCAATAAATATTTAAAATTAAATATAAAATCTCAATCGTTACAGAGTTGTTGTTCAAAGAAGAGGCTAGATATCTAAGAAGGAAGAAACTAAGTTACTAAGCTCTAAGAGGTATAAAAATCTTAACTTTTGTACTTAATTGGGTTTTACCAAGTACTTGAAATTTCTTGGAATTCTCTGTCCATTGATATGAATTAACATGCTATCATGTGTTTATGAAGTATGTTTACATGTATGGAACCTTTAATGATGAATTGAGCATGTTAGGATTATATTATAGCATGACTGAAATGGATTCTGTAGAGAAAATTCTGAGTTTGGACTAAGTCCTGCCAAAGCAGGAAGATTTCAGGGACGAACTGCACACGGCGCAGCTGCGCCGAGATTATACCCAGGCGCAGCGCAGCTGCGCTAACAGCCTGTTCTGGTTTTGTTTTCCTGCTTCAATGCTGTTAAGTGCGAACGTATAGTACTACCTTAGAACAAGCATAATAGAATGAATAAATTGTATATAAGGATATGTAAACACAATATGAGCATGTTCTACTACGATTATATGCATGATGAACGGACGATTATAGTTTCCAAAAGTAAACGTAAAGTTTTGTAAACAAAATTGACTTATACGAACCATGTCGACATTCTAATTTTTCAAGCATGAATATATGATTTAGGAATGCATGAGAAGCGTATTAACTTACGAATATATATTTTATAGTGTAACATGAGCATGTCGGGCCTCGTTAGTGAACATTTCTAACGAACATTTAAGTTTCAAAGGTGGATCTTGATATGTAAATACCATATACGCATTCTGATTTTGCGAGCATGTTTAGATGACTTAGAAATGCATATCGGACATGTTAACATATGTATATAGATAGCGTGAACATGTTAGGTCTTGTTAGTGAGCTTCACTAATGAAAATACGAGTCTTGAACGTGAACGTTAACATGTTACCTTAAGATTTGGATTTTGATGTTTATGGACATATGTGATAGCGCTCTTGGACTCTCTCATGTATCGTACATGTATATATACCATGACTACATGTCGTGAAACCAAGTTTAGCGTAAACGAAGCATGTTTTCAAACTAATAACTATGATAGTTACATGCATGAAATATAAATATTCATAAGCATGCCTAACACGAGTTATATGATTTCCTTATATGTTTAAAAGGCAAGCATGTTAGACCTTGTGACTTTATAACATTGAATGGATTTAAGTTATTAAGGGTATTAACTTAGCACCTATATCATGTAAATTGAACGTGAAAAGGTTAAACGAGCATGAAAGTTTCCTTTAATGTGTATACATGCTATGTAGGACCATATGTTAATACTTGAATCTGATTTCGACGGTTAATAGAGTATATTTGCTTTGTTATGGTCTTATGTGTTAGTAATGATAAATGAGAATGATTAACTCAAAAGATGGACTACACTAGCTATATGTAAATAGAATAGTGGTAAACAGGCATGTGTATATGAAGAATGTTAGTAAGTACGTATGGTTAAAGTATACGTATACTTACATAGTTATTCTAAGAATACGATAAGAATGTGAGACGAAGGTTCTAAGAACCACGTTAGACAACAATGTAACCTTTATTATTACATTGAGAATGTGTGGATACATATAACTAATGGGTGTGATCTGTATGGTTAATATAACTGTGTAGGATTACACGAAGTGCAGATATTCTTAAGTAGTTAATCCGTAGTTGGTAAACTACGAATCAAGCAAGTCTTTCAGTTCCTATTTGATATATGAATTCAATAACTGTTATGTGACGCCCCCAGAATAGGTCCAGTCAACCGAATTCATTCTTAGTCGCCAAATACATAGTACAGAATCCAAATACAAACTTTATATCACACGGCCGTGCAAATACGACCACACAACTGTGAATGTCAATACAAATATATAGAAAATATTAACATTCAAACTAAGTCCTCATTACAATTATTATCACACTATTTATTAGAAATAGTGAGGACTACTACTGCTCTAACTCGGACCGTCACTCTGTCCCCCGACTAGTTCCTGCGACATTCTCATTTCCTGAATAGGACAATAGATGAAAAGGATGAGCTGAACTAGCCCAGTAAAGAATATTATAACTAAGATAACGGAAAATAAATTATCTTTAGTCTTCAATAATTCAGATAAAATATTATTGACAACAAGTTTTAGATCAATATTCGCAGCGGAAATAACCATTCATTAGAATAGTTAAGTAGAGAATGAAGTCTACTATCTTCTATGATTTAAAAGTTCATCATCAATATTTTATCCCTGTAACATCAATCGATATACATATTGAATCAAATATTCATCTTTGCACTACGGGCCAAAGATATTCATTTATATCATCAGTTGGTTATGTTCATCTCAACACCTGTTCATCTTTGTACTACGGGCCAAAGATATTCATCAGGTAATCATTCATCTTTGCTCTACAGGCCAAATATATTCAGTTATATCACTATTTAGGACTGAGGATGATGAAAAATAATATAAATAACGAATCAAGTGAGATAAAGGACAAAGATTAAGTATTCACATTTTAGTTTATCCAAGTTCAAAAATACTCCATAATAATACTTTGTGGATCAAAATTCAAGAATAGAGCTCAAAACTTGGATCCAATCAAAGATAAGAACCTTAACAAGCAACTTGGACATATAGAAGAAAATTTAATTTTTTTCGTGAATAGTGCCGTATACGTGAATAGTAACCCTGACGGAAAAAGTAAGAATTTCATAATAAAATCCATGACAATATTTTGGTATAATGATATTGAACAGAATAACATCGTTTACGAAAGAAAATAACATCCCTTACCTTAACAGAAGAGTAGTATTGGCTGGAATATCAGATATTATGTGGACGAAAACTGTTACCGTAATCCACACTCAAACTATCCTTATACTTATAAGAAATACGCTCGATATTATAGAGAGAAAATTTTCTGATTCTGGTGTGATTTTCATTTCTAACTAAGCACCCTATTTATAGAAAAATGTCAGGACACCAATATTGACTTTTGAAACCACGGAGCACACTTGTTTTGATTTTTTTTTTCTGGCTGCTGCCCATTTTATTCAAAGCCTCGAAAAATCAGCATTTTCCACAAAAAAAATAAAAGTGGGGCCCACCATTTTATTTTAAAAAAATATTTATTCTGAAACTTTAATAATTCATAATAAATAACCCTTTATCAGAAAAATACGAATTCTAAGTCCTTTTCATAGGAAATTTAATTCTCTACAACTTTGTAGAATGAAGTTTTTCAAAATTCCCAACCGAAAATGGCCGAAATCTACAAACGGGTGATTTTTCACAACAAAATACTGATAAAAACACATCAGCACTAATTCCTTCTTTTATATCCACAAAATAAATATTTCTTTATCATATAAATCAATAATTAATTATTCATAAATAATATTACAGAACTACAATATTGACAACCAGGTCGTTCCTAGGAAAGAGGGGGCCTTCCGATAAGGATTTCTCCTTACTGGCGCGCAATTAAATAACCCTTCCTAGACATAACTTTCTTAGACATTGTCAATAATGCTATCTAATAATATTATTCAAATAATATGAATTATTGAGTTGATAATGTGAAATACTGTGCAGTGACAATTATTGAATCAATAATACAAAATATCAACGGTAGCAATTATTGAATCAATCATATAAAATAGTAATGTAGCAATTATTGATATAAAATATCAACGTAGCAAATATTGAACCAATAAAATATCATGCAATTATTGAATCAATAATATAAAATATTGAACAGTAATTACTGCAACAATGATTGAGTATGTGACTTCTTACGTAAGAACCAATAATTCGAAATACTGTGCAATACCGTATGCTACTATGCACAATGCGTATTACTGTATTTTTATCACCGGATATTTCAATAGTTTAACCGTAACAGTTTTACCGTTATTTATAAAAAGGTTATTTCTGTCGCTTTCTATATCCGACAGTTATTCCGTTGTGGGGCCCACAAATAGTTGCGCCGTCGTACGAATATTCCCCGACAACAAGAATATTCCACGACCAAACGAATATTCCCCAACAATAATGAATATTTTATAACCACTTGCTTATTTTGAAATATTTGCACATTTCACCCATAACGTTTCACATTTATCAAATCAACACCTTACTATTTCGAAATAATATATAAAGAAAATTAAATCTTTATTCATAAAAGTTGGGGTCTTACAACCTCCCCTCCTTATGAAATTTCGTCTTGGAAATTGACGTAAGTACCTGGTAAGTCGAAAAGGTGAGGATACCTTGCTTTCATTTCCGATTCCAACTCCCAGGTCATTTCCTCAATTTCATGGTTTCTCCACAAAACTTTAACTTGAGGTATAATTTTCGAGCGTAAGACATGCTCCTTCCTATCCAAAATCTTGACAGGTACCTCCTCGTACGTTAAATCTTTGGCTATCTCGTCTAGTTCTAACTCAATAATGTGGTTTGGGTCTTTCACATATTTGCGAAGTACGGATATGTGAAAAACGTAATGAACACGAGACAGGCTTGGAGGTAAAGCTAGTCTATAGGCCACATTTCCTACTCGGTCAAGGATCTCAAATGGACCAATGAATCGTGGATTGAGCTTTCCTCTCTTGCCAAACCTCGTAACTCCCTTCCATGGAGCAACACGTAAAAATACATGATACCCAACATTAAATTTCATGTCCTTTCGATGAAGATCCGCATAACTCTTTTGTCGATCTTGTGCGATTTGTATCCGTTGTCGGATCATTTGAATCTTTTTTGTAGTTATACATACTAACTCCAGTCCCAATAATATTGCTTCACCCACCTCATCCCAGCATACTGGAGAACGACACTTTCTCCCATACAACGCTTCGAATGGAGCTACGCCTATACTTGCTTGATAACTATTATTGTAAGAGAATTCCACCAATGGTAAGTACTTATCCAAACTCCCTTTGAAGTCTAGAACACAGAGTCTCAATAGATCTTCAAGAGTTTGAATAGTCCTTTTTGATTGTCCGTCTGTTTGAGGATGATAAGCCGAACTGAATCGTAAATTCGTGCCCATAGCTTTCTGCAAACTGATCCAAAATTATGAAGTAAATCTGGGGTCACAATCAGAAACTATGGATACTGGCATGCCATGCGATCTCACAATCTCATTCACGTACATATGAGCAAGATGTTCAAGGGAATAAGTCTCTCGTATCGGCAAGAAATGAGCAGACTTGGTTAATCTATCAACAATAACCCAAATCGCATCTATGCCTTGAGAAACCTTGGGAAGACCCATAACGAAATCCATGGTAATGTGTACCCACTTCCACTTTGGAATCTCAAGTGGTTGCAATGGACCCTTTGGCACTTGATGCTCCGCCTTGACACGTTGACACATTAAACACCTCGAGATAAACTCCGCGATCTCTCTCTTCATATTGCTCCACCAAAATGTATGTCGAAGATCACGATACATTTTAGTACTCCCATGATGGATTGCAAACGGTGTGTTGTGTGCCTTCGTCATGCTTCTATACTTCAAGTCAGAATCGTTAGGAACATAAAGTCTGGAGTTGACTCGAAGTATTCCTTCTTCATCAATCCTTGCTTCTGGAATAGCACCTTCTTGCATCTTCTTCCTTATATTCATTAGCTCCGGGTCTGTAGCTTGAGCAGCTTTAACTTTATCAATCAAAGCTGGTTCTACGCGTATACTTGACATCATCGCATGGGTCCCCGGAGTCTTGAACTCTATCTCCATTCATTGTAAATCACACAAAATAGGCCTTAATAGCATTGCATTCGTTCCTGCGTATGATCTTCTACTGAACGCGTTAGCTAACACGTTCGTTTTTCCAGGATGGTATTGAATGGTATGATCGTAATCATTCAACAACTCAAGCCAACGTCGTTGCTGTGACATCCCGGATTTTTAAGAATTAATAAATGAGAATTTAATAAATAAAATTCTTATTTTAAGATGTTTAAGTACGAGTATGTGTGTATGTGTTATATATTGTAAAATATGTGATTTGGTGTGAAGAGAATTTATATATTTATTGAATTAAATAAATATATTAATTGAATTATTTATTGAGTTAAATAAATAATTATGTGATTATTATGGAGTAATTTAATTAAGTGTTATATGTTAATTAAATGAATATTTGGTATTTAATTTAATTGGCATAATGATTTTATGTTATAGTTCTAATTTAATTGGGATAATTAAATTAGATGAGTTATGTGGTGAGAGTAACATGAAATTATAATTAGTGAGTAATTATAATTATGTGATAATTTTATGTGATTAATTGATGTTAGACTTTTAATTAATTAAATTAGAATGTTGAGTTTTAATTATTTAAAGGATAACATTAAAAAGTATGTGTTAAAATGATTTATTAAAAGAGTTTTCAAAACTATTTTCCCAAACAAGGCCCTAGCACCGTTTTTAAATTCATTTTGCCAAACGGGGCCTTAACTATTAAAACCTGTTTTTAAAATGATGAGTTTTACCAAACAAGGCCTTTGTACTTGTTTAATCTTATTTCTTCCAAACAATGCCTTAAACTCAAGAAGTTAGTTTTTAAAAATAATGTGGTTTTGCCAAACATGGCCTTGGGCTTTTCAAATTTTGTAACCTATGTAATAAGTGGTAGTTAGTATAGCAATTAGTATATTATTTATTAGTTATATTAATAATATAAGTTACATATATTGTATATGTATATTGTATATTGTATAATATATGCTAAGTTAAAAGATACGTTAGTTTTCTAAAAGCCTAAGTCTAAACAAAACAAAGAAAGAAGAAGAAGAGGGTTAGAGAGAATTGTCAGAGAAGAAGAAGAGAGAAGAGGAAGAAAAGCTTGAGAAGGCAAGAGAGGATCATCATCTTCATCATCTCTCTCTTAAGTCAAAACTAGTAAGGTTATAATTTTAACCCTATAATTAATTCATATGTGTTGTGTTTTCTTCTTTATCAAATTAGGTTTTTACAATCATAAAATTATATGTATATATGGTGTTCATATGTTTTCATATGTAATTGTATGCCATGACAGGGTTTTCAAAATCAATTGTTGTAAACACATGTTTTCAAAGCATATTCTTCTATGTTTTCATGGTTTTAGAATTCTATGTGGAAGTCTCTTTGTGAAACTTCATAATTTTGTTATGAGAATGGGATATGTATGTATATATATATATATATATATATATATATATTTACATGAGAGTTTCATAGTTGTTTAATAATTTCAATTCACAAGTATATGATGAACACCATGAAATTCATGTTCATAGTGTTAGATTATGGAATTATGTTGAAAATTCTTTAAATCCTTGATGTGAGCATGAATTATGTGTAATATGTGATATAACATGATTATATATGAGTTATATTGTTGTTCTAGCAATTCAATCCATGAATTTTTGATAAACAATAGGAAGTGTGTTCATAGTGATTTTATGTGAACTAATTTCTAAAAAATAACTTTTGAAACTATCAAAATTGATGTTGATTATGAGTTATTGTTAAAATTGATTAAGTATTATGTTAGTATGTTAAGAATAGAAGTGATTACAGTTGGAATCACTTGAATTGATTGAAAAACGAGTTCGTAGTAGCAATTTCCGTCAAGAACGCTTAAAGTTGTGTTTTCTTCGAATTCCATGAAATCTTGGTTGTGATTATGTATTTATATGAAATTTTTATGTTATGAGCATGTTAATAAGCTTAAAATATTGTTTGTCACATGTTTCATGTTTATCATGTTGGAAAAATTCGAATTCGGTGTGACAGAATAAGCCAAATTGGCTTATTTCTCCACCAGTTCGCGACCCAGCACCTCCACCAGCCCCTGGACCCGCCCCAGCGGGTGTTTATGCCTTGGGGGACCCTCCCCAGTGGGTATACTTGCTGCCCGGGGTAGTTTAGTTGTCGTAATGCAAAACTGTTTTGACCTCTGTTACTAAAATGGCCATAACGTTTTCATACGAACTCCGATTGAGGTGATTCAAGATGATTCGGAATGAGCACGAGTAGACCTACAACCTTTGTGTTTTTGACTTTTTGATTTGAGGTCGTTATCTAGGGTCACAATGGTCATTTGTGGGACTAATGCGTATTCTGAGGCAATCGGAGGGCGCCGGTCATGCGCATACACAAGTATAGTGCTGTCGACGATATTAGATGTTGTTATAAGTTATAAAACATGAATGTTAGTAAAAATATAATTATGTTTAACTTAAAATGTAATTTGATTGACGTAAGATGTAATTATAATTGGTTAATTATGTGAAATGTAATATGATTATGTGAGGTGATTAAATTACGTGGTGATTAATTATTAACTTATTAGTTAATGAAGAATGAGTTAATCTTAATTGGTTAACTAACAATGAAGATTAGATATGTAATAATTATACATATGATTTGACAGCGAGTGTCAAACGAGTGAATGGAAGAGAGTTACGAAGTGTAAATTAGAAAGTGTAAATTAGAATTTACTTAGATGTTTGATAAGCGTTGCTAAGTGACTAATAATTGATGCATATGGTGATACGTTATGTAGGATCATGAAGCAGATTATATTAAGTAGTTTTTCGGTAATTGGTAATCCATAAACCAGGCAAGTCTTTCGGTTTCTACTTGTCTACGTGAATTTGATGAACTGTTTTAAATTGCAAGCGAGCATGATATGTTATACATGTTGTAATCATGAAATGTCAAAGTCAATTTATGACTACACTGTTTGGTTAAATAATGTTGATTGAGTATGGAACTCAATCTTTATATTTGTTATGTGAATTTAAGCATGTATGCCATGTTACTTTAATTATTATGAGATTTATGTTGAGCATGTTTATTATGTGATACGTGATGCATGAAAACTGTTAGAACTTGCTGAGCTGTCGAGCTCACTCTTGTAAATAACCATTTTTGCAGGTTAAGGACGCAAGGTAATGATACATGTTAAGTGATTTATAGAGATCAATGTTCAAGAATATTAGTTATGTTCAATTTCAAATTGTAGTTAATGTTTTGAATGAAATATGTCGCTGAGTTATAAGTAGAATTATCCAATATAAATGGATATTATTTTATTATGTAAGACTTTGTATAGTCATTTTGTTGTAATGATTCATGATATAGATTTGAATCAAAGAGATGTAATGTAAAGGTTGCGATTCAGGGCAATATAGAAAGAAAGTTTATAAAAGTTTTAAATATTCCGCATTTTTAGTGATTTTTAATATCGAATAATGATGTAATGAGAGATTAAAGTTGTATTATTAAAAATCGAGAAGGAGAATATTATTGTATGAATTTTGGGGTCGTTACAGTTGGTATCAAAGCTGTAAGTTATACTCCTTAGGTAAGATTACCTTAGGCTATGACCTTAGAGAATAAGAAGTTAAGTTTAAGTTACGTATAATGAAAAGGTGATTCTTTTCACATACGTAGAAGTATAGGATGAGTTAAGTCCTAGAAATGTTATAAGAAGAAGATTAGAATAATAGGGAATATAACTCGAATAAAATATTGAGCAACAGGAATATTGGAATTAGAAATTATTAAAGGACGAGAAGTGATTAATAAACAAGAAGATTCAAAGAAGTATCTTAAAGAGATGTAGAGATAAAAACCAGGAGTTGCCTAACTCCAATGATTTAGATGACGAATAACGATGAATAGACGAAGACTATGATATTAAAAGCATAATGAATTCATGATATAATATGATGTAAGGTAGAGATAAGAAGTTTTAAAACAAAACGATAATGAGATAAGGAAGAATCATAAGGGAGATGATTATAGAATAAGATCACGACGTGATATCTTTTAGAGTTGTAAAAGACAGATGGTCTGTAATGATTGAATGGTTATAGTTTGAGACTATAACGAGAATGTACTATGAGATAGTACGAGATTAACTCACGAGGAGTTATAATGATGAGATACATAAGTCTGTATCGAGTATAGAGCAAGAAGTTATAAGTAAGATAGAGTTAAGTGGGTTTTCAACTGAGGACTCATGTGGTGGCTGAGTTGTACAAATCTTGTATGGGCAGGGTTTTGTGCTTACACTTGGCTTATCATATTGATAATCGTTGGAAGGTTGGTGTCGCGCTATCGATATATATATGACGAGAAGGTGATTCTTTTCTCATATTATATTTGATAGTTAGAGTTAATAGAGGATAGATTAGATGATATTAAAATTACATTAGATGATCTTAAGGTTAGGCGAGTTCTTAAAGCTCATACTTATGGCGAGTTCGTGACTCATAATCGTATGTATATTCTTGAACCCCTAAGCATATGGATAGTCTCTGATCAGTTCTTTAACTACATATTGCTAGGATAAGTTCCTAAACTCATATTATTGTGGCAAGTTCCTGAACTTCCAAAGTGTGGTAAGTTCGATGAACTATACTGGGTATAGAAAGGTTATGGTATAGAAAGCATTGAGGTTATTTAAGATTGATAGAATGATTAAGTAATGATGGAGTAATAATTTAATTGATGGAGAAAGTTTTATATTCTAAATCTCCTAGCTTTGCTAGTTTTCAAAATTTATTGACTTCGTGCTGATGTTGCACTTCTATTTTCTTGAAAAACATTGGATCGAACGATGGAACCAATGAGTTTTTAAAATACGTGCTATTATTCACATGTCTATGTTAATTGCTTCAGCTAGACAAAAATAATTTCAAAATTTTAAAATGTATTTTATGTGTTCTATGCATCATTTGATATGATGTACAAACAATAATCGAGGAAGTTATCAATGCAGTTAAACCTAGTGTTGGATGTGATCGTATGATCGTCAGCCCACTATGGTATGATGTAGTATAACGACGTCATGTAATGACGAAGTCCTCAACGTATCAGTACTATGATACGGTATCAGGATATTGTGAAAAGATTTATTTATTATTTTTAGTTTCTTAAAATATATATATATATATATATATATAGAATTTTATTGAGTTGGTTACAAATATATGTATATATATATATTTCGTTTGATGTCCGAATTTTTAGTAGAAGTCTATGCTACTTGATTCAGCTAGACAAATGTTGAAAGATGTTTATGAAATTCGAACATTTTTGGTTAAACTATGCCAAACCAAATTGTTTTGGTGCGGATTCAGATGTTAAGAAGCTGAGGTGAACAACCCTATAAAAGGGGGACATGTTATCGGAGACTATAATTCTGAATGTAACGCATATAGTCGTTACGATGTACTATGTTATCGGAGACTATAAGTTCCGAATGTAACGTATATAGTCGTTACGATGTTAAGATGTAATACGTTGTGCACGACGTAGGGGTACGATAGGCTGATCACCTAGAGTACTTGCAGAGAGTGTTTTCAGTCTTTGTGATTGCTAAACATTCTGTTAAAGATGGTTTATAGTGGTGATGCACTATTAAACCTGGAGAAGAGTTCAAGGTCTTATGACCCCTCAGCATGAATTGGATTCGTTTAAATTCCTGAGTTGTTTATATCGCTTCCCAATCATTGACCAATTGTGGAAGATTCTTATTATTCTGAAGGAGGATGTGGGAAGAAGGATATTCCTTAAAAAGAGTTAGTTGTAGAACGCTTTAATCCAGTGAATTGAGATTAACGTAAAATCTATTTTGATAGATTAATATATAAAGATTGATAGACTAAAATTTCGAGGACGAAATTCTTAGAAGCAGGGGTGAATGTGATAACTCGAATAATTATAGATGGTGAATTACGTAGTATATTAATTTGACGAGTAGAGTATTCGGTAATGATCCTTAGAAAGGAATGAACGAGTTAAAGATATATAATATTTGATATGTGATTATGTTTGATTGAAGATTGTGTAATAAAACCTAATAGTTGTTGAAGAAATGAATGAAGTATATATATATGTAAAACTTTTTGCTAAGTTAACGTGTTGAAGTTATTCAACGATAATTATGAAGAGATTTTGCGAAAACTGAGTAAGTGAGGTTTCGTTGATTCCGAGGACGGAATCCTTATAAGGAGGGAAGGATGTGACATCCCGAATTTTGAAGAATTAATAAATGAGAATTTAATAAATAAAATTCTTATTTTAAGATGTTTAAGTACGAGTATGTGTGTATGTGTTATATATTGTAAAATATGTGATTTGGTGTGAAGAGAATTTATATATTTATTGAATTAAATAAATATATTAATTAAATTATTTATTGAGTTAAATAAATAATTATGTGATTATTATGGAGTAATTTAATTAAGTGTTATATGTTAATTAAATGAATATTTGGTATTTAATTTAATTGACATAATGATTTTATGTTATAGTTCTAATTTAATTGGGATAATTAAATTAGATGAGTTATGTGGTGAGAGTAACATGAAATTATAATTAGTGAGTAATTATAATTATGTGATAATTTTATATGATTAATTGATGTTAGACTTTTAATTAATTAAATTAGAATGTTGAGTTTTAATTATTTAAAGGATAACATTAAAAAGTATGTGTTAAAATGATTTATTAAAAGAGTTTTCAAAACTATTTTCCCAAACAAGGCCCTAGCACCGTTTTTAAATTCATTTTGCCAAACGGGGCCTTAACTATTAAAACCTGTTTTTAAACTTATGAGTTTTACCAAACCAGGCCTTTGTACTTGTTTAATCTTATTTCTTCCAAACAATGCCTTAAACTCAAGAAGTTAGTTTTTAAAAATAATGTGGTTTTGCCAAACATGGCCTTGGGCTTTTCAAATTTTGTAACCTATGTAATAAGTGGTAGTTAGTATAGCAATTAGTATATTATTTATTAGTTATATTAATAATATAAGTTACATATATTGTATATGTATATTGTATATTGTATAATATATGCTAAGTTAAAAGATACGTTAGTTTTCTAAAAGCCTAAGTCTAAACAAAACAAAGAAAGAAGAAGAAGAGGGTTAGAGAGAATTGTCAGAGAAGAAGAAGGGAGAAGAGGAAGAAAAGCTTGAGAAGGCAAGAGAGGATCATCATCTTCATCATCTCTCTTTTAAGTCAAAACTAGTAAGGTTATAATTTTAACCCTATAATTAATTCATATGTGTTGTGTTTTCTTCTTTATCAAATTAGGTTTTTACAATCATAAAATTATATGTATATATGGTGTTCATATGTTTTCATATGTAATTGTATGCCATGAAAGGGTTTTCAAAATCAATTGTTGTAAAAACATGTTTTCAAAGCATATTCTTCTATGTTTTCATGGTTTTAGAATTCTATGTGGAAGTCTCTTTGTGAAACTTCATAATTTTGTTATGAGAATGGGATATGTATGTATATATATATATATATATATATATATTTACATGAGAGTTTCATAGTTGTTTAATAATTTCAATTCACAAGTATATGATGAACACCATGAAATTCATGTTCATAGTGTTAGATTATGGAATTATGTTGAAAATTCTTTAAATTCTTGATGTGAGCATGAATTATGTGTAATATGTGATATAACATGATTATATATGAGTTATATAGTTGTTCTAGCAATTCAATCCATGAATTTTTGATAAACAATAGGAAGTGTGTTCATAGTGATTTTATGTGAACTAATTTCTGAAAAATAACTTTTGAAACTATCAAAATTGATGTTGATTATGAGTTATTGTTAAAATTGATTAAGTATTATGTTAGTATGTTAAGAATAGATGTGATTACAGTTGGAATCACTTGAATTGATTGAAAAACGAGTTCGTAGTAGCAATTTCCGTCAAGAACGCTTAAAGTTGTGTTTTCTTCGAATTCCATGAAATCTTGGTTTTGATTATGTGTTTATATGAAATTTTTATGTTATGAGCATGTTAATAAGCTTAAAATATTGTTTGTCACAAGTTTCATGTTTATCATGTTGGAAAAATTCGAATTCGATGTGACGGAATAAGCCAAATTGGCTTATTTCTCCACCAGTTCGCGACCCAGCACCTCCACCAGCCCCTGGACCCGCCCCAGCGGGTGTTTATGCCTTGGGGGACCCTCCCCAGCGGGTATACTTGCTGCCCGGGGTAGTTTAGTTGTCGTAATGCAAAACTGTTTTGACCTCTGTTACTAAAATGGCCATAACGTTTTCATACAAACTCCGATTGAGGTTATTCAAGATGATTCGGATCGAGCACGAGTAGACCTACAACTTTTGTGTTTTTGACTTTTTGATTTGAGGTCTTTATCTAGGATCAAAATGGTTATTTTTGGGGTTGATGCGTATTCTGAGGCAATCGGAGGGCGTCGGTCATGCGCATACACAAGTATAGTGCTGTCGACGATATTAGATGTTGTTATAAGTTATAAAACATGAATGTTAGTAAAAATATAATTATGTTTAACTTAAAATATAATTTGATTGACGTAAGATGTAATTATAATTGGTTAATTATGTGAAATGTAATATGATTATGTGAGGTGATTAAATTACGTGGTGATTAATTATTAACTTATTAGTTAATGAAGAATGAGTTAATCTTAATTGGTTAACTAACAATGAAGATTAGATATGTAATAATTATACATATGATTTGACAGCGAGTGTCAAACGAGTGAATGGAAGAGAGTTACGAAGTGTAAATTAGAAAGTGTAAATTAGAATTTACTTAGATGTTTGATAAGCGTTGCTAAGTGACTAATAATTAATGCATATCGTGATACGTTATGTAGGATCATGAAGCAGATTATATTAAGTAATTTTTCGGTAATTGGTAATCCACGAACCAGGCAAGTCTTTCGGTTTCTACTTGTCTACGTGAATTTGATGAACTGTTTTAAATTGCAAGCGAGCATGATATGTTATACATGTTGTAATCATGAAATGTCAAAGTCAATTTATGACTACACTGTTTGGTTAAATAATGTTGATTGAGTATGGAACTCAATCTTTATATTTGTTATGTGAATTTAAGCATGTATGCCATGTTACTTTAATTATTATGAGATTTATGTTGAGCATGTTTATTATGTGATACGTGATGCATGAAAACTGTTAGAACTTGCTGAGCTGTCGAGCTCACTCTTGCAAATAACCATTTTTGCAAGTTAAGGACGCAAGGTAATGATACATGTTAAGTGATTTATAGAGATCAATGTTCAAGAATATTAGTTATGTTCAATTTCAAATTGTAGTTAATGTTTTGAATGAAATATGTCGCTGAGTTATAAGTAGAATTATCCAATATAGATGGATATTGTTTTATTATGTAAGACTTTGTATAGTCATTTTGTTGTAATGATTCATGATATAGATTTGAATCAAAGAGATGTAATGTAAAGGTTGCGATTCAGGGCAATAGAGAAAGAAAGTTTATAAAAGTTTTAAATATTCCGCATTTTTAGTGATTTTTAATATCGAATAATGATGTAATGAGAGATTAAATTGTATTATTAACGATCGAGAAGGAGAATATTATTGTATGAATTTTGGGGTCGTTACAGTTGCCACATGTTGAGTTCCTTTTGAGTGCAGAAATATTTGAGGCTCTTATGATCCGTATAGATCTCCACTTTATCTCCATACAGGTAGTGTCTCCAGATCTTTAATGCGAAAACGACAGCTGCCAACTCTAGATCATGAGTAGGATAATTCCTCTCATATTCTTTGAGTTATCGCGAGGCATAGGCTATGACTTTCCCATGTTGCATTAGAACACATCCTAACCCTTTGCCCGAAGCGTCGTTGTAAATGACAAATCCATCCGAACCAGATGGTATCGTCAGAACAGGTGCCGAAATAAGTCTCCTCTTGAGCTCTTGGAAGATCTTCTCGCATTCCTCGCTCCAAATGAATTTTGTATCTTTTCGAGTCAACTGAGTTAATGGAGTATCAATTCGAGAAAATCCCTCTACGAACCTCTGATAAAAACCAGCTAAGCCCAGAAAGCTTCATACTTCGGTCACCGACTTAGGTTGCTCCCAGCTTTGTATTGCTTCAATCTTCGTCGGGTCAACAGATACTCCACATTTCGATACCACGTGCCCAAGGAATGCTACTTCCTAAAGACAGAACTCGCATTTCATCAGCTTGGCATATAGCTTGTTCTCACAAAGCTTTTGAAGTACCAACTTCAAGTGGTGCTCATGATCTTCACGGCTTTTAGAATAGATGAGGATGTCATCAATAAAGACAACAACGAACTGATCCAAATATTCCTTGAATACATGGTTCATCATATCCATAAAAACAACAGGAGCATTAGTCAATCCAAAAGACATGACTAGGAATTCATAATGCCCGTACCGAGTTCTGAAAGCTGTCTTCGGAATATCCTCAATTTTAATCTTCAGCTGATGATATCCAGAACGAAGATCGATCTTTGAAAAGAATTGTGCTCCTTTCAACTGGTCGAACAGGTAATCCATACGAGGTAGCAGATACCTATTCTTGATGGTGACATGGTTCAACTCCCGATAGTCAATACAAAGTCGCATACTCCCATCTTTCTTCTTTAAGAATAAAACAGGAGCACCCCAAGGAGACGTACTAGGACGAATAAAACTGATGTCTCACAATTCCTGTAATTGGACCTTTAACTCATGAAGTTCAATAGGAGCCATTCGATATGGGGTTCTAGAAATGGGTTTTATACCGGGTTCAAGGTCAATAAAGAATTCAACTTCACGTTGTGGGGGTAGACCGAGAAGTTCTTTGGAAAATACATCCGAAAACTCATTAACAACAGAAATATAATTCAAACCTAACGTATTCTGGTTTAGATCAGTGACATGTGCTAAGAAAGCTTGACATCCGTTTTTCAATAAACGAGTAGCTTTATGACTTGAAATGATATTGACTGATTTTAGTGGTTTGGTGGTTTGGATTCGCACAACAGGTTGATTAGGAATATGAAAACTAACAACCTTACGAAAATAATCAATTTTGGCATGGTAAGTGGTTAACCAGTCAATTCCTAAAATCACGTCAAATGCAAGTATTTTCAAAGATATAAGATCAACAGGTAAGGTAAGGGTACCAATTTGAATCAAGCAAGATTTGTAAACTATAGATGTAACAAAAGTTTCTCCCAACGGAGTTTCAACAGATAAGTCAAAGTTTAATTTATCAGAAGTCAAGTTCAAACGTTGAGCATAAACAGGTGAAATAAAGGAATGCGTAGCACTGGTATCTAACAGGGTATAAACTTCACAAGAGTTTATGATTAGCTTACCCGTAATCACCTCTTGTGGGTTCCTCGCGTTTTGGGTTGTCACGACAAACGCTCTTTCAGGAATCACCGACTTTGACTTGTCCGAAACCGCCTTTGGAATCACCACCCCCGCTGGACTTGGTTTCGCTATAGGATAATCTCGAGCTATATGTCCTTCTTTTCCACAGTTATAGCATGCCTTGAATTATTGTGGGTAGTTTGGGCTGATGTGTCCCTCTTTTTCGCATTTATAGCATACGACCGGTGGTCGTTCTCCTCCCCTAGAAACAGTTGATGCTGGTGCTGATGTCGACATCTTCACGTTCTCATTGTTGTACCTTCTCTTCTTGAAATCTCCTCCCGATTCGCTTTTTCTACTATCATGGCCACGATTACCACCGGAGTGGTTACCGCTTCTGTCGTACTTTCTTCTCCGCTGGTTGTCATTGCTCCGATGACTGCTGCCACCGGTACGACCTTGGTTGTTGTCCCTTGGTTGAACATAATCACTATCTCGTTCTAACAACTGGGCCCTGTTTACTACATCCGAATATAGAGAAAATTTGTGAGAAATGAGGTATTGACGAATTTCGGGTTTCAAACCTCTCAGAAACATCCGCGTCATATGTTCCTCATTTTCCACCAAATAAGGTGCAAACCTGGACAACTCCGCGAACTTAGCTTCGTACTGGGACACCGTCATGTTGTTTTGTTCCAGTCTGATAAACTCTACCTCCTTCATATGATGAATACTTTCAGGAAAGTACATGTCATTGAACAGTTTTTGGAACGCTTCCAAATACATCTTGAGTGCGGCAGTCTGGGTACGCTTCACAGATTCCCAACAGTAATCTGCCTCTCCACGGAACATAAAGGTGGCAAATGGAACCTTCTGTTCCTCCGTGCATCCCAATACATCAAATATCTTGGTAATTTTCTTAACCCACGTCTCCGCCTTGATCGGATCCGGCTTTCCCAAAAACTCTGGTGGTCCCAATTCTTTGAACTGCTTCGTAGTGACAATTCGCGTGTTATTATTATCTCCACCTATATTTTGCACATGAGTCTCCCTCGTTTGGTTTTGCATGAACTGCAAAAAGCTTCTAAACATCTCATCGTTTATTGTCTGATCAGTGTTGTTTTCAGGATGAACATTGCCTTCCTGTCTCACGTTCTTCTAGTTGGTGATTAAAGGTGTCTCCACGGTCTCATTCACTCCATTGTTAACATTCTCAGCTGCCATTCTCAAATACTGCCATAAAACAAGAGTTAATTAAACAAATTAACATATCACATAATAACCCTATGCTCCGACTAACCAATTAAATATCACATAAGCTTAGGTAGGACATACTAGTGAAGGATTTACTTGTCTCTCCCCTCCTAGTTCTATTCCCCGATCTCCGCCAGAGATCATATCCCTAAGCTCTGATACCAACTATGACGCCCCCATAATAGGTCTAGTCAACCCAACCAATTCTGAGTCGCCAAATACATGGTACAGAATCCAAATACAAACTTTATATCACACGGTCGTGCAAAATACGACCACACAACTGTTAGTGTCAATACAAATATGTAAAAAATATTAACATTCAAACAAAGTCCTCATTACAATTATTATCACACTATTTATTAAAAATAGTGAGGACTACTATTGCTCTAACTCGGACCATCACTATGTCCCCCGACTAGTTCCTGCGACATTCTCATTTCCTGAAGAGGACAATAGATGAAAAGGGTGAGCTCAACTAGCCCAGTAAAGAATATTATGACTAAGATAACGAAAAATAAATTATCGTTAGTCTTCAATAATTCAGATAAAATATTATTAACAACAAGTTTTAGATCAATATTCGCAGCGGAAATAACCATTCATTAGAAGAGTTAAGTAGAGAATGAAGTCTACTATCTTCTATGATTTAAAAGTTCATCATCAATATTTTATTCCTGTAACATCAATCGATATACATCTTGAATCAAATATTCATGTTTGCACTACGGGCCAAAGATATTCATTTGTATCATCAGTTGGTCAGGTTCATCGCAACACCTATTCATCTTTGCACTACGGGCCAAAGATATTCATCAGGTAATCATTCATCTTTGCTCTACAGGCCAAAGATATTCATTTATATCACCATTTAGGACTGAGGATGATGAAAAATAATATAAATAACGAATCCAGTGAGATAAAGGACAAAAATTAAGGATTCGCATTTTAGTTTATCCAAGTTCAAAAATACTCCATAATAATACTTTGTGGATCAAAATTCAAGAATAGAGCTCAAAACTTGGATCCAATCAAAGATAGGAACCTTAACAAGCAACTTGAACATATAGAATAAAATTTAATTTTTCCATGAATAGTGTTGTATACGTGAATAGTGCCATATACGTGAATACTAACCCCGACGGAAAAAGTAAGAATTTCATAATAAAATCTATGACAATATTTTGGAATAATGATATTGAAAAGAATAACATCGTTTACGAAAGAAAATAACATCCCTTACCTTAACAAAAGAGTAGTTTTGGCTGGAATATTGGATATTATGTGGACGAAACCTTTCACCGTAATCCACACTCAAACTAACCTTATACTTACAAGAAATACGCTCGATATTATAGAGAATTTTTTTTTTGATTATGGTGTGATTTTTATTTTTAACTAAGCACCCTATTTTTAGAAAAATGTTAGAACACCAATATTGACTTTTGAAACCACGGAGCACACTTGTTTTGATTTTTTTTTTGGCTGCTGCCATTTTATTCAAAGCCTCCAAAAATCAGCATTTTCCACAAAAAAATAAAAGTGGGGCCCACCATTTTATTTTAAAAAAACATTTATTCCAAAACTTCAATAATTCATAATAAATAACCCTTTATCAGAAAAATACGAATTCAATGTCTTTTTCATAGGAAATTTAATTCTCTACAACTTTATCGAAGGAAGTTTTTCCAAATTTCCAACCGAAAATGGCCGAAATCTACAAACGGGTGATTTTCCACAACAAAATACTGATAAAAACACCTCAGGACTAATACCTTCTTTTATATCTACAAAATAAATATTTCTTTATCATATAAATTAATAATTAATTATTCATAAATAATATTACAGAACTACAATATTGACAACTATGTCGTTCCCAGGAAAGAGGGGGCCTTCCGATAAGGATTTATCCTTACTGACGCACAATTAAATAACCTCTCCTAGACAGAACTTCCTTAGACATTGTCAATAATGCTATCTAATAATATTATTCAAATAATATGAATTATTGAGTTGATAATGTGTAATACTGTGTAGTGACAATTATTGAATCAATAATACAAAATATCAACGGTAGCAATTATTGAATCAATCATATAAAATAGCAACGTACCAATTATTGGTATAAAATATCAACGTAGCAATTATTGAGCAAATAAAATATCATGCAATTATTGAATCAATAATATAAAATATTGAACAGTAATTACTGTAACAATTATTGAGTAAGTGATTTCTTACGTAAGAACCAATAATTCAAAATACTGTGCAATACCGTGTGTTACTGTGCACAACGCGTATTACTGTATTTTTATCACCGGGTATTTCAACAGTTTAACCGTAACAGTTTTACCGTTATTTATAAAAAGGTTATTTCAGTCGCTTTCTATATCTGACAGTTATTCCGTTGTGGGGCCCACAAATAGCTGCGCCGTCGTACGAATATTGTAACGATTGAGATTTTATATTTAATTTTAAATATTTATTGAATTAAATAAATATTTTATGTGAATTATTTATTGAGTGAAATAAATAATTATGTGATTTATGAAAATGATTTAATTAAGTGTTACATATTAATTTAATGAATGTTATTTAATTGATGTGTATATATTAATTTTATATTATAGTTCTAATTTAATTGAGAGAATTAAATTAGATGAATTATGTGATGAAGTGTTACATGAATTATAATTAGCGAGTAATTATAATTATGTGGCAATTTTATGTGATTAATTGATGTTAGATTTTAATTAATTAAATTAGTTTATTAATATTTAATTAATTAAAATGTGACATTAAAGTATGTTTTAAATGATTTGTTAAAATAAAGAAAAGTTTTTAAATTGTACTTCAATCATGTCTTTTCGATCAGGGTGTACTTCTGTTCACCACTGTTGAACCTTTTGTTTATGTAGTATATAGCTCTTTCTTTACTACTATCATCCTTCTGTCCTAACATGCAGCCCATTGTGTTGTTATTGACGGACAGATACATGAATAAGGGAACTCCATCCCTTGGGGGTACCAAAACAGGTGCTTCAGTCAGCTGCTTCTTGATGGCAAGGAAGGCTTGTTGACACTTCTCATTCCATTTGGTGGAGGAATTGTAACGATTGAGATTATATATTTAATTTTAAATATTTATTAAATTAAATAAATATTTTAGGTGATTTATTTATTGAGTTAAGTAAATAAATCATGTGATTTATGGAGTGATTTAATTAAGTGTTATATATTAATTAAATGAATGTGTAATATTTATTTAATTAATGTATATTAATTTTATATTATAGTTCTAATTTAATTGAGAGAATTAAATTAGATGAATTATGTGATGAAGTGTTACATGAATTATAATTAGCGAGTAATTATAATTATGTGGCAATTTTATGTGATTAATTGATGTTAGATTTTAATTGATTAAATTAGTTGATTAATATTTAATTAATTAAAATGTGACATTAAAGTATGTGTTAAATAATTTGTTAAAATAAAGAAAAGTTTTTAAATTATTTTGCCAAACAATGCCCTTGTATTTGTTTTAAACCTATTTCTACCAAACATGGCTCTAACTATCAAAAAGCTATTTTTAAATAAACTGTTACCAAACAATACCTTAGCATTAATAATCTGTTTTTGAAAATAACCTTGTTTTACCAAACAAGGCATTGTGATTTTTGAATTTTTGTAACTTAAATAATAAATGTATTTATTATATATATTAAGTAATTAGCAGTTACATATATATCATTAGTATACGTATATTATATCAGTTATAATATATCTAAACTACGTTAGTTTTTCCTAAGTCTAAACTAAGAACTAAGAAGAAAAGAGAGCAGAGAAAAGGAAGAGCAGAGAAGAGAAAAGAGAAAGAAGAATTGCTAGAATTGAATTCACATCGTTTTCTTTTTCAATTTATTAACAAAAGGTATTATCTATAATCTCTAATTATTATAGAACTCAATTCATATGTTACATGTATTTTATTCTCTGTCAAAAGTTGAGTTTTCATGAAGTTGTATAATTATGACAATGTATATATGATATTCATATGTTTTCATATGTAATTGTGTGCCATGGAAAGATTTTCAAAATACAATTGTTGTAAAAACCAGTTTTAAAGTTATGATCCTTATATTTTCATTCTCTGTAAAACATGTTTTAGAAGTTGTATAGCATGATGGATATATATATATATATAATTGTGTTCATATCATGTCTATATGTGATGGTATGCTTAATTAGTTGTTTAATTCATGAATATATATATATATATATATATATATATGATATAATGGAGAATTTATGTTTTTAAAAAGTCACAGTGAAGTGTTTGGAAAAAATAAAGTTTCTCATAAAAATCAAAATATATGTTGATTGTTGATTTTTGTATAAATTAATTGTGGAATATGTTATTATGTTTAGAAATTAGTTGATTGGGATTGGAATTGTGAGCATTGGTTTTAAAACAAATTCGCAGTGTTCAATTTCATCTAGAACACTGACATTGGAATTTTCTTTAAATTTTTGTAAAAATTAAGCGTTGTAATCTTGCTAATTGATGTATTAGTGTGTTCAAAACATGTTAGAAGCTTTGCACTTTGTTTCTGTAAAGTTTTATATGAAAATTACTGGCTGAATTGAGGACTCATTGTAGAGAATTAAGCCAATTTGGCTTTTCTCTGCACTGTTCGTGAAGCTGCTCTGTTTCTGTTCGCTGCCGGCGCAGCTGCGCAGGCAGTAAGGGTAGAAGCGGCGCAGCTGCGACGCTGGGTTTTCGCAGGTTTGGCCCCTGCGCAGCTACGCCGGTGTCAAGGCTAAAGGTGGCGCAGCTGCGCCATGTCCCGGGCAGTGGCAGTGACTTTAATTTTTGTGTAGTGTTAATTCTAAGCTTAGTTTAATTATTCTATGACAATGAGCATGTATCTAGCTGCTATAACATGTGTTATAATTTGAGAAAAAGGAAGTTTTGAAAAACTAATATGGTATTTAAATTATAAACTATAATTGTTTAATTGTACAATAAGTTACTTAATTATAATTTTATTAATTATAATTAAGAGTAAATGTTTAATTTAAATTATAATTTTTGTGAAATTATAATGTATACAAGTTGATTTATTTTAATCAATTAGATGTTAATTTAAATTATAATTTATGTAATTATAATTTAATAAATGCATGTTTAATTATGGATTATAAATTGATAATTTCATGATTAATTATAATTTGTGTAATTAAATGCATGATGTGGTTTAATTGATTATAATTATTTATAATTTAAATGGTAATTATAATTTGATTAAGTGTTTGAATTATAATTGTTTAATTATAATTTAGTTAAATACATAATTAATTTAATTAACTATGTGATAGTTGATTATTATTATTAGAGTGAGTTAACCATGAGGGTTAACCACTTATGTGAATTAGTTACGTGTTAACTAATTTAGGTTATTATGATTGAATATATATGTGTAGGAAGTATTAAAGTACGTGAATTGTGTTAAGTAGCTTGCGCTTGAGGCAAGTCTTCTAAACCCTAAACTAGTTAATTTTATGCAAGTTTTTTAAATCCTAATCTTGTATAATTTCTGGAATTCATATATTCATTATTGAGAATGTCCTTTCCATTTCTGTATTGGACAATTGTTTATTTAATTGAAATGATCTTAACTTATCGTTCAAGTAAGATCCAGTTACTATGTTAAATGCTTTAAATTTACTTCTAAAAGCACATGTTAATTCATAATTCTTTTATTTATGAATTATTGAAAGTCGATTCAACTAATCCTTAGTTGATGAACGTGAATTCTAAATTACCCTTGTAAGCTTATCCAAACCAAACTTTCTTTTGTGCGGACTCGAATTCAAATTACTGAGTTGAACAACCCTATTTACTAGGGGAGGTTACTACGCATAGCGTTAAGATGTTTGTGCACAATACATGGTACAAAGGGCTGATCCCCCTAAGTACGAGTTAAGGTCCATAGTCTTATTGACTGTTAAAGGTTTAAATAGAAATATTTATAACCTAGGACAAGAGTTCAAAGGTCTTATGACCCTCAGATAAATTCTATATTCGAATTTTAATGTTGATAGAGAATTATTATTCAATTCTTTATTATTGAAGCAAGCTAAGTTGTTAAGATTCTTTTAAATATATTCTTTCATGTCTATATTATTGTTAAGCTCCAGTGAGCTGTGGTTTGCTCACTCTTGCATTAAATAACAATTTCAGTTAAGGTTGATAACGCTGATGCTCCGTCTACAAGTAAGGGCAAGGGAAAGAAAAGCAAGTGAAGACTTGTTTTTATTATATTGAGAATGATTGTAATAAGACTTGAATGTTATATTTTTGCTTCCGCACTTTATTATATTCATGTCAGGGTTAGAGTAAACCGGGATTATCTTGAAAAGGTTGTAACCCTTGTTTTAAGGGAGATTTATCTATTCTAATTTAAGTTGTAGTTTATTTTGCATTATTCATTGGGTAGATGTATGTTATATTAGAAAGTGAACACCAAATCATGTGAAAACGAAGTACCCGGGTTTGGGGGTGTCACAAATATTCCCCGACAACTAAAATATTCCACGACCAAACGAATATTCCCCGACAACAATGAATATTTTATAACCACTTGGTTATTTTGAAAAATTTGCACATTTCACCCATAATTTTTGATATTTATCAAATCAACACCTTACTATTTCGAAATAATATATAAAGAAAATTAAATCTTTATTCATAAAAGTTGGGGTCTTAATGTTAGTTGAATTATATTATGCTATGATGATGTGAACTTATATATGAACTGTATATGAGATTGAAGGTTGATCTTTGATGATATGCTTGTTATGTGAGAAGTAACATGCGTAGTAAATATAAATTGTTTAAAAATGCATGAACTAAGTATGAAGTTATATGCTATGTGATGCATGAAAACTGTTAGAATTGCTGAGCTGTCGAGCTCACTCTTGCAAATAACCACTTTTGCAGGTTAAGGACTTACGATAAAGATTTCGTGCTTCTTGATTGATAAAGATAGATAGTATCGCATTGAAGAATATTACTTAGATTATTGTCTGGACCATGTTTAGGTTCTAGATGATGTACTCGATAGTTGTTTACACTGTTTAATACTTGTTGTATTGTAAAAATTTATTAATTAATACATAGAGGATATCGAGTGGAGGTTTAAAAGTTTATTCGATAACTCAAATAAGAAGGAATCATATTATATAGTTGATTCAAGAATTGTAATTGGTATCAAAGTTATGAAATCAATAAAAAGATTTTATTTAAGAGGATTGAAAAAGTTTAAATTATTTCGCATTTTTGTAAGATCGAATATATTGTAAAGACGAGATCTTGGATATGAATAGAATTTATATTCTAAATTGTAATAAGTAAAATTGTATTCTTTTAGTAATGAATAAAAGATGTAATAGTTCCGCGATAGATGTATCATGGTGGACCGGATCCGAGTTGTTTGAGAGGCCCGAATTTGGGGTCGTCACAAGTTGGTATCAGAGTTGTAGGTTATAAATTTTAGGTAAGTTTACCTTAGAATATAACCTGAGAGAGCAAAAGATAAGATTAAAATATATCTAAGTGAAGATTCAAAGAAGAATCTCAAAATATCTAGAGAATGAGAATCAGGAGTTTCGTAACTCCGATAATAAAAATGTTAAGATGATGTCTATAAGATGTATATGACAAAGATAATGAGAATGAACTCGAATGGAGTTTAGTTAATAGTAGGGAAAGAACCCTGAGGTATAGTGATGATCACGACGTGATCAGATTGAACTGTGAAATGATACATAGTCTGTAACGACTAAGTGTGTATAGCTTGATGCTATAAGTGAATGTACTACGAAAAGTACGAGATGAACTCATGAGGAGTTGTATGTTATGAAACATAGAAAGCTCGTAACGAGCAAGTAATAGAGTAAGATAGAGTTAAGTGTTAAACTTCCATTGAGGACTCATGTGATGGCTTAGTTGTACAAACTTTTGTATGGACAGAGATTTTGTGCTTGCACTAAGTGCATCACATTGATAATCATTGGAATGTTAGTGTCGCGGTATCATTCTACATATGGTGGAAATGTGATTCTTTTCTCATATTTATTTTGATAGATAGAGATTTCTAAGATATAATTAGATAATATTAAGATTAGGTGCGAGTTCTTAAGACTCATGCCTATGACAAGTTCGTGACTCATAATCGTATGGTGGGACCCCTCAGCGAATTGACGATTTTGGTCTGACTAGGATAAGTTCCTCAACCCATATGATTGTGGTAAGTTCCTGAGCTTTCATGGTGTGGTAAGTTGGTGAACTGTACTGAGAATAGATATATTATATAAGAGTTTTGGAATAGTGAGCATTGATGGTAGTGAGAGATTGAAGTGATGGAGAAATTTGAATTTTTTCTAAATCTTCTTGCTATGTTAGATTTTCAAAATTTATTGACTTCGTGCTAGTGTTTGCACTTCTATTTTTTTGAGAAAAACATTGGGTCAAGTGACTGAACTAATAAGTTTTAAAAAAATAACGCCGTTATTCGTATGTCTAAGATATTTATTTCAGCTAAGACAAAGATGATTTGAAAATCTTTCAAAATGTATTTTGACCATGTGCATCATTTGATATGGTGTAGAATAGTAAACGATGGAGTCATCATTGCGATCGAACCTAGTGTCGGAAGTGATCGTAAGATCGTCAGCCCACTATGGTATGATGTAGTATGGCAAAGTCACAAAATGACGGAATCTTCAACGTATTATTAAGTGAGTGCGGCATTTTGACGTCATAAAATAATTTTTGGTTTTCTTTCGAATTATGAAAAGTTGACTAAATTATTTCGATTGATGTCCGAACTGTTGATAAGAGTCTAAGCTATTTGATTCGGCTAGACGAATGTTGAAAAGTGATTATAGAATTCAAGCGTTCTTGTGTATTTGTGCCAAACCAGATTGTTCTGGTGCGGATTTAGATGTTGAAAAGCTGAGTTGAACAACCCTATAACGGGAATATATTTTCAGAAATAGTGGTCCGAACATAACTCATATAGTCATTACAACACGCTACGTTGCGGCCCAACGTAGTAGTACAATAGGCTAGCCACCTAGAGTACGAGTGGAGGGTGTTTTCAGTCCTTGAGATTGATAAACACTCTAGTTTACAGTGTGGAGACTCATGTTGAGACATTTGTAAATGTGGAAGAGTTCACAGTCTTGTGTGACCCCTCAGCATAATTTAAAATCTGAGTTTTTCATACTACTTCCCGATTATTAAAAAATCGCAGAAAATTCTTATTCTTCGGAAGGATGAATGTAGTAAGTAGAATGTTCCTTAGAAAGGAAAAAATGGCAGAATGCGATAGAGAATGTTATAATAATAAAACTTTCGAAAGGAGAATGAATAAAATTATTCAAGAAAATATGTAATATTCGAAATAGCACCGAGTAGAGAATGTTTCGGTGATTCCGAGGACGGAATCCTTTTAAGGGGGAGAGGATGTAAGAACCCGAATTTTTAGAAATTATTAAATAAGGATTTAATAAATAAAATTCTTAAGGTGTGAAATGGGTTCGAATGAGAACATTTATGCGATATAAGTTATGTAGTTTACATAGGGTTGTATGAACTGTGTAATATGTGATTAATAAATATATATTGTTATTTATTGTGGAGACAATTCGGTTGAGATAAAGGAAGTGGATAAGAGTTCCTATTGATATTAAATAATTTATAGAATTATTCTATCATAGTAAGTTGGTGACATTAAATAGCTTTAATGTATAATCACCATTTTCTGGTATATGTATACTAATAACTAGTATGTTTATAATAAAGGTTATTGATAGTACTTAAACTATCCGTGAATGGGTTTGGATAGTGAAGCATGAGTTAGTTAAGGGAATTAACTAATAAGTATAAATATTGGTTAATTAATAATTAGGAATTATATTATGGAATAATATAATTAAATATGATAATATAGTACGGGATTTAATTTACTTAAGTAAAGGAGTAAATTAATATATGGGTTGAATATGTAATTATAGTTGATACTTTTTACTTAGAATGGTAATATGTGAAAAAGTCTAATGTGCGAGTAACGTTAATAACTATATATACGTTATTAAAGAGAGATGGTAATCAATATATCTTTAAATAAATATTGATTAGAGAATTTATTTAAATGTATATATTTGAAGAAATTGTTTTGGGGACAAGTTAGAAAAGGGAAGAGAAATAAATATTATATATTTCTGAGAAAGAATATTAAAATAATTTTTAATGTTGTATTATTTTAATAAAAAGGGGGAATATTATTATTTTTTGAATAATAATATTGCCTTATATGTCTTTGTATGGGGTAATAGATATGATTGATTTATATGGTAAATACATTAAAACATATTCGCTATATATAAATAACTTGATGGAAACATTTCATTATAATAGAAAATAAACTTATTATCTATTTACTATATATAATATATGTACATGTGTCATATATATAGTTATTTGATATTATATTAAGAATATTGTCTTGAGACAATAAGTAAATTATTTTCTAATAATGAATGTCTTTATTCGGAGAAAACATAATATTTTATATTATGGCAAAATACAGAATTTCTAATGTATTTTCAAGACAGTTAATTAATGAAAGAAAACTAAGTTATTTTAATATATTAAATAACTTGAGTTATTATTTTATCGTGGATGTTATCATTTAAATAATTAATAGAGTATATATTAATTATTATAAGCGTAAAGGTTATACTTATTATAAGTATAATTAATTGAGGTAGTTTAGCATCTTAATAGTTTACCGTAAAGGTTATAAAGAATATTTGAATATTTCCATTCACGATATATTTATATATGTGAACCTTGTGATTTAATAGTTCTAAGTAAATTGAACATGTGGTGGATAAGTACTATGGTGGGAGTGATAATAAGTTTGAGATTTAGCTTGTGAGAAATGCCTTGTGTGGCACAATAATAGATTCGATGATGAATTAATTAATTCAAGGACGGAAAAATTATTAATTAAAAAATTAATCTATATTAATTGTTATTATAATAATATATTGATTTATTATTATGGCTAGTGATAGTATAATAATAAGGAAATTGATTATAAATATAATCAATTTCTAAGTAATTGAACATGTGGTGGATAAGTAATATGGTGGGAGTGATAATAAGTTCGAGATTGAGCTTCTGAGAAATGCCTTGTGTTGCACAATAATAGATTCGATGATGAATTAATTAATTCAAGGACGGAAGAATTATTAATTAAACAACTAATCTATATTAATTGTTATTATAATAATATGTTGATTTATTATTATGGCTAGTGATAGTATAATAATAAGAAAATTGATTATAAATATAATTGAAATGGTACTGATGAGGGATGAGATATATTGTCTTATAATATTAATTATTGTTATGAACAATATACTAGTATCAAGTAATTATTTGATAATATGTTGATTAACGAGTAAATGATTTATAAATATAATAAGATTTATATTTAGCTAGTGTAAATGCTAACAAATTGTTATAGAGATTAATAGTTGATTTACGAGGAAGAAATTAATTAAAATTATTATTAATTAATTGATAAGATAAGTAATTTATCAATTCCTATGAGCAAGCATGCGATATTAAAAGTATATCGTATAGTAGTGTAAAGTGTAGTGTGACTATATAGAAACCATATATTAAGATTTACTACACTAAATAAGCTACAAGATAATGTGTATGTGACAATGTAAGTGTGTGGACATTAAAATAGCTGCGTATTCTAGAAACTGGGAAAGGAATGAAATGTTTAAATAAATATTAATATTAAATAATGTTATTATGTGGTTATGAGAGTAGTGAAAATAACTATGGGGGATACCCGGACAATAATACCTAACTGCGTTATGTTATTTCATTTCGTGTATTTAATGTACATGGATTATGTGATGTGAGTACATAAATAATCCCTAATTTCCTTATATAGTAACTATTGTACATTAAGAATTTATTTTTGGGAGTTAAAGTAACTAAACAAAGCTCTAGTTGCTGAGATTTGATCTTGTCCCAATTTGAGTGACCCTCCTAGTACCTGAACAGTAACCTATGGCTAAATTACATAACTTCCAAGTAGTACTCATTGGCTATGGAGATGGCTGATGGTGAGTGGTTGAACAACTTGTAGTTAACCATTGTGTTCTCCTTCTACATTCAAGTCTCAAACTTCCATGCTAACCCATTAGCCAGTCCAAGTTTCCTCTATAAATAGCAGACCATTTTCAGTTTTTACGTTGCTTGTTTTGGTCTATTGAAACTCTGATAATTGAGATTGAGTGAGTTGTTGTTCAAAGAAGAGGCTAGATATCTCAAAACGAAGAAACTAAGTTACTAAGCTCTAAGAGGTATAAAAATCTTAACTTTTGTACTTAATTGGGTTTTACCAAGTTCTTGAAATTTCTTGGAATTCTCTGTCCATTGATATGAATTAACATGCTATCATTTGTTTATGAAGTATGTTTACATGTATGGAACCTTTAATGATGAATTGAGCATGTTAGGATTATATTATAGCATGACTGAAATGGATTCTGTAGAGAAAATTCTGAGTTTGGGCTAAGTCCTGCCGAAGCAGGAAGATTTGAGGGACGAACTGCACACGGCGCAGCTGCGCCGAGTTTATACCCAGGCGCAGCGCAGCGCAGCTGCGCCAGCAGCCTATTCTGGTTTTGTTTTCCTGCTTCAATGCTGTTAAGTGCGAACGTATAGTACTACCTTAGAAGAAGCATAATAGCATGAATAAATTGTATATAAGGATATGTAAACATAATATGAGCATGTTCTACTACGATTATATGCATGATGAACGGACGGTTATAATTTCCAAAATAAACGTAAAGTTTTGTAAATAAAATTGACTTATACGAACCATGTCGACATTCTAATTTTTCAGGCATGACTATATGATTTAGGAATGCATGAGAAGCGTATTAACTTATGAATATATGTTTTATAGTGTAACATGAGCATGTCGGGCCTCGTTACTGAATATTTCTAACGAAAATGTAAGTTTCGAAGGTGGATCTTGATATGTAAATACCATATACGCATTCTGATTTTGCGAGCATGTTTAGATGACTTAAAAATGCATATCGGATATGTTAACATATATATATAGACAGCGTGAACATGTTAGGTCTTGTTAGTGAGCTTCACTAATGAAAATACGAGTCTTGAACGTGAACGTTAACATGTTACCTTAAGATTTGGATTTTGATGTTTATGGACATATGTGATAGCGCTCTTGGACTCTCTCATGTATCGTACATGTATATATACCATAACTACATGTCGTGAAACCAAGTTTAGCGTAAACGAAGCATGTTTTCAAAATAATAACTATGATAGTTACATGCATGAAATATAAATATTCATAAGCATGCCTAACACGAGTTATATGATTACCTTATATGTTTAAAAGGCAAGCATGTTAGACCTTGTGACTTTATAACATTGAATGGACTTAAGTTATTAAGGGTATTAACTTAGCACCTATATCATGTAAATTGAACGTGAAAAGGTTAAACGAGCATGAAAGTATCCTTTAATGTGTATACATGCTATGTAGGACCATATGCTAATACTTGAATCCGATTTCGACGGTTAATAGAGTATATTTGCGTTGTTATGGTCTTATGTGTTAGTAGTGATAAATGAGAATGATTAACTCAAAAGATGGACTACACTAGCTATATGTAAATAGATTAGTGGTAAACAGGCATGTGTATATGAAGAATGTTAGTAAGTACGTATGGTTAAAGTATACGTATACTTACATAGTTATTCTAAGAATACGATAAGAATGTAAGACGAAGGTTCTAAGAACCACGTTAGATAACAATGTAACCTTTATTATTACATTGAGAATGTGTGGATACATATAACTAATGGGTGTGATCTGTATGGTTAATATAACTGTGTAGGATTACATGAAGTGCAGATATTCTTAAGTAGTTAAGTCATAGTTGTTAAACTACAAATCAAGCAAGTCTTTCAGTTTCTATTTGATATATGAATTTAATAACTATTATGTGACTCCCCCAGAATAGGTCCAGTCAACCCAATTCATTCTTAGTCGCCAAATACATGGTACAGAATCCAAATACAAACTTTATATCACACGGTCGTGCAAAATACGACCACACAACTGTGAGTGTCAATACAAATATGTAGAAAATATTAACATTCAAACTAAGTCCTCATTACAATTATTATCACACTATTTATTAGAAATCGTGAGAACTACTACTGCTCTAACTCGAACCGTCACTCTGTCCCCCGACTAGTTCCTGCGACATTCTCATTTCCTGAAGAGGACAATAGATGAAAAGGGTGAGTTCAACTAGCCCAGTAAAGAATATTATGACTAAGATAACGAAAAATAAATTATCGTTAGTCTTCAACAATTAAGATAAAATATTATTGACAACAAGTTTTAGATCAATATTCGCAGCGGAAATAACCATTCATTAGAAGAGTTAAGCAGAGAATGAAGTTTACTATCTTCTAAGATTTAAAAGTTCATCATCAATATTTTATCCCTGTAACATCAATCGATATACATCTTGAATCAAATATTCATCTTTGCACTACGGGCCAAAGATATTCGTTTGTATCATCAGTTGGTCATGCTCATCTCAACACCTGTTCATCTTTGCACTACGGGCCAAAGATATTCATTAGGTAATCTTTCATCTTTGCTCTACAGGCCAAAGATATTCAGTTATATCACAATTTAGGACTAAGGATGATGAAAAATAATATAAATAACGAATCCAGTGAGATAAAGGACAAAGATTAAGGATTCACATTTTAGTTTATCCAAGTTCAAAAATACTCCATAATAATACTTTGTGGATCAAAATTCAAAAATAGAGCTCAAAACTTGGATCCAATCAAAGATAGGAACCTTAACAAGCAACTTGGACATATAGAAGAAAATTTAATTTTTTCGTGAATAGTGCCTTATACGTGAATAGTGTCGTATACGTGAATAGTAACTCCGACGAAAAAAGTAAGAATTTCCTAATAAAATTCATGACAATATTTTGGTATAATGATATTGAAAAGAATAACATCGTTTACGAAAGAAAATAACATCCCTTACCTTAATAGAAGAGTAGTTTTGGCTGGAATATCGGATATTATGTGGACGAAAACTTTCACCGTAATACACACTCAAACTATCCTTATATTTACAAGAAATACGCTCGATATTATAGAGAGAAATTTTTTTGATTCTGGTGTGATTTTCATTTCTAACTAACCAACCTATTTATAGAAAAATGCGAGGACACCAATATTGACTTTTAAAACCACGAACCACACTTGTTTTGATTTTTTTTTTCTGGCTGCTGCCCATTTCATTCAAAGCCTCCAAAAATCAGCATTTTCCACAAAAAAATAAAAGTGGGGCACACCATTTTATTTAAAAAAAAATATTTATTCTGAAACTTTAATAATTCATAATAAATAACCCTTTATCAGAAAAATATGAATTCTATGTCCTTTTAGTAGGAAATTTAATTCTCTACAACTTTGTAGAAGGAAATTTTTTCAAATTCCCAACCGAAAATGGCCGAAATCTACAAACGGGTGATTTTTCACAATAAAATATTGATAAAAAAACCTCAGTACTAATTCCTTCTTCTATATCCACAAAATAAATATTTTTTATCATATAAATCAATAATTAATTATTCATAAATAATATTACAGAACTACAATATTGACAACCAGGTCGTTCCAAGGAAAGAGGGGGGCCTTCCGATAAGTATTTCTCCTTACTGGCGCGCAATTAAATAACCCCTCCTAGACAGAACTTCCTTAGACATTGTCAATAATGCTATCTAATAATATTATTCAAATAATATAAATTATTGAGTTGATAATGTGAAATACTGTGTAGTGACAATTATTGAATCAATAATACAAAATATCAACGGTAGTAATTATTGAATCAATCATATAAAATAGCAACGTAGCAATTATTGATATAAAATATCAACGTATCAATTATTGAAACAATAAAATATCATGCAATTATTGAATCAATAATATAAAATATTGAACAGTAATTACTGCAATAATTATTGAGTAAGTGACTTCTTACGTAAGAACCAATAATTTGAAATACTGTGCAATACCGTGTGCTACTGTGTACAACGCATATTACTGTATTTTTATCACAGGGTATTCCAACAGTTTAACCGTAACAATTTTACGGTTATTTATAAAAAGGTTATTTCTGTCGCTTTTTATATCCGACAGTTATTCCGTTGTGGGGCCCACAAATAGCTGCGCCGTCGTACGAATATTCCCCAACAACAAGAATATTTCACGACCAAACGAATATTCCCCGACAATAATGAATATTTTATAACCACTTGCTTATTTTAAAATATTTGCACATTTCACCCATAACTTTTTACATTTATCAAATCAACACCTTACTATTTTGAAATAATATATAAAGAAAATTAAATCTTTATTCATAAAACTTGGGGTCTTACAACCTCCCCTCCTTATGAAATTTCTTCCTCGAAATTGACGTACGTACCTGGTATGTTAAAAAGGTGAGGATATCTCGCTTTCATTTTCGATTCTAACTCACAGGTCATTTCCTCAATTTCATGGTTTCTCCACAAAACTTTAACTTGAGGTATAATTTTCGAGCATAGGACATGCTCCTTCCTATCCAAAATCTTGACAGGTATCTTCTCGTACGTTAAATCTTCGGCTATCTCGTCTGGTTCTAACTCAATAATGTGATTTGGGTCTTTCACATATTTGCGAAGTACGGATATGTGAAAAACGTTATGAACACGAGACAGGCTTGTAGGTAAAGCGAGTCTATAAGCCACATTTCCTACTCGGTCAAGGATCTCAAATGGACCAATGAATCGTGGATTGAGCTTTCCTCTCTTGCCAAACCTCGTAACTCCCTTCCATAGAGCAACACATAACAATACATGATCCCCAACATTAAATTCCACGTCCTTTTGATGAAGATCCGCATAACTCTTTTGTCGATCTTGTGTGGTTTGTATCCGTTGCCGAATCATTTGAATCTTTTCCGTAGGCATACATACTAACTCCGGTTCCAACAATGTTGCTTCACCTACCTCATCCCAGCATATTGGAGAACGACACTTTCTCCCATACAACGCTTCGAATGGAGCTACGCCTATACTTGCTTGATAACTGTTATTGTAGGAGAATTCCACTAATGGTAAGTACTTATCCCAACTCCCTTTGAAGTCTAGAACACAGAGTCTCAATAGATCTTTAAGAGTTTGAATAGTCCTTTCTGATTGTCCGTCTGTTTGAGGATGATAAGCCGAACTGAATCGTAAATCCGTGCCCATAGCTTTCTGCAAACTGATCCAAAATTGTGAAGTAAATATGGGGTCACGATCCGAAACTATGGATACTGGCATGCCATGCACAATCTCATTCACGTACATATGAGCAAGATGTTCAAGGGAATAAGTCTCTCGTATCGACAAGAAATGAGCAGACTTGGTTAATCTATCAACAATAACCCAAATCGCATCTATGTCTTGAGAAACCTTGGGACGACCCGTAACGAAATCCATGGTAATGTGTTCCCACTTCCACTTTGGAATCTCAAGTGGTTGCAATGGACCCTTTGGCACTTGATGCTCCTCCTTGACACGTTAAACACCTTGAAATAAACTCCGCGATCTCTCTCTTCATATTGCTCCACCAAAATGTATGTCAAAGATCACGATACATTTTAGTACTCCCAAGATGGATTGCAAACGGTGTATTGTGTGCCTCCATCATGATTCTATACTTCAAGTCAGAATCGTTAGGAACACAAAGTCTGGATTTAAGTCGAAGTATTCCTTCTTCATCAATCCTTGCTTCTGGAATAGCACCTTCTTGCATCTTCTTCCTTATATTCATTAGCTCCGGGTCTGTAGCTTGAGCAGTTTTAACTTTATCAATCAAAGCTGGTTCTACGCGTATACTTGACATCATCGCATGGGTCCCCGGAGTCTTGAACTCTATCTCCATCCTTTGTAAATCACACAAAATAGGCCTTGATAGCATTGCATTCGTTCCCGCGTATGATCTTCTACTCAACGCGTCAGCTACCACGTTCGCTTTTCCAGGATGGTATGGAATTGCATGATTGTAATCTTTCAACAGCTCAAGCCAACGTCGTTGCCGCATGTTGAGTTCCTTTTGAGTGAAAAAATATTTGAGGCTCTTATGATCCGTATAGATCTCCACTTTCTCTTCATACAGGTAGTGTCTCCAGATCTTTAATGCGAAAGCGACAGTTGCCAACTCTATATCATGAGTAGGATAATTCCTCTCATATTCTTTGAGTTGTCGTGAGGCATAGGCTATGACTTTCCCATGTTTTATGAGAACACATCCTAACCCTTTGCCCGAAGCGTTGCTGTAAATGACAAATCTATCCGAACCAGATGGTATCGTCAGAATAGGTGCCGAAATAAGTCTCCTCTTGAGCTCTTAGAAGCTCTTCTCGCATTCCTCGCTCTAAATGAATTTTGTATCTTTTCGAGTCAACTTAGTTAATGGAGTAGCGATTCGAGAAAATCCCTCTACGAACCTCCGATAATAACCAGCTAAGCCCAGAAAGCTTCGTACTTCGGTCACCGACTTAGGTTGCTCCCAGCTTTGTATTGCTTCAATCTTTGCTGGGTCAACAGATACTCCACATTTCGATACCACGTGCTCAAGGATTGCTACTTCTTCAAGCCAGAACTCGCATTTCTTCAGCTTGGCATATAGCTTGTTCTCACAAAGCTTTTGAAGTACCAACTTCAAGTGGTGCTCATGATCTTCACGACTTTTAGAATAGATGAGGATGTCTTCAATTAAGACAACAACGAACTGATCCAAATATTCCTTGAATACATAGTTCATCATATCCATAAAAGCAGCAGGAGCATTAGTCAATCCAAAAGACATGACTAGGAAATCATAATGCCCGTACCGAGTTCTGAAGGCAGTCTTCGGAATATCCTCAATTTTAATCTTCAGCTGATGATATCCAGAACGAAGATCGATCTTTGAAAAGAATTATACTCCTTGCAACTGGTCGAACAGGTCATCAATACGAGGTAGCGGATACCTATTCTTGATGGTAACATGGTTCAACTCCCGATAGTCAATACAAAGTCGCATACTCCAATCTTTCTTCTTTACGAATAAAACAGGAGCACCCCAAGGAGATGTACTAGGATGAATAAAATCGATGTCTAACAATTCCTGTAATTGGACCTTTAACTCCTGAAGTTCAATAGAAGCCATTCGATATGGGGTTTTAGAAATGGGTTTTGTACTAGGTTCAAGGTCAATAAAGAATTCAACTTCACGTTGTGGGGGTAGACCAGAAAGTTCTTTGGGAAATATATTCGGAAACTCATTAACAACATAAATATCATTCAAACCTAACGTATTCTGGTTTAGATCAGTGACATGTGCTAAGAAAGCTTGACATCCGTTTTTAAATAAACGAATAGCTTTATGACTTGAAATGATATTGACTAATTTTAGTGGTTTGGATTCGCACAACAGGTTGATTAGGAATATGAAAACTAACAACCTTACGAAAATAATCAATTTTGGCATGGTAAGTGGTTAACCAGTCAATTCCTAAAATCACGTCAAATGCAAGTATTTTCAAATATATAAGATCAACAGGTAAGGTAAGGGTACCAATTTGAATCAAGCAAGATTTGTAAACTGCAGATGTAACAAAAGGTTCTCCCAACGGAGTTTCAACAGATAAGTCAAAGTCTAATTTATCAGAAGTCAAGTTCAAACGTTGATCACAAGCAGGTGAAATAAAAGAATGGGTAGCACCGGTATCTAACAGGGTGTAAACTTCGCAAGAGTTTATGATTAGCTTACCCGTAATCACCTCATATGATCCTCGCGTTTTGGGCTGTCACGACAAACGCTCTTCCAGGAATCACCGACATTGACTTATCCAAAACCGCCTTTGGAATCACCACCCCCGCTGGACTTGGTTTTGCTAAAGGACAATCTCGAGCTATATGTCCTTCTTTTCCATAGTTATAGCATGCTTTGAATTGTTGTGGGCAGTTTTGGCTGATGTGTCCCTCTTTCCCGCATTTATAGCATACGACCGGTGGTCGTTCTCCTCCCCTAGAAACAGTTGATGCTTGTGCTGATGTCGACGTCTTCACGTTTTCATTGTTGTACCTTCTCTTCTTGAAATCTCCTTCCGATTTGCTTTTTCTACTATCATGGCCACGATTACCACCGGAGTGGTTACCGCTTCTGTCATACTTTCCTCCTCGCTGGTTGTCATTGCTCCGATGACTGCTGCCAACGGTACGACCTTGGTTGTTGTCCATTGGTTGAACATAATCACTATCTCGTTCTAACAACTGGGCCTTGTTTACTACATCCGAATATAGAGAAAATTTATGAGAAATGAGGTATTGACGAATTTTGGGTTTCAAACCCCTCAGAAACATTCGCGTCATACGTTCCTCATTTTCCACTAAATGAGGTGCAAACCTAGACAACTCCGCGAACTTAGCCTCGTACTGGGACACCGTCATGTTGTTTTGTTCTAGTCTGATAAACTCTACCTCCTTCATATGACGAATACTTTTAAGACAGTACTTGTCATTGAACAGTTTCTGGAATACTTTGCAAGACATCTTGAGTGCGGCAGTCTGGGTACACTTCACAGATTCCCACCAGTAATCTGCCTCCCCACGGAACATAAAGGTGGCAAATGGAACCTTCTGTTCCTCCGTGCATCCCAAGACATCAAATATCTTCGTAATTTGCTTAACACACGTCTCCGCCTTGATCGAATCTGGCTTTCCCAAAAACTCTGGTGGTCCCAATTCTTTGAACTGCTTGGCAGTGACAATTCGCGTGTTGTTATTATCTCCACCTGTATTTTGCACATGAGTCTCCCTCGTTTGGTTTTTCATGAACTGCAAAAAGCTTCTAAACATCTTATCGTTTATCGTCTGATCAGTGTTATTTTCAGGATGAACATTCCCTTCCTGTCTCACGTTCTTCTGGTTGGTGATTAAAGGTGTCTCCACGGTCTCATTCACTCCATTGTTAACATTCTCAGCTGCCATTCTTAAATACTGCCATAAAATAAGAGTTAATTAAACAAATTAACATATCACATAATAACCCTATGCTCCGACTAATCAATTAAATACCACATAAGCTTAGGTAGGACATACTAGTGAAGGATTTACTTGTCTCACCCCTCATAGTTCTATTTCCCGATCTCCGCCAGAGATCATATCCCTAAACTCTGATACTAACTGTGACGCCCCCAGAATAGGTCCAGTCAACCCAACCCATTTTGAGTCGCCAAATACATGGTACAGAATCCAAATACAAACTTTATAACACACGGTCATGCAAAATACGACCACACAACTGTGAGTGTCAATACAAATATGTAGAAAATATTAACATTCAAACTAAGTCATCATTACAATTATTATCACACTATTTATTAGAAATAGTGAGGACTACTACTGCTCTAACTCGGACCGTTACTCTGTCCCCTGGCTAGTTCCTGCGACATTCTCATTTCCTGAAGAGGACAATAGATGAAAAGGGTTAGCTCAACTAGCACAGTAAAGAATATTATGACTAAGATAACGAAAAATAAATTATCGTTAGTCTTCAACAATTCAGATAAAATATTATTGACAACAAGTTTTAGATCAATATTCGCAGCAGAAATAACCATTTATTAGAAAAGTTAAGTAGAGAATGAAGTCTACTATCTTCTATGATTTAAAAGTTCATCATCAATATTTTATCCCTGTAACATCAATCGATATACATCTTGAATCAAATATTCATCTTTGCACTACGGGCCAAAGATATTCATTTGTATCATCAGTTGGTCATGTTCATCTCAACACCTGTTCATCTTTGCACTACGGGCCAAATATATTCATCAGGTAATCATTCATCTTTGCTCTACAGGCCAAAGATATTCAGTTATATCACAATTTAGGACTGAGGATGATGAAAAATAATATAAATAACGAATCCAGTGAGATAAAGGACAAAGATTAAGGATTCACATTTTAGTTTATCCAAGTTCAAAAATACTCCATAATAATACTTTGTGGATCAAAATTCAAGAATAGAGCTCAAAACTTAGATCCAATCAAAGATAGGAACCTTAACAAGCAACTTGGACATATAGAAGAAAATTTAATTTTTTCGTGAATAGTGCCGTATACGTGAATAGTGTCGTATACGTGAATAGTAATCCCTACAGAAAAAGTAAGAATTTTATAATAAAATCTATAACAATATTTTGGTATAATGATATTGAAAAGAATAACATCGTTTACGAAAGAAAATAACATCCTTTACCTTAATAGAAGAGTAGTTTTGGCTGGAATATCGGATATTATGTGGACGAAAACTTTTACCGTTATCCACACTCAAACTATCCTTATATTTACAAGAAATACGCTCGATATTATAGAGAGAAAATTTTCTGATTCTGGTGTGATTTTTATTTCTAACTAAGCACCATATTTATATGAAAATGCAAGGACACCAATATTGACTTTTGAAACCACGGACCACACTTGTTTTGATTTTTTTTTTGGTTGCTGCCCATTTCATTCAAAGCCTCCAAAAATCAGCATTTTTCACACAAAAAAAGTGGGGCCCACCATTTTATTTAAAAAAACATTTATTCCGAAACTTCAATGATTCATAATAAATAACCCTTTATCAGAAAAATACGAATTCTATATCATTTTTATAAGAAATTTAATTCTTTACAACTTTGTAAAAGGAAGTTTTTCCAAATTCCCAACCGAAAATGGCTGAAATCTACAAACGGGTAATTTTCCATAACAAAATACTGATAAAAACACCTCAGCATTATTTCCTTATTTTATATCCACAAAATAAATATTTCTTTATCATATAAATCAATAATTAATTATTCATAACTAATATTACAGAACTACAATATTGACAACCAAGTCGTTCCCATGAAATAGGGGGCCTTCCGATAAGGATTTCTCCTTACTGACGCGCAATTAAATAACCCCTCCTAGACAGAACTTCCTTAGACATTATCAATAATGCTATCTAATAATATTATTCAAATAATATGAATTATTGAGTTGATAATGTGAAATACTGTGCAGTGACAATTATTGAATCAATAATACAAAATATCAACGGTAGCAATTATTGAATCAATCATATAAAATAGCAACATAGCAGTTATTGATATAAAATATCAACGTAGCAATTTTTGAACCAATAAAATATCATGCAATTATTGAATCAATAATATAAAATAGCAACGTAGCAATTATTGATATAAAATATCAACGTAGCAATTATTGAACCAATAAAATATCATGCAATTATTGAATCAATAATATAAAATATTGAACAGTAATTACTGTAACAATTATTGAGTAAGTGACTTCTTACGTAAGAACCAATAATTTGAAATACTGTGCAATACCGTGTGCTACTGTGCACAACGCGTATTACTGTATTTTTATCACCGGGTATTTCAACAGTTTAATCGTAACAGTTTTACCGTTATTTATAAAAAGGTTATTTCTGTCGCTTTCTATATCCGACAGTTATTCCGTTGTGGGGCCCATAAATAGCTGCGTCGTCGTACGAATATTCCCCGACAACAAGAATATTCCACGACCAAACGAATATTCCCCGACAACAATGAATATTTTATAACCACTTGCTTATTTTGAAATATTTTCACATTTTACCCATAACTTTTCACATTTATCAAATCAACACCTTACTATTTCGAAATAATATATAAAAAAAATTAAATCTTTATTCATAAAAGTTGGGGTCTTACATGTTAGTTGAATTATATTATAATGTGATGATGTGAACTTATATATGAACTGTATATGAGATTGAAGGTTGATCTTTGATGATATACTTGTTATATGAGAAGTAACATGCGTAGTAAATATAAATTGTTTATAAATGCATGAACTGAGTATGAAGTTATATGCTATGTGATGCATGAAAACTGTTAGAATTGCTGAGCTGTCGAGCTCACTCTTGCAAATAACCACTTTTGCAGGTTAAGGACTTACGATAAAGATTTCGTGCTTCTTGATTGATAAAGATAGATAGTATCGCATTGAAGAATATTACTTAGATTATTGTCTGGACCATATTTAGGTTCTAGATGATGTACTCGATAGTTGTTTACACTGTTTAATACTTGTTGTATTGTAAAAATGTATTAATTAATACATAGAGGATATCGAGTTGAGGTGTAAAAGTTTATTCGATAACTCAAATAAGAAGGAATCATATTATATAGTTGATTTAAGAATTGTAATTGGTATCAAAGTTATGAAATCAATAAAAAGATTTTATTCAAGAGGATTGAAAAAGTTTAAATTATGTCACATTTTTGTAACATCGAATATAATGTAAAGACGAGATCTTGGATATGAATAGAATTTATATTCTAAATTGTAATAAGCAAAATTGTATTCTTTTAGTAATGAATAAAAGATGTAATAGTTCCGCGATAGATGTATCATGGCGGACTGGATCCGAGGTGTTTTAGAGAGCCGAATTTGGGGTCGTCACAGGTTGGTATCAGAGCTGTAGGTTATAAACCTTAGGTAAGTGTACCTTAGACTATAACCTGAGAGAGAGAAAGATAAGATTAAAATATATCTAAGTGAAGATTCAAAGAAGAATCTCGAAATATCTAGAGAATGAGAATCAGGAGTTTCCTAACTCCGGTAATAAAAATATTAAGATGATGTCTATAAGATGTATATGACAAAGATAATGAGAATGAACTCGAATGGAGTTTAGTTGATAGTAGGAAAAGAACCCTGAGGTATAGTGATGATCACGACGTGATCAGATTGAACTGTGAAAGGATAGATAGTCTGTAACGACTAAATGTGTATAGCTTGATGCTATAAGGGAATGTACTACGAAAAGTACGAGATGAACTCATGAGGAGTTGTATGTGATGAAACATAAAAAGCTTGTAACAAGCAAGTAATAGAGTAAGATAGAGTTAAGTGTTGGACTTTCATTGAGGACTCATGTGATGGCTTAGTTGTACAAACTTTTGTATGGGCAGAGGTTTTGTGCTTGCACTAAGTGTATCACATTGATAATCGTTGGAATGTTAGTGTCGCGGTATCATTATACATATGGTGGAAAGGTGATTCTTTTCTCATATTTATTTTGATAGATAGAGATTTCTAAGATATAATTAGATAATATTAAGATTAGGTGCGAGTTCTTAAGACTCATGCCTATAACAAGTTCGTGACTCATAATCGTATGGTGGGACCCCTCAGCGACTTGACGATTTTGGTCTGACTAGGATAAGTTTCTCAACCCATATGATTGTGGTAAGTTCCTGAGCTTCCATGGTGTGGTAAGTTGATGAACTGTACTGAGAATAGATATATTATATAAGAGTTTTGGAATAGTGAGCATTGATGGTAGTGAGAGATTGAAGTGATGGAGAAATTTGGATTTTTTCTAAATCTTCTAGCTATGCTAGATTTTCAAAATTTATTGACTTCGTGCTAGTGTTTGCACTTCTGTTTTCTTGAGAAAAACATTGGGTCAAGTGACTGAACCAATAAGTTTTAAAAAACAACGTCGTTATTCGTATGTCTAAGCTATTTATTTCGGCTAAGACAAAGATGATTTAAAAATCTTTCAAAATGTATTTTGACCATGTGCATCATTTGATATGGTGTAGAATAGTAAACGATGGAGTCATCAATGCAATCGAACCTAGTGCCGGAAGTGATCGTAAGATCGTCAGCCGACTATGGCATGATGTAGTATGGCAAAGTCACAAAATGACGGAATCTTCAACGTACTATTAAGTGCGTGCGGCATTTTGACGTCATAAAATGATTTTTGGTTTTCTTTCGAATTATGAAAAGTTGACTAAATTATTTTGATTGATGTCCGAACTGTTGATAAGAGTCTAAGCTATTTGATTCGGCTAGACGAATGTTTAAAAGTGATTATAGAATTCAAGCGTTGTTGTGTATTTGTGCCAAACCAGATTGCTCTGGTGTGGATTTAGATATTGAAAAACTGAGTTGAACAACCCTATAACGGAAATATATTTTTGGAAACAGTGGTCCGAACATAACTCATATAGTCATTACAACACACTACGTTGCGGCTCAACGTAGTTGTACAATAGGTTAGCCACCTAGAGTACGAGTGGAGGGTGTTTTCAGTCCTTGAGATTGATAAACACTCTACTTTACAGTGTGGAGACTCATATTAAGACATTTGTAAATGTGGAAGAGTTCACAGTCTTGTGTGACCCCTCAGCATAATTTGAAATCTGAGTTATTCATACTACTTCCCGATTATTGAAAAATCGCGGAAGATTCTTATTCTTCGGAAGGATGAATGTAGTAAGAAGAATGTTCTTTAGAAAGGAAAAAGTGACAGAATGCGATGGAGAATGTTATAATAATAAAACTTTCCAAAGGAGAATGAATAAAATTATTCAAGAAAATATGTAATATTCGAAATAGCACCGAGTAGAGAATGTTTCGGTGATTCCGAGGACGGAATCCTTATAAGGGGGAGAGGATGTAATAACCTGAATTTTCAAAAATTATTAAATATGGATTTAATAAATAAAATTCTTAAGGTGTGAGATGGGTTCGAATGAGAACATCTATGTGATATAAGTTATGTAGTATTGTGTTACATATGGTTATATGAACTATGTAATATGTGATTAATAAATATATATTGTTATTTATCGTGGAGATAATTCGGTTGAGATAAAGGAAGTGGATAGGAGTTCCTATCAATATTAAATAATTTATAGAATTATTCTATCATAGTAAGTTGGTGACATTAAATAGCTTTAATGTATAATCACCATTTTCTGGTGTATGTATACTAGTAACTAGTATGTTTATAATAAAGGTTATTGATAGTACTTAAACTAACCGTGAATGGATTTGGATAGTGAAGCATGAGTTAGTTAAGGGAATTAACTATTAAGAATAAATATTGGTTAATTGATAGTTGGGAATTATATTATGGAATAATATAATTAACTATGGTAATATAGTACGGGGTTTAATTTACTTAAGTAAAGGAGTAAATTAATATATGGGTTGAATATGTAATTATAGTTCATACTTTTTACTTAGAATGGTAATATGTGAAAAAGTCTAATGTGCGAGTAACGTTAATAAATATATATACGTTATTAAAGAGAGATGGTAATCAATATATCTTTAAATAAATATTGATTAGAGAATTTATTTAAATGTATATATTTGAAGAAATTGTTTTGGGGACAAGTTAGAAAAGGGAAGAGAAATAAATATTATATATTTCTGAAGAAAGGATATTAAAATAGTTTCTAATGTTGAATAATTTTAATAAAAAGGGGGAATGTTATTTTTTTTGAATAATAATATTGCCTTATATGTCTTTGTATGGGGTAATAGGTATGATTGATTTATATGGTAAATACATTAAAACATATTTGCTATATATAAATAAATTGATGGAAACATTTCATTATAATAGAAAATAAACTTATTATCTATTTACTATATATAATATATGTACATGTGTCGTACATATAGTTATTTGATATTATATTAAGAATATTGTCTTGAGACAATAAGTAAATTATTTTCTAATAATGAATGTCTTTATTCGGAGAAAACATAATATTTTATATTATGGCTAAATACAGAATTTCTAATGTATTTTCAAGACAGTTAATTAATGAAAGAAAACTAAGTTATTTTAATATATTAAATAACTTAAGTTATTATTTTATCGTGGATGTTATCATTTAAATAATCAATAGAGTATATATTAATTATTTTAAGCGTAAAGGTTATACTTATTATAAGTATAATTAATTGAGGTAGTTTAGCATCTTAATAGCTTACCGTAAAGGTTATAAAGAATATTTGAATATTTTCATTTACGATATATTTATATATGTGAACCTTGTGATTTAATGGTTCTAAGTAAATTGAACATGTGGTGGATAAGTAGTATGGTGGGAGTGATAATAAGCTTGAGATTAAGCTTGTGAGAAATGCCTTGTGCGACACAATAATAGATTCGATGATGAATTAATTAATTCAAGGACGGAAGAATTATTAATTAAACAATTAATCTATATTAATTGTTATTATAGTAATATGTTGATTTATTATTATGGCTAGTGATAGTATAATAATAAGAAAATTGATTATAAATATAATCGAAATGGTATTGATGAGGGATGAGATATATTGTCTTATAATATTAATTATTATTATGAACAATGTATTAGTATCAAGTAATTATTTGATAATATGTTGAGTAACGAGTAAATAATTTATAAATATAATAAGATTTATATTTATTTAGTGTAAATGCTAACCGATTGTTATATAGATTAATACTTGATTTACGAGGAAGGGATTAATTATTAATATTATTAATTAATTGATATGATAAGTAATTTATCAATTCTTATGAGCAAGCATACGATATTAAAAGTATATCGTATAGTAGTGTAAAGTGTAGTGTGACTATATAGAAACCATATATTAAGATTTACTAAACTAAATAAGCTACAAGATAATGTGTATGTGACAATGTAAGTGTGTGAACATTAAAATAGTTGTGTATTCTAGAAACTGGGAAAGGAATGAAATGTTTAAATAAACATTAATATTAAATAATGTTATTATGTGGTTATGAGAGTAGTAAAAATAACTATGGGGGATACCCGGACAATAATACCTAACTGCGTTATGTTATTTCATTGCGTGTATTTAATGTACACGGATTATATGATGTGAGTACATAAATAATCCCTAATTTCCTAATATAGTAACTATTGTACATTAAGATTTTATTTTTGGGAGTTAAAGTAACTAAACTAAGCTCTAGTTGCTGAGATTTGATCTTGTCCCAATTTGAGTGACCCTCCTAGTACGTGAGCAGTAACCTATGGCTAAATTACGTAACTTCCAAGTAGTACTCATTGGCTATGGAGATGGCTGATGGTAAGTGGTTGAACAACTTCTAGTTAACCATTGTGTTCTCCTTCTACATTCAAGTCTCAAACTTTCATGCTAACCCATTAGCCAGTCCAAGTTTCCTCTATAAATAGCAGACCATTTTTAGTTTTTACGTTGCTTGTTTTGGTCTATTGAAACTCTGATAATTGAGATTGAGTGAGTTGTTGTTCAAAGAAGAGGCTAGATATCTCAGAAGGAAGAAACTAAGTTACTAAGCTTTAAGAGGTATAAAAATCTTAACTTTTGTACTTAATTGGGTTTTACCAAGTTCTTGAAATTTCTTGGAATTCTCTGTCCATTGATATGAATTAACATGCTATCATGTGTTTATGAAGTATGTTTACATGTATGGAACCTTTAATGATGAATTGAGCATGTTAGGATTATATTATAGCATGACTGAAATGGATTCTGTAGAGAAAATTCTGAGTTTGGGCTAAGTCCTGCCGAAGCAGGAAGATTTACGGTAAGCTATTATATGTATGATGAACGGACGTTTATAATTTCCAAAAGTAAACGTAAAGTTTTGTAAACAAAATTGACTTACACGAACCATGTCGATATTATGATTTTTCAAGCATGACTATATGATTTAGGAATGCATGAGAAGCATATTAACTTACGAATATATGTTTCATAGTGTAACATGAGCATGTCGGGCCTCGTTAGTGAACATTTCTAACGAAAATGTAAGTTTCGAAGGTGGATCTTGACATGTAAATACCATATACGCATTCTAATTTTGCGAGCATGTTTAGATGACTTAGAAATGCATATCGGACATGTTAACATATGTATATAGATAGCGTGAACATGTTAGGTCTTGTTAGTGAGCTTCACTAATGAAAATACGAGTCTTGAACGTGAACATGTTACCTTAAGTTTTGGATTTTGATGTTTATGGACATATGTTATAGCGCTCTTGGACTCTCTCATGTATCGTACATGTATATATACCATGACTACATGTCGTGAAACCAAGTTTAGCGTAAACGAAGCATGTTTTCAAACTAATAACTATGATAGTTACATGCATGAAATATGAATATTCATAAGCATGCCTAACACGAGTTATATGATTACCTTATATGTTTAAAAGCCAAGCATGTTAGACCTTGTTACTTTATAACATTGAATGGACTTAAGTTATTAAGGGTATTAACTTAGAACCTATATCATGTAAATTGAACGTGAAAAGTTAAACGAGCATGGAAGTATCCTTTAATGTGTATACATGCTATGTAGGACCATATGTTAATACTTGAATCCAATTTCGACGGTTAATAGAGTATATTTGCTTTGTTATGGTCTTATGTGTTAGTAATGATAAATGAGAATGATTAACTCAAAAGATGGACTACACTAGCTATATGTAAATAGATTAGTGGTAGACAGGCATGTGTATATGAAGAATGTTAGTAAGTACGTATGGTTAAAGTATATGTATACTTACATAGTTATTCTAAGAATACGATAAGAATGTGAGACGAAAGTTCTAAGAACCAAGTTAGATAGCAATGTAACCTTTATTATTACATTGAGAATGTGTGGATACATATAACTAATGAGTGTGATCTCTATGGTTAATATAACTGTGTAGGACTACACAAAGTGCAGATATTCTTAAGCGGATAACTCATAGTTGTTAAACAACGAATCAGGCAAGTCTTTCAGTTCCTATTTGATATATGAATTCAATAACTGTTAGTTGAATTATATTATGCTGTGATGATGTGAACTTATATATGAACTGTATATGAGATTGAAGGTTGATCTTTGATGATATGCTTGTTATGTGAGAAGTAACATGCGTAGTAAATATAAATTGTTTATAAATGCATGAACTGAGTATGATGTTATATGCTATGTGAAGCATGAAAACTGTTAGAATTGCTGAGCTGTCGAGCTCACTCTTGCAAATAACCACTTTTGCAGGTTAAGGACTTACGATAAAGATTTCGTGCTTCTTGATTGATAAAGATAGATAGTATCGCATTGGAGAATATTACTTAGATTATTGTCTGGACCATGTTTAGGTTCTAGATGATGTACTCGATAGTTGTTTACACTGTTTAATACTTGTTGTATTGTAAAAATGTATTAATTAATTCATAGAGGATATCGAGCTGAGTTGTAAACGTTTATTCGATAACTCAAATAAGAAGTAATCATATTATATAGTTGATTCAAGAATTGTAATTGGTATCAAAGTTATGAAATCAATAAAAAGATTTTATTCAAGAGGATTGAAAAAGTTTAAATTATTCCGCATTTTTTAACATCAAATATAATGTAAAGACGAGATCTTGGATATGAATAGAATTTATATTCTAAATTGTAATAAGCAAAATTGTATTCTTTTAGTAATGAATAAAAGATGTAATAGTTCTGCGATAGATGTATCATGGCGGACCGAATCCGAGGTGTTTAAGAGACCCGGATTTGGGGTCGTCACATTACATCTAACTGAATTAATGATATATATTCGATAAACGTCAATAAATATTCCATAATATATAATTCCTATCTCTCCAATATTCACAGTATTCCATAACAGATAATAGTTCCCGTAAGAACAATCTTTGTGTTTGGATACCCTCACTTGGATGAATAGGTTGATAAACAACCGTGTAATTTCACATGAACAAGTAATTCATTTCTTAAGTTATGCCGAAGCAAGAGCAATAACTTCACAATAGTTGGTAGCAACTTGGTTCGGTATAAGATATTGAAAATAACTCAAGATAGAAACCTTGATTAACAATAAGGTTTAATAACTTACGTAAAGTAAATCGATAGGGTTTAGAATACTTGCGTAAAGAAAATCGATAGGGTTTAGAATACTTGCGTAAAGTAAATCGATAGGGTTTAGAATACTTGCCTGTGCGAAGAACGATTATAGAATGCTACTCGAAGTATTGAAAACACCTAAATATGTTAAAACATATTTATATGACTCGTTAGTATTGATAACAATACCTAACTACTCAAACTATTTAAGCTATTAAATCAGAGAGACTCCAAGAAATTTTCAGCTTTGACGTCCTTTACGGAAACTGCCATAACTTCTTCTTTTTAAAACATTTTTAGGTGATTCTTGCGCCTCGCGCTCTTAACTTCCGTATCTACAACTTTCTTATTCATTTCAAAAACAAATTCCAATTTAAAATTTTTGGAAAATGGACAGAAATGTTAGAATTGTGATTTTGTTCACAATTCTTCATTTCATTTGGTAAAACATGTACAACGAGCATTAATTTGCTAGGATAACATGTTCTAACACTTAATAAAACATCATAACATAAAAATAATAAAATCATAAACCTACTTATGTAAAATTTATGACTTTTACTCAAGAACACACGAAGAACACGAAGAACGAAAAATCGAACATGGTAACTACTTATGTTCTTGAGCTTTTTGGTTTTTATAATTAAAATAATTTGGCCATTATAATGGCTTGTGTATGTGATTATAACTTAAATAATACTAGATTTGCTCAAGAACACACGAAGAAACACGGAGTTGGAAAATTCGAACATGGTAACAGCTTGTGTTCTTGACATTTCTACTATACAATTACATAAAATTGAACATAGTAACGTCTTGCTCAAGAACTTATTAAGAACACGAAGTTGGAAAATCCGAACATGGTAACAACTTATGTTCTTGAGCTTATAGACTATAAAATGAAATCGAACATAACAACGACTAGAGATGCTACCTCTTGTAGTTGCAAGCTTTAACTATTTCTTTGCAACTTGAGATTATAACTTTATGAATTAGCAAATTTAAGTGAAGGTGGAATGGTCTATTTATAGGATTTCCTAGGTTAGGGTATTTTGTTCTTTAAGCCACGAAATATCTACCAAGCACGACACAGCAGCTTGCAACCAAGCACGACATAGCAGCTTGTCACCTAGCTCGACACTGTAGCTTGCCTCCAAAAATATCTACCAAGCTCGACACAGTAGCTTGTAACTAAGTTCGATACAGCAGCTTGCCTCCAAAAATATCTACCAAGCTTGACACAGCAGCTTGCAACCAAGCTCGACACAGCAGCTTGTCATCGTAAGTACGACAAAGCATTTTGTCAGTGTAAGCATGACAAAGAAACTTGTTAAAACAAATATACCAAAAAGTCCAAAAATGGAAGAAAAATTTTAAGCACGAGGTGTCAAGCACGACTATTTTTCGGAGAAACTTTTTATTGGACAATAAAACTTTTCACGACGTATTACCGGTAGATCTTGAAACGAAAAGTCAATACAACGTACGGATCTCTCAAAATAACTTAGGGTCTCAACCTAACTCGTAGGGTCAAAACCTAACTCCAATCATTCTTATATGAATAGTATTTTTACCCAAACTTTCTCGAATTTTTTTTATTTTCGTCTTCAAAATTCTTAATTATTTATTCTTGCACGCAACAAAAATACTAGAATATTATCACCATCCTAGGTCATAAAATGACATTTAAACACACAATACAAATAATATTTAAAACTTAAATTTTAAACTAAGTGGAATTTATCGGTCGTTACATTCTTCCCCTCTTATAAGGATTATGTCCTCAGAATCATGATACACATTACCAATAAAAAGATGTGAATAACTATTCTACATCTTTATCTTTATATTATCTTATATAGTATCCTCAAAACTGGTGCATTTCCCACAACATCTTTCACAATTTGTTATCTATTGACATCGTACAAAAGAAATTTTATTTGTTTATTATATAGATAATATAACTTTAAACAAAAAGGATAAACACATAAACAAACGCTAATTGAACATTCCATGGCACATTGAACATGTAATTCAATTTTTTTATATATTCACATAAAGTTGAATTGGTAAGTTCTAAAAAGTTCAGGTCATCACATTCAACCTTACTTAAAAGAATTTAGTCCTCGAAATTAACTTTACAAACAACTTTAGTTATTCAATATCATATTTATATGTTCTATAAATATTCAGGATATTACATTCTCTTATCCTTATAAGAATTTTGTCCTCGAAATTATTTTATAATCAACTTTAGTCATTTAATATCATATTTATAAGTTCTATAAATATTCAGGATATTACATTCTCCCATCCTTATAAGAATTTCATCCTCGAAATTATCTCTAACTTAGTCTTCAATATGAATTTTCTGAATTCATCCTTTCTTACATCAAATTCCTAATATTTAAACAATGTTCACTTATCTATACATATTTCCTTTCTTCAAAGGAAATTATATTTGCAAGGATAAGCTAGAAAAGGCTTAGTAAGTTTAAACATTTAACAAGTTATACTCACACTATGTTTGAATTGAATGAACATATAGTTCAAAGATTTTGCCATATATATATAGTGAGGTTTATCTATTCAACCCCACATTTTCTAGATTATGTCAGTCATAAAGACTTAGAACTCATAGGTTGTTCTGTTCAACCAGACATTGTAATCATTCCCAGAGATCACATAGACTTAGGAATCATTAGTTCAGATATTTAATATATATATGATATAAGCTTTACACAAAAAGATAATAAGCATTTTAGGTTTTTTTATGTAATTAAATTATTTTTACGGACTCAAAGACTATATCCCAAGATACCTCTACCTTAGAGCTATAGCCTAATGCTTTGATACCACCTTGTGACGCCCCCAAATCTATACACCCGTGGTATCCGATTCGGTGCTCACGCATTTCTCCAATTAATGTGACGCCTCCAAATCTATACACCCGCGGTATCCTATTTGGTGATCACATCTAACTGAATTAACGATATTTATTTGATAAACGTCAATAAATATTCCATAATATATAATTCCTATCTCTCCAATATTCAAAGTATCCCATAACAGATAATAGTTCCCGTAAGAACAGTCTTTGTGTTTGGATACCCTCACTTGGATGACTAGGTTTATATCTTATGTATATTTCTTTCATATCAATAGTTCCTATCTATCTGACATTCACAGTATGAATGGTAAGATTGTTCTTGGAACCGAGGAGCGACCTCAATGCTTACAGAACTCCCAAAGTCATTCAATACCCTCATTAGATGTATAGTTCATATGGATACTGTACTAGTTCAATAATATTTTCTAATTCATCTAAAAATGTAAAGGTACACGGTTGCGGAAATAAGAGATGATAGTATATATAATAAGTTTGATTACATGGTTCTCAACATTGAGTACTGAATTACAAAAAGGTCTTCATAAGACTTTACAATATCAAGATGATAATTGAAACTAATTAAAACAAGGCATCTTTCCATTATTTGTCCCAGACGTTCCAGGGTTATCATCTAAAACTGCAAAGGAAATGATTTGCAAGAAGGAGCTATGATACGCTCAGCAAGTGTATAGTTGTAAACAAATAGCTTTTGATTAGAATAAATGGCAATTCAACAAGTATTTTTAACTGAGGGTTGATAACCGAATCGGAGTCATATCAACCATTTCTGTCAGTCACAAGGACTTAGAAATATATATATTTCATTCGGATATGATATAGGGGATCAGCCCATTCAATATCCTAGGAGTATGCATATCATCCTAATCGTGCCCACGTGCACTTAAGTGTTTTATTAACACAATAAAAGTCCCATTTAAGGGTAATTTCATCTCAGTATAAGATGTCTTACCAAAACAATTTGGTTTAACTAATAGTTTATGCTTTGATAAACAACATTGTAATTTCACATGAACAAGTAATTCATTTCTTAAGTTATGTTGAAGCAAGAGCAATAACTTCACGATAGTTGGTAGCAACTTAGTTCGGTATAAGATATTAAAAATAACTCAAGATAGAAATCTTGATTAACAATAAGGTTCAATAACTTACGTAAAGTAAATTGATATGGTTTAGAATACTTGCGTAAAGTAAATCGATAAGGTTTAGAATACTTGCGTAAAGTAAATCGATAGGGTTTAGAATACTTGTCTGTGCGAAGAACGATTATATAACGCTACTCGAAGTATTGAAAACACCTAAATATGTTAAACCATATTTATACAACTCGTTAGTATTGATAACAATATCTAATTACTCAAACTATTTAAGCCCTTGAATGAGAGAGACTCCAAGAAATGTTTAGCTTTGACGTCCTTTATGGAAACTGCCATAACTTCTTCGTTTTAAAACATTTTTGGGTGATTCTTGCGCCTACACGCTCTTAACTTCCGTATCTACAACTTTTTTATTCATTTCAAAAACAAATTCCCATTTTAAAATTTTAAAAAATGGACAAAAATGTCTGAATTGTGATTTTCTTCACAATTCTTTGTTTCATTTGGTAAAACATGATACCACGAGCATTAATTTGCTAGGATAACATGTTCTAACACTTAATAAAGCATCATAACATAAAAATAATAAAATCATAAACCTACTTATGTAAAATTTATAACTTTTGCTCAAGAACACACGAAGAACACGAAGAACTCGAAGAACGCGAAGAACGTGAATAACACGAAGAACGAAAAATCGAACATGGTAACCACTTATGTTCTTGTGCTTTTTGGTTTTCATAATTAAAATAATTTGGGCATTATAAAGGCTTGTATATGTGATTATAACTTAAATAATACTAGATTTGCTGAAGAACACATGAAGAAACACGGAGTTGGAAAATTCGAATATGGTAACAACTTGTGTTCTTGACATTTCTACTATACAATTATATAAAATTGAACATAATAACGTCTTGGTCAAGAACTTATGAAGAACACGAAGTTGGAAAATCCGAACATGGTAAGAACTTATGTTCTTGAGCTTATAGACTATAACATGAAATTAAACATAACAACGACTAGAGATGTTACCTCTTGTAGTTACAAGCTTTAACTATTTCTTTGCAACTTGAGATTATAACTTTGTGAATTAGCAAATTTAAGTGAAGGTGGAATGGTCTATTTATAGGATTTCCTAGGTTAGGGTATTTTGTTCTTTAAGCCACAAAATATCTACCAAGCAAGACACAGCAGCTTATAACAAAGCACGACACAGCAGCTTATAACAAAGCACGACACAACAGCTTATCACCAAGCTCGACACAGTAGCTTGCCTCCAAAAATATCTACCAAGCTCGACACAGTAGCTTGCAACTAAGCTCGACACATCAGCTTGCGTCCAAAAATATCTACCAAGCTCGACAAAGCAGCTTGTTATCGTAAGCACGACAAAGCGTTTTGTCAGTGTAAGCACGACAAAGCAACTTGTCAAAATAAATATACCGAAAAGTCCAAAAACAAAAGAAAAATTTTGAACACGAGGTGTCAAGCACGACGTTTTTCGAAGAAAATTTTTATTGGACAATAAAACTTTTCACGATGTATTACCGATAGATCTTGAAACGGAAAGTCAATATGACGTACGGATCTCTCAAAATAATTTAGGGTCTAAACTTAACTCGAAGGGTCAAAACCTAACTCCTATCATTCTTATATAAATAGTATTTTTATGCAAACTTTCTCAAATTTTTTTTATTTTCGTCATCAAAATTCTTAATTATTTATTCTTACACGCAACAAAAATACCACAATAATATCACCATCCTAGGTCATAAAACGACATTTAAACACACAATACAAATAATATTTAAAACTTAAATTTTAAACTAAGTGGAATTTCTCGGTAGTTACAAATTATGAGACAAGCAATTAATCTATAAGCATAGGTTATGATAACCAATTCATATGAGCAACAAGAATCAAAAGGAAGAGAAAATCCATTAAAATTAAGCAAAGGTTTCAATTACATTCTTAGAACATGAGTTCTAGCTCATAGAAGCTATACAAAACATCAACAACAAGGTGTTCATCATGAAAGTAGAAATACAAATTCAAGGGAAAGCTAGAGATAATAAAACCCCTTTTGAAGATATTCATATGTTACTTGCTTGGTTGTTGATGATCTCTAGCTGTTTCTCTTTCTTAGCAATCCTTTCTTTAATTTGCTCCTTAGCTATTGCTGGAAATTTCTTGTATTGCAACACTTTAGCTCTTCTTGGTGATGTTTTATGATAGCCTCCCTAAGTCTAGATGTGATTTTAGAAGTATTAGCTCCCACAAAATGGAGGCTACATGTTCTCTTTATAGAATTACATCATAAAACCCCAAAAAACTCATTAAAATCGCGCAAATATGACTTTGGAGTGCCTACGCGCTTGTTTCTGGCACCTAGGCTCTGGATCCCTGCCTTGGAGCACCTAGGCTCTTGAAATGAACTACGAAAGAGCGTTTAGGTGCTTGGCCATTTTTTGGAATTTTAGCTTTGACGTCTGATGGTAAAATAGCCATAACTTCTTCGTCCGAACTCGGATTTAGGCGATTAAAGAGGCTCTGGAAAGCTTAGAAGTCGCTCTACAACTTTCATTTTTTGAGTTCGGACAGATACATGCCGGAGCTAAGCTCAAATTGGCTTGGAAACAGCTGCTGTGTAAAATGCATGAACAATCCAATGGTAAAATGACCATAACTCTCTCATACGAACTTCAATTGGGATTATTCAAGATGTTCCGAAAAGCTGAGGAGAATATATACAACTTTCGTTCTTTGAGTTTTGAGAGATACGAATTGGATCAAGGTTAAAATTGAGAAACAATAGGCTGCTGTGCCAAATTCAAGTCGAAAATGCGAAAGTGCCAACTCTAAACATTGATCCAAGGAGCTTTTATTTCAATTCCTACAAAACAAAGTAAAAACACAAAGGCATACAAAAACACATAATAATAATATAAAACCACACAATTTACAATAAGGTGAAAACACATAAAAGCCAAACGAAATAGCTAAAGACTTGCAAATTATCAAAGCTAAAAGTACCTAATTTGTGTATTTAAAACAAAGTAATCAGCTTCAGTCCTTGCTTAAAACTTCTAGCTTTCCTCTCTTCATCCCCTACCTGGTGTTTCGCAAACTGCGCTAGTTCGTTGAACTTAGTCGTGTATTGCGCTACCGACATATCCCCCAGCTTAAGTTCTAAAAACTTCACTTCCATTCTATTCGTCATGCTCTTCGGGAAAGAGTTCACGAAGAACAGCGTCTTGAACCTTTCCCATGCGATTATCCCTTCTCTCGCTCTTTGCTGATTCGCCTCCCACCAGTAGTTGGCTTCGCCCCTCATCATATATGTAGCGAATACCGTCTTCTGGTCCTTTGCCCACGCGAGCAATAGTGAAGGCTTTCTCGATCTCCTTGATCCATGTCTGCGCAGTGATCGGATCGGTAGTACCCTCAAACTCTAGGGGTACTACGCTCCTAAAGTCTTTGAAGTTTATAACTGGAACTGCTTGGGGATTGGGGAGAACAGGGTTCGTTGTTCCTTCCCCTATAAGCTTCCCCTAGAAAATTAACTAATTTCTGAATGGGATCTACTTGCTCTTTCTCTTTGTTCACTAATTCCTCAGGTGCAGTTAATCTACGTCTAGGCGGCATTATCTGCATCACAAATTTCATTCTTATTATTTATTATATTACTTAAGTATTTCTTTAATGCCAAAAAGAATAGAATTTATAACACATTTCTGAAATAAGATCATTTATATTCATATGCCAAATCATTACATCAAAATAATCATCCCTATCATACTTCTATAAATGTCAACACATATCCCCTAATATCACAAAAGATGGGGTAAACACTAACATACTACCCCCTCTAACATAAGCCTGCTCGGGGTTTACATTCATCCCATATCTTACACAAAAGATTTGGATTACATCAAGATATATACATCACATAAGGTAATTACTAGACTAAACTAATGGGTCTCATCCCAACATTACGCGCTCCACAGCGCTCTTGTACTCGATCTGCGGTATGTACGTCATCAACTCTCTACTCATAGTGTGTCGGGTCTGTCCCTACTCCGCCGAATAGTGATATACACCATCAATCACTCTCTCAATAGTCGAGCAAACACATATTGTTCACCTTCCTCTTCTTACACTTGACCTCATCCTCTAAGTCGTCTACCCTATCATTAGTTGTTTCCCACTTTTCCTCAAAGTGGATCCTATCCATCACCTTCAAATCTAGCTGAGTACGGAGAGCCTCCCTCTCCATATTCTCGCTCAACTCTCTCTTTTCCACCTCTTCCAATTTTCCCTACCAGGTCAACATTTCCGAGACACCGACCTTTGGAACAAAGTACCCATCTGGATTCCTGCCTCCATGCAGTAAGCAATCTCTACCTCTAACTCTTGCATCGCTAACTTCCTCAGGTGGTTCTTGTCCCTCAGCTTCTGGACCTCAGACTCCCTCTCCTGAGCCTCAGCCTCTAGCTCCTGGACTCTACAGTCCAACTCTAGGATCCGCTCCTCGTTTTCCCTCTAGCATCTCCTCCTCTATAGTAGCCTCATCAAGGTCTTCCATGGGTTCATCATCCATGGGATCTTCCTCCGGATTAGACTCTACCTCAATCTTGTTCTCGTCTTCAAATATGGACGGTGAAACTGCCTGCAAATGCTCAGCCTATAAAGGTGCCTCATATACGACATATATATCTCTGGGCTCATCCTCTACCACTCTACTAGGTCGTCCCATATCTGTCATCCTACAACCACAAACACAATATAGCAAACAACAAGCTCCATTAAAATGTTAAATAAAATATAAGTTCATTGCATAGAATGAAATTATATTTCATAACACACTAAGTCTATCCAGGAAAAACTCTACATGAGTTATATCTCCTTTCTATCTTCTAAGTCCTCCTAAGTTATAATCTAAGGACTCTTGCTCCTAAGGTTTATAACTATAGCTTTGATACCAACTTGTGACGCTGCCAAATTCGGACCACTCGCTTCTCGAATTTGGTTCGCCACGTTCTAAATATCTAACGACATATTAACATCTCGCGCAACGGAAATCATAGAATAAATTACATTTATTTAATATAATCATTTATGTCTCAAGGTTTCGTAACTTAAACGTCTCTTACATATTTTAAACATAACTTTAACTTAACTAATACATAATATAATATAATCTTATTACAATCATCATAATAGTTCTAAATAAGTACAATGCTACTCCGTAGCCTTTCCCTTGCCCTTATCAGTGCCCGAGGGTTCGCCTTGCTCTACTTTAACTGAAATGTTTTTAGGGAAAACAAGAATGAGCAACAAGTTTGATTAGCAAGTAATATATCAATAAGGGGATTAATATAGTCTTCAATTTTCCAAGGGTATAATAATAAATGATAGTTCAGGAATAGCGAGAAGTATCGATAGTTCTCAACAATAGTCGCTAAGGACAGAAAGATATCAATAAGATTCAACGCTTAATCATTTTGAGATTTCAAAATAATGAATACTGAGCAGTCACTAAGGACAATGAACTTCGACTAGAATTAACAATAATATGCTTATAATCCAATCAAAATAAGTATAACAGGTGATCATCCTAAAGTACCCTACGTCATGCATAACATTTAATCGTACTCATAGTGCGTACGTCGGTCTCCCGACAAATATATAGTTTCCCCTTTAAAAAGGGTTGTTCATCTCAGTCAATTATAAGAGTCCGCAGCAAATCGATTGGTTTGGATAGTTTTCAAATTCATGATTTCAGTCTAGTCGAATCAAATGGCATAGACCGCTCTTTCAAAGTATATAAGAACAATTATAAGTTCAATACTCGAGATCAAAGTTCAAAGAACGTAAACAACTCTGTCTTAGCTAAGAAGCATGAGGTCATAAGACATGAATCATACTTTCAATGGTTTACTCGTACAACCAATAATAGTACAAGCTTAAGAATTGCTCAATAAAGAGTAAGGTTAAGAACTTGCACAATATTTGAAGTTGTGTAAGATAGAAAACTTGCATCTAAGAGATAAGGTTTAGATACTTGCCTTATGTGTAGTTTATCAACCTTTAGCTTATCGATACTTTTTGAATCCTATTCTTACATAGTTACTCATATACGATATTCATTAGTTACGTACGTTGAATACATATACTTAATATGTAAGCTAAACATGCACATACGATTCTAACTTAGTTGTATGTTCCTGTACATACATCATTACGTACTTTACATACATAATCACAGAAATCCGTTTATAAGATACTATGAAATCAATAACATAGTTCATAATCATTACTTGACTTAATAATTGAAAGTTTATAAATACTTATCAATTCTATATGGTTTCATCATAACATGCTCATTGATACTTGAATACTGTACTGGACATGTATTACAGATTTAGGATAACAATACATGCATGTATCAAACCTCAGATCAAAAACACAATAGGCAGACTTCACTGCAGGGTGGCGCGGCCGCGCTGCTCCCAGTTCAAATCAGAGCTGAGCATCATATTGCTTGGCCTAGCCTGCTTACCCGCGCACTCGGATGATGACACATGCAGAAACATACATGTTATGATAAGTTTGAGTCTTATATCTTGCTTTCAATATAGTCCTATTAATTTCCAACTAATAAGGCTTAACGTGTTCGATTATAATGTATCTCACGTTTAGTCATTATATACATACAACGAGGTTAATAAGTCTCAATTATATATGCTCACGTTATCTTATTCATGAATTTCAAGTTATATAGTTCTACTTCATTTAGACTTGTTCTAAACCATTCTCAAGTAGTTTACAATGCATATGACTAGCTAGGCATAACATACCCTAACATGATAGTTAAATCTTAGAATACTTGTAACATAGTTATTGGTAAAACTAGTTTTCAAACTCTTAAGGTTTCTTTTGAAAATCTCATGTTAACCAACCAAGCATGCAAATCTACTTCTCTTACTATATATTATACTTTCATACACACATAACTAGAACACATAAGCATGCTCACAAGTTCATACTTTAAGGTGTACATAGCTCATTGAGTTTGCACTTTGAAAACTCAAGTTTCCTTTGAAAACTCAAGTTTCCTTTGGAAACCAAGCATTGGTAAGTGACTACATGAAATGCCACCTAAACTAGCATGTTAGTGACTTGTTTATGCTTAATGACATTATACTAGCATGCTCCATAAGTCAGAAACCACAAAAATCATAATCTAATTCTGCAAAAGGGCGCAGCTGCGCCCTATTTGTACTAGGGAGTGGCGCGGCCGCACCACTCTGGTTGCAACCAGGATGCTTACTGCCATAGCAGAGCTTCAACCAAGTTCCATATTTTACTCAACTAGCAAGCTTTCCTACTATCACATTGCGTATATAGCATACATATACACTCTACTAATCATGTTAGCACCTTCTCACATACCAATTTCAACTACATTATGCAATTTCAATTGAATTTCATGGTGGGTTTAAGTATTATACCTCTTGAGCTTTGAATTGGACATCACTCTCCCTCAATATCAGATTATGCTGTCAACTCTCTCTATAGCAACTTAGCAATTAACTCAACAAAATTAAATGAGGAGAGGAAGGTGTTCAATTTATAGAGAAATGAATGACCATGCCAAGCTATTGCCCAAGAATTAAAACCAAGAGATGGAAGAAGAACACATTGGGCATTTGATAGTTTGTGGAATAGTGGCCATCAACCACTCCCACCCACTCCCTTGCCATTATTGGCTACCATTTCTAGCTTGACAACACAAGGAAGAGAAAAGCTATGCCATGAAATACACGTGAATGAGAAATGAAGGGTGACCCTCATTTTGGGACAAGCTAAATACTCAGCATTTACAATAGAGATAATGCCACACACTATATGCTTAATACATATATGTATACTTTAGGTTATTACACATACACATATATATACCTAGGTTTTAAATTCATTTGGGTGTATATATATATAGACCTTTAATAATAATATTACGTAATAGCAAGTTGGGGGTATATATAGCTATACACATAATATAATCCATGTTCATTTTTATAATACCGAATATAATCTTATTATCTTTCACATTATCCTAACCTTTATTATTCCAATTATATTGAAATAATTATTAATACCCATTATTTATATAGTTTAATTCGATATTGCACAAGGTACACATAACATGTATTCACATAGGTCCATTTATGTAATTCATGTGACTCACTTCATTTTACCATATAGTTCCTATATTGCATAATCACCTTACAATGTCACACTACACTGTATATTATATAGATGTAGGTACTACATAATATACCATTACCCCTCACATAATATTGCACTTAGCAATTAATTGAATAAACATTAATCGATTATATTAATTAATTATTCAATCTTTAATATGCGATTACTTATAATAACAATTAATTAACAATATAATTTTAATTAATCCTTCACTTATTAATTCCATCTTTAATTTAATTATATCATCACCATCATTTCCATTCTCATGCCACACAAGGCATTCTACGAGTTCATCGCAATTCTCTATATATTCTTAATTATCATAAATCCAATTTAATTTAATTTAATTACTCATCTCATGACAGATAAACATTTATATTCAAATAAATATTCATATTCTTATTAATATCAATATTAATATTTATTCATAAAATTCACGGTTCTTACATCCTCCCCCTTATAAAAATTTTGTCCTCGGAATTGGTACAAGGTTACACAAATAGATGGGGATAGTCCCTCATCATCCTATTTTCTAATTCCTATGTGGCCTCCTCGGCATCGTGGTTTCGCCAAAGTACTTTTATAGAAGATATAACTTTATTTCTTAATATCTGCTCTTTCCTATCTAATATTTGGACAGGAATTTCTTCATATGCCAGGTTCTTCTCTACTTGACTAGGCTCATAGGAAATCACGTGCTTGTAGTCAGGCTTGTACGGACGCACACGTAAATGTGAAACACGTTGTGGATGTACTCCAACTCTGGTGGTAAAGCTACTTTGTATGCCACTTCGCCCACTCGCTTTATTATTTCGAATGGTCCTATGAATCTTGGACTCAATTTTCCCTTCTTGTCGAATCGTATTTTTCCTTTCTAGGGAGATACTTTCAATAAAACTGAAACTACCAACTTTAAAGTCTTGGACTTGTCGATGTAGATCTGCATACTTTTTTTGACGATCTTGAGCTGCTACCAGTCTGACTCTTATTACTGTCACCACGTCTGTGGTTTGTTGCACTAACTCTGGTCCTAAAATTCGTCGTTCTCCGACTTTGTTCCAACATAATGGTGTTCTGCATTTTCTATCGTAAAGAGCTTTGTACGGTGACATGCCTATACTCGCATGATAACTGTTGTTGTAAGCTACCTCTACTAAGGGTAGGTGATCGTCCCAATTTTCCTTGAAATCCATCACGCAAGTCCTAAGCATGTCCTCCAGCGTTTGTATTGTCCACTCACTCTGTCCGTTCGTCTGTGGGTGATACGCAGTACTCAACCCCAACTGTGTTCCCATCCTCTCTTGTAAGATTTTCCATAAGTTTGACGTGAAGCGCGAATCTCGATCAGAGACAATTGACACCGGCACTCCATGTCGTGAAACAATCTCCTTTACGTATAGATTCGCTAACTGATTCAAACTATATCGAATCTTGATAGGTAGAAAATGTGCGATCTTTGTTAGTCGATCCACGATAACCCAAATGGCATCATATCCTTTTTGCGTGACTGGAAGTCCCACCACGAAGTCCATCGTAATGTGATCCCATTTCCACTCTGGTATCTCTAACGGTTGAAGTAGACCACTAGGCCTTTGGTGCTCTGCTTTGACCCGTTGGCAAGTAAGACATTTACTTAAGCACTCTGCGACTTCTCGTTTCAAATTGGGCCACCAAAAATGTTACCTCAGATCCCAGTACATCTTTGTGCCTCCTGGATGAATGGAATACGTCGTATTGTGAGCCTCGTGCAAAATTTCTTCTCTCAATTCGGCTACCGCTGGCACACACACTCTCCCTTCGAATCTCACGATACCGTCTTTTTCCATTTTGAATCTTTCCTCTTCATTTTTGGCCATCCTCTTTCTCATTTTCTCACACTCTTCATCCTTCTCTTGTGATTCCTTTACTCTATCCAGTAACACTGGACAAGCTTCCATTGCAAATAGTTGTTCTTCAGACTTCCCTGGTCCTTTCACCTGTATTTCCAACTTCTCCATATCCCTTATTAACTCCTCCTGAGTTGTCAATTGAAACAATTTCACCATTCCCTTTCTGCTCAGAGCGTGGGCTACTACGTTTGTCTTTCCCGAGTGCTATAGAATATCACAGTCATAATCCTTGATCAATTCTAACCACCTCATCTGTCGCATGTTCAACTCCTTCTGTGTGAAGATATATTTCAAACTCTTGTGGTCCGTGTATATCTCACATTTCTCTCCGTACAAATAATGTCTCCAAATCTTTAACGCAAAAACTACTGTCGCTAAATCTAAGTCGTGAGTAGGGTATCATTTTTCATAATCCTTCAATTGTCGTGATGCATACGCAATGACTTTGCCATGTTGCATGAGTATACAGCCAAGTCCCTTGTGCGATGCATCACTATACACCACGAAACATCCCGCATCCTCTGGTAATGATAATACAGGTGCTTCGCTTAATCTCTTCTTTAACTCCTGAAAGCTTTCTTTGCATTTTTACGTCCATACGAATTTCATCGTCTTCCTCGTTAGATTGGTCAACTGGGTTACTATCTTAGAAAAATCATAAATAAATCTTCGATAGTACCCGGCTAACCCTAAGAAACTTCTCACCTCCGTTGGTGTTTTTGGCTACTCCCAATTACTTTATGCTTCTACATTCGCAGGTTATATTGAGATTCCATTCTTATCCACCACGTGTCATATGAATTGAACCTTCTCCATCCAAAATTCACAATTAGAAAACTTTGCATACATTTTCTCTTTCCTTAATGCTTCCAAAATAATCCTCAGATGTTCGGCGTGCTCTTCTTTTGTTTTTGAGTAGATCAAGATGTCGTCGATGAAAACTACCACGAACTTATCCAAGTATGGCTTGAAGACTCGGTTCATCAAGTCCATGGATGCTGCCGGAGCATTAGTCAATCCGAATGACATTACCAAAAACTCGTACTGTCCATAACGGGTTCGAAACGCCGTCTTTGGTACGTCTTCCTCCCGTACCTTCAACTGGTGATATCCTGTTCACAAATCAATCTTCGAGAAACACTTCGCTCCCTTCAATTAATCGAAAAGGTCGTCTATCCTTGGTAATGGATATCTATTCTTGATCGTTACACTGTTTAATTCTTGATAATCGATACAAGGCCTCATCGATCCGTCTTTTTTCTTAACAAATAATACCGGTGCTCCCCAAGGGGACACACTCAATCATATGTAACCTTTATCTAGTAACTCTTGCAATTGTATCATCAATTCCTTCATTTCTACTGGCGCCATACGATATGGAGCTTTCAAAATTGGTGTTGTTCCTGGTGGTAAGTCTATTACGAATTCGATTTCTCTGTCTGGCGGAAGACCAGGCAGATCGTCTAGAAATACATCTTGGAATTCTCTCACTATGGATATATCCTTAATTACTACTCCCTTCTTCCGAGTATCTACAATGTAATCTAAGTAACCTACACATCCTTTCCTTAACAATTTCTTAGTCTGCAACATCGTAAGACAACACGATTGCATAACCGATGAGCTACCATAAAATACTACCTTAGAATTGTTAGAGGTCTGAAGGTTCAGACTTTTGTTTTGACAATCAATTATCGCAGTATGGTTATATACCAATCTATTCCCAATATTACGTCAAATTCTCCCAATCTAATCGGGATTACATCTACGCTCAATTCATGATCTCTAATGTTTGTGCGATAATTTTGGTAAACGTATTCTAGAGGGATCACTTTCTTATTCGCAACTTCTATATTCAAAGGATTTCCTAATCGTTCTCGGGGTGAATTAAGTCGACTAGAAAATTTTTCAGATACAAAAGAATAGGTGGCACCCGAATCAAATAATACATATGCATTTATATCATTGATTTGGATAATACTTGACACCACGTCCTTCGCAGCTACTGCATCCTAGATGGTCATGTTAAAGGTCCTAGCAGTTGGATTGTGTCGGTTCACCGATCATTAACTTGCTGCCTCCCCCTTGTTGGCCACTTCCTCCGCCGCTACCTTTCTTTGGGCAGTCCTTAATTAGGTGGTCCGCTGAGCCACAAGCAAAACAACCCTTGATCTTCTTGGGCTTCGGGAAGTTGGGTGAAATGTGCCCCTCTTGGCCGCAGTTGTACCAGGTACTGCGCCCCTTCCAGCACTCGCCCTGATGATTTTTCCCACACTTTGGGCATCCCTCTTCCCTCTTCTTAAAACCTCCATGAAAATTTCCTGACTGATTATTAAAGTTGTTGTTGTTATTCTCCCACTTTCTCTTTTCTAAATTACTTCCCCCACTACTGCTTCCTCCTCCACGGCTTTCTCCTCCCATATTCATTCCCTTCTTTTCTTTGTTATACAGACTTAAGGCTTCACTGCCACCTTCCGCAATGATTGCATTTTCCAACAACGTCATAAATGAATCAATTAGAAGAACTGACACCTTGTTAAACAACCAAGGCTTCAGTCCTTGCTTAAAATGTCTAGCTTTCCTCTCTTCATCCCCTACCTGGTGTTCTGCAAACTACGCTAGTTCATTAAACTTAGTCCGCGTATTGCGCCACCAACATATCCCTCTACTTAAGTTCTAAAAACTTCACTTCCATTCTGTTCTTCATGTTCTTTGGGAAATAGTTCTCGAGGAACAGCGTCTTGAACCTTTCCCATACGATTATCCCTTCTCTCGCTCTTTGCTGATTTTCCTCCCACCAGTAGTTGGCTTCGCCCCTCATCATATATGTAGTGAATACCGGCCTTCTGGTCCTCGCCCACGCGAGCAATGGTGAAGGCCTTCTCGATCTCCTTGATCCATGTCTGCGCAGCGATCGGATCGGTAGTACCCTCAAACTTTGGGGGTCCTACGCTCCTAAATTCTTTGAAGTTTGTAACTGGAACTGCTTGGGGATTGGGGATAACGGGTTCGTTGTTCCTTCCCCTAAGAGCTTCCCATAGCAAATCAACTAATTTCTGAGTAGGATCTACTTGCTCTCTCTCGTTGTTCATTGATTCCTCAGGTGCAGTTAATCTACATCTGAGCGGCATAATCTGCATCACAAATTTCATTCTTATTATTTATTATATTACTTAAGTATTTCTTTAATGCCAAAAAGAATAGAATTTATAACACGTTTCTGAAATAAGATCATTTATATTCATATGCGAAATCATTATATCAAAATGATCATCCCTAGCATAATTCTATAAATGTCAACACATATCCCCTAATATCACAAAAGATAGGGAAAACACTAACATACTACCCCTCTAACATAAGCCTACTCGGGGTTTACTACCATCCCATTTCTTACACAAAAGATTTGGATTACATCACTGATATATACATCACATAAGGTAATTACTAGACTAAACTAATGGGTCTCATCCCAACATTCCACGCTCTACAGCGATCTTGTACTCTATCTACGCTATGTACGGCATCAACTCTCTGCTCATAGTGTGTCGGGTATGTCCCTTCTCCGTCGGATAGTGATATACACCATCAATCACTCTCTCAATAGTCGAGCGAAACACGTAACCCATCTTGTTCATATTCCTCTTCTTACACCTGACCTCATCTTCTAAGTCGTCTGCCCTCTCATTAGCTTGTTTCCCACTTTTCCTCGAGGTGGATCCTATCCATCACCTCCAACTCTAGCTGAGTACGGAGAGCCTCCTTCTCCGTCTTCTCGCTCAACTCTCTCTGTTCCACCTATTCCAGTTTTCCCTGCCAAGTTTATTCTGAGACACCGACATGTGAATCAGAGTCCCCATCTGGATTCTTGCCTCCATGTGGTAAGAAATCTCCACCACTAACTCCTGCATCAGCTAACTTCCTCTGATGATCCTCGTCCCTCAGCTTATGGAACTCGGACTCCCTCTCCTGAGCCTCATCCTCTAGCTCCTAGAATCTGCAATCCAACTCTAGGATCCGCTCCTCGTATTCCCTTAGCATCTGCTCCTTAATAGTATCCTCATTAGAGTCCTCCATGGGCTCATCCTCCATGGGCTCTACCTTCGGATCAGACTCTACCTCAATCTCATCCTCGTCGTCAAACTCGAACGGTGAAATTATCTTCACAGGTTCAACCTCTAAAGGTGCCTCATATACGACATGTATATCTCGGGGATCCTCCTCTGCCACTCTACTAGGTCCTCCCATGTCTGTCATCCTACAACCACAAACATAAGACAACAAAACAACAAGCTCCATTAGATTGTTAAATAAAACATAAGTTCATTGTATAGAATGAAATTATATTTCATAACACACTAAGTCTATCCAGGAATAACACTACATGAGTTCTATCTCCTTTCTATCTTCTAAGTTCTTCTAAGTTATAATCTAAAGACTCTCGCTCCTAAGGTTTATAACTACAGCTCTAATACCAACCTGTGACGCACCCAAATTCAGACCACTCGCATCTACGGTTCACCACGTTCTAAATATCTAACGACATGTTAACATCTCGCGCAACGAAAATCACAGAAAAAAGTACATTTATTTAATATAATCATTCATGTCCCAAGGTTTCGTAACTTAAACATCTCTTACATAGTTTAAACATAACTTAAACTTAACTAATACATAATATGATATAATCTTATTATAATCATCATAATAGTTCTAAATAAGTACAAAGCTATTCCGTAGCCTTGCCCTTGCCCTTATCAGTGCCCGAGGGTCCGCTATGCTCTGCCTTAACCGAAATGTTTTTATGGAAAGCAAGAATGAGCAACAAGTTTGCTTAGCAAGTAATATAGCGATAAAGGGATCAATATAGTCTTCAATTTTCCAAGGGTATAATAATAAATGATAGTTCAGGAATAGCAAGAAGTATCGATAGTTCTCAACAATAGTCGCTAAGGACAGAAAGATATCAATAAGATTCAACGCTTAATCATTTCAAGATTTCAAAATAATGAATACTGAGCAGTCACTAAGGACTATGGACTTCTACTAGAATTAACAGTAATATGCTAATAATCCAATCAAAATAAGTACAATAGGTGATCAGCCTAAAGTACCCTACGTCATGCATAACATTTAATCGTACTCATGTGCGCACGTCGGTCTCCCGATAAATATATAGTTTCCCCTTCAAAGATGGTTGTTCATCTCAGTCAATTATAAGAGTTCACACCAAATCGATTGGTTTGGATAACTTTTAAATTCATGATTTAGGGGTAGCCGAATCAAATGGTATAAACCTCTCTTTCAAAGTATATAAGAATAATTATAAGTTCATTACTCGAGATCAAAGTTCAAAGAATGTAAACAACTCTATTATAGCTAAGAAGCATGAGGTCATAAGACATGAATTATACTTTCAATGGTTTACTCGTACGACCAATAATAGTACAAGCTTAAGAAATGCTCAATTAAGAGTAGTGTTAGGAACTTACATAATATTCGAAGTTGTGGAAGATATAAAACTTGCATCAAAGAGATAAGGTTTAGATACTTGCCTTATGTGTAGTTTATCAACCTTTAGCTTATCAATACTTTACGAATTCTATTATAACATAGTTACATATATAGGATATTCATTAGTTACGTACGTTGAATATATATACTTAATATGTAAGCTAAACAAGCACATACGATTCTAACTTAGTCGTATGATCCTAAACTTACGTCATTACGTACTTTACATACACATAATCACAGAAATCCGTTTATAAGATACTATAAGATCAGTAACATAATTCTTAATTATTACTTTACTTAATAATTGAAAGTTTATAAATACTTATCAATTCTATATGGTTTCATTATAACATGCTCATTAATACTTCAATACTGTACTAGACATGTATTACAGATTTAGGATAACAATACATGCATGTATTAAACTTCAGATCACAAACACAATAGGCAGACTTCACTGCAGGGTGGCGCGGTCGCGCTTAATTTGAACTAGGGAGTGGCGCAGCCACGTTGCTCCCAGTTAAAATCAGAGCTGAGCATCAGATTGCTTGGCCTAGCCTGCTCACCCACACACTCAGATGATGACACATGCAGAAATATACATGTTATGATAAGTTTGACTCTTATATCTTGTGTTTAACATAGTCCTATTAATTTCCAACTAACGAGGCTTAACGTGTTCGATTACAATATTTCTCACGTTTAGTCATTATACACATGCAACGAGGTCAATAAGACTCAACTATACATGCCCACATTATCTTAGTCATGCATTTCAAGTTATATAGTTATACTTCATTGACACTTGTTCTAAACCATGCATTTGACTAGCTAGGCATACATGTCAATCATCTATAGGTATAATATACCCTAACATGATAGTCAAATTTCAGAATACTTGTAACGTAGTTATTGGTAAAACTAGTTTTCAAACTCTTATGGTTTCTTTTGAAAATCTCATGTGAACCAACCAAGAATGCAAAGCTACTTCTCTTACTATATATTATACTTTCATACACACATAACTAGACCACATAAGCATGCTCACAAGTTCATACTTTAAAGTGTACATAGCTCATTGAGTTTGCACTTTGAAAACTCAAGTTTTCTTTACAAACCAAGCTTTGGTAAGTGACTACATGAAAGGCCACCTAAACTAGCATGTTAGGGACTTATTTATGCTTACTGACATTATACTAGCATGCTCCATAAGTCAGAAACCACAAAAATCATTATCTGATTCTTAGAAGGGCGAGGCCGCGCCCTGTTTGTACTAGGGAATGGCGCGGTCGCGCCACTCTGGTTCCAGCCAGGATGCTTACTGCCTTAGCAGAGCTTCAGTCAAGTTCCATAATTTACTCAGCTAGCAAGCTTGCCTACTATCACATTGTATACATAACATAAATATACACTATTCTAATCCTGCTAGCACCTTCTCACATACCAATTTCAACTACATTATGTAATTTCAATTAAATTTCAAGGTGGGTTTAAGTATTATACCTCTTGAGCTTTGAATGGACAGCACTCTCCATCAATATCAGATTATGCTCTCAACTCTTTCTATAGCAACTTAGCAATTAACTCAACAAAATCAAATGAGGAGAGGAGGGTTCAATTTATAGAGAAATGAATGACCATGCCAAGCTATTGCTCAAGAATTAAAACCAAGAGATGGAAGAAGAACACATTGGGCATTTGATAGTTGGTGTAATAGTGGCCATCAACCACTCCTACCCACTCCCTTGCCGTCATTATCTACCATTTCTAGCTTGAGGAAAACAAGGAAGATAAAGGCTATGCTATGAAATACATGTTAATGTGAAATGAAGGGTGACCCTTATTTTGGGACAAGCTAAATACTCAGCATTTGCAATAGAGACAATGCCACACACTATATTCTTAATACATATATGTATACTTTAGGTTATTACACATACACATATATGTACCTAGGTTTTAAATTCATTTGGGTATTTATATATATATATATATACATATATATATGGACTTTTAATAACAATATTACGTAATAGAAAGTTAGGGGTATATATAGCTATACACATAATATAATCCATGTCCATTTTTATGATACCGAATATAATCTGACTAAGTATTATCTTTTACATTATCCTAACCTTTATTATTCGAATTATATTGAAATAATTATTAATACCCATTATTTATATAGTTCAATTCGATATTGCATAAGGTACACATAACATATATTCACATAGGTCCATTTATGTAATTCATGTGCTAAGTAGTAGTATTGACTTGATGATCGTAAAAATACTCATAATGGACTGCTACACGGGCTTTTTGCCAAATTATAGGCTTTAAACATCCGAATCTAAGGGTTATTTTTTGATATGTGATAGTATGTGGGTATATTTACGTGTTAAAGTGAAAAATTTTGGGTTTGGAAGACAAGAAATTGGACAAAAACCAAACGGGAAAAGGTTCGAAGCGTTTTTTTCCAAATGAGGGGGGTGCCCTCATATATATAGGCCAGGGAGCCTCCACCCTACCTGTTACTGCTGTAGGTAGAGGTACGACTCCCCTGGTGGGGCCCACGTGCTGGGTTTTATAGTCTTGAAGTACGTGCACTCCGAGCAACGCGAGGTCAAAGTCAAAACATTCTATCTTTTGATCGAAGCTTTCATTTGAGGCGTGCTGTACCTTTTTGGAAGCCCTCATCGAGAGTGTCACAGTGACATCGGATAAAACATTTTCTGGGTCGAAAAAGACGGGTTCATAACCAGGTCTTCGATTCCCCGCAGTTTATCCGTTGAGCTGTCTTGCGCTGTTTGCACTCGGGATTATCGTTATGTTTCGTTCTGACCTTGGTGGCATCAATTCGACTTGGGTTTAACTGAATCATCTTAGAATTGTTAAAATAACCATTTTACCCCTCCCGTGGTTACTTTTAGTGTCGGCATGGCCTTCGGTTGACTTCCTGAGGTTGTTTCCAAGATTTGGATCCCATTCGAGTTTGTTTGTCCTCAGTGTTGTCTCCGAGGCTGACTTGGTCCTTCTAGGTTTTACCATGGAGATATTGTGATGCTTCAGGATTGTTCCCAAAGTTTACCTGACTTCCCGGGTTGAGACCGGGGCTGAACTATACCTCCCAAGTTGAGATTGGGGTTGACCTGTACTTCCCGGGTTGAGACTGGGGTTGATTTGTACCTCCCGGGTTGAGATCGGGGCTGACCTGTACTTCTCGTGTTGAGACCGGGGCTAACCCGTACTTCTCTGGTTGAGACTAGGGCTAACCTATACCTCCTGGGTTGAGATCTGTGCCGATTTATACCTCATGGGCTAAGACCGGGGCTGATCTGTACTTCCCGAGTTAAGACCGAGGCTGACCTGTACTTCTCGAATTGAGAACGGGGCTGACCTGTACTTCCTTGGTTGAGATCGGGGATGACATGTACTTCCTAGGTTGAGACCGGGGCTGACTTGTACTTCCCGGGTTGAGATCGGGGCTGATCTATACTTCCTAGGTTGAGACCGGGGCTGATCTGTACCTCCTGGGTTGAGACCGGGGCTGACTTGATTGCCCGATATTGAGACAGGGGTTGAACTGATTACCCGGTATTGAGACCGGGGTTGAACTGATTGCCTGGGATTGAGATCGAGGTTGATTTGATGGCCCGATATTGATATCAGGGTTGATCTGACGGCCTAATATTGAGATCGGGGTTGATCTGAAAGCCCGATATTGAGATTGGGGTTGATTTGATGGCCCAAATTGATATCGAGGTTGATCTGACGGCCTGATATTGAGATCGGGGTTGAGCTGACGGCCCGATATTGAGATCAGGTTGATCTAAAGGCCCGATTTGAGATCGGGGTTGATCTAACGGCTCGATATTGAGATCATGGTTGATCTAACGGCTAGATATTGAGATCGGGGTTGATTTGATTGCCCGGTATTAAGATCGGGGATAATTTGATGGCTCAATTTGAGATCAGGCTTGATCTGACGGCCCAATTTGAGATCGGGGTTAATCTGACTGCCCGATTTGAGGTCGGGGTTAATCTAACGGCCTGATATTGAGATCGGGGTTGATCTGATGGCCCGATTTGAGAGAGGGGTTGATCTGACGGCCCGATTTGAGATCGGGGTTGATCTAACGGCCCGATTTGAGATCAGGGTTGATCTGACGGCCCGATATTGAGATCGGGGTTGATTTTGACGATCAAATATTGAGATCGGGGTTGATTTGATGGCCTGGTATTGAGACTGGGGTTGAACTGATTGCCCGATATTGAGATCGGGGTTGATTTGATGGCTCAATCTGAGATCGGGGTTGATTTGATGAACCGATATTAAGATCGGGGTTGATTTAACATCCCGATATTGAGATCAGGGTTGATTTGATTGCCCGGTATTGAGACTAGGGTTGAGTTAACGGTCCCATATTGAGACTGGGGTTAATTTGATGGCCTGATTTGATATCGGGGTTGAACTGACGACCCGATATTGAGATCGGGGTTGAGCTGACAACCCGATATTGAGATCTGGGTTGATTTATTTTCCAGGTATTGATACCGGGGTTGACTTGATGGCCTGATTTGAGATCGGAGTTGAGTCAAAAAGACAGTCTTGCCCTCCTACAATGTTAGTAATAGAGAAATAAATTTTGAGTGTCTACAGATTAGTAGACACTGGAAATGCAAAGGCAAAGGGGATGCAATGCATGATATGGTATGCTAGGAAGGTCAGATACCTTCGAGGATGTGGGGTCATCATTGACTGATTATGTTAGTTTTTACTGGGGGTGATGTTAATAGGCTATCACGAATAGTTTTTGTCATTTTATACTGGGGATGACGTCATTCACGAGAGCCTAGGAATAACATTGTTGCCACCGAGTTAAGCGAATACACTCCTGATGTCTATCTTAACTATAATTTACACCGGTAGGTGGCCAAAGGGGGGTTCAATCACCAATCCTTCTTCGTGCTCCTTCTGAGGATGTGTATAACTGATTCCATCATTGGTGATGGATTACTATATTGCTTCAGCCATCGAATCTCGTCCGACGCTTCACGGGGTTGTACTAATAGCTGAGATGTCGTTGGGGTTGAGCCAACGGCTGAACTGTTATGGGTCTTTACCCTACGCTTCACTCGGGTTGTGCCAACTGCTGAACTGTCATTCGTCAATACTAGACGCTTCACTAGGGTTGTGCCAACGGCTTGAACTGTCATCGGTCAGTACCCGACACTTCGCTGGGGTTGAGTCAACAGCTGAACTATCTCGGTCTGTACCAGATGCTTCATTGGGGTTGAGCCAACGGTTGAACTATCATCGATCAGTACCCGACCCTTTGCTGGAGTTGAGCTAACGGCTGAATTGTCTCGGTCTGTACCCAACGCTTCGCTGGGGTTGAGCCAATGGCTGAACTGTCTCGGTCTGTACCTGACATTTCGCTGGGGTTGAGCTAACGACTGAACTGTCTGGGTCTGTACCCGACGCTTCACTAGGGATGAGACAATGGCTGAATTATCTCAGTCTGTACTCGACGCTTCGCTGGGGTTGAGCCAATGGCTAAACTGTCTCGGTCTGTACCATACGCTTCGCTGGGGTTAAGCCAATGGCTGAACTGTCTTGGTCTGTACCCGACGCTTCACTGGGGTTGAGCCAACTGCTAAATTATCTCGGTCTGTACCCGACGCTTCGCTGGGGATGTGCCAACGGCTGAACTATCTCGGTCTGTACCCGACGCTTCGCTGGGGTTAAGCCAACGACTGAATTATCTTGGTCTGTACCCAACACTTCACTGGGATTGAGCCAATGGCTGAACTGTCTCGGTTAGTACCTGACGCTTCGCTGGGGTTGAGCCAACTGCTGAACTGTCTCGGACTGTACCCGACTCTTCGAAAGTTATAGTTTTTGGCAGTTTTGCACAATTTTTCAGTATTCTTCATCATTGCTCCCCGGATATTGCTTCGAGATGAATACCAAGGGTTTTCAGAATTTTCCCTTTTTTGTCAGGATTACGCTGCTTAAACGCAGGATTTCAGGACAAACCGCTCAATCGCGTAGCAATTTTTCATCAGATTTAACTCGACAGCTCATATAATCTCCATTTCAACTCGAACTGAACTAGCCCTGGGGGAGTGGGACCCACCCTGGGGAGCTACAGGTGGAGGTGCGGCTGCCGCAGGTGGGCTCGCTTCCACCTGTGGTTTTATATTGGGCAGCAAGGAGTTTCATAATTTCATGTTTTCATTTCGAGTTTCAAACAAAATTCGATCTTCTTTTTCAGATCTACGAAGATCGGGCAGTGTTTTTCTGATTTCGTCAGTTTCTACGCGTTCAGCACATCGCAGGTAACGTTTTACATCCTTTTTTCAAAAGTTTTGAACCGTTAAAAGCATGTGAACCACGTAGGGGACTTTTATACGCAATGTATGAAAAATATATGCGTATCTGACCAGCTAAAATTTTTTGGATTACATATGTATGCATATCTTACTGTAATGCACGTTTTGATGTAAGAAAATTCAGATTCTGAGACAGTCATATTTTTCTCTTTTTATATCAGTTTATTCATCTTTTTTGAGGCCTAGTGAGCCTAGATTTTCAACTAAAAATGTTCATGGTAATTTGGCTACCATGTGAAGTTTACTTTTGATTTTATTTCATATATATGAACTGTTCCTATTTTTGGGAAGGTGTGCTACTGAATGTCCACCTATACATGCTTGTGTGCATGCAGACAGTCCATTTTACAAAGGAGACTCTAGCAAAAAAATTTAAAACCCGAGTATTTAATAAACATGCAATTTTGACTCTATTGGGGATTTTTAACTGACCCATGCATGTTTTTAAGATTTATCTTTTGAAAAACATGCAATTTTTACTTTTCTGGTTATTTTGACTGACCCATGCATGTTTTAAGACTTAGATATGCATAGAGTGTTGATTTAAATAAATAAGCCATAGGTTTTAAGCTTACCACACCCTTTCTGAGGTGATTTAGGAGACTTTGTTCAGGTGATGGATAGAGATCGATCCGGCAGTGTTAGCATAGTCGTTTCAGGTGTTAGACAAAGGAGGGCTTCTGATGTTCCTCAGCCACGTCCAGCTCGATCACCTCCATATTGGCGAAGTCGGTGATTCGTCCAGCACATAACGAGAAGCCTACTGATATTAACGACGAGCAGGCTCATTTTGCTACTCATGCCCTTGCTCAGGCTCCACGTACGGAGGTTTCGAGCATTGTTGTGCTGACCCAAGAGTTGTTGGGTGACTTGTGTCTCCATCCATCGAGATTTCTTCATGCCAACGAGGTGACTTAAAGTTTTCTTCTTTATGGATTCTCTTTTTTTCTTTTTGCCATTCTCGGGGCACAGATTATGACATGCATTAATTTTTTATGCAGGTTCCTGGCTTTACGCCGCCTCGAGGGAAATGGTTTAACGTGCATTACCTGTATCATACTCTGCACCAGGAGTACAGGGATATCGTTGATGGATGGGGGTTTTAGGCCTTCTTTTCTATTCTTTCCCGCCGTTGCCCCTGGGGGTATATGAGGGCTTTATCTGAGCACTGGTTCCACCTGACTCAGTCCCTTCATTTGTTGGACTGTGAGGTGATGATGACCCCTATGGACTGGAGGTTCGTCACCGATATTGAGTTTGAGTGTGAGCCAGTGCTTGTCGTGGCTGACATCACACCTACTGTCGTTCGATCCCTGCTAGGAGTTCCTACAACAGCGATTAAGGGTCAGACGGTCCGATCACGTCCCTTGAGTATAAATGCCTAGAGTGGGGCTTTACTTGAGCCTCTGCCTGATGATCAGAGGGTTAGGGATTGCTTCTTGAGGAGATTATTCTTGGTGATCATCAAGGGTTATTTTGTGGCGGACAACTCATCTACGGTGTCCTTCACCCTGGTCAGTGCTACCCGATATGTAGAGCACCTCAGTGACTTTGATTGGGGTTCTTACACCTTTGTCTATTTTCTTCAGAGGCATACACAAGCTTTCGGAGGGTTTGGTGGAGGCTTGGTTAGGGTTCTACCCATTTTTGATGGTGAGTACATCTTTCTTGTACCTTTTTCAATTCAGCATTTTTATTTGTCAGTTTTGATCGCTTAGGACTTTTGATATTTACATGGCCAGTTCTGGGCATTTGAGAGGCTTCCTTGCCTATGGCCCGCCACTACTTTAAGTCTGGAGACCTATCCTCGAGGACGGTGTTGGTATCACTCCACTCTGAGGGAGGTCCCTGTTGCTGAGGGATTTACCCATGCTCGCCTATAGTTGGAGCTTTAGACGGCTGGATAGATCTCTTGGACGCCGTATACTTCTGAGTTTTTGACAATTGGATTTGAGGGAGGCCTCCCCACTAGTCGAGAGTTTGCATTGTCGACCCGCATAATCCCGATTTTGACAGAGGGATGCTGGGAGCTCTACTTAGGAGAGCGTGCGATCAGGAGCATTATGGGGTAGATCTGCATTCCCATTGTTCCTCCTATTTTACATCATTGGCCATTGCTCTTGCCACTAACAGATATCCCTATGGAGGGCATAGATTGCTTTACCCTATCAGAGGGCCCTTATAGCCAAAAGGCATTCAGTAGATGGTGGAGTCCTTACACTATTGGAGCTCAGACTCGGGCTATCCAGTTCATAGCAGACATAGTGCCAGGGTCTGTTATGATGACAGACTGTATAGCTTGCCACAGGGAGCCGACTTATTTGAATCAAATCAGTGGATTGACCCAGCAGTTGGAGAGAGCTCATTTATTTATCAGCATCTTGGCCGAGATTCGTCAGAGGCATCTTCTTTTAACCCTTCCAGCTTAGGAGCTGGTCCTTCTTCAGGTCCATTTTCAAGCAATTTTGCAGGGGCAGATCCTCCCTTGTACAGCCCAGATATGCTTGACGATAGCGGTTTTGTGTCCACGGAGGACATGGAGCAGGTTAACCACCTGAGCATAGATATCTTGGATCTTTTTGGATAACTATTGTAGCTATATCTTTAGGTCGGCCACTGTTTTGGCTTTTGGGAGGCTGTGCCCCATTTTGATAGACCACTGTTAGTAGTTGGGTGGTGGTGCCCCATCTCCCTGTACTTTTTATTTTGCTTTGTATTATCAGACAGGGATGATGCTCGTAGTAGATAGTTTATTATAGATATGCATGATATTTCCTATCTATTGCATCATGTTTATCATTATTATTATGTATGTATTATTTCATGTGTATGCATTTAGACAGATGAGTTCAGATTTGACCCCTGGATGGTCTTGTGATACGGTGATATAGATGACATCGTCTACCGTTAGCCGTATCGAGCATTTACCACCGTCTGAGGTGGCATTATCATTGAGATCGTGGTATAGCAGTTTGTCCTTCTCAACCAGAGGGACAGTTGATCAGATGTTGGGGCATTCATTGGCCCTCGTAGATCTTTAGGTTTCGTAGGGGTTTGTGGATGGCCTTTTACCTTTCTGGATACCCGAGAGATAGGTCTTCCGTTTTGGACATCATGAGCTGATGCCGACTCTTAAGGAGTATCAGCAGTTGATAGGTTTATCATTAGAGTTGCCCTGCACTCGGACAGCTATCAGCGATATGAGGAGACCGTTAACAAAGATGTCAGGTCTTTGCCAGAGCGTGGTGAGAGATGAGATCATATCTGGATGGGTAATCTCTATTGACTTCTTGATTGACCGCTTTGGTGAGCTCGACATGCTATGATCAACATCCTGCGGATTTTATTGTTTCAGCAGAGGCATAGCATTTAGCCAAGGTAGACATGTTGCTGTTGTGCATCGTGTCCTATGTTTACATGCCGGTCCGCTTGGATAATTTGGATGTGGGGTTGATAGTCGTGATTAGAGGCCTTAGATAGGGTAGCACTATCATATCGATGATATTAGCTAAGATGTTGCGGTCAGCCACTCACTGTATTACTCACCTGGAGGGGTTTTTCAGAGGCAGTTCGGTCTTGCTGTATGTATGGCTTATGTCCCATATCTGACCGATTGGATTTTTCAGACCTCATGGGTATGCTTCAACCGCTGAGGTAGCCACATCTTACTCCTTTCATCCTGCAGAATGTACTGATGCAGAGACATGGTCAGCATTTCTGTCAGATATTGATCATCCGTTCTTGATTTTGCCATGCTCAGGTCTAGCCTCCCCTTATAGTTTCATCACCCATGCATCTGGCACGTACTACTTAGCCCTAGCAAGATTGAGGGGAGTGACCACCTACCATCCTCTAGGCTGTTATGGGCCAGTTTGATCAGTTTCAGAGCCTGCATCTGTTTGAGGGGGCTATTGATCAGAGGATGTCGACTTCGTCTATGTCAGCTGTCGACTTGATTCAAGTGTATGAGTGTTGGACTCTCAAGGACAGGGCTGTTTTCTCTAGTAGCCATCCTGACCGTTCTCTAAAGTACTCGGCGTGGTTGGAGGCAGATATAGCATTAGCTGCATTCATCCAGTTAACTCCTATCATAGATTCAGACGAGGAGGAGCCTATGGAGGATCTTGAGTCTCCTACCGAGGATGAGCTGTTCATGGGTTTGATAGTAGTGCTAGTTAGTGATCCGCCGATCATTCCAGCAGGGATAGATCCTGCTTTGGCGGACGCACTGCCTAGGATGACCTTTGAGAGGGATCAAGCTAGAGCGCTGATGTTGACCGCCTTATCTGGCAGAGATATAGCTTTGGCTGAGAGAGATCAGATCTGCCAGAGATGCAGTTTTTGTTGAGATCGAGGAGACTTTGATTGCTAGGGATGCAGCTTTTGTTGAGAGGGATGAGGCTATAGCTTCCCAGGATTTCCACATTGCCGATAATACTGCTCTCCGATCGTATACTCATGGTCTGGTTACCAAGATGAGTGCATATATTGATGATCACAGTGCCATTGTGCAAGTGACTGTGGAGGTTTTGATCCGTATGGAGGCTGAGGGTATTGCACTTACAGCTTCTCCTCCCTCTTCAGAGAGAGATGCCATGGTGGCATTACTAGCCTGCTTATCCCTGGGTCCATAGACTAGCTTTATTTTTTCTGCACATACTAGATTAGCGATTTTTGTTATGTACATGACACTATGTATATATCAAACAGTGTTATATATCAGAGAAATATATTTTTGATTCACTTCCTTGTTTGGATATGTATTGTCATTGCTGGGTGATTACAACTTCTTTTATGACTCGCTGTTGTTGATGTATCTTGAGCTTCTCCTTGATTGACTGACAGTTGAGATGTCAAGGAGTATCTCAGATGGGCCTGTTGATCAGGGTAGCATGATAGGACTTAGCTTTTATATGGCTTTGGTGTCTTGGGACTAGTTTTTATTAGTTTTTGTTTTTTCTTGAAGGTCAAACCGCACCGTAAATGGCTGGTTACGTACTCCCGGGATGAGGGAGATCAGGTCATTTGTAGTTCAATTTTTTTTTGCGTGAGAGAGGTTTGAAAAGTATTTATCTTGAGTTTAGAGTTTGGTTTGATGAGTTTTTGAATTTTTTGTTTGGTTTGACCACACCTAGAAATGGCTGCCTACGTACTCCCGGGTGGGGGGAGATCAGGTCATTCGTAGTTCCGGCGTCTATTGAAAATCGAACCTGATTTGATTCGTAGGACCCGGATGCAGGTGTGTATGTGTTTCAGACATAGTACCTTTTCACGGTGTCTGAATTGATGAGTTGGAGAAATTCGCTTCCCGTCCATATCTTGTAATCTGATAGCTCCCCTTGTCAATACCTCCTTGATAATGAAAGGGCCTTCCCAATTAGGGGCGAACTTTCCTTTAGCTTCATCTTGATTGGCCAAAATTTCTTCAGCACCAAGTCATTTTCTCTGAATTATCGTATTCGGACTTTCTTGTTGTAGGATCGAGCCATCATTTGCTAAAATAATTGCCCGTGGAAAATGGTCGTTGCCCTCTTTTCATCTATCAAGCACAGTTGGTGGTATCGGTCTTGCAACAACTGATCTTCGTTCATCTGAGCATCGATTAACACTCGCAAAGACTCCATCTCTACTTCTATGGGGAGGACTGTTTCCATGCCATAGACCAATGAATAGGGGGTAGCCCCAGTAGAGTTGTGCATTGACGTCCTGTATGCTAACAGGGTTAGAGGCAGCAGGTTAGGCCATTCTTTGTGATTGGCGAACATTTTTTGCATAATCTTTTTGATGTTCTTGTTGGCCTGCTTTGACTAGCACCGTTCATCTTGGGTCGATATATGACGGAGTTAAGATGCTTGATGTGGGACTTACTGCATAGGTCTCTCATCATTTGATTGTTCAGGTTCTTGGCGTTTTCTGACACAATCACCTCCGGTTGTCCATATCGACATACGACATTATTTCTGATGAAACCAATGATGACCTCTTTGGTAACTTTGGGAAAAGAGTCTGCTTCACCCACTTGGTGAAGTAATCAATCATGGTAAGATGAAGATGACCATTGCTGGCTTTTGGTTCCACTGGACCGATCACATCCATTCCCCACATGGAGAAAGGCCATGGTGAACTTATGTTGTGTAGCTCATTTAGAGGTGCATGTATGGCATTTCCATGTACTTGACATTGAAAGCATCTCTTGACATGATCATCATAGTCAGCTTTGAGCGAGATCCAGTAATGTCCTATTCTTAGTATTTTCTTGGCCAGCAGATGACAGCTCATGTGTTGACCACGGACTCCACCGTGATTTCATCCATCAGTCTCTGGGCTTGCTCGTTATCAAGGCATCTTAATAAGCCTATTCCAGCATCTCTTTTATAGAGTGCATCTCCACTCAGGAAGAACTTCATGGCCATCTTGTGAATCCGCTTTCTCTCGGATTGGCTTGCTCAGCGGGTGTGGATCCATCTCGTAGATATTTTTTGATGTCTTGATACCAAGGCTGATTGTTAGGAGGTATTTCATCTGATACTTCCCCAATGTAATTCTCATATAACGGGGCTTTCTAAATTGTGAATTTGATGCAGGGAATCCCACTCCTATCAGATATGCGGATTAATGAAGCCAACGTTGCCAATACATCATCGAAGTCATTCCTACCCCGAGGAATATGGCTGAAGGTTATGTCTTCAAACTTCCAATGATATTTTGACGACCTACCAATGATAGGGCAGCAAATGCAATTCTTGGGTGTGATATGCCCCGGAGGTTTGTCTGATAACCAACTCAGAGTCTCCAAAGACTAGTAGGTGTTTGATACACATGGATTGGGCTAATTTCAACCCCATTATACAGCCTTTATACTCGGCTGTGTTGTTGGTGTTGCCAAATTGAAGTTTGGTAGCCACATGATATTGTTTTCCTATACCAGAGATAAGGACTGCCCCAGCTCCGGAACCTTCAATGTTTACTGCTCCATCGAAATACATTTTCCATGGTTGGACTGTATTCTCTTACTGGAGTTGTTGAATCATTACGATCCCATCATCTGGGAAATAATTCTCCAGGGGCTTGAACCCTCCTGAAGGTGCTTTCAGCTAATTGATCTGCAATGCCTTGACCCTTGATTGATTTCTGAGACACGTAGACAATGTTGAACTATTATAGGATCAACTGCCATTTGGACAGTCGACAATTCAACATTGGCTTGTTGAATACGTACTTGAGTGGATCCATGCGGGATATGAGGTAGGTTATGTGCCCATGCAAGTAGTGTTGCAACCTCATAGTGGCACATGCTAATGCACAACATGTCTTCTCGATCAGAGTGTATTTCTATTCACCACTGTCGAATCTTTTACTGATGTAGTAGATGGCTCTTTCCTTGCTACTATCACCCTTCTGCCCTAACATGAAACCCATTGCATTGGCATTGACGGACAGTTACATGAACAAGGGAACTCCATCCCTCGGCGGTATCAAAACAGGTGCTTCGACCAGCTGTTTCTTGATGGCAAGGAAGGCTTGTTGACAATCCTCATTCCATTTTGTCACACCCCCAAATCCGGGTCCTCTGACCACGGTCCGGTCGTCACGATCTAACATAAACATCCACATCTAAACAACATACAATGACTAAATGTGGAATATAATAAACGTATGTCGTTCATTCAAAAGGCGTTACTAGTCCCAAGATTCGGTAACCTTAATACAACATACAAACATACCCTAGAATAGTCAATAGGGTTCATATTACATAACAGTAAATTAATTAAACATAAAGATAAAGTCTGCTCCTTGCAAACTAATCCTACATCTTCCCTTTACCCTTGTCCTTCCCTGAAGTCTCGGGCTTAACTGCAATATAAGTCATGATATAGCAAGAATGAGCAACAAGTTTGCTCAGCAAGTTGAAATACAACAATAAAGGATATATCATGATGAATAGAAAATATCTGACAATGGATTCAACAATATGAATATCGAAAGCAAGGATAATGATTGCTTTTAGAATAACTGATAATCAAGTAGACTTTTGAAGTATAAAACTCCAACGGAATCAATAGCTGATTGACCCTTTGGTTACTGGCTACAGAATAAGTACTTGAGGGGATCAGCCTCGCGTACGCCATGTATATGCATAACATTCAACTCTGCTGTTTGTATCTTTATACTAGATACCTGGAGTACTCCCCTATATATAAGGGGTGTTCTTTTCAGTCTAAGAATCCATACCATCAATTGGTCTGGATAGCTTTTATAAAACTTCATACAATTGTCTGACCGAACAAGGGTTCAGACTCTATCTGACGCAGTTAAAGAATTGTAGAACTTTTAAATAAGGTACAAGTCCAAGACTGTACGAACTCAAGTGCACCAAGTGCGAATAACAATAATATAGATGTGGAATAATTGTTAAGTAATTAAACCACCTAATAGCATGCTTGGAAATAAAGTTCAAGCTTTAAATAATTAACTGTCAATACGGTAATAACCTGCTCAATATGATATGAGAAGGATAGGAACTTACACAATAAAGAGTGTAAGGGAACTTGCATTCAAATCAAGTGAAGTTTAAGAAACTCGCTTACAACGTTCCTTGAGTAAAGTAAACACAAGGATAGGATACTTGCTCAAGTAAAAGAGTAAGAATTAAAGGACTTGCCTGATTGCACAACTACAATTTAAGTTCTAGCTTTAATTAACTTGCGTCGAAACGACCTAACATTAATAAGTCGGCCTTTCAATTAGCATGTGTAAACTAATACGAGTCTACACTAACAAGAATCTAATTATCATATAATTCTAGCACATAGTTCACGTAAGTCCATCTACTCATGTCTTAGATTTAATAACTTCAGATTATCTAGTTACTATGCATCAATATAGCACTTCAAGTTATAAATCAACACACATGCTTATAAGTTTTATAAACTCGAGTTCGAAACTAGCATGCTTATCCTAATCTAATTCAAAGTCATGTTTTCATGTCGGTAATTCACATACTTTAACTAATACAAGTTCATGTTACGAGGGTTAGCTACATAGTCATATTACCACATCACGGTCTAACCATACTTAGTAAGCATGATTGTGCGTATATTACTCATATATACTTAAATTACATAGGTTATGCCTTATAAATTTATTTTCTATGAATATGCGTTCACATGCGAAATACATGTATAAACAAATAAGGTCCATGTTAATATGTCTATAGGCATAATGAACCCTAATATACATGCTTGCATGATCAATACGTAATCCACATGGTGATCGATGATATAATCTTTCACGTTCTAAGCTTTTCGTTGATAAGTACACTAAGTCAACTTAGTATATACAAGGCATCTCGACATATAGTTTATATGCATTTGAAACACATAACAACGCCATATAAACATATTTAAATGGTCAGAATCTACAAGATAAAAGTCCTTGTCAAGTTCACTTCGAAAAGTTTTAAGTTTCTCATTTCGAAAACCTTTAAATCTTGCAATCACGTATGCTAGTGTGTGAACACACTTTAAACATGCATTTCATGTCAATATAAACCATGCGATCATGTTTAGAATATCAGAATATATACATGCCATGTATGTGTCTAAATTCATAATTAAATCTATAAGTTTCATTACAAATCACAAGTTTTCCTTTCATGGAGTACATACTAACATGGTTAACATTATACATGTAGTATCAAGAAACATGGTTATAGAAGTGATACTAATTTTCATGCTTGCCTTAAACCATAGCAACAAGTTATCACATAGCAGGCCTTAACAGGAAGCAGGAAACAAAAACTAGCAACAGGGACCTGCGCAGCTGCGCAGGCACCAGGTATAAACCCGGCGCAGCTGCGCCGGTGTCCTGGCCAGTGCATGAGCAGGCTGTTTTCGGCAGAAACTTAGCCCAACTCAGAAAACAATTACGAAATTTGTTTCTATCATTACATATTGCAATTCTAATATATTAAGAAGTTTGTATAACACTTAGCAACATATCCCCAAATCAAATATCAACTAATATATGATTAATTCAAAGAATCAATAACTTAACATTTTATCAGAAAATGAAGAACATGAAGGTAAATGTTATACCTCTGTAACTATGAGCTTGCTGCTATACTAATTCTTCCTTAACTCAAATGGGAACTCAGTATACTAACTCTACTAGACAATATCTCAGCAAAAGAAATTACAAGGAGAGCTTACTCTTATAGGCATTTGAAAATACAGACAAAACATTTACTCACCAAATCAAACCAAAGGATTGCAAGTATGTTCAATAGATAAGAAAGAGTTGGTGAGGGTTGGTGATTCCACTCATGAATCCCACTCCCCATCTCATGATTATGGCTATGTTTGTGGAATTTTAGAGAAAGAGATAGAGTAGCTAGCTTATTGTTTGTTCACGTGTGGGAGAAGTGAAGAGGAAATGGCTCTTATTATGGGACAATGTAAACTCAGTAATATTGCAAATGGGTGTATATCATATATGTCCCATACTTGTTACATAATAATACACTAGATAGTATAATATATATACACATAGTATATAATAATGTTACTTCTAATAAGCAAATGTTGATATAATATATCAAGTAGTATACATTCATATAATCCATGTACATTTTCTATTCACATTAAAGATAATTCAATCATGTATTGTCCATTCTTCCATTACCATAACTGTTATTATTATAATTATAATAACTTATTAAAAATCATTATCAAATAACAATAGTTTAAAATGATATTAATATAAAGTGATAAGGTATCATATTAATGTCTATTCATACATAACATGTAACTCACATAATGTCATTAATCATACTATATAGGCTACATATATAATATATAAACATATTGATGTGTCACCTTGTACTATATATAATATATAGTTAACTACCATATATTGCAAGGTTTACTTATCACATGCTTGTATAAAAATAATAAATCAATTAAATATAATGATATTATATTATCAGTTCTCTTAATCATTAATTATTATTTATTCATAATAATAATTAAATAACACATTATCGGTTAATTAATCATAATTGAAATTAATCAATAGGTTCAAATCTTGCCACTATATTCAAATAAATTGAATATTCAATTATTAATAATCTCATAAATTCTCTGATATTAAATTCTTAAGGTTAGTCCACTAATTTAAATAACTCATTAGTGACTTCCTTTAATCATTTCACAATTCTCATCCCCACATAAGGTTTAAATAAACTCACAAAATTAATTCGTTAAAATTAAATCACATATTTAATAAATAAGGAGTTTCAAATTCATGGTCGTTACACATTTAGTGGAGGAATTCTTCCTTATTAGCTTGAAGATGGGTTCACAGGTTGTTGTGAGTTGGGATATGAATCGGCTTATGAAGTTGATCTTTCTTAGGAACCCGCGTATCTCCTTTTTTTTGAGGTACTGGCGTCTCGGTGATGGCTTTGATCTTGGCAGGGTCTAGCTCGATGTCTCGATTACTCACCAAGAATCCCAGCAACTTGCCTGATTTGACGCTAAAAGTACATTTGGCTGGATTTAGCTTGAGGTTGTACTTACGCAACCTATTGAACAGCTTCCTGAGATGGTCTAGGTGATCATCCTCCCTCCGAGATTTAATGATGATGTCATCCACATAGATCTCTATCTCCTTGTGCATCATGTCATAAAACAGGGCCGAAGGATAGTCGTCTGTAGCAGAAAGTTCCCCAGGGAGTGATGGAAGCTATTTTCTCCATATCCTCTTCAGCAACCATGATCTGATGGTAACCAGCAAATCAATCTACAAAGGAATATATGTCGTACTGCGCCGTATTATCGATCAGGATGTGGATAAAAGGTATTGGGAAATTATCCTTAAGGCAGGCTTTGTTCAAATCCCGATAATCCACGCATACTCGTACCTTTCCTCCGGGTTTTGGCACAGGGGACTATGTTCAAAAGCCACTCTGGGTATGTTGATACCATGATGATACCGGCTTTGAATTGCTTAACGACTTCTTCTTTGACTTTTAGACTCCATTCAGGTTTCAATCGCCTGAGCTTTTGCTTGACTGTGTTAAATCCATCTTTGATGGGCATTCGATGAATGACAATATCAGTAAGAGGCTAATCATGTCTTCATGTGACCATACAAACAGATCCTGGAACTGTGTTAGGAGTTCGATCAGGTCGGCTTTTTGGTCTTGGGTGAGGTTTATGCCTATCTGGATTTCTTTGATGTTTTCGGAGGTTTATATGTTGATAGTGGTGGTTTGGTCGAGGTTTGGTTTGGGATTGTCTTTGACCCATTCTTTGATCTCCTCGGGCACCTCAGAGTCATCTTCCTCCTCTTGATCAATATCCATCAAGTCTTAGTTTAGTTCTATATTAAAGTTGTAGTCACTTTGACAGGTTGGCATCTCATCAGCAGAGGCAAACATATTCAATGCTTGAGTCCAGAAAACAAAAAATGCTTTCATTTTAATATATACAACTGCTTAAATATAAAAAGCACTTGGCAAAGCATTACAAAAGTTACTGCTATAGTTGTGCAATCAAAAGTAAGCAGTGAATGAAAGCATGTTTAAAGGGCAGACGGACTCTCTGCCCCTTTACCCTTTTCGACTGAGGCAAGGGACACTGCTCCAGTTATCCAAGGTTGAATCCACATGAGCAGGGAGGATCAAGGATTTATGATCATCTGTCTCATCTCGGATAACGACTGAGACATCCTTTATAATAGGGCCGGGGTTTTTCTTTAAGCTGCCCCCTTTTCCCTTCTTGATGCGAGGAATTTGAATATGATCCTCGTCGTCGCTGTCTAGGATCTCATCATTCATACCCTCATAATTTATTATGACCCGCATGTTAGCAAATGGATCTCGTCCTTCGTACATGATCTTTTCTTTTCCCTTTTCGCTATCGGCCTCAAGCTCGAGGGCTTTTCTATCACTTACGGGTATGATTGGAGGAAATAACATAGTTGATACCGCAGCTGGGATCTTCCTCATGGATTTTACCCATCCGGCACTTGTGAGGTTTGGCAACAGAATTGTGGAGGCATAAGCCTTGGGATGCTTATGTGGGTTCCGATGGCTTGACCTGGATAAATAACCCAATTCGGCTCTCCCGGTCTAGCTCAGGATTTGTACTGGACTTTTGATACCTTGTCGATTTTTTCCTAACCCTTCTCTAGGTTGGAAACCCAAAGATATCATCTCTTGGCCCAATATCATCACTTCAGGGGAGACATTAGGTTTTAATGTTGGAGCTCCAATAGGTAGATACTGAGTATCACTCACCTCTAGAGCTTGAAAACTTTCAGGTTCAATCCCTGCAAATCACTGACATATCTCCCTGTATGCAGACAGGGTATTCTGGTTCGACATTAACTGTAATGAGGTTGCCGTTGAAAAAGTATTTGAGCTGTTGGTGGAGGGTGGATGGCACTGTCCCTGCCATGTAGATCTATAGCCTACTCAACAACAAGTTGTATCTAGTGGTGATGTTGAGCAGCTTAAAGGACACATAGAAAGTGTGTGGGCCAATCTCTAATGGAAGCTCTATTTCTCCCATAGCTTGTCGGCGAGATCCATCGAAAGCCCGGACTACCACATGACTGGTTTTGATCCGTTTCGGGTTGATCTTCATTCTTTCCAAGGTGTCGTAGGGACAGATGTTGACGGGACGATCCTCCATATATAAGAACACCTCCGATCACATACCCGAAAGACATCATAGCTATATACAGGGACTTATGATGGCCCGTTCCTTCTGCAGGAATATCATCGTCAGTGAAAGATATCACATTGCTATTCAAAATTTGTTCTACCACATGATAAAATTTCTCAGCATCCAGGGTATGTAGGCAGATGGGCTTCTTCTAGTACTTTCACTAGAATGTTGCGATGATCCACCGAGGATAAGACCAAATATAGGATGGACATTTACTTGGGTGCATCCTTTCAGACTCTGCACTACCTTGATTTTATTGTGTCCCATTTTTTTGAGGAACTCTTCGACTTTCTCTGCAACCACCTTTTCTTTGGCTTTGACAATTGGTTTGATCACCCGCTGAGGCAGGTATAATGGATTATCCTTTGGTACTATGGCAATGTTGTTTAGAAGTGGAACCTTAGTCATTCCCGTAGTTCCATGGGACCCTCTTCAGACTAATAATTGGATACTGAGGTCTGAAGGACAAGATTAGAGGCTCTGGTGCAGCCAACTTCACAGGATTTTGTGTTTCTTTGACCCCTTTTCCTGACAGTACTAAAGGTGTGAGGGATGGCTCTTTGTCACAATATACAACAGCCACTGTACCCCAATTCCATACAGTGGGGATCCAGAGAGTATCTTCATCTGGGAGCTCGAGAACTTAATTTCCCCTTATCAATTCATTGCTTTCAATCATGTTCTGAATCAGGTTACAAAGTGCCCAGCAACCTTCAGTGTCATGGCCAGGTGAATTGGAGTGATACTGACAAATTTGGTCAGGTTTGAATTTTTGGATTGTGGGTTCAATGGTGTTAATAAATCTGCAACCATTCCCTCGTTGATTAACATCTGGAGGATTTCCTCTATTGATTGGTTCAGGTTGGTGAAGTTCCTTTGAAACAAGATTTTTCTACCAGTTTGGACATTTTCCTCTTCGGCCACTTTGTCAGCCAAGAGTTCATGCTCATGAGACCGGTATTGATCCTTTACTGGAGATAGGATTGATCTCCAGTGTGGGAGGACGATCGGCATCAGACTAGGTTAGTCTACTTCAACATCTGTCTGGTGATCTGATGTTGGTAGACGACCAGTTCTACTAATTGCTCGATTTGTTCCTTGATAGACTATATCTCTTGCTCTATCAGGAATCTCCTTTCTGAGACTTCCCAACTGTCTGGGCTGTTGTTGTTGGATGGAGTTGATTCTCCCACATAACGGAGGTACTTAGATCCTTCTCCACTTGTGGTGCTGGTCATGTTGACATTCTCCTCTTTATGTTGTGGGAGAGGATTGTCCTGCACATGCGGTTGTTCAGGTTTTGTTACCAAAATCTCTCCATTATAAATCAAGTCTTGAATTTTGTGCTTGAGAGAACAATAGTCTTGAGTGTCACGGCCCGGAGATCCGGAATGGTAAGCGCACTTCTTGTTTGGGTCGAAGTTTCCGTCCACCAATGTTGGTTGGTGGAAGAAGTTGCACTATCTTTTTCTGTGCCGTCAATAGCTTTAGCACATTCTCGAGTAAATCCCCTAATGGGGTGAAAGTTCTTCGACGCCTGACCTCCATATTTTTTTGAAATGGAGGGTTTGAAGGTTGTGCTGGAGCTTGGAAAGGAGTATAGTTCCTTCTTTGAATAGGCATACTGTATGACTCGCCTCTTTGATTTTGTCCTTGCAATACTAAGGACACTTCTTCATCTTTCTTTTTATGTACCCTCCCGGGATTACTCCCGTAATTTACGGACTGGATATGCTCAGCGACAGTTTCGAAGGCGGTTAAATCTTTTATCTTCCTGGATTTGAGCCCTATTTCTGCCATTTCGCCGTGTTTGATCAATTCAGAGAATGGTTTTCCTATGCCTGCTAGGACCCGCTCATAATATGGACCTTCTTGGATATCGATGAAGGTCATGACTATCTTCGACTAAGTCATGGCTGGGGTGACTTGTGCTGCAACCCGCCTCCATCGTTGGGCATACTCTCTGAATGATTCAGTGTTCTTTTTCTTGATCTTGGTTATCTGGTATCTGTCTGGAGCCAGCTGAGATTGAAAGCTGTACTGACTGATGAAGGCATGGGCCAACTCTTCCCAACTGTGAATTTTAGAGTTGTCCAGACGGGCATACCAGGCTTTGACCTCTCCAGTCAGGCTCTTCTAGAGTAATTGCATTCGAAGTTTCTCGTCCTCTACACAGAATCTGAGTTCTCCAATGAATACTTTCAGGTGGTTGTAGGGGTCTCCCAATCCATCGTATTTCTCGGAATCAGATGTTCTAATTTTTTTGAGAAAATGAGCCCCGGTGAAAATACAGAGGTCGGAGTAATTAACACTTCTGAATGCCTCAGTCCCTTTGATAGACCAAAGAGTTTCTTCCATCTGCTGTATTTTCTTCACAATGTCACCAGCATCCTGTTCTTTGTTGAGGATGATGATTTCAGGGGTTTTGTTATTTGTGTCCTGGTTTTGTGATCCAAGAATCTGAGTTTCGTCTTTTTCAATCTCTTTACTGCCACCTCTACCACCAGGTGCTCCCGGTTCTGTGTAAGCTTGGGCTTGTTTCCCTTTAAGGGCCTTGCTTTGTTCCCTCAGAAAATTGGCCAATTCGGCTATCTGATTCTTCAGTCCTTCAAACTCTTCCCTAGATATAGGGGTGGATTCTGGTTGAGCACTAGAAGTCATGTCCGTGGATGGAGTTAGTGCCTTCTTAGACTTAGATCTAGTGACTGGACCAATTTTTCACCTACAACAAAATGAAAGCGTGTCAATTTCCTGAGGTAGATATGAATAAGATGCATGCCATGATGTGTTTTTGTAGTTTTTTAATCTTATCCTGCAAAACAGAGGTCAGTTGTTTTGATGACAGGATAACAAGACAAGATATATATAACTAAGGAATGTAAAGCTTTCATTATTTACATTGTGCTCCTCTATATTTGGAATTGAAAACTTGACATTGAATTGAAAGAGGAAGGCATGAAGAAGCTTCCCTTCGAATTTGGTTAATCAGAGGCTGACCTATCTTAGGCTACTCTCGTGGCTTTTTGGCATGAAGGTCCCCAGATCATCGTAATCCTACTAGAATGTAAATTAATCCGATCTTTCAATTGGAGCAAATCTGGGGGGGGCATTTTCATGAGCCCCAGAGACATTACTTATCACCGATGGATTTTTCCTCCTTGAGAGAGGAATCACACAACATACATTCACATACATTTTGCCTCACCGTTATGCGTATGATGAGATGGGTGTGAAGCACTAAATATGGGTGCAAAGCACTAAAAAGCAGGAAAGCATTCTAGCTTCCCAGTTCCGTTTGTACCGATTTTGAACCTGTTTGAAAGCTAGAGCTAGCGAGATTTAAATAAATCTAGTTCGCCCGCAGATATGTTAGTGCCGATTCATATAAAATGAATATTTAAAGCAACAGTTTAATAAAAGCGAGTAAAGCAATATATATATATATATATATATATATAATTATATATAAAAGCTGTAAAGGGCAATGGATTTTCACACCGGTGCCCGGACTGAAATGTAAATGTACAGAAATATAGTCAACAAAGACTGGGAAGATAACCCCGTATGGTGAAGGCTTCTTATATATGCATAAATATATATAAAAGCAGTAAAAAGGCCACAGAATAATCTAGGCCGACACTGAAATATAAATATATAGAGAGAGACAGAAACGTAGTCAACCAGGACTGGGAAGAGAATCCAGTGGTGGTGAAAGTTGCTCATATATGCATAAATATATATGAAAGCAATAAACTATCCTCGGATTTGACATCCGATCATGACAGAATTGGAAAGTTAGTATATATACAGTTAAATATATACAAAAAAATGCCAAACCTTGATTGGGAAGATAACCCAGTCCGACAAAGTTGCTTAAAACAAAGATGCAAGTATGTCGAGGCTGCTAAAAGCGACGGATCGTCAATCCGAGTTGTAGAAATGCCAGAAAATACGTTTATGTACAAATATGTACCAAAAGTTAACGAGAAAGGCGACGGAACTGAGTTCAGGGCGTATTTAGATAACGAAACTTAAAGTGCAAGTGTATAAAAGTGCAAAGTAGTAGTATTAACTTCCTGATCGTAAAAATACTCACAATGGACTGCTACAAGGGCTTTTTGCCAAATCGTAGGCTTTAAACGTCCGAATGTATCGATTATTTTTTCATATGTGGTAGTATGTGGGTATATCTATGTGTTAAAGTAAAAAATTTTGGGTTTGTAAGAAAAGAAATTGGACAGAAAACCAAACGGGCAGAGGTTCGAAGCATTTTTTTTTTAAATGAGGGGGGGTGCCCTCCTATATATTGGCCAGGGAGTCACCTCGTGTGGGTTCCTCGCGTTTTGGGCAATCACGACAAACGCTCTTCCAGGAACCACCGACTTTGACTTGTCCGAAACCGCTTTTAGAATCACCACCCTCAATGGACTTGATTTCGCTATAGGACAATCTCGAGCTATATGTCCTTCTTTTCCACAATTATAGCATGCTTTGAATTATTGTGGGCAGTTTGGGCTGATGTGTCCCTCTTTCTCGCATTTATAGAATACGACCGGTGGTCGTTCTCCTCCCCTAGAAACAGTTGATGCTGGTGCTGATGTCGACGTCTTCACATTCTCATTGTTGTACCTTCTCTTCTTGAAATCTCCTCCCGATTCTCTTTTTCAACTATCATGGCCACGATTACCACCGGAGTGGTTACCGCTTCTGTCATGATACTTTCCTCCCCGCTGGTTGTCCTTGTTCCGATGACTGCTGCCACCGGTACGACCTTGGTTGATGTCCCTTGGTTGAACATAATCACTATCTCGTTCTAACAACTGGGCCCTGCTTACTACATCCGAATATAAAAAAAAATTGTGAGAAATGAGGTATTGACAAATTTCGGGTTTCAAACCTCTCAGGAACATCCGCGTCATACGTTCCTCATTCTCCACCAAATGAGGTGCAAACCTGGACAACTCCGCGAACTTAGCCTCGTACTGGGACACCGCCATATTGTTTTGTTCCAGTCTAATAAACTCTACCTCCTTCATATGACGAATACTTTAAGGAAAGTACTTCTCATTGAACAGTTTCTGGAATGCTTCCCAAGACATCTTGAGTGTGGCAGTCTGGGTACGCTTCACAGATTACCACCAGTAATCTGCCTCTCCACGGAACATAAAGGTGGCAAATGGAACCTTCTGTTCCTCGGTGCATCCCAAGACATCAAATATCTTGGTAATTTGCTTAACCCACGTCTCTGCCTTGATCGGATCCGGCTTTCCCAAAAACTCTGGTGGTCCCAATTCTTTGAACTGCTTGGCAGTGACAATTCGCGTGTTGTTATTATCTCCACCTGTATTTTGCACACGAGCCTCCCTCATATGGTTTTGCATGAACTGCAAAAAGCTTCTAAATATCTCATCGTTTATCATCTGATCAGTGTTATTTTCAGGATGAACATTGCCTTCCTGTTGCACGTTCTCCTGGTTGGTGATTAAAGGTGTCTCCACGGTCTCATTCACTCCATTGTTAACATTCTCAGCTACCATTCTCAAATACTTCCATAAAACAAGGGTTAATTAAACAAATTAACATATCACATATTAACCCTATGCTCCGACTGACCAATTAAATACCACATAAGCTTAGGTAGGACATACTAGTGAAGGAATTTACTCGTCTCTCCCCTCCTAGTTCTATTCTCAGATCTCCAGCCAGAGACCATATCCCTAAGCTCTAATACCAACTGTGATGCCCCCAGAATAGTTCCAAGTCAACCCAATCCATTATGAGTCGCCAAATACATGGTACAGAATCCAAATACAAACTTTGTATCACACGGTCGTGCAAAATACGACCACACAACTGTGAGTGTCAATACAAATATGTAGAAATTATTCACATTCAAACTAAGTCCTCATTACAATTATTATCACACTATTTATTAGAAATAGTGAGGACTACTGCTGCTCTAACTCGGACCATCACTCTGTCCCCCGACTAGTTCCTGCGACATTCTCATTTCCTGAAGAGGACAATAGATGAAAAGGGTGAGCTCAACTAGCCCAGTAAAGAATATTATGACTAAGATAATGGGAAATAAATTATCGTTAGTCTTTAACAATTCAGATAAAATATTATTGACAACCAGTTTTAGATCAATATTCGCAGCGGAAATAACAATTCATTAGAAGAGTTAAGTAGAGAATGAAGTCTACTATCTTCTATGATTTAAAAGTCCATCATCAATATTTTATCCCTATAACATCAACCAATATACATCTCGAATCAAATATTTATCTTTGCACTACAGGCCAAAGATATTAATTTGTATCACCAGTGGTCATGTTCATCTCAACACCTGTTCATCTTTGCACTACGGCCAAAGATATTCATCAGGTAATCATTCATCTTTGCTCTACAGGCCAAAGATATTCAGTTATATCACCATTTAGTACTGAGGATGATGAAAAATAATATAAATAACGAATCCAGTGATATAAAGGATAAAGATTAGGGATTCGTAATTTAGTTTATCCAAGTTTAAGAATATTCCATAATAATACTTTGTGGAGCAAAATTTAAGAATAAAGATAAAAACTTGGATCCAATCAAAGATAGGAACCTTAACAAACAACTTGGACAAATAGAAGAAAATTTAATTTTTTTCGTGAATAGTGTCGTATACGTGAATAGTGCCGTATACGTGAATAGTAACCCCGACGGAAAAAGTAAGAATTTCATAATAAAATTCATGACAATATTTTAGTATAATGATATTGAAAAGAATAACATCGTTTACGAAAGAAAATAACATCCTTTACCTTAACCGGAGAATAGTTTTGACTGGAATATCGGATATTATGTGGACGAAAACTTGCACTGTTATCAACACTCAAAGTATCTAAATACTCACAAAAAATACGCTCGATATTATAGAGAGAAATTTTTTTGATTCTGGTGTGATTTTCATTTCTAACTAAGCACCCTATTTATAGGAAAATTTAGGACGCCAAAGTAGACTTTCTGCTACCGGCGGCTTTTCATACGCCCACCACTTTTGATTTGAGAAAAAAATCAGCATTTTCTAAGCAATGACAAAAGTGGGGCCCACCATTTTATTTAAAAAAACATTTATTTCGAAACTTCAATAATTCATAATAAATAACCCTTTTATCAGAAAAATACAAATTCTATGTCCTTTTCATGGAAATTTAATTCTCTACAACTTTGTAGAATGAAGTTTTTCCAAAATGCCAACCGAAAATAGCTGAAATCCACAAACGGATGATTTTCCACTCCAAAATAGGGATAAAAACACATCAGCACTAATTCCTTCTTTTATATCAACAAAATAAATATTTTCTTATCATATAAATTAATAATTAATTATTCACAAATAATATTATAGAACTACAATATTGACAACCAGGTCGTTCCCAGGAAAGAGGGGGCCTTCCGATAAGGATTTCTCCTTACTGGCGTGCAATTAAATAACCCCTCCTAGACAGAACTTCCTTAGACATTGTCAATAATGCTATCTAATAATATTATTCAAATAATATGAATTATTGATTTGATAATGTAAAATACTGTGCAGTGACAATTATTGACTCAATCATATAAAATATCAATGTAGCAATTATTGAATCAATCATATAAAATATCAACGTAGCAATTATTGAGTCAATAATATAAAATATTGAACAGTAATTACTGTAACAATAATTGAGTAAGTGCCTTCTTACGTAAGAATTAATAATTCGAAATACTGTGCAATACCGTGTGCTACTGTGCAACACCGCGTATTACTGTATTTTTTATCACCGGGTATTTCAACAGTTTAACGGTAACAGTTTTACCGTTATTTATAAAAAGGTTATTTCTGTCGCTTTCTATATCCAACAGTTATTCCATCGTGGGGCCCACAAATGGCTACGCCGTCCTGCGAATATTCCCCGACAACAAGAATATTCCACGGCCAAATGAATATTCCCCGACAATAATGAATATTTTATAACCACTTGCTCATTTTGAAATATTTGCGCATTTTACCCACAACTTACTACGTTAATTAAATCAACACCTTACTATTTCAAAATAATATATAAAGAAAATTAAATCTTTATTTATAAAATTAGGGGTCTTAGATTAGTCAGAGTTGTCAAGTCAAGATCTTAATAATCAGATGGAGCAACTCATCACTACCCCACCAAATGGTCCTAATTACATGGATTCCGAAACAGAAACAGATAATTCAGAGCTGAGGGAATGGTGGCCCAAGTTCATAGCAGACACAGAGGAGAGGAGGATTAATCAAGAGAGTTCAATTCTAGATCAAGAGTTATCAACTCAAAATCTTAATAATCAGATGGAACAGCTCACCAACGCCTCAAACAACTGTTGTTGGTCCGATTAGATGACACAATTAATGCGCAAGTATACGCGACCAACGAGTAATAAAGTGTAAGTACAGATATCAGTCCCACAGAGAATTAATGGATAAAGGACACCAAACCACTAGCACATAATCATCTCAGTCTTATTTAAACGGATGGTAAAGAGGATGAATTAAAACTAAGTTAAACTAGGCAAGCAATTAACTTAAACTAATTAATTCTAGAGTTAAAATCAGATAATGACGACAAGAGATTCCAATTTCCCCTAATGATTCGTCTAAATTGACATACTTCCAATTAGGTCAAATTAATAGTCAAGATAGTTAGCCGAGAACACGAACGTGAAAGAAGGCCATCTTTCAATGCACCTACTCCATATCACGTGCAATCCACAGATGATATCACGCACGTGAACACCCACATTATCTAAACCCCTATATGTCTATGGTGTTTACAAATAAATAGGGTTTAAGGTCAAGTCCTCTATTGACTACGGACGGCGCTTCGGTATATGTCTATCCTAAGCACAAATCATACATCCAATGCCATGTGAATGCACAATCACCTGCTACTACGATTAGATCTAAACCTATGCTTTGTCTTTCAAGTCCACATAGGTTATCACAGTAATTGGTCGCGAATCAATTAAGCAATGCAAGCACGAATCGTAATAGACAGTCATATAACAATCAAAGAGACAAGCATGGAAGCATATCAAAGTAAACTACTCAAAAGGTTCCACTAGAATCTCAAAATAAGCTTAAGCCATAAATAACTCAAGTATATTATCCACAAGATTCAATAACATCATCTAAATATACAATGTAATAGCAAAGAGAGATTAAGGATAGAGATTTCAAATCTTTCTCCAAGCTAGGACCCTTGATGTCAATCATCTTGCTTCAATCATCAAACTTAATCATGCCCTAGAATCTAACTACTTTAAACTAATCTAACACTAATCTCTAACCTAATCTACTCCTAGACAAGGAATTAAAAGAGAAGGAAGAGGAAAAACTAGGGCTTAAGGCCAAAACATGTATTTTTCATTCCCTTTCTTGCCCAAAACGAGCCCCCTTCTATCTCACTCAAAAGCCAAGTCCCGTTCAATTGAAAAGTCAAGTCTGGCACAGCTGGTGACTGGCGCGGCCGCGCCCAAAAATGAACTACAATCCGCACGCCCTGCGCCAAGGATTTTCTACTGCAGAGCCCTCTGGTAAAACGGCCATAACTTTTGATCTGGGAAGAGTTACGAGGCCTGTCACCTGTCAAATCAAAGCTATCGAAGAGCTCTACAACTTTCATTCTTTGAGCATTGAGAAATAATGGATGAGTGAAGACTGAAATTGAGCTCAAAGTGACAGCTGTGCAATAGAAACCCAAAACCGTGGAGTTTAACGTCCGTTGGTATACGGGGCATAATTCTGGCCTCCGAACTCCGATTGGGATGATTCACGATGTTTCAGAAAGCTTAGAAGACACTCTACAATATGAACTAAGCTCCAATCCAAGAACATGAAATAAACATAAACCACCCAAACGATGTCCGGATTGTATTTCCTTTCCATTTTTGCTTCAAATGCCATTCTTGCTCCTTTTGGCCTCTAGACTCGTGGCATCACCATCATTGCTTCCTTACCCATGCTATCTTCAGTGCTTTAAGCCCATTTCAGTGATTTGCCCCATTTAAGCGTTCTTTTGCCCTTTTAAAACGGACAACAATACTTGAGTTTAAGCAACAGAATGAGTTGGTTACTATCCGAATAAGTGGTCATAAAAGCCACTTATCAAATACCCCCAAACTTAAGCGTTGCTTGCCCTCAAGCAACCAAAACAAAAATAAACGAAAGATGCAATGCAGTATCTACAATGTATGCAACATACGCTATCATGAATGCGAATCCAAGTTCCCAGCCAGTATTGAACTATCAAAGCAATGCCTCAAAAAACCATGAGATAGTCGAACAGATAAGCTACCAAAAACAAGACCATAAGGGATATTCTGCAAATCCAAAACTGTCAGCACTGATGTATTGTGCGCTGTGTGTCTAGCAACCATTAGATATGCATTCAGATAAATAACTCACATACTATGCTTCTTAGGGGAAAAACAAGCTTTAACTTAAGAAAAATAGTAAATCATATAAGTTCTAACTAAGACCATGTATTACTAGAGTTAAGAGTCAACAGGGGGTTTTCATTAAGCTTTTATTACTCACGAGGGCGTATTCGCACTTTCCCGTGTACACATTCAACTGTGTAATGCCTAGTTCTCTTAGGCTTTTCAATGATATCCATGTAGCGAGCTTTCGACCAATGACTCCCAGACCAGACGGCCTTAGGGCGCTGGGTGTAGAGACTCCCCTAGGGCTTACTTGCTCGAATATCAAAGGCCACAGAACTCGACGTAGCCAATGTGTTTATTCTATTTTTTTCTTTTTCAATGCATTTTCTTTTGTTTTCTTTTTCTTTTTCTTTTCCTTCAAGGGAGTGCGTCTTACGCTCCATCTCCCAGCATATATCATGCATGTCCCCTGTTTCCCCCAAACTTAAGCTTTTAACAGTCTAGTTATTATTATATGCGAACTGAAACTCTTTATTAAAACATAGATTTCCCACCAGAAGACAAGTATGTAAACATTTAAACTAAGCATGCCATGATGGTTACTCTATTGTGCTAACTGGTTACACAATATCTGACAGATAAGGATTTACATATATGACCTTCAAATCAAGCTTAAGTCTCAAATCACTTCAAAAATCAAGTGAATTCAATTTCTTCATAGGCAACATACATAACTAACCAACTGAAAACTGGATTCATGCAGTATGCTCTAACACAGAATGCAAAAATAAAAGAAAAATTTTAAAATTTTCACAAATTTTAACAAAAACAACCTACATGTACTAAATGTAACTAACACAACATGAAATGAACTAACTACATCCAAAAACAAAATCAATACCCCCAAACATAAAATCTTCAATGTCCTCATTGAAGGTAAAGGTAAAAAGAAACTCCCCTATTTGGCTTCTGATGCTGCGTGAAATGAAGTGGCGCCCTCTCAGAAGTTTCCCCAGTCTCTCTCAGCTCTGGTAAAATAAACCCCGCTCAACACTATACTCAACGAACTAACCCAGCTCCATATCAATCTTGCTCTGCTAGAGATCCCACACTCACTATCCCAATTGATCAGGTTGAGAGGATGAGGCGGATGAGAATTAGTACTTTGGATTGAGGAGGTAGGAGGTTTTCAAAACTAAGGCTTGTAGGGGGGATTGAATGAGAGGGAAGAGATGGGAGATTACATAAAGGAACTTGAGGGTTTGGGATTAGAGGGGCTGAGGCTTGGGTGCTATTGATAATTGATATGAATTGGTGCCCCCCAAAATCTGCAAGTCAGGCCCAGTCTGCATGTGGCACGGTCGCGTGTGGTAATGCCTTGAATTAGCCGCGGCAGCGCGGGCCATCAGATTTTTCTGCTGCTGATTTTTGCTAGGCAATGAGGTTGGCTTTGAGCTTGCATTCTATCCAGCAACTTTGACCTGAGAGAAAGCATAACATCTTTATTAAGCCCTGTTATACTAACAAAAGTATATTAACTATTTACATTAAGAGAATTAAACATGGAAAGATATATGCATTCAATTCCCAAAAAATTCTCTAAGTGCGTATACGCAATGTGCAAGTGTATCAAAATATGTGCCATAAGCTTCATAGTCCCAAAAAGATATGCACTAATGTCTTAGTTCAAAAATGTAGGCATGGAACTCCTAATCTACTAGTATTCAGAAATTTTAAACTAAATACTAAACTAATAAGAATTAAACAAGGGGGAGGGAAGTATGATAGAAAGCAGGAAATGGAGAATTAAACAAGGAGGGAGAAAGAGAAATGATGGGGTGCCTCCCATCGAGCGCTTGATTTATAGTCCTCTAGCTGGACTGTGTCTGACCATTGCTATCCGACTCCCCGACTATATTGGAGAACCCCTCCATCCATCAGAATTGCTATATGCTTTTGGAGGCTTCCCAATAGGGGAGGACTCGGATTTAAACTACTTAGCATCGGATATATATATATGAATTCCCCGGACAAAAGGTCGGGGAGCTAGGCACGGGTTCCGTTGTCTAGGTGAAATGATCGGGGCATGGAGGTATAGACCACACAACGGACTCTTCTTCTATTCTCTTCTTTTCTGACCACCATGGTTTGAAGCTCACGGACTCTCTCATGTCATAGAGATCCGTATCTGTAATGTGGCTACCAAGGGGGCAAGGGTGTGCAAACTTGACTGGCTTGTTCCACTCAGGCGGAGGAGGCTCTTGGGGGATTGTCACTGTTGGTTCACATTCAGACTCCACAGCCCCAATTGGCTCCTCGATATCCATTACCTTTCCCTCATCCAGTTCCAAGTGCACCTCAGGCTCTTCATCAGTATCTGCATCCATCTCATAGCACCAATATTTTTGAGGGTCATAACTCACGACTTCAGTCATTGGAGGCACAAAATCTTGCACTGTTGTCTCTTGTTCATATACCTCCTCCTTCCTTAATGCCGTGCTAATCTGCTCCATCCAAATCTGAAGATCCTCAATCGATTGCTCTTGCTCAATCAAGGTCTCCTCTGTCGATGCTATGGAATTCCCCCACATAATTTCCAATCCTTCCTTTTCTGTTTCAGCCTCGGGCTCCATGTACTGATGCTCATTGGTAGGAGTGTTGTGGATTAGGGCCATCTGATTCTGGAAGTTCTGGCTTGATTGCTCTTGGCTCCTAAGCCTCTCCTCTTGGCTTTCTAAGCTCATATATATGAATTCCATTGGAGACTGTTTTCCTTGTAAACATAGGGATTGATATGGGGTTCTGGTGCATAAGTTGGACTTGGCTCATATTGTTCTTGATAGCTCACAGTATAGTTTTGCATCCCTTGTTCATCCTCTATCATCAAGGCCTTGCTAATCTGCTCTGCCCAGTTCTGAATACTCTTGAATGACTTCTGTTGCTCATTCAAGATGTCCTTTAGTGATTCTATGCCACTTCCTTCCTCCAAGCTTGCATTTTTTGTGTCACCCTCAAATTGTGTTGAGGCTCGTAAACTGGAGTCTAGAGGTGCATTCTGGGGTGTATGCGGGATTTGGATCCCAGTGTTGGTCTTGATAGTAGTCTGATGAAGGGTTTGGGTGATACCCCCAATCTTGTTGATAAGTGGGATAAGGTTCGGTGTAGGAATAACCACCCCCATACTGCTCCTGTCCATAACTGATAGGCTCCTGATGGCTCGCGTAGCTCCCAGCACCGTAGTCATAGGTCACTGCCGTCTCTCGATTCTGCTGAGCTGAGAAATATCCAGCTTCCTCGAGAGAACCTCTAGCTGTGCTAAAAGTGTTGCAATTAGGTTGACGCCATCAGTGTATGCTTCCCTTGGTTACTATTGCCTTGTACCATTCCATGGATAGAAATTTAAGTCCGTTGTACCTGAAAAGAGAATATGAGAAGAAAATTAAACAAAAATAAAAATAAAATGTTTAAAGTAAGACTAATTTGATTTAAACTAATGTTGGCAAACAGTTATCCAAATAATTCCCCAGCAACGGTGCTAAAAACTTGTTGGTCCGATTAGATGACACAATTAACGCGCAAGTATACGCGGCCAACGAGTAATAAAGTGTAAGTACAGATATCGTCCCACAGAGAATTAATGGATAAAAGACACCAAACCACTAGCACATAACCATCTCAGTCTTATTTAAACGAATGGTAAAGAGGATGAATTAAAACTAAGTTAAACTAGGCAAGCAATTAACTTAAACTAATTAATTCTAGAGTTAAAATCAGATAATGAAGACAAGAGATTCCAATTTCCCCTAATGATTTTTCTAAATCGAACATACTTCCAATTAGGTCAAATTAATAGTCAAGATAGTTAGCCGAGAACACGAATGTGAGAGAAGGACATCTTTCGATGCACCTACTCCATATCATGTGCAATCCATAGATGATATCACGCACGTGAACACCCACATTATCTAAACCCCTATATGTCTATGGTGTTTACAAATAAATAGGGTTTAAGGTCAACTCCTCTATTGACTACAAACGGCGCTCCGGTATATGTCTATCCTAAGCATAAATCATACATCCATCGCCATGTGAATGCACTAATCACCCGCTACTACGATTAGATCTAAACCTACGCTTTGTCTTTCAAGTCCACATAGGTTATCACAGTAATTGGTCGCGAATCAATTAAGCAATGCAAGCACGAATAGTAATAGACAGTCATATAACAATCAAAGAGACAAGCATAGAAGCATATCAAAGTAAACTACTAAAAAGGTTCCATTGGAACCTCAAAATAAGCTTAAGCCATAAATAACTTAAGTATATTATCCACAAGATTCAATAACATCATCTAAATATACAATGTAATAGCAAAGAGAGATTAAGGATAGAGATTTCAAATCTTTCTCCAAGCTTGGACCCTTGATGTCAATCCTCTTGCTTCAATCTTCAAACCTAATCAAACCCTAGAATCTAACTACTTTAATTAATCTAACACTAATATCTAACCTAATCTACTCCTAGACAAGGAATTGAAAGAGAAGGAAGAGGAAAAACTAGGGCTTAAGACCAATACATGTATTTTTCATTCCCTTTCTTGCCCAAAACGAGCCCCCTTATATCCCACTCAAAAGTCAAGTCCCGTTCAATTGAAAAGTCATGTCTGGCACAGATGGTGACAGGCACGGCCGCGCCCAAAAATGCACTAGAATCCGCGCGCCCGCGCTAAGGATTTTCTACTGCAGAGCCCTCTGGTAAAACAGACATAACGTTTAATCCGGGAGGAGTTACGAGGCCTGCCACCTGTCAAATCGAAGCTATTGAAGATCTCTATAACTTTCATTCTTTGAGAATTGAGAAATAATGGATGGATGAAGGCTGAAAGTGAGCTCCAAGTGACAGCTGTGCAATAGAAACCCAAAACCGTGGAGTTTAACGTCCGTTGGTATACGGGGCATAACTCTCGCCTCCAAAATTCCGATTGGGATGATTCAAGATGTTCTGGAAAGCTTAGAAGACGCTCTACAATATGAACTAAGCTCCAATCCAAAAACATGAAATAAACATAAACCACCCAAACGATGTCCGGATTGTATTTCCTTCCCATTTTTGCTTCAAATGCCATTCTTGTTCCTTTTGGCATCTAAACTCGTGGCATCACCTTCATTGCTTCCTTACCCATGCTATCTTCATGCTTTTAGCCCATTTCAGTGCTTTTCTCCATTTAAGCGTTCTTTTGCCCTTTTAAGCTCAATTTACACTCGGAGAGTTTCTAAACCTGAAAATCACAGAACAAAGCAAAAACACATAAAACGCACAATGATACTTGAGTTTAAGCAATAGAATGAGTTGGTTACTATCCGAATAAGTTGTCATAAAAGCCACTTATCAACTGTCCTCCAAACACTTGGCGTAATGATATGAATGACGAAATTGACGGAGAATCCGAACCAAATCTGTAGCTGGATGAGCCACAAGATATAGAAAGTGAGGAGACAAATGGGAATAATGAAATAGAGGTCGACCAAGATCTAAATGGGTCTCCATCAAAGATCAAAGAGCCAGTCGAATTTGCAAAACTCTGCCCACTTGGTAGTCATGTCGTTGGCAAAGCTCTTTATAACATAAGAGCGAGTACAATTTTAAAACCATGGTGGGACGAGAGAGAGAAGATAGACGAAGAGCCCGTTGTGTGTGAAAAGCTTAAATGCCCCAAAGTGATCACATACACAATGAAGAAAACACCTAGCTAGGAGACGTTCTTCATGGAGATCATATCGAATAAGAGAATGCTAGGTGATTTTGATGCACTGGCCATCGCGTGTGAGAACTTCCCAAATAATTATTTGTTACTAATGGATGGAGGGTTCCTCAACTTCCGAAAAGGAATTGGATAGTGTTGACAAGACAAAGTCCGGCTGAAGGACTATAAATCAAGCGCCTATTGGGAGGCAACCCAAGTTTAATTTGTATTTTTAGTATTTTTTAGGTTTCATATTAAGTTTTAGATTTTTCAAATTTTTTTAGTATTTAATAAGCTTGCTTCTATTGTGTTCACAGGTTAGTCGAGTCCAACTCAAGTGTGGTGCCCGATTCATTCCAATGTGCCTAGCCTATTCTTCAGACTTAACAGACAAGGAGGAACATTGCTATATTTTTAGGGAAGTCCTCTCTTTTCATTTTTTCTATCTTAGCCATTGAGGACAATGTCTGTTTTAAGTTTGGGGGTATTTATCATGTTTAGTATTTACTTGGGCAATGTTTTGATGGAATTTGATTGTGGCCTATGATAAGAGGGTGGTTAATGTTTTTAACTCTTGGAGAATTGATGAGCATGTTTAATCTATATTTCGACTCCTTAATTGGTTCTTACACTACTTGCGAAATTTTTTGAAATAGAACACATAACCATTTGTTTAGTTACTTGGGGTTGAATTTTTTGGCTAAATGATTATGAAAGATATCATTACAACTTGAGGAATCTTATTTGAGCATCATTCAAAGTAAAAAATTAGGCACTCACATAAGTTTGAGGGAAAATCTTGAGATATTTTTGAAAAAAGAAAAATTTGAACCTTCCCGAGTTGAATAATTGAAGCATGTGGTGGGTCGAGATGGAGCGTAAAACGCACTCCCCATAAACACAGGCAAGAGATGGAGCGTAAAACGCACTCGCTTAAATGGAAATGGAAAGTGAGATGGAGCGTAAAACGCACTCATTAAAAAAAAGAGAAAAAAAGTAGCTTTGAAATACTTAGGAAGGGTTCATATGTGCTTAAATGTTTAAATATCCGTTGATCCTCAAGAAAAAATTTGTGCTCTGTCTATATTAGCGGTGATTGATGTAATAAGAAGTTTTGAGAGTTGTTTTTGAAAATCTTTCATGAGTATTGATTGATTTTATCTAAATCACGACTAGTTTGAACATGTGGATGCACACACGCACTTAAAGGATCACGAGTAGTTGTAAAAATAATGAAAGTTATTGAATTGTTAGACATGACATTGTTTTGAAATTTTCTATGGGTTATCAGTTGTTGTAACCTTTGAGGCCAGTGTCAAATTCATATTAATTCATTGCTTGAGTGGATCATTGTTAGAGAATGAATCTGTCTAATTGGTGTGTTTGCTTGAGGACAAGCAACGTCTTAAGTTTGGGGGTATTTGATGAGTGAGTTTCATACCTGCGAATCGGTATTCGTTTTAACTTGATTTTTGTTATTTTCAAGTAATTTTCTCGTCATTTCACTGGGTTTTATGTTATTGTGCAGTAGATAGAATGGATGCAAAATGAGTTTAAAATGACAATTAATTCAATTCATTCTCAAATAATATGGACCACAAACAATTCAATTCAATTCGGCGGAGTACAGGCAAAAGAAATGGCAGTTAAGGGACCAATTGGGCTTAGCAATTCGGTAATTAAGTATTCAAAATGTAATGGAGCGGTTCCCAAGAGAAGCAAAAAGCAGCGGCAGGGCAGTGTATTTCCCCGCTAGGGCGGGGCTGTATAGAGCAATCCTCCCGCTGGGGCGGGGAGGCTGCAGCTGATTTCTCTCCTACTTTGGATGGGACATGAATAGACGATAATGGCATGAAGTGGGCTGCAAATTTGAGTATATGAGATAATAAGGGACTTGTAAGGCAGCATATAAAGGGCACGTGGACCATTCACTTGGCCCTTATAACACGGACGATGCAACAAGCAAGTGCAGCTAGCGTTCTCATTTGCTGACTCGGATGGTGCAAGAGGAGGCGTGCCAGCTGCTGATCGTTTTTCCTTATTTCGAGTGGGACATGGATTAAATTAGCAAGTTGGGCCATGATTTTTTCGGATGGGCTGACGTTTTTTCTTTCTAGGATGCTGGAGCAAGTGGAGATGAGTAGTGGGCTACTCATATATTATATATATAAGGTGACGCAAATTTAGGCAGGCAGCTTGTGAATGTCTTTTTCCCATTAGGAAAAGGCTAAGTTATGAAAATTGGTGGGCCACGTTTATATGACATATAAGGGGAGGAGCCTGGTGGATATATATATATATATATATATATATATATACTATTAGCCTAGTGATTATTAGATAGTTTTCGTAGCAGTAACTTAGGATTATTATTAGGAGTAGCTTAGTTTTATTATGCAATTAATTTATCAGATTATTATTCTATTAGATTAGCTTTAGTATAGAAAAAATGAAAAATCGTAGTTGAAAGGGGATTTGGAGATTGAAACACTTGGAGGCTATTAGAGATCCAGATCAAGAGCAAGAAGGAGGACGAATTTGTCGTCAACAGATTCAATTCTTTTTCTTAATCTTATTTTTATCCTTTAATGTGTATTCAATTGTGGATTCTTAGTTTTAATTCAATATCAATGAACTAATTCTTTGTTTGAGATTGCAATGGATCTTATTGTGTAATTTATTTTAATATGTTTCTCTATCAATTATTATGATCTATCGTTATGAATTGTCTATTGTGATTTGGACTTAACTGATTAATTGCCTAATTATTAATTACCGTGATAATCTATATGAATCAAGAGAGGAGTATAGATTTAGATCTGATCATAATAGTATTTGTTTGTGATTTCTGTATAGGTGAAAATCATGATTCGTGTTTAGGATAGAAGTATGACTTTACGTCATATGTAATATTATAGAGAACTTGTGATTAAATCCTTTTTAATTGTAATTCACATAAAAATATAGTGGATTTGTTAATTAGGGTGTCTTGCTTAATTCTATCATCTGTGGATTTGAAGTGAGTATGGTATGATGTATCGAGAGGTGGTTATATTTGCTTTCGTGTTCTTGATTAACAATTCATAATAGAGAGAATAATTGATGAGAAGTTTGTTAACTTAAATGAAGCAATAAATGAAATTATGATCTTAAATCTCCGTAATCTTAATTTAACTAGTGGTGAATAATAGTAGTTTAATTATATATGCTGATAAATCATTCGTTTGAATAAGATTGAGTTGGTTACGGGTTAGTACTTGGTGATTTTTATTAAATAATTTCTTGTGGGAACGATACTCTACTTTCACTTTATTACTTGTTGACCACGTATACTTGCGTGTTGTGCGTAACTAGATTAAACCCAACATAGGTCTTTTTGGGGCGCGGGCGCGCTTATCTCCAGAAATTCGAACTGAATTCCTTCTGGCGCGGGCGCGCCAGGTTTTGCCTTCATATCGGCGCAGGCCGCGCAGCTGGCTTTTTCTACAAGTTTTCAGCTGGTGCATTTGCTGGTTCACTTTGTTGCTGCCTTAGTCTTGCTTTCTTCATCTTTCTTCATTCCATTGCTGCTGCTTCTTACTGATCAAATGTCAATTCCTCATGCCCATGCCATGCTCCATCTTCAGTTCACCACTTTCTCATCATCTTGTCATGCCCATGCCATTTCCATGCCAATACCATGTCATTCTATGCCATTTCATACCATTTGAGTTTTCTTAACAAAACCTATAAAACAAAGATAAAACATATCAAAAGACACTAAAATACTTGAGATTAAGCCATAATCCTAGTAAGTTGATAGACAATAAGAAGGTATAAACCTACTTATCAGTAACCAGCAAAGCAATCCATGAAGGAATTCATGTCTTACTGGGCCGTGTTATCTATCAAGCTGTGGATGAAAGGTACCGGAAAATTATCCTTGAGGCAGGCTTTGTTTAAATCCCTGTAATCTACACATGCTCGTACTTTCCCTCCGAGATTTGGCACGCGAACTATGTTTGACAGCCACTCCTGGGTATGTTGATACCATGATGATGCTGGCTTTGAATTGTTTAATAACCTCTTCTTTGACTTTCAGACTCCATTCAGGTTTCAATCACCTGAGCTTTTACTTAAATCGCTTGAATCTATCTTTGATGGGCATTCGATGGATGAAAATATCAGTAGACAGGCCAGTCATATCTTTATGTGACCATGCAAACACATCCGGGAACTGTGTTAGGAGCTTAATCAGGTCGGCCTTTTTGATATTGTGTGAGGTCTATGCCTATCTGGATTTCTTCGAGGTTTTCTGAGGTTCCGATATTTACAGTGGTGGTTTGGTCGAGGTTTGGGTTTGGGTTTGTCTTTGACCCATTCTTTGATTTCCTCGGGCACCTCATATTCATCTTTCTCCTCTCAATCAATCTCCATCAAGTCGAAGTTTAGTTCTACATTAAAGTTGTAGTCAGTATGACAGGTTGGCATCTTATCAGCAGAGACAAACACATCCAATTCTGGAGTCCTGAAAACAAAATGCTTTCACTTTAATATATGCAACTATTTAAACATACAAAGCATTTGGCAAAGCATGACAAAAGTTACTGATATAGCTGTGCAACCAAGTTGATCACCTACATATCTATTTGTATGCAGGCATGATAATATGGTTTGGCATTTACCGTGATTAGGTTACCATTGATAATGTACTTAAGCTGTTGATGGAGGGTGGATGGAACTGCTCCTACCATATGGATCCACGGCCTTCCCAGCAACAAGTTGTATTCGGTGGTGATGTTAAGCACCTGGAAGGATACATAAAAAGTGTGGGGACCTATCTCCAGTGGAAGCTTAATTTCTCCCACAACTTCTCGGCGAGACCCATCAAAAGCCCGGATAACCACATGACTGGTTCTAATCTGGTTTGGATTGATCTTCATTCTCTCCAAGGTGTCGTAGGGACAGATGTTTAAGGACGACCCTCCATCTATCAGCACACCTCCGATCACATATCTGGATGACATTAGTGCTATATGCAGAGACTTGCGATGACCCGTCCCCTCTACGGGTATGTCATCGTCAGTGAAAGATATCACATTGCAGTTAAAGATGTGTTCTATCACGTGACGAAATTCTCAACATCCATTGTCTTTGGCAGGTGGCCCTCCTCCAGTACTTTCACCAGAATGTTGCGATGATCCATAGATGATAAGATCTGATCTAGGATGGACATCTTCTTGGGTGCATCTTTTAGACTTGCACCACTTTGATTTCTTTGTGACCCATTTTGCTGAAGAACTCTTCAATTTTCTCTTCAGCCACTTTTTTTTTGCCTTAATGACTGATTTGATCACCCGCTGAGGCAGGTACAATGGATTCTCCTTTGGTACGATGGCAATATTGTTTGAGGTGGAACCTCCATCATTCCTATAGTTCCATGGGACTCTCTTCAGACTGATCACTGGATACTAGGGTCTGAATGGAAATATCAAAGGCTCGGGTGCCGCCAGTTTCACAGGATTTTATGTTTTTTATATCCCTTTCCATGGTAGCATTAGGGGTGTGCGGGTTGGCTCCTTATTACAGGAAATAACAGCCAGTGTATCCTGACTCAACGCAGTGGGAATAAAGAGAGTTTCTTCATCTGGGAGGCAATAATCCTGATCAATCATATTCTTCTCCTCCTTGGCCACCTTATCGGCTCAGGGTTCGTGCTTATGAAACCGCTAATGGTCCCTCATAGCATAAAAGGCTGATCTCCGGTGTAGGCAGACTTGCTTCAGACTGGTTAGACTGGTTTATCAGCTGCCTTGTCACCTAATGCTGATATACGACCAGATCCGCCAGTTGTCCAATCTGTTCCTTGTTAGATTTGATCTCCTATTCTATCAGGAATCATCTTTCTGATAATTCCCAACTGTCTAGGCTATTGTTGCTGGATTGAATTGATTCTCCGATATATCGGAGGTATTTGGATCCTTCCCCATTTTGCGTGCTAATCATGTTGACACCCTCATCTTTATGTTGAGTGAGGGGATTATCTTGAACGTTCGGTTGCTCAGGTTTGGTCACCACGATCTCTCCATTATCTATCAAGTCTTGGATTTTGTGCTTGAAGAGACCAACAATCTAGTGTATCATGGCCCGGAGATCCGGAATAGTAGGCATACTTCTTACTTGGGTCAAAATTCCGCCCACCAGTGTTGGTTGGTGGAAGGAGTTGCACAATCTTTTTATGTGCCATCAACAATTTTAGCACATTCTCGAGTGAATCCCCTAAGGGGGTAAACGTTCTTTGACGCCTGACCTCCATATTTTTCTGGAATGGGGGGTTTGATGGTTGGGCTGAAGCTTGAAAAGGGGAATAGTTCCTCCTTCGAATGGGTAGACTGCTTGACTCTCTTCTCTGATTCTGTCCTTGCAATACTAAGGACACTTCTTCGTCTTTTTTCTTGTGTACCCTCCGGGATTACTCCCATAACTCCCGGACTGGATATGCTCGGTAACAACTTCTAAGGCGGTCAAATCCTTTATCTTCCCAGATTTCAGCCCCATTTCTGCCATTTCACCAGTGCTTGATCATCTCCGAAAATGGCTTTCCTATACCTGCTAGGACCCTTTCATAATACGGAGCTTCTTGAATGTCGATGAAGGTCATGACTATCTCAGACTCAGACATAGGTGGAGTGACTTGTGCCGCCATTCGTCTCCAGCGTTGAGCATATTCTCTGAATGACTCAGTGTTCTGTTTCTTGATTTTGGTTATTTGATATTTATCTGGAGCCAGCTGAGACTTGAAACTATATTGATTGAGGAAGGCATGTGTAAGTTCTTCCCAGCTGTGAATTTTAGAGTTGTCCAAACGGGCATACCAGGCTCTAGCCTCTCCAGTCAGACTTTTCTAGAATAACTGCATTCGGAGTTTCTCTTCCTCTGCATAGAATCTGAGCTCTCCAATGAACACCTTTAAGTGAGTGTAAGGGTCTCCCAATCCATTGTATTTCTCAAAATCAAGGACTTGAAAATTTTTGGGATAACGAGCCCCAAGGAAGATACATAAGTCTAAATAATTAACACTGCCAAATGCCCAGTCCCTTTAATAGACCGGATAGTTTCTTCCATCTGTTAGACTTTCTTCAAAATATCACCAGCTTCCTGTTCTTTGTTAAGGATGGTAGATTTCAGGGGTTTTATTGGTAGTATCCTAGTTCTATGGTTCAAGAGTCTGAGTGTCCTTCTTCTCGGTCTTTTGACTGCCACCGGGTGTACCTGGTTCTGTATGACATTGTGCTTGTTTCCCTTTAAAAGCTATACTTTGTTCTCTTAAGAAACTGGCCAATTCAGCTATCTGGTTCTTTAGTCCTTCAAACTCTTCCTAGAGACAGGGGTAGATTCAGGCTAAGCACTGGAAGCCATGTCCGGAGATGGACTTACTGCTTTCTTAGACTTAGATCTAGTGACCGGACAAATTTTTCACCTACAAAAAACATAGGTGTGTCAATTTTCTGAGGTAGGTATGGATAGAATGCATGCTATGATGTGTTTTTGAGGTTTTTTAATCTTATCCTGCAAAATAGAAGTCAGTTGTTTTGATGACAGGATAATATGACAAGGTACAAAATATGGAATGTATATTTACATTATGATATCTACATTGTGCTATTTACATTGGAATTGGTAACTTGACATTAAATTGAAAGAGGAAGGCATGAAGAGGCTTCCCTTCGGATTTGGTTATTCAGAGGCTGACCTATCATAGGTTACTCTCGCGATTTTTCGGCATGAAGGTCCCCAGATCATTGCAATCTACTAGAGGGGAAATTAATCCGATCATTCAAATGGAACGGATCTGAGTGGTGCTTTTTCATGAGCCCTGAAGACTTAGCCGTCCTCGAATACATTACTCTGTCACAGATGAGTTTGCCTCCTAGTGGAGGAATCACACACCATACATTCACATACATCGCGTCTCACCGTATGCATATGATGACATTGGTGCAAAGCACTAATATAAAGCAGGAAATCATTCATTCACATTCATTCAATGTAAAGACGCAGCATTCACGCATTCATTCAATGTAAAGACGCTTCGTTCACACATACGCAGATATGAAAGGGAAATGTTGAAAATATTTGAACGCGTCCTAAGCCCTCTACTGATCCCCAGCAGAGTCGCCACCTGTCGGCGCGGAAAAAATTCGATCTGAGTTGGACCCGAATCTTTCTCTCTTCCTAAGTTTTGTCTACCCTTATTTTATATTTTTTGTGAAAAATGTTTTGAAGGGGTTTTGTAGGAAAAGGTCATCATGTATCATGTCGAAGATTTGAACGTTTTATAGAGCCGCCAGTTGGTAGATTTGAAATGGTTGTACCAACTTAACCGAGTTTTGTTTTGAAAGGAGGCCCAATTGCTGGACGCTGTCGAAACTAAATCTTTGAAACCGAAGCTTCTAAGTTCGGGGGCGTGGTTAAGTGTGGGGAAGGTGTTAGGCATCCCACAACTCCCGTGTAAACACGGTACCACTTTTTTTCATTATTTCCAATTTTATTTGTAATGTGTGTGTGAATGCTGGAAAAATTGGGCCTACGCTTGATTGATTTGAAAGTAGGGACATGCTTCGTTGAACCTACATACGAAGGGTTTGATTTGATTTGCAAAGGCCTCTTTTATAGACAAGATTATTAAAATGATGTTTTGAAAGCATGTTTTCAAACCCTTACGCTCGCGTAGGAATTGAAGCATGTTGATACTTCCATTTTTATCTTTTCATCCTTTTGGCTCAATTTGAATGGTGATTGTCTGGCTGCGAAGCATCCTCGACCACAGAATATATACAAGTGTCGGTCTTCTTATGGGCATGACAGTCATCAGAGTGACTCTGACACGACAAACCATATTTCACTATGTTGAGACCTTGAATCCTGATAACCATTTTAAGGTCTTTCAGATGTACATTTTTATAGAAAAACTTGCAGGGTACATTTGTAAAGTGGAGTTTGTCCATCGTGGGAATCAGGATTCTGATCATCTTGATCGTGAATCCCACGATTCCTAGGCTCATAGAGGGAAGCCAATAAACCTGCACAGCTCAAATATGCATAGAAATGTATATTTACATCCAGATGTCACCAGAACCAAGGATTCGTCAGTAAATCCTAGCCTGCGCATAACCAAAGCTTCTCGTTCCCATTAGATAACGATCTAAGGGTCGCAAGGTTGATTTTCGAATGAGTAAAACTAGAAAACTTATAGATTTAAGTAAATCTCAGCCATTCTAGCTTCCCGAATATGTCTGAACCTATTTTTAACCGTTTGAAAGATAAAATTGGCGAGATTTAAAGAAATCTTGTTCGCCTAAAGAGATGTTAGCACCGATTCATATCAAATGAATATTTAAAGCAAGCAACTTAATTATAATGAGTAAAGTATATATATATATATATATATATATATATACAAAAAGCTGTAAAGGCCGATGGGTTTTCACTCCGATGCCCGGACTAGAATGTAAATATATATATATTTATAAAAGCTGTAAAAAGCCATGGAGTAATCCAGACCTGACAGAATAGAAATATATAAATAAAAGCAATAAAGGGCGATGGATGTCAAATCCTATGCCCGAACTAGAATGTAAATATATAAATATATATTTATCAAAGCTGTAAAAAGCCACGGAGTAATCCAGGCTGGACAGAATTAAATATATATATGTAAAAGCTGTAAAAAGTTGTCAAGGGCGATGGGTTTTCACTCCTGTGCCCGGACTAGATTGGAAATATATATATATTTAATAAAAGATGTAAAAAGCCACGGAGTAATCCAGGCTGAACAGAATGTAAATATATATATATATCAAAGCGGTAAAGGGCGACATACATTTTATCCTTTGCCCGGACAGAAATATAAGTGTATATATATATATATATATATATATATATATATATATATATAAGAGTAGTAAAAAGGCCACAGAATGATTCAAGCCAAACTAGAATGTAAATGTTAATATATATGTTAAAACAATAAAAAGGTCATGAAGTAAAAATCCAGGCCCAAATAAGTCATAAAAATTTATATATATATATATATATATATATATATATATATATATATTTATATTTATATATATATATAAAAGTAGTAAACTACCACAGATTTGACATCCGGGCTTGACCGAATTGAAAAGTTAGTATATATATACAGTTAAATATATACATAAAACAGCCAAACCCGGACTAAAAAGATAACCCAGTCCAAAAAAGTTGCTATAAACGTATATATATATATAAGCTGATAAAAGCGACGGATCGACGATCCGAGCTGTGAAATGCAAGAAAATGCATTTTTATGCTAAAATGTATGAAAACATAAGCAAAAACGGCCACGAAACTGAGTTCCGGGCATAATCAGAAAGCGAAACTTAACGTGCAAGTGTATAAATGCGCAATGAAGTAGTAGGAACTTTCTGATCGTAAAAATACTCACAATGGACTGCTACACGGGCTTTTTTCCATATTGTAGGCTCGAAACGTCCGTTTGTACCGCTCAATTTTTGATATGTGGTAGTATATGAGTATACCTACGTGTTATTGTAATAAAATTTGGGCTTTGGAGTACAAGAGTATAGCTGAGAAATGAAACGGGCAGAGGTTCAGAGCGTTTCTGAATTATGAAATGAGCTGGGGGTGCACTCATATATATAGACCCGATGGAAGCGGGCCTTACCAGTGACAGCTGAGGGTCTACCTGCGGCTCCACATAGTAGGGCCCACAGTGGCGGGTCTTGTTGCATCGAAGTGCATGCACTCCGAGCAATACGATGTCAGATTTAAAACTTTCTAACTTTTGATCTGAGCGTCCGTTTGAGGCGTGCTATACCTTTTTGGAAAGCCCTCGCCGAGAGTGTCGCAATAACATGGGATTAAACTTTTTCTTAGTTCAAGAAGACGGGTTCATAAGCAGGTCTTCATTTCCCCACAGTTTATCCTTAGAGCTGTCTTACGCTGTTTCCACTCGGGATCATTGTTATGGTTCTTTCTGACCTTAGTGGCAATAATTCAGCTTGAGTTTGATCGAATTAGCTTTAAGTTGGTAAAATGACTATTTTTCCCCTCCCGGGGTTACCTTCAGTCGCTGGCATGGTCTTCGGCTGACTTCCCTGGGGTTTTTTTCAAAGTTTGGATCTCAGTCGATTGTGTTTGTCCTCAGGGTTATCTCTAAGGCTGACTTGGTTCTTCTAGGTTTGTCTCTAGAGATGTTGTGAGGCTTGGGGGTTGTCTCCGAAGTTGATTTGACCTCTCGGATTGAGATCGGTACTTGACCTGACCTCTCAGGATGAGACCGGGGCTTACCAGTACCTCCCAAGTTGAGAACGGGGCTGACCTGTACCTCCCAGGATGAGATCGGGAATGACCTGTACTTCCAGGGTTGAGATCGGGGCTGACCTGTACCTCTAGGTTGAGACTGGAGCTGACCAGTACTTTCCCGGTTTGAGTACTGGGCTAACCTGTACCTCCCGGGTTGAGACCGGGGCTAACTTGTACCTCCCAGGTTGAGACCGGGGATGACCTATACTTCTCGGGTTGAGACCGAGGCTGACCTGTACCTCTCAGGTTAAGACCAGGGATGACCTGTACTTCCCGGGTTGAGATCGGGGCTGACCTAGTACCTCCCAGTTGAGACCGGGGCTGACCTATGCCTCCCGGGTTGAGACTGGGGTTGACCTGTACCTCCCAAATTGAGATCAGGGCTGACCTGTACCTCCCAGGTTGAGACCAGGGCTGACCTGTACCTCCCGGGTTGAGATCGGGGCTGATCTGTACTTCCCGGGTTAAGACCGGAGCTGACCTGTACCTCCTGGCTTGAGACTGGGGCTGACCTGTACCTCTCGGGTTGAGACCGGGGCTTACCTGTAACTCCCGGGTTGAGACTGGGGCTAACATGTACCTCTCGGGTTGAGACCGGGGATGAACTATACTTCTCGAGTTGAGACCGGGGTTGACCTTTACCTCCCGGGTTGAGACCGGGGTTGAGTTAACTTTTTTGCCCTCCTGCAGGGTTTGTAGCAAGAACACAAAATCTCAATTGTCTACAACAGAACTGAAGAAATTTTGAGTGTCTACATCTCCAATAAGCACCTACATACTTGCTTTAGTGTCTCCACACAAATGATCATGAGATCAATCATCCTCATCTAATGAACAAAAAACATATGTACCAATCTATCCGGATTTACTAATCCCCTTTTTAGTAATCCAACGATTGGGAACTATTTTAGTTATAAGCTTTCTAAGAATTTAGATCTCATTAGCATGATCAACATCATGATTCTAAAAGCATTGCTTAAAACTCTGGGTTATTTATATATTATAAAAATAGCATCATATAGATAATTAAATGCCTTTAATAAATGAATACTTTTATTAATAAATAAATAAGATCGTTTCCAAAGTATATTCTTTATCATCATACATGATTGTCTTGTATGCATACTACTTTCAATCTCCCACTTGCACTAAAGCCAATCGCCAAGGTATATCAAACCCATCTTCTCTAGGTGACGATCAAACTGTTGTTGTGTTAAAGCTTTAATAAATGGATCAGCAATGTTGTCTTGAGAGTCTACACGCTCCAAGGTGACGTCTCCTCTTTCAATGATCTCCCTGATCAAGTAAAATCGCCGCAACACGTGTTTGGATTTCTGATGATACCTGGGTTGCTTAGCCTGTGCAACAGCTCCGGTGTTATTACAGTATAAGGGGACTGTTCCTCTAATGCTAGGAACCACACCAAGTTCTATTATGAACTTCTTCATCCAAACAGTCTCCTTTGAAGCTTCACTTGCAGCTATGTACTCTACCTCTGTCACTGAATCAGCAACTGTTTGCTGCTTGGAACTCTTCCAATTCACTGTGCCTCGGTTCAAGGTAAATACATAACCTGAAATAGAATTACTATCATCTTGGTTAGTTTAAAAACTTGAGTCCGTGAAGCCCTCTAGTTTTAATTCAGACCCATCGTAGACAAGAAATACATCCTTAGTTCTTCGTAAGTACTTTAGGATATTTTTCACTACCTTCCAGTGCTCTTCTCTTGGATTCGACTGATATCTGCTCATTACACTAAGTGCATGAGAAACATTCGGTCTAGTACATATCATACCGTACATAATAGATCTTATCGCTGAAGCATAAGGAATCTTACTCATATGGTCTCTCTCCTCAGGTGTCTTTGGGGCTTACTTCTTAGAGAGATGTATTCCATAGCTCATCGACATAAGACCTCTTTCGGAATCTTCCATGCTAAACCTCTTTAGCATCAAGTCAATGTACGTTCCTTGGGATAAGCCAAGCATCCTTTTAGATCTATCTCTATAGATCTTTATCCCCAAAATATAGGATGTTTCTACCAATTCCTTCATGGAGAAGTGTTTAGATAACCAGATTTTAATCTATTGTAGCATAAGAATGCCATTCCCTATCAGTAATATATCTTCAACATATAATATAAGAATGAAAAAGTGCTCCCAATAACCTTCTTGTACACACATGGTTCATCCTCGTTTTTGATAAAATCAAACTCTTTGATTGTCTCATCAAAACAGATGTTCCATCTACGAGAAGCTTGGTTTAATCCATATATGGATCGTTGCTATAGACAATCAGAATTTTCTTAGTTCTGTTGTAGTCAATTGAGATTTTGGGTTCCTTTTACTAACCCTGCAAGAGGGCAAAATAGTCAACTCAACCCCGGTCACAACCCGAGAGGTACAGGTCAACCCCGGTCTCAACCCGAGAGGTATAGGTCAGCACCGGTCTCAACCCAGGAGGTACAGGTCAGCCTTGGTCTCAACCCGAGAGGGACAGGTCAGCCTTGGTCTCAACTCGGGAGGTACAGGTCAGCACCGGTCTCAACCCGGGAAGCACAGGTCATCCCCGGTCTCAACCCAGGAGGTACAGGTCAGCCCCGGTGTCAACTTGGGAGGTACAGGTCAGTCTCGATCTCAACCCGGGAGGTACAGGTTAGCCCCGGTCTCAACTTGGGAAGTATAAGTCAGCCCCGATCTCAACTCGAGAGGTACAGGTCAGACCCAGTCTCAACCCGGGAGGTCCAGGTCAGCCCCGATCTCAACTTAGGAGGTACAGGACAGCCCCGGTCTCAACCCGAGAAGTACAGGTTATCCCTGGTCTCAACCCGGGAGGTACAGGTTAGCCCCGGTCTTAACCCGGGAGGTACAGGTCAGCCCCGGTCTCAACCCGGGAGGTACAGGTCAGTCCCGGTCTCAACCAGGGAGGTACAGGTCAGCCTCGGTCTCAACCTGGGAAGTATAGGTCAGCCTCGATCTCAACTCAATAAGTACAGGTCATCACCGATCTCAACCCGGGAGGTACAGGTCAGCCCCGGTCTCAACCCAGGAGGTACAGGTCAGCCTCGATCTCATCCCGAGAGGTCAGGTCAAGTACCGGTCTCAATTTGGGATGTCAAATCAACTTCGAAAAGAACCCCAAAGCCTCACAACATCTTTAGAGACAAATCTGGAAGAACCAAGTCAGCCTCAGAGACAACCCCGAGGACAAACAGAATCGGCTGTGATCCAAACCTTAGAGACAACCCCGAGAAGTTAGCTGAAGGCCATGCCAACACTGAAGGCAACCACGGGAGGGGAAAAATGGTCATTTTGTTAACTTGAAGCAAATTCGGTGAAACTCAAGCCGAATTGATGCCACCAAGGTTAGAAAGAACCATAACATTGATTCCGAGTGGAAACAGCACAAGACGGCTCAACGAAAAACTACGGGGAAACGAAGACCTAGTTATGAACCCGTCTTCTTGAACTCAGAAAAGGTTTAATCCCATGTCATTACGACACTCTCGGTGAGAGCTTTTCGGAAAGGTATAGCTCGCCTCAAACGGACGCTCTGGTCAAAAGTTAGAAAATTTTGAATCTAACTTCACATTGCTAGGAGTACACGTACTTCGATGCAACAGGACCAGCCATGTGGGCCCCGCCACATGGAACCGCAAGTAGACCCGCGGTTGCTGCAGGTAGGCCCGCTTTCATCGGGTCTATATATATGAGTCCACCCCTAACTCATTTTATAATTTAGAAACTCTTAGAACCTCTGCATGTTTCATTTTTCAGCCATACTCTTGTACTCCAAACCTAAATTTTATTACTCTAACACGTAGGTATACTCATATACTACCACATATGAAAAACTGAGCGGTACAAATGAACGTTTCGAGCCTACAATTTGGCAAAAAGCACGTGTCGCAGTCCATTGTGAATATTTTTACGATCAGAAAGTTCCTACTACTTTACTACACATTTATACACTTCCACGTTAAGTTTCGCTTTCTGATTATGCCCGAAACTCAGTTCTGTGGCTGTTTTTGCTTACGTTTTCAAACATTTTAGCACAAAAACGCATTTTATGGCATTTTCACAACTCGGATCGTCGATCCGTCGCTTTTAACAGTATTTATATTTATATATCTACATTTATAGCAACTTCGCCGGACTGGGTTATCTTCCCAGTCAGGGTTTGACTTTTATATATATATATTTAACTATATATATACTAACTTTTTAATTCGATCAAGCCCGGATGTCAAATCTGTGGTAGTTTACTGCTTTTATATATATAACTATATATATATATATATATATATATATATATATATAAATTTTCTGACTTATTTGGGCCTGGATTTCTACTTCATGGCCTTTTTATTGCTTTAATATATATATTAATTATATATATTAATATTTACATTCCAATTTGGCCTGGATCATTCTATGACCTTTTTACTGCTCTTATAAATATATATATATATATATATATATATATATATATATACTTATATTTCTGTCCGGGCAAAGGATAAAATGTCTGTTTCCCTTTACCGTTTTTATACACACACACACACACATATATATATATATATACATATATATATATATATATATATATATATATATTTACATTCTGTTTAGCCTGGGATTACTCCGTGGCTTTTTACAACTTTTATGAAATATATATATTTCCAATCCAGTCCGAACACAGGAGTGAAAACCCATCGCCCTTTACAGTTTTTTTACAGCTTTTATACATATATATATATATATATATATATATATATATCATTTCTGTCCAGCCTGGATTACTACGTGGCTTTTTACAACTTTTATAAATATATATATATATATATATTTACATTTTAGTCCGGGCATAGGATTTGACATTCGTCGCCCTTTATTGCTTTTATATATATATATATATATATATATATATTTCTATTCTGTCAGGCCTGGATTACTCCGTGGCTTTTTACAGCTTTTATAAATATATATATATATATATATATATACTTACATTCTAGTCCAGGCATCAGAGTGAAAATCCATCGCCCTTTACAGCTTTTTGTATATATATAACTATATATATATATATATATATATATATATATATATATATATATCCTTTACTCATTGCGATTAAATTGCTGCTTTAAATATTCATTTGATATGAATTGGCGCTAACATCTATTTGGGCGAACTAGATTTCTTTAAATCCCGCCAATTCTATCTTTCAAACGGTTCAAAATAGGTTCAGACGGAACCAGAAAGCTAGAATGGTCGAGATTTACTTAAATCTAGCAGTTTTTTCTAGTTTATGCATTTAGGAAGCAACCTCGCGCCCCTTAGATCGCTATCTAGTGGGAACGAGACGCTTCAGCTATGCGCATGCCAAGATTTACTGATGAATCCTTGTTTCTGGAGACATCTAGATGTAAATATACATTTCTGTGCTTATTTGAGCTGTGTAGGTTTTATTGGCTTCCCTTTGTGAGCCTAGAAATCGTGGGAATCATTATTAAACTGATTAGAATCTGATTCCCACGATGGATAAACACTACTTTACAAATGTACCCTGCCAGTTTTTTTGTAAAAAATGTACATCCAAAAGACCTTAAAACGGTTATCCGGGTTTAAGGTCTCAACATAGTGAAAATATGGTTTGTCATATCAGAGTCACTCCGGTGGCTGTCATGCCCATGAGAAGAACGACACTTGTGTATATTCTATGGTCGATGATGCTTCGCAGCCCGATAATCACCATTCAAATTAAGCCAAAAGGCTAAAAAGGTAAAAAATAGAAGTATCAACATGCTTCAAATCCTACGTGAGCGTAAGGGTTGAAAACCTGCTTTTAAAACATCATTTTAATAATCTTGTCGAAAAAAGAGACTTTTGAAAATCAAATCAAACCCTTCGTATGTAGGTTCAACGAAGCATGTTCATACTTTCAAATCAATCAAGCGTAGGCCCAATTTCATCCAGCATTCACACACACATTGCAAATAAAAAGGAAAATTTTAAAAAGATGTGGTACAGTATTTACACGAGAGTTGTGGGATGCCTAACACCTTCCCCTGTGATGCCCCTAAATTCGGGTACCTTCAAACCCAAGACATAGTGCTACACGGCACTACAATCTACTCATACATTCAATTGAGGACATCAATAACAATGCATAAGTTTTTACTAATTATTACATTCTATTAATCCCTTCCTAAGTATTCGTAACCAATACATTGTTATGTGTTATAATATCAGTAAATACAATACTAATACTAATGCTATTACAAAAGTCACTACTTGTCCAGCTTGGACTTGCCTTTGTCTTTACCGGATCCTTCATATAAGACCCCAACTTTTATGAATAAAGATTTAATTTTCTTTATATATTATTTTGAAATAGTAAGGTGTTGATTTGATAAATGTGAAAAGTTATTGGTGAAATGTGCAAATATTTCAAAATAAGCAAGTGGTTATAAAATATTCATTGTTGTCGGGGAATATTTATTTGGTCGTGGAATATTCTTGTTGTCAGGGAATATTCGTACGACGGCGCAGCTATTTGTGGACCCCACAACGGAATAACTGTCGGATGAAGAAAACGACAAGAATGAGTTTTCTAAAAATAACGGCAGTGGTTGTTACTGTTAAAACTGTTGAAATACCCAGTGGTTAAAAACACAGTAATATGCGGTGTTGCACAGTAGCACACGGTATTGCACAGTAATTCTAATTATTGATTCTTACATAAGAAGTCATTACTCAATAATTGTTACAGTAATTACTATTCAATATTTTATATTATTGATTCAATAATTGCTATATTGATAATTGCATAATATTTTATTAATTCAATAATTATCATTGCACAGTATTTCAAATTATCAAATCAATAACTTATATTATTCGAATAATATTATTAGATATCATTATTAGCAATGTCTAAGGAAGTTCTGTCTAGGAGGGGTTATTTAATTGCGCTCCAGTAAGGAGAAATCCTTATCGGAAGGCCCCCTCTTTCTTGGGAACGACCTGGTTGTCAATTTTGTAGTTCTATAATATTATTTGTGAATGATTAATTATTGATTTATATGATAAGAAAATAATTATTTTATGGATATAAAAGAAGGAATTAGTGCTGAAGTGTTTTTATCCGTATTAGTTGTTAATATTGTGAATTATAATATTAATGATGAAAAAATGTTATTAAAAATGTGTTTTGTGAAGCCAAGTGAATTGAGATAAATAGAGGGGTTTTTATTGAAGTATTTGTTGTAAGTTTTATGGACCCCCACTTACCCATTTTTCAAAACTGTCTGTAGAAGTTATCTCAGTTTTGTTTTTTATATATATATATACGTATTATATATATATATATATTAGACTTTGAAAATGGGGGGGGGGGGAGGTAACGTGGATGGGAGGGAGTTATTATTATATATATATATTTAACCTGCCGTATAAGGCAGGGTTTATATATATATATATATATATATATATATATATATATATTATAAGTTTTGTTTTATTAGAATATTTTATTGCACAGTAATGAATAGTAAAATCAAATTTTTCGCCGGTGCGCGCCCGTGAATTTGTCCAAATTTTTTTACTGTGCAGTCCGTGATTTTTATTCAAATAGTACCCTTCCATTCTCCTATAAATAGGATGCTTAGTTTAGAATTAAAAATCACACCAGAATCAGAAGTTTTCTCTCCTCTACAATATCGAGCGTATTTTTGTGAGTATTTATATACTTTGAGTGTTGCTATTCAGTACAAGTTTTCTTCAGCATTATACCTGAAATTCCGGTCAGAAGTACTGTTCTTTTGAGGTAAAGGATATTATTTTTTTTCGTAAGGGATGTTATTTTCTTTCGTAAATAATGTTATTCTTTTCAATATCATTATACCAAAATATTGTCATGGATTTTATTATGAAATTTTTACTTTTTTCGTCGGGATTACTATTCACGTATACGGTACTATTCACGAAAAAATGAAATTTTTTCTATTTGTCCAAGTTGGCTATTATGGGTCCTATCTTTGATTGGATCCAAGTTTTGAGCTTTATTCTTGAATTTTGCTCCATAAAGTATTATTATGGAGTATTTTTGAACTTGGATAAACTAGCATACGAATACTTAATCTTTGTCCTTTATCTCACTGACTTCGTTCTTTAAAATGTTTTTCATCATCCTCAGTCCTAAATGGTGATATAACTGAATATCTTTGGCCTGTAGAGCAAAGATGAATGATTACCTGATGAATATCTTTGGCCCCTAGTGCAAAGATTGACAGGTGTTGAGATGAACATGACCACTAGAGATACAAATGAATATCTTTGGCCCGTAGTGCAAAGATAAATATTTGATTCAAGATGTATATTGATTGATGTTACAGGGATAAAATATTGATGATGGACTTTTAAATCATAGAAGATAGTAGACTTTATTCTCTACTTAACTCTTCTAATAAATTGTTATTTCCGCTGTTAATATTGATCTAAAACTTGTTGTCCATAATATTTTATCTGAATTGTTGAAGACTAACGATAATTTATTTTTCATTATCTTAGTCATAATATTCTTTACTGGGCTAGTTGAGCTCACCCTTTTCATCTATTGTCCTCTTCAGGAAATGAGAATGTCGCAGGAACTAGTCGGGGGACAGAGTGATGGTCCGAGTTAGAGCAGTAGTAGTCTTCACTATTTCTAATAAATAGTGTGATAATAATTGTAATGAGGACTTATTTTGAATGTTAATATTTTCTACATATTTGTATTGACACTCACAGTTGTGTGGTCGTATTTTGCACGACCGTGTGATATAAAGTTTGTATTTGGATTCTGTACCATGTATTTGGCGACTCAGAAGGGGTTGGGTTGACTGGACCTATTCTGGGGCCGTCACACTTCAGGCCATTCGTTCTTAGCTGAAATCATTTAATTTTAAGCAAGAATGAGCATAAACAGCTCAGCAAGTTAAAACTGTATATCTTGAAACCACAAAATCAAGAATCATATATCTTGGTCTTCAATAACTGTACAATAGTTATGAAGTACTTAAGAATAATCAAATTATCATTTTGATTCTTTTAAAACCATTCCGAAGGACTTTATAGCCTCCTCGGAATCCATCTTGGTCAACGACCACGAACCATTATTTAGTTCTCATTCATGAAAGGAACAACCCGACTACGAAGACCGTAAGTTCGATATAGCTTACGAGCACATCCAGGTGATCAGTCCTGTAGTACTTTATATTGATCAATATTCCTTCATTAAACGAGTTTACGTTTAATCATTAGCAAACTCGCGTGCCTGTCGAATTAACAACGTAAAAACATTTGTCTTTCATTCTTAGGTTCCCCTGAGAATCCTTACCAATCACTTGGTATAGGATAGCTTCAATATATATATATATATATATATATATATATATATATATATATATATTCTGGAAAGATTTGTGGAAAAACCCACCAAAATATATTTACTTCTCAGTCTAGCCGAATCAAATGGTATCGACTATGCAATAACAATTCATGCATAAACAATTATGTAGAATGACCACTTGTCCAACCATAATGTATAGACAAGTGTTTAGCAAAACTCGCATAACACAATGTTAATGCAAGAGTTAGAAAACTTGTTTTTACGTCTCTTAATCTTTATACGTAGTCTACTTGGTCTTTACAACGTCTACAAAGCATAACACAGAGCATACCAATGAGAAAACATATTTGATATACAATGTGTTTGCCTAACTCATCCTTCTTGTATAACTAAATCAAATTGTTAAACTAATAACATTCGTTCAAGTTATTTAACGTTATTACGGCTTATTAACATTCCTATGTTATATACCGAACTCTCATTGATCATCACTAATCATGATGATAATGAGACTTCACTTGTTCCTTAACTTAATCTTGGTTTATGGTTTCCAATCTTACGTTTAATTACGTTTAGTTAACGTTTAATGATCATAAACCCTTGGTTAAACATGTTGTTTAAACGTTTACTTTCATGTTCATTCATTACTTATTAACACTTTACTACTTATAGAAAGAGTTGAGTAAACATTTCATTTGGTCAATAATTTTTTTCTTGGACGGCGCGGTCCGCACTCCATTTCCCTTGCAAACGGCACGGTCATCGCTACGTATGCAGGGAACCTAATCTGGAACTGCGCGGCTAGCGCTGTTTAAGGCGCGGCCCGCGCTGCACCTGTGCTGCAGAAAAATTTCCTAAGTCTTGAAAATTTTTAAATTCTCGAGCTCGTAACGTGATCGTTATAACTCAGAATTAGCTGGTTCCAAAGCCCATAGTTCACAAATGATATGATCTATCATCCTATAAAGTCGGAATTCATTTCCAAATCCGTCCGCAAGAAATTCGTCGATTAGTCCATTTTTACGTTTTCGTCAAACGTTCGTGAACGTTTGACGCTCAATTATTCGTTTTAAGTCGGAATTGGTTCATTCTTGTTCTCGCAAGTCTTATTTATCTAATTACATGTGTTGCAATTGAAAACCATCATTTTCAACGCACACGGTGACTTTTGACTTCTAATCCGAGAAATTTACGTTTTTTACGATTATCTTCTAATCGCGTAACTTTCGCCGAATCTTCGTTCTTCATTATTACTAGTTCAAATCGATTGGAATCAATCCAATGGTTGATTATTACTAATTCTAATCATTCAAAACATTTAAGTTTTGATGGTTTAACATTCTTATTAGTCCATTTCTTATGAATTCATTAAGTTCTTCATTAGTCCTTCATCAATTCTTATTATCTCATCACGCATGACTTGTTAAGGTTCTTAGGTGCTCATTATGCCATCCTTATAACTTCTTAGGGTTCAAACTTCTTCTAACACTTCTCTATCAATTTAACTATTGAAAGAAAAGAAAGTTTTACATATTATTCCTTATAGTTATACCTTTAAGGTTCTTGGTGCTTGAGTATTGGAGACTCAAAAGCATTCTTTCTTCTTGGTTGATGGATTGTCTAGGCAAGTATCAAGCTAGCTCCTTCTCTCTCTCTCTCTAGATGTTGGTAGAAATTCTCAAACAACAAAATGGCTAGCATTTGCTCTCTATTTATAGAATTGGCAAGAGTTGGGGTAGTTTGGTCATTAGGCCTAACCTCCTCAACCTCACCTCCTCTCCATGTCTTGCCTATGTCCCTCCCATGTGCTAGCACATGGCCCCCCTTGTGCTCCCACATGCTTCATCTGGCCTTGGGTTGCCCCATGGGTTTAACCCACCTATTTTTCCAACTGTTTGACACATGTGTTAAATTATTAACTTTAATTCAAATTAATTCCAATTCAATGTATTAAAACGTATTTACTTCGTATAAAATCCGTATATTCTCCATATTATTCTCGTATAATACCTCGTATTATACGCAAATTCTTTCCGTATAATAATCATTTATTATTATACGTAAACCATTAATCATTGATTTTACTTTTCCTAACGCTTAGGATTTTAAGTCCCTACGCGAAAACTTCGCGAGCCATAAACGAATTATTATTACATAATCCACCTCGCCTTGAAATCCTATCATTACGCGTTTCTCAGAATTTCAAAATAAATTTCCAAGCAAAAATAGATGAATAGTGATTTTTGTACTTTTCCTCCCGATAAAACTTTTCTCGCCTAACTTGACTTTTCACGGTATATTACCGTCAAATCTTTCGACAGAATGTCATTCTGACATTCCGAGCTCTCAAAATGGCCTAGGGTCTTAAACCCTAACCTTTAGGGTCAAACCCCGACCCTTAGGGTTGAATAGTGCCTACTTCGTCTTTTCCCAAAATATTTTTATTCTCGAAAATCTTTTATTTTTGTCATATCAATTTTTCCTAGCACGTAGCCAGAATCCTACTTATTTCTGCATTCTCTAGGTCATAAAATGACCTACAATTAGCTTACTCAGTTTAATAAACAAATAAGCAAATTTATTCAATAATTCAAATAAGAATTCATTTACATAAACGCTCGATTTTCTCGGGCGTTACATTCTCCCCTTCTTATAAGAATTCTGTCCCCATAATTACAATACAAGTTAATCAAACAAATGAGGATAAGCCTTCCTCATCTTGTCCTCGAGTTCCCAGGTTGCTTCTTCGGCATTGTGGTTCCTCCATATCACCTTCACCGAAGGTATAATTTTGCTTCTCAACACTTGTTCTTTCCTATCAATGACTTGAATAGGAATCTCCTCATAGGTTAAGTCTTTCTCGACTTGAATTGGTTTATACTTGATTACGTGCTTGTAATCTGGCTTATAGGGATGCAATACCAAAACGTGAAACACGTTCTGGATATGCCCTAACTCTGGAGGCAATGCTATTGCATATGCTACCTCTCCTATCCTCCTCAAGATTTCAAACGGTCCTATGAACCTAGGGCTTAATTTCCCCTTTTTCCTAAAGTGTATCTTCCCCTTCCAAGGTGACACCTTCAGGAATGCATACGAACGAACTTCAAACTCTATGTTCTTCCGATGTGGATCAGCATACTTCTTCTGTCTGTCCTGAGCTGCTACTAGCCGTGTTCATATCAACTTAACTACTTCCACCATTTGTTATAGCATCTCAGGTCCTAACATTCGACGCTCTCCCACTTCATCCCAACAAAGTTGCGTTCGACACTTCGGTCCATATAACGCTTCGTAAGGTGGCATGCCTATACTAGCGTAATAACTGTTATTGTAGGCGAACTCTACTAACGGTAGATGATCGTCACAACTTCCTTTGAAATCCATAACGCAAGACCTTAGCATGTCTTTTAGCGTTTGAATTGTTCTTTCACTTTGTCCATCTGTCTGTGGATGGTACGCCCTTCTCAACCTCAGTTGTGTTCCCATCTGCTCTTGCAAACTTTTCCAAAAATTCGAAGTGAACCGTGGATCGCGATCGGACACAATCGAAACTGGCACTCCATGTCTTGAGACAATCTCTTTGACATAGAGCTTAGCTAACTGATCTAAATTGTATCTGACTTTTATCGGCAAGAAATGAGCTGACTTCGTTAATCGATCCACTATTACCCAAATAGCGTCATATCCTTCCTGCATAGTTTGAAGTCCTACCACAAAGAACATCGTGATATGCTCCCATTTCCACTTCCGAAATCTCCAATGATTGCAACAAACCACTAGGTCGTTGATGTTCGGCCTTAACGGTTTGATAAGTTAAGCACCTACTGACGTACTCTGCTATCTCTCTCTTCATGTTTGACCACCAGAAATTTGTTCGAAGGTCTTGATACATCTTGGTACTACCAGGATGAATCGAGTACCTCGAATGATGCGCTTCATCCATTATCTCCTTTTTTAACTCTAGCTCACACGAAACCCAAATTCTTCCTTCAAATCTCAATAACCTTTCGTTATCAAGACTGTATGCTTCCTCAGTACCGTCTGCAATCTTATTCCTTATCCTCTTGCACTCCACAGTTCTGAGTTGCACTTCCTTAACCTTCTCCACTATTGTGGGTTAAACATCTGTTGCAAACAGCTTCTCCCTTCTTCAATTGGACATCGCATCTCTAATTCCATTCTTGCCATCTCTGTTACCAACTCGTCTTGAGCGGTTAACATTGACAGCTTCTCCCGACCCTTTCTACTTAAGGCGTCAGCCACTACATTTGCCTTCCCTGGGTGATACAGGATTTCATAATTGTAATCTTTTATCAACACCAGCCATCTCCTTTGCCTCATATTCAACTCCTTCTAAGTGAAGATATACTTCAGACTTTTATGGTCAGTGTAGATCTCACACTTCTCCCCATATAGGTAATGCCTCCAAATCTTTAAGGAAAAAACCACTGCGGCAAGTTCAAGGTCATGAATAGGATAATTCTTCTTATACTCCTTCAACTGCCTAGATGCATATGCAATGACCTTGCCATGCTGCATGAGCACACACCACAGTCCTTTATGCGAAGCATCGCTATACACTACAAAATTCCCCATCTTATCTGGTAAAGATAATACAGGGGCTTGACTCAACCTCTCCTTCAGCTCTTGAAACCTGTCTTCACATTTCTCTGTCTATACGTACTTTACCGTATTTCTGGTTAAGTTGGTTAACGGAGTAGCTATCTTTGAGAAGTCCTGAATGAACCTCCGATAGTAACCCGCTAAACCTAGGAAACTCCGTACCTCAGTCGGCATTTTCGATTGCTCCTAGTTAATCACGGCTTCCACCTTCGCTGGATCAACTGACACTCCTTCCTTGTCAATGGCGTGCCCCAAAAACTGCACCCTCTCTAACCAAAATTCACACTTCGTGAATTTCGCATACAACTTCTCTTTTCTTAGTGGCTCCAACACTAATCATAAATGGTCAGCATGATCCTCCGTCGTCTTGGAATAGACTAGGATATCATCAATGAACACTACGATGAACTTGTCCAAATATTGTTTGAACACTCGGTTCATCATATCCATGAATGCGGCTGGCGCATTCGTCAACCCAAATGACATTACTAAGAACTCATAATGGTCCGTAACGAGTCCTAAATGATGTCTTAGGTACATCCTCTGCCCTAACCTTCAACTGGTGATACCCTGTACGTAAATCTATCTTCAAAAAATATTTTTCCCCTCTCAACTGGTCAAACAGATCATCGATCCTGGGCAATGAGTATTTATTCTTTATCGTTAATTTGTTCAACTCTCGGTAGTCGATACAAAGCCTCAACGATCCATCCTTCTTCTTTACAAACAATATCGATGCTCCCCATAGAGAAACACTCGGTTGAATGTACTTCTTGTCCAACAGTTCTTGTAACTGAATCATCAACTCCTTCAATTCTACTGGCGCCGTCACTGGCGCAAGGTCTATAACAAAGTCGGTCTTCCTATCGGGAGGAAGACCTGGAAAGTCACTCGAAAATACATCCACATACTCATTGACAATAGGTATCTGTTCTAACGTTGCTCCCAATATTTGGGTATCAACAACATGGCACAGGTAACCTTCGCATCCTTTCTTTAATAATTTTTTGGCTTGCGCCATGGTTAGACAACAAGAGCATCCCAGTGATTTACTACCGTAGAACACTACCTTGGGTTTCTTAGAAATCCGAAGGGTCACACTCTTATTTTGGCAATCTATCATTGCCCCATGGTTAACTAACTAGTCCATCTCGAGAATTACATTAAATTCTCCAAATCTTATCGGTATAAGATCTACCGATAATTTGTTACCTCTAATATCCACACAATAACTCCTATAGACCGAATCCACTGGAGTTAGCTACCTTAATGTTTAAAGGTGTCACAAGTTCTTCGGGGAGTAATCCTAAACGTTTAGCAAACTCACATGCTATAATGCATTAATATCGTTGACCGGAATGATACCTTCTATGACGTCGCTCGATGCTACCACATCCTGGACCCTCATATTAAAAGTACGAGCAGTCGGTCTACCCTGTGGTACTTCGCCACCAATTGCCAGCTTATTATCGCTAGCTCCTTTCCCACCATCCGAACCTTTCTTCGGACAGTTTCGTGCCATGTGGTCCGTAGATCCACACACAAAACAACTGCGGCTCTTCTTCGGACTGGGACAGTTAGGCAAAATATGCCCCCCTGTCCACAGTTATAACAGACCGCCTTACCCATGAGGCAGACTCCCATATGAGTCTTATCGCAAGTCTTGCATGCCTCCATCTTCTTCTTGGGAAATTCCTATTTTACTCCGATATTCCCGGAGCTGAAACCCTTCCTCTTCTGGCCACTTCCGCTGGCTCCCTCAATCTTGACTGATACCTCAGTCTTAGCCTTATTCTTTTTCTCCTTGTGGTATAAGGTCAATGCCTCACTACTACCCTCGGCGATAACTGCCTTCTCTAACACAGCTCCAAAGGTAACACTTTCGGAAAACTGATATCCGATTGTAGAGCCAGGGTTTTAATCCTTGCTCGAACCGTCGTGCCTTTTGCAACTCTGTGTCCACTTGGTGTGGAGCAAATCTTGCCAGTTCATTGAAACTAGCTGCGTATTGGGGTACCGTTATGTCCCCCTTCTTCAGTTCTAGGAACTGAATCTCCATTCTCTCCTGCATGCTCGTAGGGAAGTAGTTCTCGAAGAATAACTCCTTGAACCGTTCCCACATAACCACTTCTGTTTCGGCCCTACCCTGGTTGGCTTCCCACCAATAGTTGGCCTCCCCTTCATCATGTAAGTCGCAAAAGAAGTCTTCTGCACCTCATCGACATTTGCAATAACAAATGCCTTCTCTATTTCCTTTTCCCAAACCTGGGCTACTATAGGGTCTGTAGTTCCATAGAACTCAGGCGGACCAATTAACTTAAATTCTATAAAGGTAGTCCCCTGACCTACCCCAGGATTAGTGCGTATGGTATCTCCCGTTCGATTAAGAGCCGTAGCCAGTAGATTAACAAATTCTTGCATCGGGTTATTATTCTCATGCTCCTCCTCGTTACGAGGTTCTTCTTCTTGATTTCTTGTACGTCTTCTTGGCGGCATTTTCTTTTAATACAAAAACATTTCGTCATTCTTTATTTCTTCATTCGGTTATTATTAACAATCAAATAATAGCTCAATTACATTGCCAAGCATTTTAAATAAACTTTTATATTAAAAAGATTCTTTGTAGTATAACACTACACTGTACATTACAATTCTGCCATTCTCGCCCAAATTTTCAGATTCGGGGTCCTTTACGGAAACGCTTGTAAAACGAAATCTACAATTTGAATTTAAGTTCTGTCAGAGGCGTTGGATTCGTATTTTCTTGAGCTACAGTTTCCGTTTATCAAACACCAAATTTGGTTCTGTTTTGGTCAGGGAAAACAGCCCAGACGTGGCTGGTCAGTTTTAGTTTTCCAGCTTGATCCTCTTGTACTAAAACAATCATAACTTAGTCGTTTTAAAACGTTTTTGAGCGATTCTTGAGCCCACGCGAAGCTAACTTCCGGGACTACAAATTTGTTTCTTGGACCATCTTCAAATTTTAAGCACAAATTTCCAAAAATTTATTGGAAGCGGACTGCCCCGAATTTTCTAGACAGATTCGACTCTACTACTTTGAAATGTCATAGCTTTTTGCTACGAAGTCGGAATTAGTCCGTTTCGGAGTCTATGGAAACCTTATTCAGTGTACTACAACATACCAAGAGTACAGAATTTTTAGAACACTCTAGCTAATCCCGAATTTTCTGTTTAGGGGCAGCTGTCCACTAGATTTTCTATGTTTTAAAAACTATTTTGCTTTTCTTTCTCTTGATCAAGCTTGTTAACATCCAACATGATTAGATCCATACATAATGCACTATAAAACATGTAGATCTAAGGTATTTAGAGTTTATGATCATAACTCATAATTTTGACAACAATCAAACACATAAACTAATTAGAGTTTTGTGTTTAAGGATTTTTATACATTGCTTTGATGCTATCTTTCTTCTTCCAATTAACTTAGGAACCTTGATGGCATGGAGAAGAACTCCTCTTCCTTCCCTTTGGAGACCCACGGCCCGTCTCTTGGGTTCTCTATGTTCTTTTTATTTTCTTTATCTCTCTAATTCTTTTGTTTCTCTGTTTATTATTTCTTCCATATCTCATCTTCTTTCTCATAATCTTTGAGGTTGCTTGCAAATATTGATAAAATGAGAAGGCTAAGTAAGATATGGACACATGGCTTGGAGTTGTTGATAGTTGTTGGACCAAATGAATTGAACATGTGCTCCCTTTCTTTCTCTCTAAGTGACCGGGTGAAGCTCCCCTAGAATGCCCCAAATTTTTATTTATTTTAATTGCCACATTTGTGTTATTTAATTTCTAGTAAGTTCAATGAGAATTGGGCCAAAGTTAGGGCTCCCAAATAATTGCTTGGGCTCTCTAATTAAATTGCTTGGGCCATGAAAAATAGCATAGTCCAACTCATGAATTTTATCTTACCCTAATTATTTAATTAGGGTTTCTAATCCACTTATTTTGGAATTTAAATACTTACTTACATAATTTAATTATGTAAACCAATTAAGCTCGATTTTAAAATAATTAATAAATTGAGATAATAAAATTAATCTCTTAGGTTAGTATATATTTTAAATACTAAATTCTCCTATACCATAACCCTTAAGTTATTTAATTATCATACCTAATGTATAATTAGGTTATGTAGCTTTCTTTATAATTAACTTTATAAAACAAATAAACATAAATACATATTTACAATATATATATATATATATATATATATATATAATTATTTAGTCACATACATACTCCTCATGAGTCATAATATATTTATCCTTATACATACTCTCTTTCCAAATTTTAAAATTTATAGCATTCTCATTTAATTTCTTTACATTACTTTAAAATTAAAATCAAACCGTTTAGGTTCTTTAAAATTTTAAATCATTCCTCTATTTCCACTCTAGGTTTTAAACTTTAACCTTTAATTTAATCATTTAAGATTTTATTAATCATTACAAATTCTCGGGTTGTCACATGATAGAAAACTAGGATTTAGCCAACCACCCTCCTTCTTGATAATTCCTATTCCTTGGTGGATCACCTCTAGAGGCCAAATAATTGGGTGGCTAACGTTGATCAAAGGAAGGAATCTAACCCAAAAATTCAAGGAGATCACGAAGAGCAAGTAGTTGAACTTGTACATATGGAAGCTTCGATCTACAAGGGTATGATTCCATAACTTCTTATTTATCGTTTTAAATTAATAATTTGCATAAAAGATGATCCAGGTAATGGTTTTGTAAATATTTTTAAACTCTGATATACTATGCTCCCACTAATTTTTACAATTTAATTGCTTCACGACTTCGTACAAACCCAACAAAGTCAACCCCGGTCTCAATCCGGGAGGTACAGGTCAGCCCCAGTCTCAACTCGGGAGGTATAGGTCAGCCCCGGTCTCAACCCGTGAGGTACAGGTCAGTCCCCGGTCTCAACCCGAGAAGTACAAGGTCATCCCCACTCTCAACCCAGGAGGTACAGGTCAGCCCCGGTCACAACCCGAGAGGTACAGGTGTAAGACCCCAAATTTTATGAAATAAAAGTATTCAATTTTTCTTATAATTCTATTCAGTAAATGGTTAAATTGATAAAAGGTTAAAGTTAAGGATTATATGTGCAAATTTTACAAAGTAAGCAAGTTGTCATAAAATATTCGTTGTGTCGAAAAATATTTGTTTGGTCGGGAATATTCGTACGACGGCGCAATCATTGGTTAACCCCATAACGGAATAACTGTCGGATATAAAAATTGACAGAATTATCCTTTTTATAAAAATAACAACAAAACTTTAACTGTTAAACTATTGAAATACCTGGTGGTTAAAATACAATAATACGCGTTGTTCCACAGTAGCATACGGTATTGCACACTAATTTCTAATTATTAATTCTTTTGTAAGAAGTCACTCATTCAATAATTATTACAGTAATTACTGTTCAGTATTTTATATTGTTGATTTAATAATTGCTACATTAATAATTATATAGTATTTATATTATTAATTCAATAATTATCACAGTAACCACTGCACAGTATTTCACGTTATTAAATCAATAATTGTCACTCATATTATTGGAATAATTTTATTAGATAGCATTATTGATAATGTCTAGAATGTTCTATCGAGGAAAGTGGTTAGGATATATAATTGTGCGCCAATGAAGAGAAATTCTTATTGGAAAGCCCTCTCTATCCTGGGAACGACATGGTTCTCAATATTGTGATTCTATAATTTTAATTGTGAATAATAATTGATGAATAAAATAAAAATTATAGATAAATATGATAAGTAAATATTTGTTCAATTTTGATATAAATGGAGGAATTTTTAGCATGAGACATTTGTTGAAAGTTGACATTTTATCGTCTCTGATAAAATATTTATTCAAATATATTATTATAATATTACATTATAATAGTATAATGTGATAATATAATAGTATAATTTTATAATTTAAATGGTAACATTATTATAATAAATTCATTGTATAAAAATAAAATGAGGTGGAAGTGAGAAAATTGAATTTAATTCTTTTTAATAATTATAAGTAATTTAATATATATATATATATATATATATATATATACATGTGTTGGAATGGGTGGAGACTTGGTTTTGTTTCTATTAGGTGTGCTGAAGATTATTTCAAAAGTGGTGTGCTGCAAGCATCCGTATGTTCATTTGGTCAGTTCTGGTGTGCTGGCATTTTCCTATAATAGGTTGCTTAGTTAAGAAATGTAAATCACACCAGAATTAAAAAATTCTTTCTCTATAATATCGAGCGTATTTTTTGTGAGTATACGGATATTTTGAGTGTGGATAACAGTGCAAGATTTTCTCAACATAATTTCCATTATTCCAGTTAGAACTCCTATTCTACTAAGGTAAAGGATATTATTTTTCTCGTAAAGGATATTATTTTCGTTCAATATTCATAAAGAATATTATTTTCTTCTATACTCTATAGTATGTAAGTGATAATATTTCATTTCATATTCCCAAATTTAAACTTACTATGGTAAGTATTGTTTCTATAATTCCTGAAATGATTAAAAATTGCTTAAGGTTTTCGCTTCATCTATTATCATTTCACTAGAATATTGATCTGAACTTGCTTATAGAAATTTTAATCTTTTCATCCGGGGTACTATTCATACCGGAGTACTATTCATCCGGGGTACTAGTATTCCAGAATACTATTTACGACTAAATTTAGTTTCTTTTCTTTGTCCAAATTATCTTTTATGCAATTTATTCTTGAAGTTGAATCCATATTTTTATCTTCATGTGGACAATTTGGACATTATTAAACTCTAGATAAATTGAATTATAAATCTCTAATATTTGTCCTTGATCTCACTTGATTCATCTCTTATATCATTGTCATAATCGTCAAACTTAAATTGTGGTGAAAGTTATTTTTGGCTTGTAGGGAAAAGATGAACTGTTAATTGATAACTTTGGCCTGTAGTGCAAAGATGATCTGTTGATTGATATCTTTGGCCTGTAGTGCAAAGATGAACTGTTGATTGATATCTTTGGCCCGTAGTGCAAAGATGTACTGTTGATTTATATCTTTTGCCCGTAATGCAAAGATGAACTGTTGAGTTATATCTTTGGCCCGTAGTGCAAAGATGAACAATTGTATGGCATGATCATGACCACTGATGATACAAATGAATATATTTGGCCTGTAGTGCAAAGATAGATAGTTGATTGGTATGATCATGACCATGGTTGTTACGTTTGAATATTTTTGGTGTAGGGTGTAAAAATGATACGATTATTAAGTGTCTTTAGCCTTTGTGGACATTGAGTGAAAGTTCTATTAAGCCTTTGTGGCAAGGAGAAACTGTTGATTTACATGATTATGAACATGAATTGTGAATTAATATAACCATAATCTTTGGTGTTACAAGAAAAGACATGTGATGAAAATTATCTTCGTCCTGGGTGCGAAGAGGAATTTATCAACATAATTATGATCATGAACTATTTACATGATTGTGGAGAGGAACTATTGATTGATGTTATAGGGATAAAATATTGTTGGTGGACTTTTAACATGAAAAAGATAATAGACATTATGGTCTATTTGACTCTTCTAATGGATTGTTCGTTCCGCTGCAATTATGGTTGAAAACTTTTATCATCTACCATATGTTCTAAATATCCGATTTATTACTGATGAAGGCTATTGATAATTTAATTATCTTTAGTCATGATATTCTTTACTGAGCTATTTGTTCTCATCCTTTTGCTTCACAATTCCTTTCAGGCAATAAGAGTGTAACTGGGTCGAGCGGGGATAACAAGGGAATAGAACTGACGGTCTATAACTGTTGAAGTTTCCCATAAAATAGTATGGAAATAATTGTATTGAGAAATTTAAATGTGTGTGTCGTATTTTATACGTCATTTAATAGTTAATTTTGGTGAATCAAATAGGATGAGGTGAACCCGACTTTGGAAGGGTGTGTTGCCACTATCATATAAGATGTCTAATCACATACGACTTCGTGTCATCATAAGATATGGTTGTGCACATCCACTTGCTGATTATATCTATGAGCACTACTTATATAATCTTGTAGTATGGTTGGAATATAATTCTCAGTTTGAGACAATGGAGATAATTATATGGCAAAAGAATACTCACCATTGGAATGAATAAGATAGTAATCTTCTCGTTCTTCTTTGGGCTCTATTGGGTCAACCAAGGTTTATTCTAAAGTCATATGATATCTATTATAAATTAGAAGCATGGCCTCCCATGCACGAAGGTTTCCTTGAGCATTTTCCAAAGATTTTAATTCCTAAAATAGTTATTGATTGTACCTTTATGTAACGTATCATTGATAAGGAGTATGAGTTATGTTATTCACAGTTTATGTGTGGTCGTATTATGCACGACAGAGTAATAATTGGAATATGAAGATTTGTATTTGGATTTTGTACTATGTATTTCTGGCAACTCAGAATAGGTGGTGTGGACCTATTTTGGGGGCGTCACAACAGGTCAGCCCTGGTCTCAACCCGAGAAGTACAGGTCAGCCACGGTCTCAACCCGAGAGGTATAGGTCAGTCCTGGTCTCAACCAAGAAGGTACAGGTCAGCCCCGGTCTTAACCCGGGAGGTACAGGTCAGCCCCGATCTCAACCTAAGAAGAAGAGGTCAGCCCTGATCTTAACCCAGGAGGTACAAGTCAGCCCCGATCTCAACCCGGGAGGTACAGGTCAGCCTCGGATCTCAACTCGGGAGGTACAGGTTAGCCCCGGTCTCAACCCAGGAAGTACAGGTCATCTTCGATCTCAACCCAAGAGGTACAGGTCAGCCCTGGTCTTAACCCGGGAGGTACAGGTCAGCCCTGGTCTCATCCCGGGAGGTCAGCTCAAGTACCAGTCTCATTCTGGGAGGTCAAATCAACTTTGAAGACAACCCTAAAGCCTTACAACATCTCTCGAGATAAACCTGGAAGAACCAAGTCAGCCTCAGAGACAACCATAAGGAAAATTAGAATCCGCTGGGATCTAAACCTCGGAGACAACCCTGGGAAGTCAGCCCAAGGCCATGCTAGCACTGAAGGCAACCTTGGGAGGGGAAAAATGGTAATTTTGTTAACATGAAGCGAATTCGGTCAAACTCCAGCCAAATTGATGCAACCAAGGTCAGAAAGAACTATAACATTTATCCCGAGTGGAAACAGCGCAAGACAGCTCAACGGACAAACTATGGGGAAACAAAGACCTGGTTATGAACCCATCTTCTTGAACTCAAAAAATGTTTAATCACATGCCATTGCGACACTCTCGGCGAGGGTTTTCCGGAAAGGTATAGCACGCCTCAAACGGACAAAAGTTAGAAAGCTTCGAATCTGACCTCGCATTGCTCGGAGTACACGTACTTCGATGCAATGGGACCCACCACGTGGGCCCTTCCATGTGGAGCCGCAGGTAGACCCGCGACTGCCGCGGGTAGGCCCGCGACTGCCGCGGGTAGGCCCGCTTCCATCTTGTCTATATATATGAGTGCACCCCCAACTCATTTCATAATTCAGAAACGCTCTGAACCTCTTCCCGTTTCATTTTTTAGCCATACTCTTGTACTCCAAACTCAAATTTTATTACTCTAAAATGTAGGTATACTCATATACTACCGCATATCAATAACTGAGCGGTGCAAACAGACGTTTCGAGCCTACGATTTGGCAAAAAGTCCGTGTAGTAGTCCATTGTAAGTATTTTTAAGATCAAAAAGTTCCTACTACTTCATTGTGCATTTATACCCAAAACTCAGCGGTGCAAATAGTTGTTTTGCTTACGTTTTCATACATTTTTGCACAAAAACACATTTTTTGGCAGTTTCACAGCTCGGATAGTCGATCCATCGCTTTTAACAGCTTATATATATATATATATATATATACAATAACAGCAACTTCGCTTGATTGGTTTATTTTCCCAGTCCGGGTTTGAATTTTTTATGTATATATTTAACTGTATATATACTAACTTTTCAATTCGGTCAAGCCCGGATGTCAAATCTGTGGTAGTTTACTGCTTTTATATATATAAATTTTTCTGACTTATTTGGGCCTGGATTTCTACTTCATGGTCATTTTATTGCTTTAATATCTATATTAATTATATATATTAACATTTACATTTCAGTTTGGCCTGGATCATTCTGTGGCCTTTTTACTACTCTTATAAATATATATACTTGTATTTTTGTCCGGGCAAAGGATAAAATGTCCGTCGCCCTTTACCGCATATATATATATATATATATATATATATATATATATATATTTAGATTATGTTCAGCTTGGATTACTCAGTGGCTTTTTACAGCTTTTATTAAATATATATATATATATATATATATATATTTCCAATCCAGTCCAGGCACAAGGGTGAAAACCCATCGCCTTTTATAGTTTTTCACACCTTTTATATACATATTTCAATTCTGTCCAGCCTGGATTACTCCGTGGCTTTTATAGCTTTTATAAATATATATATATATATATATATATATATATATTTACATTCTACTCCGGGCATAGGATTTGACATCCATCGCCCTTTATTGCTTTTATATATATATTTCTATTCTGTCAGGCCTGGATTACTCCGTGGCTTTTTATAGCTTTTATAAATATATATATATATATATATATATATATATTTACATTTCAGTCCGGGCATCGGAGTGAAAATCCATCGCCCTTTATAGCTTTTTGTATATATATAACTATATATATATGTATATATCCTTTACTCATTGTGATTAAATTGATGCTTTAAATATTCATTTGATATGAATCGGCGCTAACATTTCTTTGGGCGAACTAGATTTCTTTAAATCTCGCCAATTCTATCTTTCAAACGGTTCAAAATTGGTTTATACGAAATCGGGAAGCTAGAATGGCTGAGATTTACTTAAATCTAGCAGTTTTTTCTAGTTTATTCATCCAGGAAGCAACCTCGTGGCCCTTACATCGCTATCTAGTGGGAACGAGACGCTTCGATTATGCGGAAGCCAGGATTTACTGATGAATCCTTGGTTTTGGAGACATCTGGAAGTAAATATACATTTCTGTGCATATTTGAGTTGTGCAGGTTTTATTGGCTTTCCTCTATGAGCCTAGGAATCGTGGGATTCATGATCAAACTGATCTGAATCTGATTCCCATGATGGACAAACTCCACTTTACGAATGTACCCTGCTAGTTTTTCTATAAAAATGTACATCCAAAAGACCTTAAAACTGTTATCCGGGTTTAAGGTCTCAACATAGTGAAAATATAGTTTGTCGTGTCAGAGTCACTACGATGGCTGTCATGCCCATGAGAAGACCGACACTTGTGTATATTTTATGGTTAAGGATGCTTCGCATCTCGATAATTACCATTCAAATTGAGCCAAAAGGCTGAAAAGATAAAAAATGGAAGTATCAACATGCTTCAATTCCTATGTGAGCATAAGGGTTTGAAAACCTCCTTTAAAAACATCATTTTAATAATCTTGTGTAAAAAAGGGACTTTTGAAAATCAAATCAAACCCTTCGTATGTAGGTTCAACGAAGCATGTCCATACTTTCAAATCAATCAAGCGTAGGCCCAATTTCTTCCAGCATTTACACACATATTGCAAATAAAAAAGGAAATATTGAAAAGATACAGTACCGTGTTTATATGGGAGTTGTGGGATGCCTAACACCTTCCCCACACTTAACCAAGCCCCCTAACTTAGAACTTCGATTTCAAAGATTCAGTTTCAACAGTGTCCAACAATTGGGCCTCCTTTCAAAACAAAACTCGGCTGAGTTAGTACAACCATTTCAAATCTACCAACTGGCGACTCTGTAAAACGTTCAAATCTTCGACATGATACATGTTGGCCTTTTCCTAAAAAACCCCTTCAAAACCTTTTTCACAAAAAAGATAAAATAAGGGTAGACAAAACTTAGGAAGAGAGAAAGATTCGGGTCCAACTCGACCCGCATTTTTTTCGCGACGTCGACAGTTGCAACTTATAGACTTGATTTGTTCCAACCTTTGAAACAAATCTCTCTGGCTGTGTCACATACACATCCTCCTCAAGTTTCCCATTGAGGAAGGTCGTTTTCACATCCATCTGCAAGATCTCATAGTCATAATAAACTATAATCGTAAGCAAAATTCGAATGGACTTAAGCATAGCTACTGGTGAGAAGGTTTCATCATAGTTAACTCCTTGTCTTTGTTTGAAACCTTTTACAACCAGTTGGGCCTTATAGGTCTCAACCTTGCCGTCCGCTCCAGTCTTTCTTTTAAAGACCTATTTACACCCAATAGGCTTAATGCCTTCAGGTGGTGAAACCAAAGTCCATACTTGGTTCTCATCCATGGAGTCCATTTTGGATTTTATGGCTTCAAGCTATTTCCCTGAGTCTTTATTACTCATAGCATGTTCGTAATTCAATGGATTATGATCATTCATGACGCATACCTCATCGTTATCCTCTATGATGAATCCATACCTTTCAGGGATCTTCGGTACTCTTCTAGATTTACAAATAGGGTGTTGTATAGAAGGTGTCTCTACTTGGACAGGTTCATCCAAATGATCTGTAGTGGTTTGTGGTTCTTGAATTTCTTCAAGATTTATTTGCCTCCAACTAGCCTTTTCAAGGATAAACTCCTTTTCCAAGAAAGCAGCGTGTTTCGCAACAAACACCTTCTGCTCTATAGGATTATAGAAATAGTATCCCAAACTTTCTTTAGGATATCCCACAAACGTGCACTTATCAGATCTTGTCCCAAGCTTATGATTTTGAAACCTTTTCACATAAGTTGGACATCCCCAAATCTTAACATGCTTAAGACTAGGTTTCCTCCCTGTCCACATCTCATATGGAGTCTTGGGGACGGATTTCGAGGGGATCTTATTTAGTAAATATGCAGCCGCTTCTAGGGCATAACCCCAAAATGATACTGGAAGATCGTTAAAACTCATCATGGAACGAACCATGTCCAATAATGTTCGATTTCTCCTTTTAGATACACCATTTAAATTCTAAATGTGTAACCTATATTATTAATTGTAATTATTATAATTATTATAGGGCCATTACGATTATAAGTTATATATTATGTAATATATGTATATGTAAATGATATGTATATTGTAATATACGTTAGTTCAATAGAGTTAGAGTTACGTTAGTTAGAATTAAAAAAGGGTTAGTCTGTGTTAGAAAGAAACACAGAGAACCTAGAGTGAGAAGAAGAGAAAAGAATAAAAAGCTTTGTGAAGGTAAAGCAAGCCCCATCATCATCTCCATCTCTTCTCCTAATTCAAACTAAAAGGGTATTATCTTAACCCTTATAATCAATTCATATGTTTGTGTTTATTCTTTGTTAAATTAGGTTTTTCATAATCATGAACTTTATATGTATATATGGTATTCATATGTAATTGTATGCCATGAAAGGATTTTCAGAATTCAATTGTTGTAAAAACAAGTTTTAAACTATGTTATTCAATATTTCTTAGTTTAAAACTTCTCTGTAAAAAGTTTTTCGTGTGAATTACTTGATCATTGTGACACCCCCAAATCCGGGTACTTTGTTTCCACATGATTTGGTGTTCACTTTCTAATAAAACATACATCTACCCAATAATAAAGAATTACAAAGTAAATTACAACCTTCATAAAACCTGAATAAAAATCTTCCTTAATAAAGGATTACAACTTGCCAATAAAATCCCAGGGTTAACTAAACCTTGACATCAAACAATAAATGCGGAAATAAAACATAACATAATCTACTAAGTCTTATTACAATCAAAACTTGAAACAACAAGCCTTCACTTGTTCATCTTTCCTTTTCCTTTACTTGTTGACGGTATGTCAACATTCTTTGTCTCAACTGCAAGTGGTGGTAAAACATGCAAGAGTGAGCAAACAAAAGCTCACTTGAAAATACAACAGTGATATGACAGAAGTGAATAGTTTCAAAAGAGTTTGAATAACTTTACTTTCATTAAAATAAAGAATTGAAATATAATTCTTTCATCAATATATAGAATTCGAATATAGAATCATCTGAGGGTCATAAGACCTTGAACTATTGTCCTAGGTTATAAATATTTCTATTTAAACCTTTAACAGTTAATAAGACTATAGACCTTTAACTCGTACTCAGGGGGATCAACCCTTTGTACCATGAATTGTGCATAACTATCTTAACACTTTCGCATAAATGTCCCCTAGTAATTAGGGTTGTTCATTCTCAATATTTAAATACAAGTCCGCACCAAAGAAAGTTTGGTTTGGATATAGAAAGGAACTTTGGAGTTTCAACTATCATCAACTAGGAGTTGTTGAATCGACTCGTAGTACTTTAACAGTTCCATGATATAAGAATCATGAACCAATTATAAGATATGACAATGAAATTCATAATAGATAGGCATGCTTTAGAAGTAACTCAAAGCAATTGAAAGAATAAGTGAATCTTGCTTGAACAACTAAGTCAAGATCATAATACCTCAATAATACTTCAATATTTGAGCATTAGGAACATTAACAAGTTCGAAATGGAAACTTGTTTAACGTTAACGAGTTTAGGGTTTAGAAGACTTGCCTTAAGCGCAAGCTACACTTGAAACACAATTACAATCACTTCACAAACACCCTACACATTTATATTATATTCAAACCATCTATTAGCATCCAACTACAACATTTAAACCATCGAACTTCATATCCAAGTCCAATTCACAATGTAATTTATCACATTGGTTGCTAACTAGTGTTCATCATATACTTGTGAATTGAAACTCTTAAATAACTATAAAAATCATATGTAAACATATATATATATATATATATATATGTACACATCTCATACATGTATCAAACTCAAGAACTTTCATAAAGAGACTTCTACATAGAATTCTAAAACCGTGAAAACATAGAAGAACATGCTTTGAAAACTTAATTTTACAACAATTGAAATATGAAAATCCTTTCATGGCATACAATTACATATGAAGAACATACGTATACCATATATACATATAACTTGATGACTATGAAAACGTAATTTGATAAAGAAGAAATACAACACATAAGAATTGAGTACAAGGGTTAGGGTTATAACCTTACTAGTTTTGGATTAAGAGATAGAGATGGAGATGATGATGATGGGGCTTGCTTTGTCTTCTCAAAGCTTTCCCTTCTTCTTCTTCCTCTTCTTCTTCTTTGATAACTCTCTCTAACTTTCTTCTTCTTTCTTTCTTTGTTTAGACTTAGGCTTTTAGAAAAACTAACGTATCTTTTAACTTAACATATATTATACAATATACAATATACATATATAATATATATGTAACTTATATATTTAATATATCTAATAAGTAATATACTAATTGCTATACTAACTACCACTTATTACATAGGTTACAAAATTTGAAAAGCCCAATGCCATGTTTGGCAAAACCACATTATTTTTAAAAACTAACTTTTTGATCTTAAGGCCTTTTTTGGAAGAAATAAGATTAAACAAGTACAAGGGCCTTGTTTGGTAAAACACTTTAAAACCCTTTTCTAGTCTTTTAATAACACTTTAAATCTATAGATTAAATATTACACTTATTTAATTAAATTACCACATTCTAATTCAATTAAATAAAAGCTAACATTCATTAATTGATAAAACACATAATATCAAATTGTTACACAATTGTAATGTGAGGACCCAGAATTTTAAATAATTCAAATTTTACTAATAAATTTTTTTTGTATTGATTATCAATAATTATGCTGAGTATCTGTGATACGAGTTTAGTAAGATGGTCAAACTGGGTATTGACTAAGAAATATGAGTGGAGATATAGTTAACAGATATTGAAAACCCTAACCCTAGTTACGGATAAGGATTCGATAGATAATACAGTTATTAGAATTGTATCGGTGGAGGTGTGTTTGTACAGTATAAGATTAATGATCAATGATTGGTCAGATAAGTTATAACCTTAGTAAACCCTAATGATAGATTAGAATCCCTAATCTGCAGTTAGAAAATCCTAATTTCTTATTCGGGAATCCTAAACCCTAATTTGTAAACCTTAATGGTGATTAGCACGCCCTAATGTTATTTATCAAACCCTAAGGGTTTAATTTTAAGGAAAACATAGGAAATGACTAAAATACCCTTAAAATTGTAGAAAAAATTATTAGAATACCCTTTTGGAGGCGAAATGACCAAATTACTCTTAAAATTATATGTGAAATGACCAAAATACCCTCCAATCCATGTGAACTTAAATCAACCAATCAGAGAAGAGATGATGCAAGCATGACATCATCCTTAAAGAAACACAGATGATGCAAGCATGACGCAAGCATGACATCAGCATTAAAGAAACACAAAAGGTGATGTCATCATAATGATGTCATGATGATGTCACCTGGTGGATATTTTGGAAATGATTATTTTGTCCTAAAAAAAAAATTATTAATGACTTTTATGTCCTAGGAAGGAAATTGCTAGGAAGTTTCCTAATAATATAGAAATGACAATTTTGTCCCTAAAGAAATTTGATTATGACCAATATGTCCTATGAGAAAATTTTCTTGAGATGACTTAAAGACCATTTTACCCTTTTCTAGTAATAGTTAAAGACTACTTTGCCCTTGGTCTTAATTTTATACTAACTTAAACAAAACAAAATAAATAAAGAAAGAAAAATAAAAAGAGAAGAAATTCTCTCTTATCTCTCTCACCACCACCCGAATATGGAAGAGGAAAGAAGAGAGGGAGGGCTGCCACGGGAGAAGAGAGGGAGAGAAGAAAGAAGGAGAAATCAAAAGGAGGCAATCTAAAGGTATAAAAATCTCCTAAACTCAAAACCTTAGTTAGTGTAATTTATTTTGTTATGGTTGTTTTAGATCAAATGTTAAGCTTAAGGTCTTAAACAATATTTGGGTAGATGTACATGTTTTATGATGTTTCATATTTAGATAGTACCATTTTAAGAGTTGAAAAGCTTGGAAATCAAAACAAAACCAAAATAGTTTTCTTGCTCAAAAACCTTGCAAATCAGTCCACTTTGACGCTTTACCATTTAAAATTTGTACATTATTTTTGTGATCCGTCAAAGAGGTTAGTTAGATACATGAGTTATCTGTTGAACCCAAGTGGTAGAACTCAAAAATGTTAAACGAATCAACCGTGGTGTCATTTTTTGTAAAACACTCCCTGCCGACAAAAATCTAGAAAAATTAAATGAGTTTTCTAGCCATTTTTGGTGAAGGCTGTTTCGGAAAGTGTTGTTAGTCTGAAAATTCGGGCCTTTTGTGGTATGATACTATATCAAGTTAACTAGGTCCTGTCCAAAGATGGGGATATTTTGATGTATAGAAACAGATATATGGATTTTACAAGAAAACGTGATTTTAAAACTAAACTATAATAACTTGGTGAGTTCAACTCAAAACAATGTGAAATTTTCACATGAGTCTCTGTTGGATAATATGTAACTAACATATAAATTTCAGAATTTTTGGACAAAAGAATAAGTTATGATAAATGTTGCTATTTTGGACTATTTTATCCTATTTAAAAATACTAAATAAATTTGGAAAATTACAAGAAAATTATTTTGTTACTCAAATCTCATATATTGATATTTCCCATAATATAAAAAAATAATAAATTGTTTTGATAATTTTCATTCCTATTAATGAGTTAAGAATAAATGAGAAAATTAAGTTATATTGAATTATAAAACTTGAAAATGTGATTTTCATAATTAAATAATCATTATAAGTTATAATAAGACTTTATGGGGGTATTTTGATTATTTTTAATAAACAAATATAGGAATGGCATATTATGTGTGTTAAATAAATTAAATAGTAAGAGATAAATAATTAAATTAAATTGTTTATTAATGAATAAAATATTATTAAATAATTAATAATATTACTAAGTAATTAAAATATTATTAAAAGATTAATAATATTTATAAATAATTAAGATATTATTAAATAATTAATAATATTATTAAGTGATTAAAATATTATTAAAGGATTAATAATATTTATAAATGATTAAAATATTATTAAATGATTAATAATATTTATAAATGATTAAAATATTATTAAAGGATTAATAATATTTATAAATGAGTAAAATATTATTAAATGATTAATAATATTAGACGAGAGTCTTAAGATAATGATTAAATAATTAAAATATTATCAAAGAATGATAATATTACTAATAAGTTAAGGAATTATCTAATGCTTGATTATGTGACTAAATGTTAGATAACTTATTTGAAGATTAGTTGAGATTACGATATGTTATGCTGATTGAAAGATCAATCTTATTAATGATAGGTCTTCTCTAAGAGATTAAATTAGATTGCTTAGCGGTAATCGTCAGAGCAGGCAAGTTTTTTTACACTATGTGCAAACTTTCTATTTTTATGCAAGTTTTTCTAACTTCATTTAATCTCTATATTAAATGTAAGCCTTGTATATTGATATACGAAATTGTTATAACTATTATTCGTGATATCTGAAATTTGAAAAAGGTTATGACTTATTGTTCAAGCATAACCAAGACATATGAACTGTTACTTGCGTAAATTGTTTTGATTTGATATTAAAGCATAGACTGTGGTGAAACCAATATTATTTGGTACAAATATATATACTGATACTAACAATGACAGGAAATTTTATATTGATCGGGTGGTTATTAATGACCGACAGTTTGACACAGACCGGGTGGTTATATAGGATGATATGCATACTCCTAGCTGGTGTGGTTGGCCAAATCAACCCGGGTTGCTAAGTCTATGTGACTGACAGTAACTCGTAATGTGTTTGGTTGAACAGATCAATCCGGGTTACTAAGTCTATGTGACTGACAGTAACTCGTAATGTGTTTGGTTGAACATATCAATCCGGGTTGCTAAGTCTATGTGACTGACAGTAACTCGTAATGTGTTTGGTTGAACAGATTAATCCGGGTTGCTAAGTCTATGTGACTGACAGTAACTCGTAATGTGTTTGGTTGAACAGATCAATCCGGGTTACTAAGTCTATGTGACTGACAGTAACTCGTAATGTGTTTGGTTGAACAGATCAATCCGGGTTGCTAAGTCTATGTGACTGACAGTAACTCGTAATGTGTTTGGTTGAACAGATCAATCCGGGTTGCTAAGTCTATATGACTGACAGTAACTCGTAATAGGTGTGGTTGAACAGATCAACCCGGGTGGCTAAGTCTATATGACTGACAGTAACTCGTAATGTGTGGGGTTTGACAGATCAAACCTCAGTATATATATGTGGAAAAACTCTGAACTATATGTTCATTCAATTCAGATTCAGTGTGAGTATAATATATCACTTGTTTAAAACTTGTTGAGCTTTATGTAGCTCATCTTTGCAATTATTCTTTTCCTTTACAGCTTTAGCTAAAATGTCAAAGGTTCTAGAGATCAATAATATGGATGGAAGAACTCAGTCAATATAAATTTGTCTATATCCTAGAGAACTACACTATGACGTAATAGTAAGTTGGGATTTATTTGTAAGTCAATTTAAGAATATATAATATTGTATTATCATCTTTAACAATGGCGTAGTTTTTACCTTTCTAGAACATAAGAAGAAATACAGTATCTATATGAACTATACATCTGAATTGGGAGTATTGAAAGATATTGTGGTTCTCTGATGTACTGAGGTCGGTCGCACCCCTCAAATTCCAAGAACGACCCTAACATTAATACTACGAATGTTAGATAGATGGGAATTATTGATATGAAAGAAATATCCATGAGATTATAAACTTATTCATCCACGTGAGGGTATCCCAACACAGTAAATGTTCTGACGAGAACTACTGTTCGTTGTGGAATACTGTGAATCTTGGATTGATAGGAATTATTATCTTATGGAATATTTACGTGAGCACCAAATCTGCTACAGGGAATGTAGAGAATTTGGGGGCGTCACATGTAATTCCTTTATTAAACATAATTCATGTAATAATTATTCTTAACACTTAGCACATAATATTAAATCTAATTGAATTATTCTCAACTAAATTAGAATTATGCTACACCATTGCTAACATATCAATTTAACTAAATATATGACACTTAATTAAATTATCCACAACAATCACACAATTTATTTATTTATCTCCACAAATAAATTCAACAAAATGTTTATTTAATTCAATAAATATTCACAATTAATATATAAAATTCTCAATCGTTACAATCTTCCATCCTTAAAAGGATTCTGTTCCCAAAATCACATCATAAAAAAAATTTCATTAAAATTCCTCATAAAAAAATTCCAAATTGTTACAATCATGATGTATATATGTGATGTATATGTATATATTGATGATTATATATGAGTTATATTATTGTTTTAGCAATTCAATCCATGTATTTTGATAAGCAAGAAGAATTGTGTTCATATTGATTTTCTGTGAATTAATTTTTGAAAAATGGCTTTCAAAACTATCAAATTGATGTTTGATTATGGGTTATTGTTTAGATTGATTATGTATTATGTTAGTATGTCAAGAATAAGAGTGATTACAATTGGAATTACTTGAATGGATTGAAAAACGAATTCGTAATAGCAATTTTCGTCAAGAACGCTTAATATCGTAGTTTTATTCAAAAATCATGAAAACCTTGGTTTGATTATGTGTTGTATGGATTTTATATGTTATAATCATGTTAAAGAGTTTAAAATATTGTTGTTAGCAAGTTTCATGTTGATCATGTTGGGAAAAATCGAATTCAGTGTGAAGGAATAAGCCAAATTGGCTTATTTCTCCGCCAGTTTGCGAACTAGGATGTGCACCAGCAGTGGGACCCACCCCAGCTGGGCTTTTGGCCTTGGGGGACCCACCTCAGCTGGTAACCTTGCTGTCCGGAGTGGTTTAATTATTGTAATGCAAAACTATTTTGACCTCCATTAGTAAAATGGCCATAACTTTTTCATACGAACTCCGATTGAGGAGATTTAAGATGATCCGGAACAAGCACGAGTAGACCTACAACTTTCGTTCTTTAACTTTTTTTGATTTGAGGTCGTTAGCAGGGGTCAAAATGGTCATCTTTGTGACTGATGCGTATTCGGAGGCAATCGGAGGGCGTCGAACATGAACATACGCAAGTATAGTGCTGTCGATGATAATAGATGTTATTCTAAGTTATAAAACATGAATATTAGTAATTATAATGATGCTTAACATTAATAAATGATATATTACATAAGTTATATAACCACACTAAGCATACACAAGAGAAACGATTCAGGCGTGTGACGAATGAACGTCGAAACGCTGTGACAAGTGTTAATGAACGTAAAAAGTGTTTTAAGTTAAATGAAATGAGCATTATAAGATATGAAATGGGGTTGATATAAAACCTATAAGTATTCCTAGTAAGACTTAAACACTTTAATGAATTTTGAATATTACTAAAAAGGAAATATAGTGAGATATAAGTCGAAAGTTAACACAATCAAATTGAACATTGTGTATTGATAGTATGAAGGGTTATGAGATGCAGATTAAAGTTTACATTACAACTACAATGCGTTTCTATGTGACTAATAGTTGATGTGCATGATTATATAATTGTGTAGGGCACGTGAAGTGCAGATAGCTGTAAGCTGTTAAACTGTTATTGGTAAACAACGATCAAGGCAAGTCTTTCGGTTCCTATTTTCTACGTGGACTTGATGAACAATTTTAAATTGCATGATATGTTATATGTGTTGTAAGCGAGCATGATATGTTATACATGTTGTAATCATGAAATATTAAAGTCAATTTATGACTACATTATTTTGGTTAAATAATGATGATTGAGTAAGAAACTCAATCTTTATATTTGCTATGTGAATTAAAGCATGTATGCCATGTTACTTTAATTATTATGATATGTATGTTGAGCATATTATTATGTGCTATGTGATGCATGAAAACTGTTAGATCTTGCTGAGCTGTCGAGCTCACTCTTGCAAATAATAATTTTTGCAGGTCAAGATTTCAAGGTAAAGGTATGTGCTAAGTGAATTATAGAGATCCATATTCACGAAGATTATATATATTTTATGAGAAATGTATTTAATATTTTGAATGTAACATGTTGAATTGTAAGTTGAGCTATCCGGTGTATATGGATATTGATGTACGATGTAAGACTTTGTATAGTCATTTTGTTGTAACTATTCATGATATAAATTTGAATCATAGAGATATATTGTAAAGGTTACGATTTAGGGCAATACAGAATGAAATGTATAAAAGTTTTAAATATTCCGCATTTTTAGTGATTTTAGTATCGAATAATGATATAAAGATAGATTAAAGATGTATTGTTAACAATCGAGGATGAGGATTATATTATATGAATTTTGGGATCGTTACAGTTGGTATCAAAGCTGTAGGTTATACAGCTTAGGTAAGAGTACCTTAGGCTATGACCTTAGAGAATAAGAAGTTAAGTTTAAGTTACGTATAACAAAAAGGTGATTCTTTTCACATACGTAGAAGTGTAGGATGTGTGAAGTCCTAGCGATGTTACAAGAAGAAGATTAGAATGGTGAGGAATAAAACTCGAATAAAATATTGAGCAACATGAATGGAATTAGAAATTCTTAAAGAACAAGAATTGATTAATAAACAAGAAGATTCAAAGAAGAATCTTGAAGATATATAGACATAAAAACCAGGAGTTGCCTAACTCCAATAATAAAGATGACGAATAACGATGAATAGACAGAGTCTATAAGATTTAAAAGCAGAATAAAATCATAGTATGATATGATGAGAGGTAAAGATAAGAAGTTTTTTTAAAACAAAATGATGATGAGATAAAAAAAAAGAATGATAAGGGAGATGATTATAAAATAAGATCACGGCGTGATCTTTTATGTTTTAAATGACAGATGGTCTGTAATGATTGAATGGTTATAGTTTGATACTATAACGAGAATGTACTATGATATAGTACGAGATTAACTCACGAGGAGTTATAAATGATAAGATATAGAAGTCTGTATCGAGTATAGAGCGAGAAGTTATAAGTAAGATAGAGTTAAGTGGGATTTCAACTGAGGACTCATGTGGTGGCTGAGTTGTACAAATCTTTGTATGGGCAGGGTTTTGTGCTTACACTTGGCTTATCATATTGATAACCGTTGGAAGGCTGGTGTCGCGCTATCAATATATATATGACAAGAAGGTGATTCTTTTCTCATAATATATTTGATAGTTAGAGTCAATAGAGGATAGATTAGATGATATTAAGATTACATTAGATGATCTTAAGGTTAGGCGAGTTCTTAAAACTCATACTTTTGGTAAGTTTGTGACTCATAGTCGTATGTATGTTTTTGAACCCCCTAAGCATATAGACAGTCTCTGATCAGTTCTTTGACTACGTATTGCTAGGACAAGTTCCCAAACTCATATTATTGTGGCAAGTTCCTGAACTTCCAAAGTGTGGTAAGTTCGATGAACTATACTGGGTATAAAAAGGTTATGGTATAGAAAGCATTGATATTGTTTAAGATTGATAGAATGATTAAGTAATGGTGGAGTAAAGAGTTATATTGATGGAGAAAACTTTGATATTCTAAATCTCCTAGCTTTCCTAGATTTTTGAAATTTATTGACTTCGTGCTGATGTTACATTTCTGTTTTCTTGAAAAACACTTGATCAAATGATGGAACCAATGGATTTTTTAAAAATAGTGTTATTATTGACATGTCTATGCTAATTGCTTCAGCTAGACAAAAAAGATTTTAAATTTTCAAAATGTATTTTATATATACATCATTTGATATGGTGTAGAAACAATAATCAAGGAAGTTATCAATGCAGTTAAACCTAGTGTTGGATGTGATCGTATGATCGTCAGCCCACTATGGTATGATGTAGTATGACGACGTCATGTAATGACGAAATTCTCAACGTACCATTACTACGGTACGGTATTAGGATTTTATGAAAAGATTGATTTATTTATTTTTGGTTTCCTTAAATGAAACAAAATATATTTTTTTGAGTTGGTTTAAGATATATATATATATATATATATAGATATATTTATATATATATATTTCGATCGATGTCCAAATTATTGCTAGAAGTCTATGCTACTTAATTCAGCTAGACAAATATTGAAAGATGTTTATGAAATTCGAGCGTTCTGGGTGAAACTATGCCAAACTAAATTGTTTTGGTGCGAATTTAGATGTTAAGAAGATGAGGTGAACAACCCTATAAAAAGGGGACATGTTATCGGAGACAATAGTTCCGAGTGTAACGCATATAGTCGTTACGATGTACTACGTTTGGGCCCGACGTAGGGGTACGATAGGCTGGCCACCTAGAGTACCGATGCGGTTTATAGTGTGAAGTACCGGGGGTGAAGCACTATTAAACCTAGAAAGAAGTTCAAGGTCTTGTGACCACTCAACATTATTGGAATCTTTTAAATTTCTGAGTTATTTATATCGCTTCCCAATTATTGAGCAATTGTGAAAGATTCTTATTATTCTGAAAGAGAATATAGCGAGAAGAATAGCCCTTAGAAAGAATTAGTAGTAGAACGCTTTAATCCAGTGAATAGAGACTAATGTAAAATCTATTTTGATAGTTTGAATGAATGAAAATTAATAAAAATTTTGAGGACGAAATTCTTAGAAGAAGGGGTGAATGTGATAACCCAAATACATATAAGATAGTGAATTATGAAGTATATGAATTCTACGAGTAGAGTATATAGTAGTGATCTTTAGAAAGGAAACGAACGAGTTAAAGAATATATAATATTTGATATACGATTTAGTTTAAATTGAAGATTATGTAATAAAACCTAATAGTTGTTGAAGAAATGAATGAAGTATATATATATATATATATATATATATATATGTAAAACTTTTTGCTAAGTTAACGTGTTGAAGTTATTTAACGATAATTATGAAAGAGATTTTGCAAAAATCCAGTAAGGGAGGTTTCGTTAATTCCGAGGACGGAATCCTTATAAGGAGTGAAGGATGTGACATCCTGAATTTTTAAGAAATTATAAATGAGAATTTAATAAATAAAATTTTTATTTTAAGATGTTCGAGTACGAGTATGTGTATATGTGATATATATTGTGAAATATGTGATTTGGTGTGAAGAGAATTTAAATGTTAATTTTAATATTTATTGAAGTAAATAAATATTTTAATTAAATTATTTATTGAGTTAAATAAATAATTATGTGATTAAAATGGAGTAATGTAATTAAGCGTATTATATTAATTAAATGATTATTTAATATTTAATTTAATTATTATGTAATAATTTTATGTTATAGTTCTAATTTAGTTGAGATAATTAAATTAGATGTAGTGATGTGGTAATTGTTACATGAAGTTATAATTAGCGAGTAATTATAATGTGACAATTTTATGTAATTAATTGACGTTAAAATTTTAATTAATTAAATTAATGTTAAGATTTAATTAATTAAAGCAAAACATTAAGAATATGTGTTAAAGGATTTATTAAAAGAGTTTTTAAAATCGTTTTCCCAAATAAAGCCCTTACTTTTGTTTTAAATCCGTTTTGCCAAACGGAACCTTAACTATTAAAACCTGTTTTTAAAATAATGAGTTTTGCCAAACAAGCCTTAGGGCTTTTTAAATTCTAAATGTGTAACCTATATTATTAACTGTAATAATTGTATTTATTATAATTATTATAGGATCATTATGATTATAAGTTATATATTATGTAATATATGTATATGTAAATGATATGTATATTATAATATACGTTAGTTCAATAGAGTTAGAGTTATGTTAGTTAGAATTAGAAAAGGGTTAGTCTGTGTTAGAAAGAAACACAGAGAACCTAGAGTGAGAAGAAGAGAAAAGAAGAAGAAGCTTTGTGAAGGCAAAGCAAGCCCCATCATCATCTCCATCTCTTTTCTTAATTCAAACAAAAAGGGTATCATCTTAACCCTTATAATCAATTCATATGTTTGTGTTTATTCTTTGTCAAATTAGGTTTTTCATAATCATAAACTTTATATGTATATATGGTATTCATATGTAATTGTATGCCATGAAAGGATTTTCAGAATTCAATTGTTGTAAAAACAAGTTTTAAACTATGTTCTTCAATATTTCTTAGTTTAAAACTTCTTTGTAACAAGCTTTTCATGTGAATTACTTGATCATGATGTATATATGTGATGTATATGTATATATTGATGATTATATATGAGTTATATTATTTTTTTAGCAATTCAATCCATGTATTTTGATAACCAAGAAGAATTGTGTTCATATTGATTTTTCTGTGAATTAATTTTTTAAAAATGGCTTTCAAAACTATCAAATTGATGTTTGATTATGTGTTATTATTTAGATTGATTATGGATTATGTTAGTATATCAAGAATAAGAGTGATTACAATTGGAATTACTTGAATGGATTGAAAAATGAATTCGTCATAGCAATTTTCGTTTAGAACGCTTAATATCATAGTTTTCTTCAAAAATCATGAAAACTTGGTTTGATTATGTATTGTATGGATTTTATATGTTATAATCATGTTAAAGAGTTTAATATATTGTTGTTAGCAAGTTTCATGTTGATCATGTTGGGAAAAATCGAATTCGGTGTGAAGGAATGAGCCAAATTGGCTTATTTCTCCTCCAGTTTGCGAACTAGGATGTGCTCCAGCAGTGGGACCCTCCCCAGCTGGGCTTTTGGCCTTGGGGGACCCACCTCAGCGGGTAACCTTGCTATCCGGAGTGGTTTAATTATTGTAATGCAAAACTATTTTGACCTCCATTAGTAAAATGGCCATAACTTTTTCATACGAACTCCGATTGAGGAGATTTAAGATGATCCGGAACAAGCACGAGTAGACCTACAACTTTCGTTCTTTAACTGTTTTGATTTGAGGTCGTTAGCAGGGTCAAAATGGTCATCTTTATGACTGATGCGTATTCGGAGGCAATCGGAGGGCGTCAGACATGCACATACGCAAGTATAGTGCTGTCGACGATAATAAATGTTGTTCTAAGTTATAAAACATGAATATTAGTAATTATAATGATGCTTAACATTAATAAATGATATATTACATAAGTTATATAACCACACTAAGCATACACAAGAGAGACGATTCGGGCGTGTGACGAATGAACGTCGAAACGCCGTGACAAGTGTTAATGAACGTAAAAAGTGTTTTAAGTTAAATGAAATGAGCATTATAAGATATGAAATGGGGTTAATATAAAACCCATAAGTAGTCCTAGTAAGACTTAAACACTTGAATGAATTTTGAATATTACTGAAAATGAAATATAGTGAGATATAAGTCGAAAGTTAACACAATCAAATTGAACATTGTGTTTTGATAGTATGAAGGGTTATGAGATGTAAATTAAAGTTTACATTACAACTACTATGCGTTGCTATGTGAATAATAGTTGATGTGCATGATTATATAATTTTGTAGGGCATGTGAAGTGCAGATAGCTTAAGCTATTAAACTGTTATTGGTAAACAACGATCAAGGCAAGTCTTTTGGTTCCTATTTTCTACGTGGACTTGATGAACTGTTTTAAATTGCATGATATGTTATATGTGTTGTAAGCAAGCATGATATGTTATACATGTTGTAATCATAAAATGTTAAAGTCAATTTATGACTACATTATTTTGGTTAAATAATGATGATTGAGTAAGGAACTCAATCTTTATATTTGCTATGTGAATTAAAGCATGTATGCCATGTTACTTTAATTATTATGATATGTATGTTGAGCATATTATTATGTGATGTGTGATGCATGAAAACTGTTAGAGTTTGCTGAGCTGTCGAGCTCACTCTTGCAAATAATAATTTTTACAGGTCAAGATTTCAAGGTAAGGATATGTGCTAAGTGAATTATAGAGATCCATATTCACGAAGATTACTTATGTTTTATGAGAAATGTATTTAATATTTTGAATGTAACATGTTGTTGAATTGTAAGTTGAGCTATCCGGTGTATATGGATATTGATGTATGATGTAAGACTTTGTATAGTCATTTTGTTGTAACGATTCATGATATAAATTTGAATCGAAGAGATGTATTGTAAAGGTTGCGATTAAGGCAATATAGAAGGAAATGTATAAAAGTTTTAAATATTCCGCATTTTTAGTGATTTTAGTATCGAATAATGATGTAAAGATAGATTAAAGATGTATTGTTAACGATTGAGGATGAGGATTATATTGTATGAATTTTGGGGTCGTTACAAGATTCATAAATAAAAGATAATTTAGACAAAAAAACCAATTTTTTTTGTCGTGAATAGTACCTTGTGAATAGTAACTCGTGAATAGTAACTCATGAATAGTACTTGAATGAATAGTAACTCGTGAATTGTAACTCATGAATAGTAATTTATGAATAGTAACTCGTGAATAGTAACTCGTGAATAGTATTCGAATGAATAGTACCCCGACATAAAAAGGTAAAACTTTCATAATAAAGTTCAGACCAATATTCTGGTGAAATAATATTATATGAAGCGCAAAACTCAAGGAATTTCTAATCATTTCAGGAATTATAGAAGCAATACTTACCATAGTAAATTTAAATGTAAGAATCTGAAATGAAATATTATTACTTACATAATATAGAGTATGGAAGAAAATAATATTCCTTACGAATATTGAATGGAAACAACATCCTTTACGAGAAAATAATATCCTTTGCCTCAGTAGAATACTAGATCTGTCTGGATTATCGGATATTATGCTGAAGAATTCTTGCACTGTTAGCAACACTCAAAATATCTAAATACTCACAAGAAATACGCTCAATAGTATAGAGAAAGAAATTTCTGATTCTGGTGTGATTTTCATTTCTAACTAAGCACCCTATTTATAGGAAAGTGGTAGCACACCATAACTGACTAAATGAGCATACGGAGGAATCAACAGCATGCCACTTTTGAAAAACACTCAGCACACCTTTCTTGAAAACATCTAAGCCTCCACCCACATGTTTATATATATTTATATATATATATATATATATATATATATATATATATTAAAATATTTATAATTATTAAAAGAATTTTATTTTTATTTTTTTCTCTTCCACCTAATTTTATTTTTATACCATGAATTTATTATAATAATGTTACCATTCAAATTATAAAATTATACTATTATATTATCACATTATACTTATTATAATGTAATATTATAATAATATATTTGAATGAATTATTTTATCGGAGAAGATAAAATGTCAACTTTCAACAAATATCTCATGCTAAAAATTCCTCCATTTATATCAAAATTGAAAAAATATTTACTTATCATATTTATCAACAATTTTTATTTTATTCATCAATTATTATTCATAATTAATATTATAGAATTACAATATTGACAACCAGGTAGTTCCAAGAAAAGAGGGGGGGCTTTCCAATAAGAATTTCTCTTTATTGGCGCGCAATTATATAACCTAAACACTTTTTTCGACAGAACTTTCTAGACATTGTCAATAATGCTATCTAATAATATCATTCCAATAATATGAGTGAAAATTATTGAATAAGTGACTTCTTACGTAAGAATCAATAATTAGAAGGACTGTGCAATATCGTGTGCTACTGTGCAACAACGCGTATTACTGTACTTTAACCACCGGGTATTTCAACAGTTTAACGGTAATAGTTTTACCGTTATTTTTATAAAAAAGTTACTTCTGTTGCTTTCTATATTCGACATTCATTTTGTTGTGGGGCCCAACAATTATTGGTTATTTCGGCACCACCGTCGTCCTTTATCGAATATAATATTCTCCGACGGAAGGAATATTCCCCGACAAAACGAATATGCTCTGGCACAACGAATATTTTATGACAACTTGCTTACTTTGTAAAATTTGCACATATCACCCTTAACTTTAATCTTTTATCAATTTAACCATTTACTAAATAGAATAATAATTATAAGAAAATTAAATACTTTTATTTCATAAAATTCGGAGTCTTACAAGTACAGATCAATTGGATGAACCTGTCCAAGTAGAGATACCTTCTGTACAACACTCTATTCGTAAATCTCGAAGAGTACCGAAGATACCTGATAGGTATGGATTCGTCAAAGAGGATGACGATGAGGTACACGTCACGAATGATGATGATCCATTGAATTACGTACAGGCTATGAGTAATAAAGAATCAAGGAAATGGCTTGAAGCTATGAAATCCGAGATGGACTCCATGGATGAGAACCAAGTATGGACTTTGGTTTCAACACCTGAAGGCATTAAGTCTATTGGGTGTAAATGGGTCTTTAAAAGAAAGAATGGAGCAGACGGTAAGGTAGAGACCTATAAGGCCCGACTGATTGCAAAAGGTTTCAAAAAAAGACAAGGAGTTGACTATGATGAAACCTTCTCACTGGTAGCTATGCTCAAGTCCATTCGAATTTTGCTTGCTCTTGCAGCTTATTACGACTATGAGATCTGGCAGATGGACGTGAAAACGGCCTTCCTCAATGGAAAACTTGAGGAGGATGTGTATAAGACACAGCCAGAGAGATTTATTTCAAAGATTGGAACAAATCAAGTCTGTAAGCTACAAAGATCCATTTATGGATTGAAGCAAGGTTCTCGTAGATGGAACATCTATTTTGATGAGACAATCAAAGAGTTTGATTTTTTCAAAAACGAGGATAAACCATGTGTGTACAAGAAGGTTAGTGGGATCGCTGTTTCATTCCTTGTTTTATATGTTGATGATATATTACTGATGGGGAATGACATTCCTATGTTACAATCTATTAAAACTAGTTATCTAAACACTTCTCCATGAAGGACTTGGGAGAAACATCCTATATTTTGGGGATAAAGATCTATAGAGATAGATCTAAAAGGATGCTTGGCTTATCCCAAGGAACGTACATTGACTCGATGCTAAAGAGGTTTAGCATAGAAGATTCCAAAAGCGGTCTCATGCCGATGAGCCATGGAATACATGTCTCCAAGAAACAGGCCCTAAAGACACCTGAGGAGAGAGACCGTATGAGTAAGATTCCTTATTTTTCAGCAATAGGATCTATCATGTACAGTATGATATGTACTAGACCGGATGTCTCTCATGCACTTAGTGTAACAAACAGATATCAGTCGAATCGAGGAGAAGAGCACTAGAAGGAAGTGAAAAATATCCTAAAGTACTTACGAAGAACTAAGGATGTATTTCTTGTCTACGGTGGGTCTAAATTAAAACTCGAGGGCTTCACGGACTCAAGTTTTCAAACAGACCAAGATGACAATAAATCTATTTCAGGGTATGATTTTACCTTGAATGGAGGCGCAGTGAGTTGGAAGAGTTCCAAGCAGCAAAAAATTGTTGATTTAGTGATAGAGGCAAAGTACATAGCTGCAAGTGAAGCTGCAAAGGAAGCTGTTTGGATGAAGAAGTTCATTACAGAACTTGGTGTGGTTCCTAGCATTGGAGGAGCAGTCCCCATGTACTGTGACAACACTAGAGCTGTTGCATAGGCTAAGGAACCCATGTCTCATCAGAAATCTAAACACGTGTTGCGGCGATTTCACTTGATCAGGGATATCATTGAAAGAGTAGACGTCACCTTGGAACGTGTAGACTCTCAAGACAACATTGCAGATCCATTTACTAAAGTTTTAACACAACAACAGTTTGATCTTCACTTAGAGAAGATGGGTATGAGATACCATGGCGATTGACTTTAGTGCAAGTGGGAGATTGAAAGTAGTATGCATATAAGCCAATCATGTATGATGATAAAGCATATACTTTGTAAACGATCTTATTTATTTATTAATAAAAGTTTCATTTATTAAAGGCATTTAATTATCTACATGATGCTGTTTTTATAATATGCAAATAACCAATAGTTTTAAGCAATTATTTTAGAATCATGATGTTGATTATGCTAATGAGATCTAAATTCTTAGAAAGCTTATAACTAAAATAGTTCCCAATCGTTGGATTACTAAAAAAAGGATTAGTAAATCCGGATAGATTGGTACATATATTGTTTGCTAATTGGATGAGGATGATTGATCTCATGATCATTTGTGTGGAGACACTAAAGCAAATATGTAGGTGATTATTGAAGAATAAGTACACTGAACGTGACTCGCTAAGGAATACCTAATGGAGTTTTACTCTTCTGTCAATAAGAATTCCTGATGTGATAGTAGTACAAGTAATCCTTGGACTTGAGATCATCATAGCATATTGTGTGTAATGAATTATACTTTGACTTATTCCTTAAGACCCTTAGGGTATATCAAAGAGTATGCTTGGGTGTAATAAGTTACATATGGAGATAATGAATGATCAATAATGAATCTACCACTTCTAGTAAAAGAAGATATATGTCCTATGTGATTCGTTAAATGACAACCCAGTAATCCTTGGCCAAGGTAGAATGAAATTAGAAAAGAGTTTATAATTTGTACTATTTGGAGTTGTGCATTTTCTAATCGAAATACATATAATTAAATAAAATAAATCTTGATAGTAATTACATGTCTTATATTTAATTAGGATATTGTACGGTAGAAGTATTGAATTGTACGGTAACTATTCACTCGTAAGTTCTTTTATGATTAATGTTAAAATCTATATTATTTGGAAAGTCGTTGATCGCTAGGGAGGCTTATCCCTATTGTAGAACAAATGTTATTTATTTAAATGAATTATTGGTTTAATTTATTTATTTAAATAAGATTAGAATTGTTCTAATTCATTTATTCACAACCGATTTAATATGGAGAACCTAAAGGGTCACACCATAAAAGAAAGAATAATTATTAAAAAAGTAATGGCATAATGATAATAATATGTTAAGTGTAATTAATTTAATCTAGGGTGATAGAATAAATTAAATAGCTTAATATTTATTATTTAATATTTTAGAAATATTAAATATAAATTAATAAGAATAGTCTTATTAATATTATTACAATTATTATTATGTTAATTTCTAAAGAAGTTTAGGAATTAATTTAATATTAGTACTCTCATTTATTCCTAATAAGATTAGGAGGCAAATTAATTAAATGAGTTTAATTAATTAATCCCAATGTGTTGGGAAGCCTAATTAATTGAAGGAGTTTAATTAATTAAATAAACTCTATTTCTAATAGGATTAGAAGGGTTGACCAATATCTATATAAGAGGAGTCTTATGTTAGATATCAATTGATGCAATTCTAATTATTGGAGAGTACTCCTTTTCTTTAGAGAAAAGAAAAACTAGGGTTTAGCCAACCACCCTCCTTCTTGAACAATTTTCCTTCCTTGGTGAATCACCTCTAGAGCCCAAACACTAGGGTGGTTAACGTTGATCAAAGTAAGGAATCAATCCCGGATATTCAAGGAGATCACGAAGAACAAGGAGTTGAACTCGTACTTGTGGAAGCTTAGTTCTACAAAGATATGAATCTAATCTCCTTCTATTTCGTTCTAATTCATAACTATGCATAAAGGATGATCCGGGTAATTAGTTTGTGAATTTTTTTTAAACTTTGATATACCATGATTCCGCTATTTTTGCAATTTAATTGTGCCACGATTTCATACATACCTAACAGATCAACATCATAATTCTAAAAGCATTGTTTAACACTATGGGTTATTTACATATTATAAAAAAAGCATCATGTAGATAATTAAATGCCTTTAATAAATAAATACTTTTATTAATAAATAAATAAGATCGTTTCAAAGTATATATTTTATCATCATACATGATTGGCTTCTATGCATACTATTTTCACCATGTAGGAGGGCAAAACTGTCTTTTAGCTCCCAAAGACAGCCCCGAGAAATCATCAAACTAGACCCCCGGAGAAAGTCCCAAGAAATCATCAAACCAGACCTCCGGTGTGACAACCCAAATTTTTGGGAATTATTAAAATAAGAGTAAATAAATAAAGTTCTTATTAAATGATATGCTATGTGGTATTTTATTGCATAAAAGAATATCAAATATGCAATATGTGATTTTTTTTTCTTTATAAATATATTATTATTATATATTTGTTATAAAATTGTAAAGGCAATTTTTTTAAAGTAAAGGAGATGGGTAAAATTTATCTATCAATGTTAAATAATTTATAAAAAAAAATTATTATAGTAAGTTGGTGATATTAAATATCTTTAATTTATAATCACCATTTTTCTGACTAAATTATGTATTGGGGGTAGTGTATGCATGTTAAGCATTGAATTATTTTAATAAAGAGAAAATATTATATTACCTTTTATGTATGGCCTCGTATGAGGTAATAAGTATGATTTTATAATATAGTCAATATATTAAGACGTATTTGCTATATGTAAAATAAATTGATATAAACAATTTACAATGAGAGAAAATAAATTTATTATCTATTTTCTATATGTGATATGTGTACATGTGCCTTGCATGTAATTATTTTAATGAAACATAGATATTGTATTTAAGATAATATCTTGAAAAAATGAGTAAATTATTTTATTATAATTAATTCTTCTATTTGGAGAAACATGTAATAAAAATAATTTATGTATGTTTTCATGGTAGAATACATAGTTTATATAGTAGTAATTATATCTTATGTATTTCCAAGAAGGTTAAATTTATAAAAAAAACTAAGTTATTTTTATTTCACTAAATGACTTAAGTCACTGTAATACCAATAGGTTTTATAAATAATAATAAAAATGTTTGTATATTTATGTTGATGACATATGTATTTATGTGAAATGTGATAGTTCAATTTAAATTGAATATATGATGAGTAAAGTAATGTGGTAGAAATGAATATATTTATGAGATATGTCTACTGTGGCAAAGTGGTGGAATACGCAATTCATTAAATAAATTAATGAATGAATGATTAAATGGATTGATTAGTGTTATTATATTAATTAATTGTTATGTGCAAGTATACATGTTATGAGAACATATAAATAAGTAATGTAATAGTATTACATTATGAACATATTATAAGATGCGATATTAAGAATATTATTATTTTGGGAGACTATATTATAATAAGCTTGGGATCTATAATTTACTAAGCTTACATTAATAAGCCTTGTGTGGCATAGATATTGAGATGGGTAAATAATAATAATTAGCTCAATTGAATTATGTTATAAATATACTATTTAGCCCAATGTGTGATGGAATAAATAAAGTGTAAGTATACTTATATATATATATATATATATATATATATATATATGATTGTGGGTATAGATATATATGTATGTGTATGGAGCATAAGCTATCCTAATGTACAAAGGGTTAAATAAAATGTAACATATGTGTAATAGACCCCCATGGCCAAACTTTGCTCCCCTAAATACCAAAATGCAGAAAATTCTTTTTTTTTTTGGCTAGCAAGTTAAGTCCATGTGATGCAATGATTAGTGAGTACAAGAGTTAGTGAGGGTTAGGTAACCTTTTCACTAACTAACCTTTTACAAATAGTTATTAACCAGTTGGGTGTACAAATAAAATTTTAAAAGTTATATGTTTGATATTAATTATCATTATGATATTTGGGTGTAATGGGAATAATGAGTTTTATGAAAAAATATGGGTTGTTAGTACCCAACTAAATTATATTCTAGCCCAATGTACATGGATTATATGATTTTGTGTATATGTGTCCATAATTAAACTTGGGTAATAACATTAAGCCATTAAAGTTGACCTTATGAGCAAAAGGGGAATTAACATTAGTATCCTAGTAACCATTTTTAGCTAATGCAGTAAATTAAAAGAGCTTGTTCAAAAATATTAGTCATATTGTCTTCATCAGCCGTTCTAGGCCATTGGCCTATCTCCTATGTTGCTTGTATCAGATATGGTAATGATGGCTAAAGGTGTGGGCTAAATAAGAGCTTCAACCAACCCTCTAATGCCCAATGGTTTCTTCTATCTTCCATTGGTGGAATCTTTAGGGCAAAACCCAACTTTTGGGTAATGGTTCCTCTATAAATAAGAGCTTCCCTTCTTAAATTGAAGTTGCTAGTTTTCTGATTTGATCAAATTAGAGTGTGAGTGTGCTTAAATTAGAAGGCAATCTGAAGCTAGAAGTAAAATATTAGCATTTCATCTTCATAGAGGTAATATCCTATAACATGTTCTCGATTTCACGTTTTACAAGTTCTTAGAAAATTAACCTGAATTCTTGATAATTGGTTTGGTAATGGATACCATTGTGTTATATGAGTTATATGTATGTTTATGGTGTGGTATAGTTGGTCTGAGCATGCTGAAATCAAAGGTTGTACGTTAAATTTCTGAAAATTCTGCAGAAGTAGAGCCATTTTGGAATGTTGCCGAAGTGGAGCGGCCGCGCCACTTCCCAGTGCAAATCCAGCATGGCTGCGCCGTCTGGCAATTTTAGATATTGATTTTTGCTATAATCTGACATCATAGGCATGCTAGTTTGACTTCAATAAGTATGTAAACGAGTCTAGAATATAATTTAAAATTGCTTTGCATATAATGAGTTGCGTTAGCTTGAGTCATAACAATTTTCTAAAGAAAATTTAAGGTTTTGAAAAACAAACATTGATGAATCTAGTGTCCTTTGAGTTCTAACTTTTGAGCATATGTACGTAACTTGATTATGTGTATCAACGAGTATGAAATGTAGTTTTTAAGTTACCTTGCTTATACTACATTGTTATAGCTTGTTTTAGAATGTTTTGAAGAAAAACTTGGAAGTTTTGAGAACTAATATTCTTGAACATTGTGTAAATTGTAAACTGGCCTTTCAAGCATGTATGCTAGGATGTTTTATTCCTCTAGACATGATAGATATGTTTACCATCTAGCTAAGAATGATTTAGACTTTTCAAGAATAGTTTAAAATGAGATTTCAAGTGTTAAACTATTCAACCTAGGTGTAAATGAGTTGTATACATGTGAGCATGCATTAAAGGTTTAATGGTAGCAATATATGGTTTAAGGGCTTATATCATTGCACCTTTGTTAAATGAATTTGTTAAGCCTTGTTGATTGAAATAATTCAATATGGGGTTATGTGATTCAAAAGTAAAACTAAATTGTTTGAATGTGAACTTGAAGAAAGACCAAAACCTACTTGATGTATGTTTACAGTATATATCAGTATTCATGGTACGCTGGGAACTAAATTGTGTAATGAAAAATTCAACTCTAGGCTTGACAGGGAGAAGCGTCGCCGTGCCACTCCTATGTCAAAATGTAGCGCGGTCGCGCTACATGCCAGATGTGCCTGACTGTCTTAGACTGTGATCTTAGCATTGAAGCATGCATATATATATATATATATATATATATATATATTAATGTCTTAAGCCATAATACAGTATTAAAGTGATGTTTTAAGTATTCCAATATGTGACGCCCCCAAATTCTCTACATTGCCTGTAGCAGATTCGATGCCCACGTAAATATTCTATAACATAATAACTTCTATAAATCCAAAATTCACAGTATCCCAATCAGTTAAGAGTTATCATCAGAACAATTACCGTATCTGGATACCCTCACTTAGATGTATAGATTTATAATCTTACAGATATTTCCTTCATATCAATAATTCCTATCTATCTGACATTCACAGTACAAATGATAAGATTGTTCTTGGAACTGAGGAGCGAACTCAGTGCTTACAGAACTCCCAAGATCATTCAATACCCTCATTCAGATGTATAGTTCATATAGATACTGTACTTGATACTATTCACTATGAATAAAGTAACATCATTCAACTAATAACTTAATCGCATAATAATATTTGATTACATAATGTTCAACTATTACATCTGAGATACCAAATTACAAATATCACGAATAATGGTTATAAAAATTTTATATATCAATTTACAAGACTTACATTTAATATTGAGATTAAATGAACTTAGAAAAACTTGCCTTTATCACGATCGGCTACTTAGGCTATTTAAAAGTATATTCACAACCTATATATATTATCACAGTCATTAGAAAGGATAGTAATTAATTTCTAATTAAAATATTAGTGTCTGGGTTGATGTTAGAGTCCGTTCGGTACTTTACAACTTTATTGAATAATTATCGAATTAATTTTTCAATAACTTTACTGAAATTTTTTAATATCTTATTTCTATGCTTTAGATCTCATTTATCAATATTTCCAAATGCTTAAAATAATTTTTAAATAATTTAATATCATTTAAAATGATTTTTAAGTTATTAATATTACTTTTAAATATTTAATAACCTTTTCAAATAATTTTTAAATCATCAATATGATTTTTAAATAATTTATTTTATTTAATAATGATTTTTAAATCATTATTATCATTTTTAAATAATTTATTATTATTTAAAATTATTTTCAAATCATTAATATTATTTTAAGTAATTTATTATTAATTACTTTAATTATAATTAATATTTTAATAAATTAAATATTAATAAAAAAATTATGTCAAAATATTAGAAATTATTTATTATAATTAAAAATGATTTTTTGGAATTTTTTATTAATTATTTAGTATTTATTTTTATTTATTCTAATTATTTTAATTAATATTATTATTTTCCAATTTTTTTACCCGTCGGTAAAGGGCTATAGCGATGGATCTGTTGCCTTAGCTGTTCTTGGCCACTCAAGAACAGTCCGGGTCAACGCGTTGGGTCCTTGTTTGACTCGATTTTTCTGGCAACTTGTTTGGTTTCTAGGTAACCTAATCCGATGGAAATGAAGTACTGATGTAGTAGTACACTTTTATGGTCACTTTACTACTTAAAAACATTCCTACAAGTTCACACAGCCGGTCAAACGAACCCTCCCATGGCTGTTCATCCTTTCTGGGCTGCCCAGAAAGGCCCAGTCAATGCCGATCAACGACCTTTAGGGTCTTATAACTTTTCGGCCGATTAATGTTCGAGTGCTCTAGTCGTATTGATCGAGCAGTTAGAGAGTCTATATATCAACTAATAGCAAGATATTAGCCTTCAAATAATTGGTCAGGCCACTGCTCAAAATTTCTAGGTTACCCAGAAATTTAATCTGGACGGTCAACGTGGTTTGACCGTTTATATTTTTCGGCCAGTGACTATCTAGGATTTTAGAGTGCTATGGTTGTGTAGAGATCATGTCAAGGTATAAGTCTACTAGCATCTAACACTTAAACAACCTGTCAGAAAAGAAATCCAGGCGGTCAAATGGGCTGTCAGGTTCATGTTTACGTTTTTTGGGTTACCCAGAAAACGGGCGGTCAATGCCGGTTAACGGGTTTTGACCCATTATAACTTCCAATCCAGTGTTCTGAGATCTAATCTACCACTACTATTCTATTAACAACCTTGCAAGCTATGATTATCAACTCTTAAAACATCAAACCATCAAATAATCAACAAGATATAAGGGCTGACATTCGTTGTCAGACCTTGTTTTGATACTTCGGCAGTTTTGCTTAAAACTTAATTTTGATGCTTTTAAATGTTATGGATTCGTGTTTTAGCAACCCAGATCACTAATTAACTTACTAATGAACATATCTAAACAATAACAACAACAATTAAAACTTCAGAATTCAAAAATTGAGTTAGGGTTAAGTTTTTACCCTTTTTGATCACTTTTTGCTTCTTTCCTTCTTGATTTTGTTTCTGGTTTGCTAGGAGTTGTTTATGAGTCAATGGGCTATGTAAGTTAAGTATAAATTTCGAGGTCTTGGGTTCTTTTAATCTAGCCTTAGGTGAAATGTTCAAGTAGGTGTTAAAATCTATTTTTTGCTCATTCCATGACACATAAGCCTAGTTTATTTGTGATATAGGTTGTGTTGTCATGTTAAGAGAGTGTTAGGCCTTGTGAAAAATCTTTTGCTTACAGGCAAAAGATTTGCTTCTATCTTGTTTTGATAAGAGAACAAAATAAGGGTATTTTAGTCTTTTTGCATATACTAAGGGTAGTTTGGTAATTTTCCACTTAACTACAAGATAATTTAGTTATTTCCTATCCTCTTTAGAAAGTTTATAAACAAAAATGCACAATTAGGGTTTATTAGTTTAGAATTAGGGTTTTTAATTAAGATTAGAATTTTATAATTAGAGTTAGGGTTTTCTAATCCCTAATTAGGGTTTGTTACAATCTTTTCCAATTAAATCTTTAATACATCATATTAATATATGTATATTAATGTATCATACTATAATTTCCATTTATTATAACCATTAAGGTTAAGATTCCTTATTTAAGTAAAATTATAAATTAGGATTTTACTTATAAAAGCTTACAATCCATTTACACAGTTATATTTTATGTGTTGATATATAATTATATATATATATATATATATATATTCCAATAATAAAGTTAAATATCCACCACACAAGATATTAAACATAGTTATATTTACTGTTTATATTAATATTCCTATTTAAAGTTTGGAATATTACACAATACATAATGGCCATATGGAATCAAGATTTTAAGAGTTTCTAAAGGAGTTCTAAATAAGTTTTCAAAAGTGAAAATAATGTTGATTATACGACTATATGGCAAGAATGTATGTGCTTAGCATACGTGATTAAACATTTGTATATTAAGTATGTATGATTATTAGGTTATGTATCGAGCTTGTATAACTGATGATTATATATTTACACATAACTATGATCCTATATGACATCAAAGTGAAGTTAAGCTTTAAGATTTGTAATCAACGCAAAAGGCAAGTTCTCTAACTTTCACAACTGTGAATATTATGCAAAGTATTCGAACCTTACTCTTTATTGAGCAAGTATTCTAATTCAAACTCGAGTTATTATTTTTAAGCATGCTAGTTATTTAATTATTGTCATCTATGCCACATCAATGATAATTATTGTTAATCGCACTTAGTGCAAGTTGCATATATTCATATTGTATGAAAGGTTGATCACCTTGATTATCAAAATCCTGCTAAAAGGTCCATTTTAAATAAACCTTCGTATTTATTCTTGGTCATTATTGGCCACTCACTATTATTGATTGAATGATTCAATTATGAAAAATTGATTCTCGTTCTTTCACAATTATTATATATTGTTAAAAAATTCAGAAAGCTATATTCTTATTTATTATGATATATCTTTATTGTTTTTAAACTTGCTGAGCAAAGTAGTTGCTCACTCTTGCTATATCATGATAATATTTCAGTTGAGCCGAACGCTTCAAGAGGAACAAAGACAAAGAAGAAAAATCCAAGAGTAGCGTTTTATGCAATAACTATTTCGTTACTTTGTGTAAAACGATTATTTGATTTTTTTAAAGTTAGTACAGTGTGTATGGAATTAAGGTTTTAGACCTTGGGAAATATTGTAATATCATTTGAAATAAATAATGTATGTTTATATATTTCGCGTTAGTTTACAGAATATGTATGAAGATGATGTATCGTGACGCACTAAGTCCGGGGTTTGAGAGATCCGAATTTGGGGGTGTTACACCAAGAGACAACCCCAGGAAATATCAAATCAGACCCCCGGAGACAGCCTCGAGAATCATAAAATCAATTTCAGAGACAACCCTAAAGACAGAAATAAGTCAACAGCAGTAAAACCCCAAAGATAACCCTGATGAAAGACAGTTGCAGCTACATCAAGCTTGGAACCAACCCAGAAGGGCAAAAGGGTAATTTTGCCAACTCAAAATTAATTCGGATCAAACAACTATGAATAAGGTCGTACAGAACCATCACAGCAATCCCGAGTGAAAACTGCGCTAGACAACACAATGGACGGACTGCGAAGACTTGAAGCTCTGGTCAAGGACCCATTTTCTCGGATCAAAAAAGGTCAAGCCCTATGTTATGGCATAGCCCTCGGAAAGAGCTTTCTAGAAAGGTATGGCACGCCTCCATCGGATTCCTGGATTGCAAGTTATGAAGGTTGGAGCGAACTGAGCGTTGATCGAAGTGCACGTACTTCGAGACAGCGAGGCCCACCAGGCCCAGCCGCAACTCTACATGCAACTGCCTCAAGTAGAGTCGCGGCAGGCAGGGTGCCTCCCTCTTTTAGCTTCCAAGAGAAGAAGAGAGAAGGAGAGGGTGGAGGCGAGAGAAAAAGAGGGTAGGAGAGCTAAATGGAGCTTCTATCTTACTCTGATTTCTGTAAAACTTCTTTGTAAACACTTATATACATATATGCTACAACATATCAAATTTTAATCATTGGAAAATGAGTTTTAAGGGGCTAGAAGCCATTTGATAGCCGTTCTCGCAAAATACCGTAAGATTTCCCCAGATCTGTCTTCCTCGCTTACTCTAATACATGTATAAGTTCTATATATACATAGGTAATAGCTTATATTCTTCAGATCTAATTTTTTAACCATTCATTTATTGTAAATAGTCATTATTTAATATTTATTTACTAGATCAGTACTGGATATAGCCAGATCTAGCTTTTCTTTCTAGTTTTTGTAAGTATTTAGCGACCATGTGACCCTAGATCTGTATCTAGAGGAAACTGAGAGCTATGGACTACTCACTAATGAGGATTTAACTGATGAATCCTTTGTCCAGTGATGTCTAGTATAGATATAGGCCTTATCTCAGTATATTCGTTATGCAGGTTGTTTATGTGATATCTTGTGAGCCTAGGAGCCACAGGATCTACGATTCAATCAATGAATCTAGATCCGGTTCCCGTGATGGACCTTTTAGATTGTACAGCTAGCTTGCCAATTTTGTACTTGTAAATCTAGGGCCTTAAAATGGTTATACGGGTTTAATGCCTCGAAATAATGAAAATTGTGGTTATGGTGTTCGGGCTCACTTCGATGGCTTTTATGCCCATAAGAAGCCCGACACTTATATATATATATATATATATATATATATTATTTTGTTGAAGATGCTTCGCATCTCAAGAATAAAATCAAAACGAGCCGAATATTGAATAAAATGGAAGTATCAAAGGGTTTCGATTCCTATGCGAGCGAAAGAGTTTGAAAACCTCTTTTCAAAACATCACTTTCATATTCTTTTTAAAATGGACTTTTCAATAAATCAAACCCTTCGTATATAGGTCCAACGAAGCACATCACTATTTTTAAATAAAGCACTTAAGCACAATTAACTGCAACACACACACACACATACAATGATTAGGGAATGAAAAGACGCGATAACCGTGTTTCACGGAAGTCGGGGGGTGCCTAACACCTTCCCTCCACTTAAGTAAGCCCTCTAAATCTATGAATCTCGATTTCAAAGACCCATTAGAGGGAGTCACATATTTGGCCATATTGTAAAACCTTTCAAAAAATCTTGTTGAGTTGGTACAACCATTTAACTCATACCAACTGGCAGCTCTGTCTAATTCGGCCCAATCAATAAAATCAAATCTTTTCAAATCGTCGAGACATTTTATATCGGCCTCTTCCTAAAACTCACCCTTTAAACAAGATAAATTAAGCCAGATAGAAAACATAAAGGATAAGAACCAAAAACCTTGGAATTGCGGATTTTTTTCGGCGTCGACAGGTGGCAACTCTGCTAGGGACAGTAGAGGGCTTAAGCCACATTTCAATCTTTTCAATTCCCTTTTTATCTGCATATGTGTGAATGATGTCTTTACATTGAATGGATGTGAATGAATGTCTATTTATAGTGCTTTATATTAGTGCTTCGCATAATGTTATCATATTGCATACGGTGAGACGCGATGAATGTATATTGTATGATTCCTCCATCAGGAGGCGAACCCGTCGGTTGTTAATTATTGGACTCAGAGGAGAATAATCTTGCGAGGCTCAGGAAAGGTGCCATTCAGATCCGCTCCAGTTGAAAGATCAGATTAACTTCCCATCTAGTAGGTTACGATGATCTGGGAACCTTCATGCCGAAAAGCCCGTGGGAGTAAACCTAAGATAGGTCAGCCTCTGATAAACCAAACGCGAAGGGAAGGTGTAACGACCCCAAAATTCATATAATACAACTCTCGACCTCGGTCGTTAACAATACATCAAACTTCTAACTTTATATCATTAATTGGTAATAACCTTAATAAAATGCGGAATAATTAAAACTTTTAAAATTTTCTTTCTATATTTCCCTGAATCATAACCTTTATCATTACATATCTTTGATTCAAATTTATTTCATGAATCGTTACATCAAGGTTATTATATAAAACCTTACATCCCAATTCAATATCCTTTATACTTCGGATAACTCAAACTTTACAACTTAACATAAAATAAACATCATAAACCATTAAGTACATCTCCAGAATATTAAACATGGTTTAAAGGAATAACAACTTTAGATAAAATATTTAATCTTCGTGAATTATATCTGAGCCACGTCACTCAAGCAGCACATAACGTTACCTTGAATCATTAGCATGCAAAATGGGTTATTTTGCAAGAATGAGCTCGACAGCTCAGCAAATCTAACAGTTTTTATGCCCCAAAGAACACATAAGTTCATGCTCAATATATATCTCAATTTAAAATAATTATAAGATTTCATGCTCAACATAAATATCAGTTCAATATAAATATAAGTTCCATATGCTCAACATTCCATATATCACATGTTAAGTTTCATAACTCAACCAAATATAGTCATAATTTGACTTTTTCAATTTATAGCGAGTAACATGTAATTCAACATCTCATATTGCTACCATAAATACATGTAAATAAAAATTGAATACAAGTAGCACATAAGAACTAGAAGACTTGCCTTGATCGTGGATTACCAATTATCGAAAAATAGCTTATAATTATCTGCACTTCATGAATCCTACATAATTATATAATCATGCACATCATTTATTAGTCACATAGCATTGCTTAGTAATCGTTTAAGTAACTCAAATTTACGATCTACTATCATCTTTAGGTTTGATACACAATGTTCCATTTATCTAGTTAAGTCCTGTTAGGGCTCCTCATCACTTATTTGATTTATTTTACGTTAAACTTCCTTTTTACTTCTCATTACGTTCTCTTTTAATACACTTAACATTTAGTTATGTCTTAAATCTCGTCTTTACATCACATTAGATGTATATTGTTTGTTAACATTAAGCATGTTAACCTTCGTTTCATATTCCTTTATACTTCTCTTTTAATCGACACTTAACGTTTGTTTAAGTCGACATATTTGTTTTTACATCATTGACTAATGTTAAGCATCATTTATAATTCATAATAATCATGTTTTATAACTTAAAACAACATCTATTATCGTTGACAGCACTATACTTGCGTATGTGCATGTCTGACACCCTCCGATTGTCTCCGAATACGCATCAGTCACAAAGATAGCCATTTTGACCCCTTTTAACAACTTCAAATCGAAAAACTTAAAGAACAAAAGTTGTAGGTCTACTCGTTATCTTTCCGAATCATCCTTAACCGCCTTAATCGGAGTTTGTATGAAAACGTTATGCTTGTTTTACTACAGGAGGTCAAAATAGTTTTGCATTACAACACTTAAACGACTCTGGACAGCATGTAGCCCCGCTGAGGCGGGAGTTCTAGGCTAAAATCCCCGCTGGGGCGGGGCCCTTTGCTAGAGGTTTCCCCGACACGCGAACTGTGTAGAGAATTTGGCTTATTTCTTCACACCAAAGTCCAATTTTAACTAACATAACGCACATGAAACTTTATGAAAACAAAATCTTAAACTTCTAACATGATTTTAACATACATAAACATCACAACACATAATCAAAACACTACTTTTCATTCTTTTGAAAAAAACACCATTGTTAAGCTTTCTTGAAAAAAATTAACACTGTGAGTTTATTTTTAACCCAAGTCACATGATTCAAATCATGTTTTGTTCGTTTCTTAACATATTATTATAATCTATGATCAATTTACATAACATATCACAATCAAACACTAATTTTGATATTTAAGGAAACTATTTTTTTCAAGTTAGTTCATTGTAAATTGCTATGAACATGATTTCTTCATGTTCATCATATTTACATGAAATTCATCACATAAACTATCATATAACTCATATATAATAGTTTTTATACATAATCTAATACATATTGATCATCAATTTATAGTTTATTATGAAAATCAATTTACAGAGAATAAAAATAATAAAGAACAACAATAAAACTTAGGTTATACCTTTGCTTCTAGAGGAAGAAGATGAAGATGATGGTGAATATCTTCTCTTTTGATTTCTCAAAGTCTTCCTCTTTCTTCTTTCTCTCTTCTTCTTTCTCTCTTCTTCTTCTCTCTTTTCTCTCTAGTTTACCCTGCTCTTTCTTCTTTGTTTCTAACAGACTAACTCTAACTCTTTGTTCTTCTACTAACGTAATATACATATAATATATTTTACATATATTATACATATAATACATAAATATAAGATATATAACTTATAATACATAATTACCCTAATAAGTATAATAATTACACTTAATACATAGGTTACAACATTTGGAATTTAAAAAGCCCTAAGGCTTGTTTGGTAAAAATAATTTTATTTTTAAAAACAGGTTTTTAGTAGTTAAGGCCCCGTTTGGCAAAACGGATTTAAAACAGGTGCAAGGGCCTTGTTTGGTAAAACGGTTTTAAAAACACTTTTAATTCTTTTAATAAATTATTTAACACATATTTTTAATGTTATTTTTTAGTTAATTAAATCTTAACATTCTAATTTAATTACTTAAAAGTTAACATCAATTAATCACATAACAATTATCACATAACAATTATAATTACTCGCTAATTATATTTTCATGTAACAATTACCACATAACGTCATCTAATTTAATTATCCCAATTAAATTAGAACTATAACATAAAATCATTACATATTAATTAAATTAAATATTAAATATTTATTTAATTAATTAATATATTACACTTAATTAAATTACTTCACAACAATCACATAAATTATTTATTTAACTCAATAAATAAATCAATTAAAATATTTATTTAATTCAATAAATATTAAAATTAATATATAAAATTTTCTTCACACTAAATCACATATTTCATAATATATAACACATCTACACAAACTCAAACTCGAAACATCTCATAATAAGAATTTTATTTATTAAATTCTCATTTATTAATTCTTGAAAATTCGGGTTGTCACAGAAGACTCTTCATACCTTTCCCTTTCAATTCCATGTCAAATATTAAATATTGTAAGTTCTTTCAAATCTATTGTATAATATCAAATCTTGACATGATATCATGTCATCAAAAACAACTGACCTTTGTTTTGCAGGAAAACATTAAAACCCCCCAAAGAACTGACACATTGCATAGCATGCATCCTGTTAGTATCTATCATAACTAAACTACCTACTTTTATTATAGGCGAGATTGGTCCCATTACTAGATCCAAATCTAAGAAGGCACAAAACCTATCTACTAACATGGAAGAAAGTACCCAACAGGGGTTAAGTTTCGTGTCTCGAGAAGAATTTTAGGGACTCAGAAATCAGATAGCAGAACTAGCTGTCTTCCTAAAAGAACAGAGAAAAATTACTCAGGGTCAACAGATACCCACTCAACCAGAGTCCTCCGCACAAGGCGGCAGTCAGGGTACATATAAGAAAAAGGAAGCACAAATACCTGAACCTCAAATCAATGAAAATACCAACAAAACTATTGAAATCTCCAATCTCAAGAAAGATCGAGAAACGGGTGACATCAGAAGGAAAGTCCAACAAATGGAAGAAATCATTCGGTCAATCAAAAGGACTGGGACATATGGAAGCGTTAACTACTAGACCTCTGCATCTTTCCAAGGGCCCGTTATCCAGACAAGTTATAGATTTCATATTTTGAAAAGTATGATGGATCGGGAGATCCTTACACTCATTTGAAAGTATTCATTAGAGAACTCGAATCCTATGCAGAGGACGAGAAACTAAGAATGCAAAAGTTTTAGAAATGTCTGACCGAAGAAGCCAGAGCTTGGTACACTCGATTGGACAACTCCAAAATTCATAGCTGGGAAGAGCTAGCTCATGCCATCCTGAATCAATACAACTTCCAGTCATAAATGACTCCAGACAGATATCAAATTACTAAGGTTAAAAAAGCATAACAGTGAGTTATTCAGAGAATACGCCCAGAGGTGGAGACGTCTGGATGCTCAAGTCATTCCATCAATGACAGAAACTAAGATGGTAATGACATTCATCGACATACAAGAAGCTCCATTCTATGAAAGAGTCCTAGTAGGCACAGGAAAACCATTCTCAGAGATGATTAAACATTGAGAAATGGCTTAGATTGGATTAAAATCTGGAAAGATTAAAGACCTCACTACTTTGGAAGCCGTGGTTGAGCACATTCAAGCTGGAAATTATGTGAATAATCCTCGAAGAGTTCATAAGAAGAAGGAAGAAGATGTATCCTTGGTACTCCAAGGTTAAACCTAGAGAGGCAATTAAAACCTGCATATTTAAAGGAAAAATTATTCCACTTTTCAAACATCTGTACAACCTTAAAATCCTCCGTTCCAAAAAGCCAGAGAGGTTAAACGTCGAAGGACATTTACACCCTTAAAGGGCTCACTTGAGAATATACTAAAGCTTCTGACAGCACATAAGAAAATTGTTCAACTCCTTCCCCCAGCCATTCTAAGTGGGAAGAATTTTGACCAAAGAAAGAAATGTTCTTACCATTCTGGGGCTCCTGGCCATGATTGTGACAACCCAAAAATTTATAAGATTTTAAATAATTAAAAATAAAGGTTAAGGAATACAACCTAGATGGGAATTTGAGGATTTAGTTAAAAAATTTAAAGAACCTATATGGTTTGATTTGAATTCTTAAAATGTGTATATATATAAGTACATATATATATATATATATATTTAGTGATGTGATATATATATTTTTGCAAGAGGAATGATAAGAATAAATATAGTATTAGATTTGTGGGATATTTCTCAAAGTATTAAATTATTTGGTATGAGTATGTATAATATTTGATTGCTTATATTTGTTTATTATATAATAAGCAAATAAAAGAAACTAATGTAACCTAATATATATATATATATTAGGTATAAAAATTTAAATAACCTAAGGGTTATAATAGGAAAGGATGTTAGTATTTAAAATATTAAGTAACACTAAGAGATTTATTTTAATATCTCAATTTATTAATTTTATAACATAATTAAAGAAAGTCTAATTGAGTTCAGAAATTAAATGTATATGAGTAAGGAATTGAATTACAATTGAGTAAATAGAAATCTTAATTAAATAATTAGGGTATGATAAAATGGAAAGTATTGGAATATGTTAATTTTTTCATGACCCAAAGAATTAATTTAAAAGCCCAAGACATCAAATAAAATGGCCCAAGCTTAGCTCAAATGAAGGGGGACATTTTGGACATTTAGTATACTAAATAAGCATTAAAAGAAAACAAACATGGAGAAAAATAGGCCACATGGCCGGGTGTTTAGAGAGGGAGAAAAGGAGGGGCCAATATTTGGCCACAAGGAAAGGAAAAGGAGGGAATGAATGTAATCATTTATTTTACTAACTTCTAACAACTCTCCATAGGTGTCATCTTTTTATTTCACCAACACTTTTGTCCAATATTGCAAGTTATGTAAGAGAGATTAGAAGAGTGGAGTGTTGGGTAAAATGTATACATATGATTCATCTATATTTTTCCCAAACAATTAGAAAACCAACTTTTACTTTTCTTTTATCTTTCCTAAAAAGCTAGCAAAACCAAATAGAGAGAGAAAAGAGAAAGACCATTTTCGGCAGCCACAGGAGGTAAAGGGAAGGAGGTTTTGATCTTCAAGTTACCCAAGATCATCATCTACTTTGAAAGATTAAGAAAGGCTAGCAAGAGATCAAGGTATAAACCACCTTTTATTTAAGTTATTCTTAGTTGTTTAAATCAAAACTTGGATCTATGGTTCAAAACTCCAAAACCTTAGATTTACATGTTAATAAGTGATATATGTTTATATCTATCACTTTTAAGAATCAAAAGTTAGATCAAAAGCAAGAAAAAGAAAACTATGTTTTTAAAAGATAGAAAACTATAATTTTCTTAGCATAAATTATGTTTTACTTAGATTTGGTGTAAGTTTGATGAAATAGATCATGGATCATGGTAGATCCATGAGTATTAGAGGAATTAGTATGTATTATGATGGTTTATGTTGGTTAATATGAGAGATCAAGAAAGTTTTCTTAGAAATCGCAAAGGTTAAGAAATCAGATTTTTGAGAAAATGATACATGAAATTCAAACGATCATATCTCTCATTCTATTTTGAATTTTTGAGTGTGGCCAATTTTTGGAGTTAGATATACAAGTCTTCTAATTTTTTCAAGTGGAATCACTAAAAAATTCCTTATAGATTTTCATGTGGACTATTTTTAGCAAAGGACGCCAAAACTGAAAAAGGCCGAAAAGCTGCTGCCACTTTTTTCCAACGGCGGTTTCGTCCACTTATTTATTGAAAAAAATTCCAATATTTTGGGACATTAAAATATATGTTATAAAGTAGCTTGATTCCAAAAACGAGCTCATTCCGACTTAAATTGAGCAAGTTATGACCATTTCAATATTTGTATTTTTCCGACAAAAATTGCTATAACTGGAGTTCTATAACTCCAATGGCCACAAAATTTAAACTGGATGTCCACAATAACATGTGTAAGATCCCACTAAGAGTTGGGAATTTTTAGAGTTAAGCGTGGGGTAACTAATTTCTTAAGGTTTTAACTAGAAATGGATTTTTGAAAAATATTAAAGTAAATTAAAAAATTCCTGAAAATTTATTTTTGTGTATGGAATATATGTACATATGTGTGGCCAAAAGATAAAATAATAATAAGATAATTAGGTTAAAGAAGGGGAATCCAGTTTGCCGGATTAGAATCTAACATGCTGGATTGCAATCTATTTGCTGGATTGGCCATCAAGTGGCTGGAATGGTCTTTTTGAATAATCCAAGATGCTGGATTGGATATTAGTTGAATCCAGGTTACTGGATAAGTATATTTTGTCAATCCAGGCTTGCTGTATTAGATGTAAGTTGAATCCAGGCTTGCTGGATTAGATGTTAGTTGAATCTAGGCTTGCTGGATTGGATGTCAGTTTGAATCCAGGCTTGCTGGATTGGTGGTCAGTTGAATCCAGTGTGCTGGATTGGAAAATAGCTTACTAAATTAAAATTCCGTTTGAATCCAGGTTGTTGGAATAGTTATGTCAGTTTTGTTGTGTTGGGAAACAACAAGTTATTTGAATCTAGGTTGCTGGATTAGGTATTCGGCTTACTAGATTATGAAGAAGGACTTATAAAATAAAAAGATTAAGTGTTAATTCACAAGTTATATGGTAAAATAAGTATTAAGTCTAAGGTAGTGCAATCGTACTATTTAATGGTTGATGTATAGTAGCTGGGCTAAACGATTCCTTCATATGGGGAAGATATATACGAATTAGTAACCGATCTAACTCACTGTGAAAATAGTGTAGACGAGACGGAAACTAATTTGTTGGTTGTTTGTGGAAAATCACTCAGTATACTATATTGAATGCTATTAAAGAATCGATGTGTGCTAGGTTTAGACTTATTAATATGTATGATGATAAAGTGTTATCTAATATTTGACTATGTGGTTAAGTGTTAGATAGTTTACTTTTAAAGTAATAGTATTATGAGATAAGCATGTTATACTAATTTAAAGATCAATCTTATAATTGATATGTATTTTCAATAAAAAGATTAAATTAGATTGCGTAGCAGTAATCCACGATACATGCAAGTTCCTATACTCTTTTATTGAGCAAGTTCTCTAACTCAAATTCTAGTTGTTATTGTAAAGCATGTTCGTGATTAATCATTGTTGAATATATCACATCTATGATTTATTGATTCGCACGTTGTGCATGTAGTATATGTTCATCAGGTATAAAAGGCTGATCACCTTCATTACCATATTATTCAGTTGAATTTATTCATGTTCATTGTTGGCTATTCAGTATTATTGGTTCAGTCATTCAGTTATGGAAATTGATTCATGTTCTTTCACAATTCTGATATTGTTGAAAGTTTGTCAGCTTATTATTCCTTTTCAATCATGATATATCTTCTTTTGAACTTAAACTTGCTGGGCAAAATTGTTGCTCACCCTTGCTATATTATGATAACCATTTCAGATTAAGACGAAACTTCGGACACAGGTAAAGGCAAAGACAAGTTCCAGGATTGGATTATTATACAGTTAAAGTTTTAATAGTATTGGATGCAAATGACATTGTATGTCGTATAGGATATTGAATGTATGTAATCAGTTAAGGTTAACAGACCTTGGAAATTATGTGTAAAAGTTTATTGTATAAATAATTTATGTTTATATCTTCAGCAGTAGTTATAGAAATGATGTATCGTAACGTACCATGTCCGAGGTTCTGGGGACCCGGATTTGGGGGCGCTACAATGATACATAAGAATGTTCGTCTCTAAAGCACAAGATCCAAGATAGGATCGACAGTGGTGAGATTGTGGTGACAACACCAGAGCAGCCACACGTTCAAGATAAACATTTGCCTCAACACAATGAGGAGGGAGTCAACATGATCAGTATGGGGAGTGGAGAAGGTTCTAAGTATGATCAGTAGGGGACTCTCCCCAAACAAGCAAGGATAGCTTTGATAAAAAGGGGTATTTGGAATGCCAGTTTCTGATAAAATAAAAAATGAAGTCTATTAAGGAACAGATTGGTCAACTGGCAAAACTGATGGTATATCAGCACCAAGTGATGCGACAGTTGATAACTCATGTTAACCAAAGGAGAGCAAATCCTCCTGCGCCCAAAATTCTTCCAATTACAAGGAAGGATCACTATCGGTTCCATGAACATGAAACTTGGACAAACAAAGTTATCAGGGAAGAAGGATTCTGAGCTCATAGAGAGTTTTCCTTCAAAAGAAAGTTCACTTCTTTGACTCAGCCTATTGAAGAAATTCACTAGATGCTGATCAATGAGGGAAGATTCACAGAGCTATTACCCCCAGTGAACCCTCAATCAAGGAAGTTCAATCCCTCTAAAATATGTTAGTATCATTCCAACACTCCTAGTCATGATACAAAAGAATGTTGGGGACTTCGTCATCTAATTCAAAACCTGATTGAAAGCGGAGAACTGCTAAAAGTTAGTCAAGATAATGGCTTTCCTGATGAAGAAGCAATATTTCCTCCTTTGGCATGGAGTTTGAATGAAGTTGTAGCAGTCATTTCCTATGAGAAAGACATAGTTGAAATACCCCTGACAATTCAAGGAAATGGGAATGAAGGAGGAAAGAATCTTGTGAAAGTGGTTGCACCAAAGCCACTGATGTTGCCATTTAGACCACAATATCCCTTTATTCACCTTGAAAAGACTCCCATAGAATTATGAGGAGAATGAGGAATCAAAATCAAATCACACTGCTGCTATATCAAAAGAAAACCCGTTGTATTTATCTCAGCGAGTAATAAAACTAGTCAATAAAACCAAGGGTAGAGTGCCCAAGGAGAAAATTGAAGAATTCCTCAGCAAAATGGGGCATAATGAAGCTAAGTTAGTGCAAAGATTAAAAGAAGTGCCCCGACAAATATCCATTCTGGAGTTGGTATTTTCCTCGGAGGATCATTAAAAAATCTTAATACAAGTGCTGGAAGAAGCGCATTTGCCGAAGGCTATGGATACAGAAAAGTTCCATCACTTGATAGATCATATTTTCAATAATAATGTGATATCTTTCACTGATGACGACATACCAGTAGAAGGTACTGGTCATTGCAAGTTATTGCATATAGTAGTGATATCCTCTGAACATGGGATAGGAGGCGTGTTGATAGACGAAGGATATTCCTTGAACATATGCCCCTATAACACTTTGGAAACAATGAAGATCAATTCAAGTCGAATCCAAAGCAGTCATATAGCCATAAGAGCCTTTGATTGGTCTAGACGAGATGCTGTAGGAGAAATCGAACTTCCAGTGGAGATCGGTCCACATACTTTCTACATATCCTTTCAAGTGCTGAACATCACCACGGGATACAATTTATTATTGGGGAGACCGTGGACCTTCCACCCTTCATCAACAAGTCAATACATTATTAATTGCAATCTGGTAACTGTTAATGCCGAACCAGAGTATCCAGTATATATGCAAGGGGATATGCCCATGGTCAGCCTCAATTATGGAATTGAGCCTACTAGTTTTCAAGCCTTCGAAGTAAGCAACACTCACTGTCGACCTATTGGGGCCCCAGCCTTGAAGCCAAGAATTTCTTCCGAAGTAATGTTTTTCGATCAAGAAATGATATCCTTGGGTTTTTGTCCTGGCGAAGGGCTAGGTAAAAGTCAACAAGGAATCAGAAATCCAGTTTAGATACCTAACAAGGCAGGAAATGCTGGATTAGGCTATTCCTATGGATCAAATCACAAGAACCCGCAAAAGCATCAGCCAGTTCATGTATCCACCATTCTGCTACCAGATCTCATTGATGTCAGATTCATGAAACCATCGAGTAAAGTCTCTGCTTCTGTGTCAGGTATGCTGATTCCTAACGTTACACCGGCCAGTGAGAAATAATTCCAGATTCCTGCTAAGGAAAAGAAGGAAATGTATGAAAGGTTACTACAAGAAGTGTAAGACTGATTTGCAAAGATGTATTTTTTGGCACATATTGAAGGTATGAATGATGATATCATGGATGATGACTATTCAGAAGATCAATTCCTAATCCCTCGCATAAACACCTCTAAGGAGAATGTTCCAAAGAAAAGCACGGACCCTAATGTGTTTTCAATTCTGGTCATCACCAAAGAGGAGGTGGATAGCAACAACCCCTTTATCACAGCTATCAACAAGGACCTTACTCTAGAAAACTAGAGCAACACTCCTTGCATCAGTCGTAAAGGGTAAAAGGAAAGAAAATCCATCTGCCCTTGAGTGTAGATATTATTTATTGCTTGTTTTTGTTGCGTATTGCTAGCAGTTACTGTTGTCATGATTTTACTAATGTTTTGTATAATTAAACAGTTTCATATATTAAGTGGAAGCATTTTATTTTTAGGATTCCAAATTTGGATTTGTTTAGCCTTGCTGATGAATTGTCAAGTCTCAGCAGTGACTACGACTTTGATGTAGAGCTAGACTTTGACTTGATGAGGATTGATCAAGAGGAGATAGATGACTATGAGGTGCCTGAGGAGATCAAAGAATGGGTCGAAGACAAGACCAAACTAAACCTCGATCAAACCACCACTGTTAATATCGAAACCTCAAAAAATCCTAAAGAAATCCAAGTAGGTAATGACCTTACCACAAACCAAAGAAAAGACCTGATTGACCTCCTAACTCAGTTCAAGGATGTGTTTGCATGGTCACGTGAAGACATGATCGGCTTGTTTACTCTCATTCATCGACTGCCCATCAAAGAAAAATTCAAGCCAGTCAAACTGAAGCTAAGGAGACTGAAACCTGAGTGGAGTTTGAAAGTCAAAGAAGAAATAGTCAAGCAATTCAAAGCTGGCATTATCATAGTGTCAACCTACCTTGAATGGTTATCCAATATAGTTCATGTTCCTAAGCTCGGAGGGAAGGTATGAGTATGCGTGGATTACCAGGATTTAAACAAAACATGTCTCAAAGATGACTTCCCAGTATTAATTTTTCAGAAAGTCAAAATTTTACTTGGGTATTGGATACCGGCTGTGGTTCTCACATATGTAATAATGTGAAGGGACTGGTCAAAAGTAGAAAGTTGAACAATGATGAGGTGATCCTACGAGTGGGGAATGGAGCAAAGGTTGCTGCATTAGCTGTAGGAACTTATTATTTAGCAATGCCTTCGGGCAAGTCCATTTATCTTAATAATTGTTATTATGTTCTGAATATTATTAAAAATATTATTTCAATTTCTGTATTGGATATGGAAGGATTTAACGTTGTTATAAAGAACAATAGTTGTTCTATTTATAAAGACGATGTTTTATATGGTGTTGGAAATTTGCGAAATGGACTTTATACACTTGACTTACAAGAAAATATTTTTCAAATTGAACAAACTAAGAAAAGGAAAAGAGATGATATTAATTATACCTACATGTGGCACTGTAGACTCGGTCATATCAATGAAACAAGATTATCCAAGTTGCATAAAGATGGGCTCCTTGAGTTATCTGATTATGAATCATATTCAACTTGTGAATCTTGTCTCATGGGTAAAATGACTAAATCTCCTTTTAGTGAAAAAGGAGAAAGAGTTACAGAGTTGTTGGCATTGATTCACACAGACGTTTGTGGACCTATGACAACAAGTGCACGGGGTGGGTATTCTTATTTTATTACTTTCACTAATGATCACTCAAGATTTGGATGTGTATTTAATGAAATACAAGTCAGAATCATTTGAAAAGTTCAAAGAGTTCAGAAGTGAAGTAGAGAAACAAACGGGCAAGAGTATAAAGATACTTCGATCAGATCGAGGTGGAGAATACTTAAGCGGTGAGTTTCTCAATTGTCTCAAAGAAAATGGTATAATCTCACAATGGACTCCTCCAGGTACACCACAGTTAAATGGAGTATCTGAAAGGAGAAATCGAACACTGTTGGACATGGTTCGATCCATGATGAGTTTTACCGACCTTCCAATTTCTTTCTGGGGATATGCCCTAGAAACGGCTGCATACCTACTTAACAAGGTACCTACCAAATCCGCCCCAAAGACTCCATATGAGATGTGAAAGGGGAGGAAACCAAATCTTAAGCATGTTAAGACTTGGGGTTGCCTAGCTTATGTCAAAAAGTTTGAAAATGATAAGCTACAGACTAAATCCGATAAGTATAGATTTGTGGGATACCCTAAAGAAACTTTAGGGTATTATTTCTATCATCCAACTGATCAAAAGGTGTTTGTTGCGAAACATGCTGCCTTCTTGGAAAATGAGTTTATCCATGAAGGGGTCAGTGGGAGTAAGATATATCTTGAAGAAGTTCAAGAACCACAAATTACCACGGATCAAAGTCAGGTACCTGACCAAGTAGAAGAACCTACTATACCACACCCTGTTCGTAAATCTGGAAGAGTACCGAAGATACCTAAGAGGTATGGATTCGTTATAGAGGATGACGATGAGGTACACATCATGAATGATGATGATCCATTGAATTACGACCAGGCTATGAGTAATAAAGACTCAGGAAAATGGCTTGAAGCTATGAAATCCGAAATGGACTCCATGTATGAAAATAAAGTATGGACTTTGGTTTCACCACCTGAAGGCATTAAGCCTATTGGGTGTAAATGGGTCTTTAAAAGAAAGACTGGAGTGGACGGCAAGGTAGAGACCTATAAGGTCCGACTGGTTGCAAAAGGTTTCAAACAAAGACAAGGAGTTGACTATGATGAAACCTTTTCACCAGTAGGTATGCTCAAGTCCATTCGGATTTTGCTTGATATTGCAGCTTATAACGACTATGAGATCTGGTAGATCGACGTGAAAACGGCCTTCCTCAATGGGAAACTTGAGGAGGATGTGTATATGACACAGCCAGAGGGATTTATTTCAAAGGTTGGAACAAATCAAGTCTGTAAGCTGCAACGATCCATTTATGGATTGAAGCAAGCTTCTCATAGATGGAACATTCATTTTGATGAGACAATCAAAGAGTTTGATTTTATCAAAAACGACGATGAACCATGTGTGTACAAGAAGGTTAGTGGGAGCGCAGTTTCATTCCTTGTATTATATATTGATGATATATTACTGATAGGGAATGACATTCCTATGCTACAATCGATTAAAATCTGGTTATCTAAACACTTCTCCATGAAGGACTTGGGAGAAGCATCCTATATTTTGGGGATAAAGATCTATGGAGATAGATCTAAAAGGATGCTTGGTTTATCCCAAGGAACATACATTGATGCAATGCTAAAGAGATTTAGCATTGAAGATTCCAAAAGAGGTCTCATGCCAATGAGCCATGGAATGCATCTCTCCAAGAAACAGGCCCCAAAGACACCTGAGGAGAGAGCCCGTATGAGTAAGATCCCTTATGCTTCTACAATAGGATCTATCATGTACGGTATGATATGTACTAGACCGGATGTTGCTCATGCACTTAGTGTAACGAGCAGATACCAGTCAAATCCTGGAGAAGAGCACTGGAAGGCAGTGAAGAATATCCTAAAGTACTTGAGAAGGACTAAAGATATTTTTCTTGTCTACGATGGGTCTGAATTAAAACTCGAGGGATTCACAGACTCAAGTTTTCAAACGGATCAAGATGACAGTAAATCTATTTCGGGGTATGTTTTTACCTTGAACGGAGGCGCAGTGAGTTGGAAGAGTTCCAAGCAGCAAACAGTTGCTGATTCAGTGACAGAGGCAGAGTATATAGCTGCAAGTGAAGCTGCAAAGGAAGCTGTTTGGATGAAGAAGTTCATAACTGAACTTGGTGTGGTTCCTAGCATTGGAGAAACAGTTCCCGTTTACTGTGACAACATAGGAGCAGTTGCACAGGCTAAGGAACCAAGGTCTCATCAAAAATCTAAACACGTGTTGCGGTGATTTCACTTGATCAGGGAGATTATTAAAAGAGGAGACGTCACCTTGGAGCGTGTAGACTCTCAAGACTACATTGCAGATCCATTTACTAAAGCTTTAACACAACAGTAGTTTGATCGTCACTTAGAGAAGATGGGTATGAGATACCATGGCGATTGGCTTTAGTGCAAGTGGGAGATTGATAGTAGTGTGCATATAAGCCAATCATGTATGATGATAAAGCACGTACTTTGTAAACAATCTTATTTATTTATTAATAAAATATTCATTTATTAAAGGCATTTAATTATCTACATGGTGCTGTTTTTATAATATGTAAATAACCCATAGTTTTAAGCAATGCTTTTAGAATCATGATGCTGATCATGCTAATGAGATCTAAATTCTTAGAAAGCTCTAAAACTAAAATAGTTCCCAATCGTGGGATTACTAAAAAGGGGATTAGTAAATCCGGATAGATTGGTACATATGTTGCTTGCTCATTGGATGAGGATGATTGATCTCATGATCATTTGTGTGGAGACACTAAAGCAAGTATGTAGGTGCTTATTGGAGAATAAGTTCACTGAACGTGACTCGCTATGGAATACCTAATGGAGTTTTACTCGCCTGTCAATAAGAATTCCTAATGTGATAGTAGTACAAGTGATCCTTGGACTTGAGATCATCATAGTATCTTGTATGTAATGAATTATACTTTGACTTATTCCTTAAAGTCCTTTAGGATATATAAAAGGGTATGCTTGGGTATAATGAGTTACATATGGAGATAATGAATGATCAATAAAGAATCTACCACCTCTAGTAAAAGAGGAGATATGTCCTATGTGATTCGTTAAATGACAACCCAGGAATCCTTGGCCAAGGTAAAATGAAATTAGAAAAGAGTTTCAAATTTGCATTATTTGGTGTTGTGCATTTTCTAATCGAAATACATATAATTAAATAAAATAAGACTTGACAGTAAATTCATGTCTTATATTTAATTGGGACATTGTATGGTGGAAGGATTGAATTGTATGGTAACTATTTACTCACAGGTTCTTTTATGATTAATGTTGAAATCTATATTATCTGGAAAGTCGTTGATCGCTAGGGAGGTTTATCCCTATTGTAGAATAAATATTATTTATTTAAATAGATTATTAGTTTAATTTATTTATTTAAATAAGATTAGAATTGTTCTAATTGATTTATTCACAACCGGTTTAATATAGAGAACCTAAAGGGTCACACCATAAAAGGAAGAATAATTATTTAAGAAGGTAATGGCATAATCGTAATAATGCATTAAGTATAATTAATTTAATCTATAGTGATTATTATTTTAATTTCTAAAGGAGTTTAGTAATTAATTTAATATTAGTACTCTCATTTATTCCTAATAAGATTAGGAGACAAATTAATTAAATGAATTTAATTAATTTTTCCCATGTGGTGGGAAGCCTAAATTAATTAAAGGAGTTTAATTAATTAAAAGAAATCTCATGTCTAATAGGATTAGAAGGGTTGACCAATATCTATATAAGAGGAGTCTTATAATAGATATCAGTTGATGGAATTCCAATTGTTGGAGAGTACTCCTTTTCTATAGAGGATAGAAAACTAAGGTTTAGCCAAACACCCTCCTTCTTGATAATTCATCTTCTTTGGTGGATCACCTCTAGAGGCCAAACACTTGGGTGGCTAACGTTGATCAAAGGAAGGAATCTAACTCGGAAATTCAAGGAGATCACGAAGAACAAGGAGTTGAACTCGTACTTGTGGAAGCTTCGTTTTAAAAGGGTATGATTCCATAACTTCTTATTTATCGTTTTAAATTAATAATTTGCATAAAGGATGATCCGGGTAATGGTTTTGTAGAAATTTTTTTAAACTCTGATATATACCATGCTTCCGCTAATTTTTGCAATTTGATTGCGTCACGATTTCGTACAAACCCAACAATATGATTGGCTTGTATGCATACTACTTTCACTTTATGTTGGACAAGTTATCAAGAGTTAAGGTTTTCTATGCATAAACTGTTATTGAATAGTCGATACCATTTGATTCGGCTAGACTGAGACTTGAAGTATTTTGGTTCGTTTTGCATATATCCTTCCAAAGTATTCTTGATGTTACTATCCTATGCCAATTGCTTTGGTACGGATTCAAAGGTAAGCCTGAGTATGAATACATAAAGGTTTAAACGTAGTTAAATCGACAGGCACTAGGAAGTGCCAAAAAGCATTAACGTGAAAACGTTTAAGGATGGGGTGTTGATCAACATAGAGTACTATAGGCTGATCACCTAGACGTGCTCATAAGATATATCCGACTTACGGTCTTAGTACCGGGTTGTCCTTTTAAGAATGAAAAGGAAACGAATGTTCATGGTCTTTGATCAGCTCAGATTCTTAAGTGACTATAAGTCCTTGAGAATGATTTTAAAAGAATTCAAAATGTTATTTTGATTATTCTTACTACTTCATAACTATTGTACAGTTATTAAAGATGAAGTCATATGATTCTTGATTTTGTGGTTGCAAAGTAAACTGTTAAACTTGCTGAGCTAGTTATGCTCATTCTTGCTTAAAATTATATGATTTCAGCTAAGAGGCAACAAATCGAAAGATCCGTTAAGGACAAGGGCATGACCAAGATGGATAACTAGCTATGCTTGTAATAACATAGTATTATTGTTGTAATGAATGATATTATGACACCGAACGAATGTAAATGCTATAAAGAACTTGGGAAAGAATTATTATAATGAAATATCTAGTAAACTTATGCATGTTATTGAAGTATTCAATTTAATGTATGAGTAGACAGTAGCACCGTGTAGCACCGTGTAGCACCATATCTAGGGTTTGAAGGTACCCGGATTTGGGGGCGTCACACATTTTCCTTGAAGTGGAGATATTATTATTGCTTACTTTTGTTGCATAGTACTAACAGTTACTTTTGGCATGCTTTCATTGATGCTTTGTTTGATTAAACAATGTCATATATTAAGTGAAAGCATTTTGTCTACAGGACTCCAAATTTGGAGGTGTTTCGCCTTGCTGATGAATTGCCAAGTCTCAATAGTGACTACGACTTTGATGTAGAGATGCACTTTGACTTGATGGGGATTGATTAAGAGGAGATAGATGACTATGAGGTGCCTGAGGAAATTAAGGAATGGGTCAACGATAAACCCAAACCAAACCATGAGCAAACCACTACTGTCAATATCAAAACCTCAGAAATCCTAAAGAAATCTAAATAGGCAACGACCTTACCCCAAACCAATTGACAGACCTGATTGACCTCCTAACTCAGTTCCAGGATATATTTGCATGGTCACATGAAGACATGGTATGCTTGTCTTCTGACATTGTTATTCACTGATTGCCTATTAAAGAGGGATTCAAGCTTGTTGAACAGAAACTCAGGAGATTAAAGCCAGCGTGGAGTTTGAAGGTCAAAGAAGAAGTTGTGAAGTAGTTCAAAGCATGCATTATCATGGGCTCAACCTATTCGGAATGGCTGTCCAATACTGTTCCTATACTTATGCCTGAGGGGAAAGTATGAGTATCCGTTGATTACCGGGATTTGAACAAAGCTTTTCTTTAAGATGACTTCCCAGTACCTTTCATCCACATATTGATAGACAACATGACACAGTATGGAATGTACTCATTTATCGACTGTTTCTTCAGATACCACCAAATCATGGTTGCAAATTAAGATAGGGAGAAAATAACCTTTATCACCCCCTGGGGAACCTTCTACTATTGGCGATTATCTTTCGGCCTTATCAATGTTGGTGCCACATATCAGCAAGCCATGATGGCCCATTTCAATAACATGATGCACAAAGAGATAGAGGTTTACATGGATGATATCATCGTCAAATCCAAAAGGGAAGATAACAACGCCGACCTTCTCAAAAAGCTATTCAACTGGCTTCGCAAATACAACTTGAAGTTGAATCCAGCCAAGTGTGCTTTCAGTGTCAAATCCGGCAAATTATTAGGATTACTGGTAAGCAATAGGGGGATTGAGCTAGATCCCGCCAAGATTAAAGCCATCACTGAAATGCCTGTACCCCAAACAGAAAAGAAGATACGGGGATTTCTTGGGAGAATCAATTTTATAAGCAAATTCAACTCTCAACTCACTACAACTTGTGATCCCATCTTTAAGCTTTTGAGGAAGAATTCCTCCAAAAAATGGAATGAAAACTGTCAAAAAGCCTTCCTCTCTATCAAGAAACAGGTGATTGAAGCTCCTATTTTACTACCACCAAGGGACAGAGTTCCCATGTTCATGTACATATCAGTCACTCTAACGCTATGGGCTATATGCTGGGGAAGAAAGATGATAGAGGAAAGGAAAGAGCTATCTATTACCTCACCAAAAGATTCAGCAGAGGTGAGCAGAAATACACCTTGATTGAAAAGACCTGTTATTCTTTAACATGGGCCGCCATGAGGTTATAGCATTATCTTCATGAGCACACAACCTATCTCATATCCCGCATGGATCCTCTGAAATACATATTCAGCAAGCCCATATTGAATTGCCGATTGTCCAAATGGAAATTGATCTTCCAACAATTCGATATCATCTACGTGACTCAAAAGTCCATCAAAGGTCATGGAATTGCATATCAATTGGCCGAAGCACCATCAGGGAACTTCAAACCCTGGGAAACTTATTTCCCAGATGATGGAATAATGACAATTCAATAAAACCCTTGAGAAGATACCGGTTAATTTTAGAAAAGTACTTCGACTGGGCTGTAAACATGGAAGGTGCAGAAGCAGGGGCAGTTATTATATCTATCATGGGAGAACAGTATCCCAGGGCCATCAAAGTACAGCTTGTTAACACCAACAACACAGCCGAGTATGAAGACTGTATAATGGGATTGAAACTGGACTAATGTATGGGTATTCAACGGTTAGCAGTCTTTGGAGATTTCGAGTTGGTCATCAGAAAAACCACTGGGGCATATCACACCAAGGAATTGCACTTGCTGCCCTATCATCGACAGGTTATCAAGATGGCTATAGAATTCAAAAAAATAGCCTTCATCCACATCCCTTAAAACAGAAATGATTTCGCGGATGCATTAGCAACACTGGCTTCCTTGATCCACATATGCGATAGGAGAGGAATTCCTGATATCAAATTTGCAAGCCAGAATGTTGTTGGCTTGTTTGGGTGTTAATCAAAACAACACAGACACGCAAGTGTACGTGGTTCACAAGTACTATAGAGTGAGTAGAGTATCGTTCCCACGAAGAATATTGAAAGTATTTTAATCTAATTATATTCGAATAATTGAATAACATGTATTGAGTGGTTTAAAATAACCATGAACATTTGCCAAGGTTCTAAGTCATTTAAACTGGACCTCTTAATAAGTTTTGGTATTCAAGGGGATCAGCCTTTCATACCCCGTGATTTATGCATAAACACTTAATAATCCGACATTGATATCATGTCTTAATCAAATTCGTCCTTTTCTCAGCCAAGAGTTCTTACCATACTAATTTAATAAGAACACCTTTTAAAATATATTTGATTTAACAAATTTAGACATGCTTGATCTAGCTGACACAATTAGCATAGATCTATCTTATAAACAGTTCATGAATAAAATAACTTTAATTTAATTCACATTTCAATAATAATAGAACATGAATTCAATTGCACAAAGTGCGAATCTTAATAATCAGTATAGATGAGAATAATCAACCATAATTACTCACTAACATGCTTCAAAAATAATAACTCGAGTTTGAGTTAGGGAACTTACCTCGTCTGTAGCGTACTGCTATGAAAATAAATATATCCGGTTAGCAGTCTATCTACCTTCCTTCGAAAGATCTATAATTGACCTCTCGATTAGCAAATCATATACTTGTTCATAATATCATTATTCTATATTCAATTGCCTAATATATTAGTCACATGGTTAAATATTAGTTATTACATTAATTTCTTAGTAACATTATTATCTCTTGATAATATTACTATTATGTAAATATTATCTTCACTCATCCTTTAATAATACTTTACTTACTCCTTAGTATTATTAATCAACTAATAATACTCTATGTACTTACTAATATTATTACCCCCTTAATAATATTTTATTCATTTACTAATATCATTAATTAGTATTTTATTCCTTTATTAATGTTATTATATTTTAATAATATTTTATTTAGTTAATTATTTAATAATATTTTAATCATTTAATAATACTTTAATATAATATTAATAACCTTTTAATAATATTTTAATATATTATTATTAATTATATTAATAATATTTTAATATAATATTATTAGTCATTAGTAATATTTATTAAAATTATAATCTAATATTATTACTCATCTAATAATATTTTAAATTAAATTTTAATCTCAATATTTTTATTTATTGAAAAATATCAGATTTTTACATTATTAATATCATCATAACATTTTAATAATTTATTAGACCAATAAATAATTTATTTTAATTGTTTACCCTTTATTAAACCACTTATTTAATACACATAAAAGGTCATAAACAGTACTTCTCATCAACAATTATCAAAATACCTTTCCATAGTCAGAATATACTATATTAGGTGTATTCAAGCATTAAAATCCCATTTTTCTTATTTATAACATCATTTAACCATTTATTCTCTATTAGTCATAATTATCACATTTTTATGAAAAACAACAAACTGATTCTGAAAATCCTTTTCTTTTGTATCTGGATAGTATATGTCCCAACAAAGATTTCCAAATTTTCTTGAAATTTTAGAAAGTGATTTACTATTTTTAAAGTACTCAAAATCTCCAAATTTGGTTACATTTTTCATAAATCGAGTTTTACTCAGACAATTCTGAAACTTTTAGGGCACACTCTCAAAACATATATGAACATACTGTAAAAGTTTTGGATTTTCCAGTGTATTCACAGTGAGGAATCCGAGTACAAATATTTAGAAGTCCTTTACGGTAAAAGCCATTACTCACAAACTACACATCAAAACGTGTCCGTTCTTCTTCCTACATGTAGATAACTTTTTAAGGCATCTCTGTGATTTTTCCTGGATTTTTAAAAGACTTGAAACTATCCTAAACAGTCTAAAAATAATGGATCAGTTGCCTTTTTTAGGGTTTTAAAGCTTTAATGTTCTATGTGGACTGTTTTGGGGAAAATAGCCCCCATGGCTTCAATACTTACTGGATTTGTGTTCTACTACTTTGATTTACTAAATAACTCATGTATCTAGCACCCCCCCCCCCTTTGACGGATCACAATTCGGAGTTATAAAACTTGATTTACACAAGATTTAAGGGAAGAAAAAGCTAGGGTTTCACCCCTTTAGTTACATAGTTTCACTATTCTCCATTAAAATCATCATTCTAACACTTAAGATGCTTATATCCATACATGAGACATGTAGATCTAAGAAATCTTGGGTCTTAGAACATAACCCCTCATAATTTTGAAATAAAAATTGAAGGAGAAGGAAAACTAGAAAGAATCCTTCCCTAGTCTTGATAGCAACCTTTCTTGTTCTTCCAAGGTAAGTGATGAACTTAGTATGCATGAACTAAGCTAAGCTCTCCTCTTTTTTCCTCTCTGAATTTTGGCCCTCCCTCTCTCTTTGCTCTCTTTGGTGTTGCTAGGCTTGGGAGAAAATGAAAGGATGAGAGAAAATAAAGTGCTTTGAAATGAAAGTAAACTAAAGAATACTTGCAAGATTTAGATTACTCATTCCTCCTAATATCCCCTATACTTTTATTACTCCTTGGTTAAAAGGCTTCACCTTATCTCTTAGGATTATAATTGACCTTAATCTAGATTTCTAACCAATGAGAAGGTGATAACATTATACTATTGTATGAAAGAGATTACATTTGCAATAAAAGGAAAGTTGATTAGCAAGTTTCATGGCCATAAAAGGCACCTCAAACCCGCCCATATACTCCACCTTTTCCTCCTTTTTTGATTTATTTTTCATGACCAATTTTTGTTTAATCAATGGTCTAAAATTTCCTTAATCAAATGGGCTAAGTATTGGTCTTGCATTTTTATTTATTATGGGCTTCTCCTTTAATTATTTTGGGCTATATAATAAAAATAGTATAACAATTTTAATATGTGTTACCCTAATTGTTTATTTAAGGTTTTTATTCCCAACTTATAGAATTTAATTACTTATATATGTTACTTTAGCTCATAACCTAATTAGGTTTACTAGAAATAGGTTTAAAATTATTAGTCACAAAATTATCCACTTAATTAAGTTAGTATACATACTAAATACTAACCATTCTTTATTACCATAACCCTTAGGTTATTTAATTGTCTCACCTAATGTATAATTAGGTTATGAAGCTTTCATTTTTAATGAAATATATAATTGTATATATCCATAACTATAGCATATATGCTTATTGAGCCATGCACCACTTCACATATATTATCACATATTAAATTACTAAATAACACAAAGTTTTAAATATCAACAATGTACATACATATAAGGTGACTTGAAATTCATGGTTATTACATCCTCCCCCCTTATAAGAATTCTGTCCCCGAAATTACACATAAGGTTACTCAAAAAGATGTGGATAAATTTCCCTCATCTTTTCCTCTAGTTCCCACGTAGCTTCTTCAGCATTGTGGTTCCTCCAACTAAATTTTACAGAATGTTTAACCTTATTTCGCAATTTCTGCTCTTTTCTATCTAAAATTTCTACCGGAATTTCCTCGTACGACAAATCTTTTTCGCCCTGAATTGGTTCGTACGATATCACGTGCTTGTAATCAGGCTTATATGTTCCAGTTCAGGAGGTAGGGCTACCTCGTACGCCACTTCGCCTATCTTCCTCAAGATCTCAAATGGTCCAACAAATCTCAGACTCAACTTACCTTTCTTTCCAAATCTTATCTTCCCTTTCCAGGGAGATACTTTCAAAAACGCATAGCTTCCCACTTCAAAATCTCTCTTCTTACGATGTACGTTCGCATACTTCTTCTGGCGATCTTGAGCTACTACCAGCCGGGCTCTTATCACCTTGATGATATCTACTGTCTGATGCACCAGTTCTGGTCCCAACAGTCGACGTTCACCCACTTCATCCTAGAATAATGGCGTCCTGCACTTCCTCCCATACAGTGCTTCGTAAGGCAGCATTCTAATGCTGGCGTGATAACTATTATTGTATGCAAACTCTACTAATGGAAGATAATTCTCCCAACTACCCTTCAAGTCCATCACACAAGCTTTGAGCATGTCTTCAATTGTTTGAATCGTTCTTTCACTTTGCCCATCGGTCTGCAGATGATACGCGATGCTCGTCCGTAGCTGCATCTCCATTCTTTCTTGAAGACTCTTCTAGAAGTTTGACGTGAATTGCGGATCTCTATCCGATACAATAGACACCGGTACTCCATGTCTCGAGATAATTTCTTTGATATATAAATTGGCTAGCTGGTCCAAACTATACCTGATCTTAATCGGCAAAAAGTGAGCTGACTTCATAAGACGATCTACAATCACCCGTATGGCATCATGCCTTTTTTGCGTTGCTGGAAGTCCCACCACAAAATCTATCGTGATGTGCTCTCATTTCCATTCGAGGATCTCTAAAGGTTGTAATAATCCACTAGGTCGCTGATGCTCTGCCTTGACCCTCTGATAAGTTAGATATCTGCTGACGCATCCTGCAACCTCTCTCTTCATGTTTGGCCACCAGAAGTGTTGACGCAAATCTTTATACATCTTTGTGTTTCCTAGGTGTATCGAGTACCTCGTACTGTGCACTTCTTGCAAAATCTCCTCTCTTAATTCTGGGACTAACGGTACCCAAATTCATCCTTTGAATCTCAGCAGTCCGGTGCCATCAATCTTGTATTTCAACTTGTCGCCTTCAGCTAACCGATTCTTGATGTTGTTGCAATCTTCGTCCTTCTCTTGTGCCTCTTTAACCTTTTCTAAGCAACTTCTTTGCTTACATTATCGTCAGATAACAAGATTGTCTTGACGTTTTACTACCATAAAATACAACCTTCGACTTATTCGTAGTCTTTAGGTGTACGCACTTTTTCTTACAGTCAGTGACCGCTCCGTGACTCGATAACCAATCCATCCAGAGGATTACATCAAACTCTGTAAGACGAATCGATATCAAATCCATGTTAAGCTTAAACTCTCTTAAACCAGCACAACAATTCCTATGAATGTGGTCTATAAGGATAATTTCTTTGTTTCCTACTTCTATATTCATTGGGTGTTCTAATAGTTCAGGAAGGTAAATTTAATCTTTGCGCAAATTCATCAGATACAAAAGAACATGAAGCTCCCGAATCGAATAACACACAAACATTTATATCGTTGATCAGAATTATACCTGACACCACTTCCCTGGATGCCACGACATCTTGCAATGTCATATTAAAAGTCCTCGCTGTTGGCTTGTTTGGCTGGGCTGGTCCTCCACTGGTTGTTTTAGTGTTGTTGCCCCTATTGCCTCTTTAGCCATCCGTGCTTTTCTTCATTGGACAATCCTTGATACGGTGTCCCGCTTCACCACAGTTAAAACAACCTCCCTTCTTCGCCTTAGGACAATTTGGTGAGATATACCCTTCTTGTCCGCAGGTATGACATACCATTTTTCCTTTCATGCACTCTTCCGAGTGACCCTTTCCACAATTACCACATACCTACTTCTTCGGTTGCACACTTCCTTGCTGAATCTCCAAATTATTACCACCGCTGCTCCACTTACGTTTCCTGTTGTTGCTGCCACCACCGCTAACATTCTGGTTTCCACCTTTTACTCTCTTCTTGTTTTTCTCCCGGTTGTATTTAGATACCGCCTCAGTACTACCTTCTGCAATGATAGCTTTTTCTAACAGTGCTGAAAATGTAGCATTTCTACCACTGCAACTTTACTGTGAATCAACGGCTTCAGCCCATTCTCAAACCTACGCGCCTTTCGTATTTCTGTATCCACTTGATGAGGTGCAAATTTGGATGGCTCATTGAATTTTACTGTATATTCGGTAACTGTTATGTTTTCTTACTTCAATTCAAGAAACTGCACTTCCGTTCTGGCTTACATGCAGTCCGAGAAATAGTTCTCAAAGAACAACTCCTTAAACCTTGTTTAGGCTACTACTTCTGTTCCGGCTCTAGTTTGGTTTGACTCCCACTAGTAATTAGCCTCACCTTTCATTAAGTAAGTAGCAAAAATTATCTTCTGCTCTTCTATTACTCTAGCAATAATGAAGGCCTTCTCAATCTCCTTTATCCATAACTGGGCCTCTATCGGGTCTGCTGTTCCTCTAAACTCCGGCGGTCCTATTGCCTTGAAGTCTTTAAAGTTGGCTAGTTGGTTTTCTGCCTGATTTTTTGCAGGTTGAGCTTGATTCCACATAGCTTCAGCCATTATGTTGATGAAGCCTTGCATTGGGTTTGGTTGACCTCCCCCTGCATTATTATCCGACTCTTCGATCTCTTGGTTCCGTGGTACTCGTCTGGGCGGCATTATCTGGTTAAACAAAATTCTAACACGTTACTCGGGTTTTATTATCATATAAGTACTTAGCATGTAATACACTACGGTATTCGAACAATCACATGATCATCAGGTGAGAGTTTAGATTACCAAAATTTGGAAGTCTTTCTCCCTAATTAGTGGGTTAAGTTTGTTTTAAAAAATTATCGATTCAGTTTACTGAATTCACATAACATTAAATAGACAATTTATTATTTAAATTCTCAAACACATATCATAATAATTCATTTATATTCATATACCAATCTTCGGTGTCTCACACGTTCACTATAGGTATATTACTATAAATGCTACTATCCCATTTTAAACACAAAAGATGGGATTTACGAAAAATGATACTCCCTTACATACAGAAATAGGGATACTACCTCCTACCTACTAACTCACACCTGCTGAGGTTTACATTAACATAAAATTCTATTACACAAAGAGGGATATTAATGCATCTATCTACAACTGGTCTATATCAGAACATCACTGGTGGCCCTGCTGGGTCACCTGAACAGGCACCTGGGGAAACAACCCCTCAATAACTCTACGTCAAACTAATCGACTCGACTCCCCTATCTCGATATGTGCCCTCCTAGTCCCACTGCGCTGGCCCTCATATGTTGCGTCTAGCGCTAGTCCCAAGGTCTTGACCCTGACCTCCATGGTCTGCAGTGCTGTCTCTAACTGGTCCACCCGCTTGGCTGACTCATAAAATGTCTCATCCATGCGTATCTTATCTGCAATCTCAAAGTCAAACTCACCACGCATCGCCAGATGCTCTACACTCAGTGCTCTAAAATTTGCCTTTTCATACTGCAGCTGCACTCGCGCCTCTGCTAACTTAATCAGTGCCTGACTAGAAACATTATTATACTGCTGCTCCACGTACTGATGAGTCATGTTTTGTGCCTCTAACTCTACAATCCTCTGCTACAGTGCATAGTTCTTTGCTAGCAAGTCGCCGATCATCTCATCCTGTGAGGTATCCATCACCTCCTCTGGCGCAGCCTCCTCCTGGTCTACGGAATGGCTCCCCTGACTATCTCCAGGCATCCTATAATAAAATAAGGATACAACATCAGTACTACAATAAAATATATTCATTGATGAAATGAAATAATATTTTATTAAGTACAACACATACTCGATGAATTTTCGCAATCCATTTCCTAGCATACTCTATAAGAGTTTTCTACTAAGGTTATTACCTAGGTTTCGCATTCCTAATGTTCATAAGCTACAACTTTGATACCAACCTGTGACGCCCCCAAATCCAGGTTCTCTGACCTCAGATTCAGTGCTCACGATCTATCATCATCATAAACATTTTGTAAACTATTGCAGAATAATAAACATACATTGTTCATTATAATAAAATTTCATAACATAATCCCAAGGTCTTCTTAACCTTAACTTAAACACACCATTCATATTACTAAAGGTTTACATAAGTAATTCCATCAGATAATAATAATTAACATTCATTCTAAACTATTCTTGGGTTTTGCCCTTGCCTTTGTCTTTCGTATTCGATCCTTCAGGCTTAACTGAAATAAATGTCATGATATAGCAAGGGTAAGCAACTGATTTACTTAACAAGTTTATATACAAGGGAATTATATCATGATTAAAAAGAAGTTTCGCTTTCAATGTTCAACAATAGTATAAGATTGTGAAGGAACATGAATTAATAATCAACTGTTGAATATTCGAATAATTGAATAACATGTACTGAGTAGTATGAAATAACCATGAACATTTGCTAATGTTATCAGTCATTTAAACTGGACCTCTTAATAAGTTTTGGTATTTAAGGGGATTAGTCTTTCATACCCTGTAATTTATGCATAAACACTTAATAATCCGACATTAATATCATGCCTTAATCAAATTCGTCATTTTCTCAGCCAAGAGTTCTTACCATATCAATTTAATAAGAACAGCTTTTAAAATACATTTGATTGAACAAATTTAGACATGTTTGATCTAGCTGATACAATTAGCATAGATCTATCTCATAAACAGTTCATGAATGAAAGAACTTTAATTTAATTCATAGTTCAATAATAATAGAACATGAATTCAATTGCATAAAGTGTGAATCTCAATAATCAGTATATATGTGAATAATCAACATTAATTATTCACTAACATGCTTCAAAAATAATAACTCGAGTTTGAGTTAGGGAACTTGCGTCGACTGTAGCCTACTGCTATGAAAATAAATATATTTTGTTAGCAGTCTATCTACCTTCCTTCGAAAGACCTATAATTGACCTCTCGATTAGTAAATCATATACTTGTTCATAATATCATTATTCTATATTAAATTGCCTAATATTTAGTCACATGGTGAAATATTAGTTGTTACATTAATTTCTTAGTAACATTATTATCTCTTGATAATATTACTATTACATAAACATTATCTTCACTCATCCTTTAATAATACTTTACTTACTCCTTAGTATTATTAATCAACTAATAATACTCTATTTACTTACTAATATTATTACCCTCTTAATAATATTTTATTCATTTAATAATATCATTAATTCACATTTTATTCCTTAATAATGTTATTATATTTTAATAAAATTTTATTTAGTTAATTATTGAATAATATTTAATCAATTAATAATACTTTAATCTAATATTATTAACCTTTTAATAATATTGTAATCTAATATTATTAATTATATTAATAATATTTTAATCTAATATTATTAGTCATTAGTAATATTTATTAATGTTATAATCTACTATTATTAGTCATCTAATAATATTTTAAATTAAATTTTAATCTCAATATTTTTATTTATTGAAAAATATCAGATTTTTACATTATTAATTTCATCATAACATTTTAATATTTTATTAGACCAATAAACAATTTATTTTAATTATTTACCCTTTATTAAACCACTTATTTAATATCCATAAAAGGTCATAAACAGTTCTTCTCATCAACAATTACCAAAATACCTTTCCATAGTCAGAATATACTATATTAGGTGTATTCAAGCATTAAAATTCTATTTTCCTTATTTATGACATCATTTAACCATTTATTCTCTATTAGTCATAACTATCACATTTTTATGAAAAATAGCAAACTAATTCTGAAAATCGTTTTCTTCTGTATTTGGACAGTATATGTCCCAACAATGATCCCCAAATTTTCCTGAAAATTTCAAAAGTGATTTACTATTTTTAAAGTACTCAAAACCTCCGAATCTTGTTACATTTTTCATAAATCGAGTTTTGCTCACTCTCATAACATATATGAACATACTGTAAAAGTTTTGGATTTTTCTAGTGTATACACAGTGAGGAATCCGAGTACAAATATTTAGGAGTCCTTTACGGTAAAAGCCATTACTCACAAACTACAAATCGAAACGTGTCCGTTCTTTTTCCTATATTTAGATAACTTCTTAAGGTATCTCTTTGATTTTTCCCAGAGTTTTAAAAGACATGAAACTTTCGAAAATAGTCTAAAGAAAATTGGATCAGTAGCCTTTTTTTAGGGTTTTAAAGCTTAAATTTATTATGTGGACTGTTTTGGGGAAAACAGCCCCCATGGCTTCAATTCTTGCTTGATTTATGTTCTACCACTTGGGTTTACTATATAACTCATGTATCTAGCACCCCCTTTTGACGGATCACAATTCGTAGTTGTAAAACTTGATTTACACCAGATTTAAGGGAAGAAAAAGCTAGGGTTTCACCCCTTTAGTTACATAGTTTCACTTTTCTACATTAAAATCATCATTCTAACACTTAAGATGCTTAGATCCATACATGAGACATGTAGACCTAAGGAATCTTGGGTCTTACAACATAACTCCTCATAATTTTGAAATAAAAATTGAAGGAGAAGGAAAACTAGAAAGAATCCTTACCTAGTCTTGATAGAAACCTTTCTTGTTCTTCCAAGGTAAGTGGTGAACTTGGGATGCATGAACTAAGCTAAGCTCTCCTCTTTTTTCCTCTCTAAATTTTGGCCCTCCCTCTCTCTTTGCTCTCTTTGGTGTTGCTAGGCTTGTGAGAAAATGAAAGGATGAGAGAAAATGAAGTGCTTTGAAATGAAAATAAACTAAGGAATACTTGCAAGATTTAGATTACTCATTCCTCCTAATATCTATTGTCCAATTTATGTAACGATAATTAACGCGCAAGTATACGCGGTCAACAAGTAATATAAGATAAGTGAAGTGTCGTACCCACGAGGACGAAGTCTTAATTGCAAATCAAGTACTAATGTAAGTTTTATACTGTCTTATCTAAACAAGTGATTGGAGATGGTATGTTAAACTATACGATTACAACTAAAAGAGGTGAGAGAAATAGATGCACTAGGGAGACAAGCTAGGATTATAATTCCCCTAATGCGTCGCCTAATCTCCTAACTCTCCACATTACAAACAAATCAAGGAATGGTCAGCCGAGAATAGAACTACGCATATACTTCTGTCGAAGGCCAAATGCACATCCCTAGCTAGCTGAATCACAATATGTCTATTGATGAAAATAACTAGACTAGGGTCATTAAGCTCAGTCTCAAGGCAACACAAGGCAAATAGAGATATGTCTATCCTATTAAGCAGTTTATGCACACATTCCCTTAGGCAAGGGCATAACAAGTGTTATTGTATTTTAAAAGTCATATATTAATGTCCAATTTTCAATATCCATTAATATCACTACCAAAAACTCTGTCAAGCAATCAGTCAATAAGCAAGAAATACAACATCCCATTCCCAAAATGATTCATTAATATAAATAGGAGAGAAAGTTAATTAGGCTAAACACTAGGTTACATTGCAATCCTAAAAAGGAATTAGTTCATAACCATGGTGCTAATACACATTTCTATAACATTCAACATTGCTCAGTAATACACAAATAACTGAGAGATTTGGAATAAGAAAACTCTTGTTGTGAGGTTTTCTGTCTCCAAGTCTTCTCTTCTCCATGTAACTCCTGAGCTGTGTAGGATGCAATAACTATTCTCCCCTCAAAACCAGCTTCTTTCTGTTCTAGAATCTAATTAATCTACCCTGTTATCACTGTCTGTCATAAAAAATGTCCTAGCTACCGTACTTGTTTTCTATATCTGCGCCCTCTTCCTTGTTCTCTTTCTTTTCATTAGGTCATTAAAAGCGAGTCACTGGCTAGGCACCGGAGGTGGCGCTGCGGCGCGAAGATTATAACTAATTGGTGGCGCTGCGGCGCCAATCATGCTGCGGCGCGAGGAGAAGCAAGACTCTGGCGCTGCGGCGCCAGAGAGAAGAAAATGACAGCTTTGCACCCCTATAAGCTGGAAATGACCTAAACATCCCTGCATCATACAAGATAAGCATAATAACAACAAAATATATATAAAAGCACAATAAATAACATAAAACAAGCAGCGTCTTAAGCTTTTGAGAATCTGATTCGCGATATAAATACACTTATCAGACACCCCCAAGCTTGAACTTTTGCGTGCCCTCAAGAAAATTATCTAACATCCACACCCACATTACTGAAAGACACGAATGGAAATTACTACTATTGAAAAATACCATGGCTTCTAAGCGTAATTCTAGAGCCTCTACGAGAATAGGACAAACACTGACATGAAAGGGGGCTTAATATCAAATTTGCAAGCATGAGACTGTACTCGATCCATTCTATGTGTGTGTGTAGACCAACCATCCTAACTAATCATAGCTCAAATAAACTCGCACAGTCGATTGGTAAAACCAATATGCACACTTCGCAACTTAAACAATCAACAAGCATTAAGACTAAGATGCAAGCACAGGAAAAGATCAAAAGGCTCTAGCATGAAGACAGCAAAATCTGACTCAGACAGTCCTTAATTACTTTAGGCTAAACATAGCTACCCATTAATGAGCTTTTGACCAGTGACTCCCAAGCCAGATGACTTTAGGCACTAGGTGTGGAACACCCCTATGAATCTAATAACTCGAGCAGCAAAGGCCACGTAATCAACATAAGCCAAATTAGACTTTACAAAATCTGAAGATTATTTGACGAGTGCATTTTATGCTCCATCTCAACATCGGTCCTGCGTTTATGGGCGAGTGCATTTTACGCTCCACCTTGATCCACCGCAAGACTTTCGATATTCATTCTCCTTTTCAATTTATTTATTTATTTTACAACATGCCAGAGCCCAAGATCCAAAACTGTAAAAGCGCCTAAGTCCTTTATTACCTTGTAGAAATGAAAGATTATAAGAATGAACATACTCTCAAAGCAATAAACGCGCGAACTAAAATCGAAAAAGAACTAGTTAACACAGTTGGACGGTGCTTGCTAAGAAGGAAGGATCAATAACAGTCTCAACTTATCGATTAACAACCCCTAACTCATACATGCTTGACACGACTCTAAGAGACACTACTTGGGGCCTGTCATTAGCCACGATCAAAAATTAACAACTATAACACCCTCACCCAGCATATTTACAGTTACAAAACAGGTAAAAAAAGGGGGGGGTGGTAATCAAAACAATTTAGGCATGAAGTAACAAAAGAAACAGCACCCTGCCCAAATAAGGAAAAACCATAACCCATGGCATCAAGAAAACCAATTATCTGCACAATCCCCAAAATATGGCTATAAACACAACAACAACAAAAAAAAGACAAGATAGCTAACGCGAACGCAAAATACTATATACAAAATAAAGCAAAAGCATTCAAATATTATAAACCAAAACATTCATATATATATTTAATAAAACCAACACACCAATGCATCTTAACATGCATCCCATAATAAACCAACAACATCCACAAACACAGCATAAATAAAACATAGTCTGGGGCTATACCGCCCAAAAGAAACATAATATCAATTCATATATAATAATACTTAAAAAGGAATCTCCCCCAAGCTTGAAATCTGCCAATGCCCTCACTGGCCTTCACCCTCTAGAGCATTATCACCGCCATCTTCATCGCCATCATCTTCGGCACCCGCTGGCTCCTCCTCGCGATCCTCTCCTCTGGCCGAAAATGGCGGTGGATATGGCGCAAAAATTAGAGGCTCCCGAACCGGCAGCGTTGCAGGACCGTCAGCATTATCATTTGCGTAGAATTCCTTTATGACTGAAATGACTGCAGACTCGAGTGGCTTGGTGAAGTGAATCCATTTCATAGTCATAATCATGGAATTCATATCGCCGTCCTTCTTATCATCTGGCCTTAGCCCTCTTTCAGGCACCAAACTCCTCTTTGAAAATTTTTGAGCATATCGCTTCCAGGCTTCCTCACTTGGGAATTTTACAGCATCCCAAAGGGGAGGAGGGTTTCTGGATGACGGAGGAGGACCTAAACTAGTGCGAGGACGCTTTAACCCCATTACCAACAAAACTCCAAGGACAACAAAAAGAAAATTAACAAATGAAAATCTAACTCTGGCTCTGAAGAATTCCTTTACGACATATAGGATATAAATAAGATGAAGGAGAAGTAACTGCAGGACGGTTGAAGGCCCCGAACGATCAGAAATTGAAAGGGGACGGTTGATTTGCCGAACTGCTTAGAAGAAAGGGAGATGTGTGTGAGAGAAAAGAGGGGAGTTACATGAACTGCTGCAAATTGAATCCCAAAAGCCTCGTTTAAACTCAAAAACACGGCACTGGCGCTGCGGCATAGTGCATGGCGCTGCGGCGCTAGTTAGATTTGTCTTGGCGCTGCGGCGTCATTTTCGGCGCAGCGGCGCAACATTTTGGCGCTGCGGCGCAAAGAATTAGGAAGGCCTCAACGATGCAGCGCAACTCTTCAGTAGCTTCCAGCAAATGCCGGCATCGCGGCGGGAAAAATTGTAAAGGGACTGGCGCTGCGGCGCGATAAAGAATTTTGGAATAATGAGAATGGCGCTGCGGCGCTAAACTTAGCTAAGCACCTGGCGCTGCGGCGCGGCCTTCTGATTTCCTGCACAGCAAACATCCAAATTACTGAATCAACACAAACTAATCGTACTGACAATTAATAATCTAAACTTAAAACCCAATAATAAATATATTTTAAATCAATCTAAATGAAATACCAATAAACACTATGTGACTAATAGTTGATGTGCATGATTATATAATTGTGTAGGGCACGTGAAGTGCAGATATCTGTAAGCTGTTAAACTATTATTGGTAAACAACGATCAAGGCAAGTCTTTCCGTTCCTATTTTCTACGTGAACTTGATGATGAACTGTTTTAAATTATTTTGCAAAGAGCATGATATGTTTTATATATGTTGTAAGCCTGAAATGTTAAAGTCAATTTATGACTACATTGTTTGATTAAAGAATGTTGATTGAGTAAGGAACTCAATCTTTATATTTGTTATGTGAAGTAAAGCATGTATGCCATGTTACTTTAATTATTATGAGATGTATGTTGAGTATGTATTTATATGCTATGTGATGCATGAAAGCTGTTAGATCTTGCTGAGCTGTCGAGCTCATTCTTGCAAATAATCACTTTTGCAGGTTAAGGATTCAAGGTAACGCTATGTGCTACTTGAAAGAAATGAATCAGATGTAATGCATGAAGATTTATATACTTTGGCTGAATTATTTTTATTTTGGACCCTTTTAAGGTTTCAGATAATGTATTTGATAATGTATGATGCTTAACAGATGTTGAGTTGTAAAATTTAAATTTTACCCAATGTATAAGGGTTATTGAACGTGGTTGTAAGTGTTAGTTTATAATAACTCTGACGAAGCAATTCATGAAATAAAGTTGAATCAAAGTTATGTAATGATAAAGGTTGAGATTCAGGGAAATAAAGAAGGAATAATATAAAAGTTTTAAATATTCCGTATTTTTAGTGATTGTATCATTGATTAATGATCTAAAGTCTGGATAAGGATGTATTGTTAACGACCAATGTCGAGAGTTGTATTGTATGAAATTTGGGGTCGTTACAGTTAGTATCAAAGCTGATAGGTTATACACCTTAGGTAAGAGTACCTTAGGCTTTGACCTTAGAGAATGAGAAGTTAAGTTACGTATAACGAAAAGGTGATTCTTTTCACATACGTAGATGTATAGGATGAGTTAAGTCCTAGAAATATTATAAGAATAACGAGGAATAAAACTCAAATAAAATGTTGAACTTTATGAACGAAGTTAGAAATTCTTAAAAGAAGAGTTAATAAATAAACAAGAAGATTCAAAGAAGAATCTTGAAGAGATATGAAGATAAGAATCAGGAGTTACCTAACTCCAATAATAAAGATGTCGAATAACGATGAATAGACAAAATCTATAACATTGAAAACGTAAAGGAAATCATGATATGTCATGATGACAGGTAAAGATAAGAATTTTTTAAAACAAAATGATAATGAGATAAGAAAGAATCATAAGGGAGATGATTATAGAATAAGGTCACGATGTGATCTTTTAAAGTTGAAAGACAGATGGTCAGTAATGATTGAATAGTTATAGTTTGATGCTATAACGAGAATGTACTATGATATAGTACGATGTTAACTCACGATGAGTTATAAATGATGAGATGCGAAAAATTCGTATCGAGTAAAGAGCAAGTTATGAGAAAGATAGAGTTAGGTGGGATTTCAATTGAAGAATCATGTGATGGCTGAGTTGTACAAACATTTGTATGGGCGAGGGTTTTGTGCTTGTACTTAGTTTATCACATTGATAATCATTATAATGTTGGTGTCGCGCTATCAATGTATATGTGGTGAAAATGTGATTCTTTTTTCATGTGTATATTTGATAGTTAGAGACTACTAAGTATAGTAAGATGTTATTAGGATTAAGTGCGAGTTCTTAAAACTCATGCTTATGGTAAGTTCATGACTCATAATCATATGGTATGTTTGGAACTCCTCAGCGAATGGACGCCTATAGTCTGACTAGGAAGTTCTTAAACTCATATTATTGTGGAAAGTTCTTGACTTCCAAAGTGTGGAAAGTTTGATGAACTATACTGGGAATAGAAAGGTTATGGTGTAGTAAGCATTGATGTTTTTTAAGGTTGATAGAATGATTAAGTAATGATGGAGTAAAGATTTAATTGATGGAGAAAGTTTTATAATCTAAATCTCCTAGCTTTGCTAGATTTTTGAAATTTATTGACTTCGTGCTGATGTTGCACTTCTATTTTCTTGAAAAACATTGGATCAAATGATGGAACCAATAAATTTTTTTAAAATAGTGTTATTATTCGCATGTCTATGCTAATTGCTTCAACTAGACAAAAATAATTTAAGATTTTCAAAATGTATTTTATGTGTTATATGCATCATTTGATATGGTGTAGAGACAATAATCGAGGAAGTTATCAATGCAGTTAAACCTAGTGTTGGATGTGATCGTATAATCGTCAGCCCGTTATGGTATGATGTAGTATGACGACGTCATGTAATGACGAAATCTTCAACGTACCATTATTACGGTACGGTATCAGGATATTATGAAAAGATTTACTTACTATTTTTAGTTTCCTTAAACTATATAAAAAAAGAGATTTATCTACTTTCGTTTCCTTAGATTACAAAAAAAAAACATTTTTTTAAAATAAATAAATAAATATTTATTTTGTTGGTTAAAAATATATATGTATATATATATATATATATATATATTGATTGATGTCTGAATCGTTGCTAGAGGTCTATGCTACTTAATTCAGCAAGACAAATATTGAAAGATATTTATAAAATTGGAGCGTTCTTGGTCAAACTATGCCAAACCAAATTATTTTGGTGCGGATTCAGATGTTATGAAGCTGAGGTGAACAACCCTATAAAAGGGGGACATGTTATCGGAGACAATGGTTCCGAAAGTAACGCATATAGTCGTTACGATGTTAAAATGTAATACGTTATGCACAACGTAGGGGTACGATAGGCTGATCACCTAGAGTACTTGCAGAGAGTGTTTTCAGTCTATGTGATTGCTAAACATTCTGTTAAAGATGGTTTACAGTGGTGATGCACTATTAGACCTGGAGAAGAGTTCAAGGCCTTATGACCCCTCAGCATGAGTTGAAATCTTTTAAATTCCTGTTATTTATATCGCTTCCTAATTATTGAACAATTGTGGAAAATTCTTATTATTCTGAAGGTGAAGGTGGCAAGAATGATATTCCCTAGAAAGAAATAGTTGTGGAACACAACAAGTTAGTGAATAAGATTAACTTAAAATCTACTTTGATTGATTGAATGAATGAAGATTAATGAAAATTTCGAGGACGAAATTCTTAGAAGAAGGGGTGAATGTGATAACCCGAATACTTACAAGATAGTGAATTATGAATTATATTAATTCAACGAGTAGAGTATATGGTAATAATCTTTAGAAAGAAAATAAATGAGTTAAAGAATATATAATTATGTTTAATTGAAGGTTATGTAATAAAACCTAAAATTTGTTGAAGAAATGAATGGAGTGTATATATAAATATATAAAACTTTTGTTGAGCAATGTGTTGAAGTTATTCAACGATAAATGTTTTTAAAGAGTTTTGATGGAAACCTGAGTAAGGTAGGGTTTCGGTGATTCCGAGGACGGAATCCTTATAAGGAGGAAAGGATGTGACAATCCGAATTTTCATAAATTGTTAAAATAAGAATTTAATGAATGAAATTCTTATTATGACATGTTTTGCGTGTAAGTAAATATATATATATATATTCATATATTGGGATGATGAGGTTTAATAGTTAATTTAACTATTGAATAAATTAAATGAAGTTATTACAAAAAGAAAATTAACTGAATATTATAAGTTAATTTAATTAAGTTAAAGATTATATTATGAAATAATATGATTTGGTTATTATTCCTAGTTGGCAGTGGAATTATTATGAATTAAATCTCATAAATAATGTGAGTATTCACTAAATTAAAATAGTGAATTAATATAAATAGAATTGTTTTAATAAAATATGAAGGTAATATATTACATGTAAGAGTAATACGTTTATGTAATGGTTTAATATTTTATATTTAGCCAAGTGAATGTAAATAGGTATGAGAATGAGAAGAACCAATATAATTATAAATAAATATTGGTGTTAGAATTAATGAATAAAATAAATATTCAATGGAAATTATTATGGAATAATTTATTTAAGTATGATGGTATTAAATAAATTGATTAATATTTAAGTGGTGATTAGATGTATGGATTAAATAAATTGTATTGAGACAATTTATGAGAGGAAATGAATTAAATAATTATATAATTCATGTAAGTTAATTATAATTAATGGAATAAATATTAATTATTTTAATGAAAAGGTTTAATTTAAGTTGAGGTGTTATGAATATAATTTCGTAATGTATGGAGTAATAGTTATACATATTATAATTGTATAATTATTCAATGTAGCTAGCTAAATAAATTAGCAATAAAGTGTAGCGTAACATAGGTATCAAATAGTAAAAGGAATATTAAAATAATCAAGAAGAGAGTCTAATAAAGTTAGCTAAACAAAGCTTAGAGACTCTCCATATTTTTAACGGCTGGAAACTTTTCCTTTGTATAACCGATACAAATTAAAATTATGTAACTTTCATCAGTTTATTCCTCCTTCACATGAGTAAAGAAAACACAGAGAGAAAGATGGAGCTTAGAGAGAAATTGAGAAGAGGGAAGAGAAACTCTTAGAATCAAGATGAAAAAGAGGATTAAACAAGGACTTCCAATCATCTATTCTAAATTTAAAGAAGAATCAAAGGTAAATTTTTGGAGTTTCTAGCTTTGGTTTTATTTTCTAGAAGTTCTTCTTTGTAATTAGTTTTGAGGGTTAAATTGTTAAGAGATTGATCATATATGTTAATTGGTATGTATAATTTTTATATGTAATCTATAACAGGTTTTCATGTAATCATATTCGTGGAAACATGTGTTAGACGAAGAAATTTGGTTTATGGCTTAGTATATGTATTTTGGTCCATTTTAAGGCTTAAATTGGTGGTTAGATCATGTATATAATCTGAAATTGATAATAAATGTTGTTAGTATGTTGAATGACGAAAACAACAAATTTTAAACGGATTGATTTGGTTAGGAATCAAATTAGTGGTGAATGATTTCGCTAAAACATGTTAAAACATGTAAAACTAATATGAACATGAGTTTTAGGCCAAAATTTAGGTTGGTTAGTGTTTCTATAAATTATTGGTTCTTTGATATGTTGTAGTTCTATGAATTACGAATCCATAGAGTCGAAAACGGACTCAATCGGATGTGTATAACTCAAGTTATGAAGATTTGAAGGAGAAAACGTCCAAAAATCGCAAGAACGGTGATCTGTAAAGTCTGGTTCTGCTACTAGGCGCAGCTGCTCGGTGCCCTAAGCCTTTTGGGGTGCAGCTGCCCTCTATGGTGCAGCTGCGCTGGTTCCAAGGCTTAAAGAGGGGCAGCTACGCCGAACACATGTCAGACGCAGACGTGCCCGAGTGGATTGTTTTGACGTCCTGTAGTAAAATGGCCATAAATTTCTCATACGGACTCGGATTTAGGTGATTCAAGATAATCCGTAACAAGCACGAGTAGACCTACAACTTTTGTTCTTTAACTTTTTCGATTTGAGGTCGTTAGCGAGGGTCAAAATGGTCATTTGTGGGACTGACTAACTTCCATAACATAATTATTATGAATTATAATGATACTTAACATTAATCTTTGAGTATTAGACGATTCGTATGGGCGTGCTAAGCGTGGGCAAATACGTGTCGTTTGGGCGTTCGAATAGGCAAGTTTGACGTACGGACGTGCAAGCGTCGCAACGCCGTAACGAGTGTGTATGAACTTGTTTAATATTATGTTTTCAATTAGAATGAAACATTATAGAGTAATGCAACCCAATATAAGAGCATGCAAAGCACATGCAAAAGAGGCGGGTTAGGCGTGTGACGTATAAACGTAGAAACGCCGTGTAATGTGGTAATACACTTAAATAGTGTTTCGATTCTAATGAAATAAACATTATAATATATGAAATGTGGTTAATATAAAACCAATAGGTAGTCCTAGCGGGACTTAAACACTTGAATGAATTTTGAATATTACGAAAAAGAATTATAGTGAAATATAAGTCAATAGTTAACACAATCAAGTTGAACATTGTGTATTGATAATAGGAAGGGTTATGAGATGTAAAGTAAAGTTTATATTACAACTAATATGCTTTGCTATGTGACTAATAGTTGATGTGCATGATTATATAATTGTGTAGGGCACGTGAAGTGCAAATATCTGTAAGCTGTGAAACTGTTATTGGTAAACAACGATCAAGGCAAGTCTTTCCGTTCCTATTTTCTACGTGAACTTGATGATGAACTTTTTTAAATTATTTTGCAAAGAGCATGATATGTTTTATATATGTTGTAAGCCTGAAATGTTAAAGTCAATTTATGACTACATTGCTTGATTAAAGAATGTTGATTGAGTAAGGAACTCAATCTTTATATTTGTTATGTGAAGTAAAGCATGTATGCCATGTTACTTTAATTATTATGAGATGTATGTTGAGTATGTATTTATGTGCTATGTGATGCATGAAAGCTGTTAGATCTTGCTGAGCTATCGAGCTCATTCTTGCAAATAATCACTTTTGCAGGTTAAGGATTCAAGGTAACGCTATGTGCTACTTGAAAGAAATGAATCAGATGTAATGCAAAAAGATTTATATACTTTGGCTGAATTGTTTTTATTTTGGACCCTTTTAAGGTTTCAGATAATGTATTTGGTAATGTATGATGCTTAACAGATGTTGAGTTGTAAAGTTTAAATTTTACCCGATGTATAAGGGTTATTGAACGTGGTTGTAAGTTTTAGTTTATAATAACTCTGACGAAGCGATTTATGAAATAAAGTTGAATCAAAGTTATGTAACGATAAAGGTTGAGATTCAGGAAAATAAAGAAGGAATAATATAAAAGTTTTAAATATTTCGTATTTTTAGTGATTATATCATTGATTAATAATGTAAAGTCTGAATAAGGATGTATTGTTAACGACCGATGTCGAGAGTTGTATTGTATAAATTTTGGGGTCGTTATATTCAATTTGTTCCCAAATAGACCTTATCTCTTGCTCTATCATGAATCATCTTTCTGAGACTTCCCAACTGTCTGGGCTGTTGCTGCTGGATGGAGTTGACTCTCCCATATAACGAAGGTATTTGGATCCTTCTCCATTTATGGTGCTGATCATGTTGACATTCTCCTCTTTATGCTCTAGGAGGGGATTTTCTTGTACGTGTGATTGTTCTGGTTTGGTCACCACAATCTCTCCATTGTCAATCAAGTCTTGGATTTTGTGCTTGAGAGACCAACAGTCTTGAGTGTCATGGCCCGGGGATCCGAAATGGTAAGCACACTTCTTGCTTGGGTCGTAATTCCGTCCACCAGTGTTGGTTGGTGGAAGGAGTTGTACAATCTTTTTCTGTGCCGTAAACAGCTTTAGCACATTCTCGAGTGAATCCCCTAGAGGGGTGAAAGTTCTTTGACGTCTGACCTCTATGTTTTTCTGAAATGGAGGATTTGAAGGTTGTGCTGGAGCTTGAAAAAAGGTATAGTTCCTCCTTTGAATAGGCATACTGTTTGATTCGCCTATTTGATTCTGTCCTTATAATACTAAGGTCACTTCTTCATCTTTCTTTTTTTATACCCTCCGAGGATTACTCCCGTAATTTTCGGACTGGATATGCTCAGCAACAGCTTCGAGGGCGGTCAGATCCTTTATCTTCCAGGATTTGAGCCCCATTTCTGCCATCTCGCTGTGTTTGATCATTTCAGAGAATGGTTTTTCTATGCCTGCTAGGACCCTCTCATAATATGGAGCTTCTTGGATATCGATGAAGGTCATGACTATCTCAGTCTCATTCATAGGTGGAATGACTTGTGCTACGACTCATCTCCATCGTTGAGCATACTCTCTGAATGATTCAATGTTTTATTTCTTGATTTTGGTTATTTGGTATCTATCTGGAGCCAGCTGAGATTTGAAGCTATATTGACTGAGGAAGGCATGGGCCAACTCTTCCCAGCTATGAATCTTAGAGTTGTCTAGGCAGGCGTACCAGGCTCTAGCCTCTCTGGTCAGACTCTTCTAAAATAATTGCATTCGAAGTTTCTCGTCCTCTACATAGGATCCGAGTTCTCCAATGAATACTTTAAGGTGAGTATAAGGGTCTCCCAATCCATCGTATTTCTCAAAATCAGGAGTTCTAAATTTTTCTGGATAACGAGCCCCAGGGAATATACAGAGGTCAGAGTAATTAACACTGCCGAATGCCCCAGTCCCTTTGATAGACTGGATGGTTTCTTCCATCTGTTGTACTTTCTTCATAATGTCACCAGCTTCCTGCTCTTTGTTGAGGATGGTGATTTCAATGGTTTTGTTAGTTGGGTCCTGGTTTTGTGGTCCAGGAATCTGAGTTTCGGCTTTTTCGGTCTCTTGACCACCACCACTACCACCAGGTGTTCCCAGTTCTATGTGAACTTGGGCTTGCTTCCCTTTAAAGGCCTTGCTTTGTTCTCTCAAAAAACTGGCCAATTCAGCTATTTGATTCTTCAGTCCTTCAAACTCTTCCCTAAAGACAGGGGTAGATTCTGGCTGAGCACTTGAAGTCATGTTCGTGGATGGACTGAGTGTTTTCTTGGACTTAGATCTAGTGACAGGACCAATTTTTTCACCTACAACAAAACGTAGGCGTGTCAATTTCCTGATATAAGTAGGGATAGGATGCATGCCATGATGTGTTTTTTGTAGTTTTTTAATCTTATCCTGCAAAATAGTGGTTAGTTATTTTTATGACAAGATAACATGACAGGATGTATATGACAAGGAATGTAAGTCTTTCATTATGATATTTACATTGTGCTCCTTTACATTTAGAATTTGAAAACTTGACATTGAATTGAAAGAGGAAGGTATGAAGAAGCTTCCCATCGGATTTGATTAATCAGAGGCTGACCTATCTTAGGCTACTCTCGCGACTTTTTCGGCATAAAGGTCCCCAGATCATCGCAATCTACTAGAGGGGAAATTAATCCGATCTTTCAACTGGACCGAATCTGGGTGGTGCATTTTCATGAGCCCCTAGAGACTTAGTCGTCCCCAGAGTCATTACTTATCACCGATGGGTTTTGCCTCCCAAAGGAGGAATCATAACATGCATTCACATACATCTCATCTCACCATTATGCATATGATGACATTGGTGCGAAGAACTAATATGGGTGCGAAGAACTAAAACAGGAAAGCATTCATTCACATTCATTCAATGTAAATACGCAGCATTCACGTATTCATTAAATTTATAGACACAGCATTTACACATACGTAGTTTTAAAAGGGAAATGTTTGAAAAGATTTGAACGCGGCCTAAACCCTCTACTGTCCCCAGCAGAGTCGCCACCTGTCGAAGTCGGGAAAAAATTCGCAGGTCGGGTCACAACCCGAATCTTTCTCTCTTCCTAAGTTATCTCACTCTTTTTATTTGTGATAAAGGTTTTGAAGGGTTTTTTTAGGAGAAGGCCAACATGTACTATGTCGACGATTTGAACGTTTTATAGAGTCGCCAGTTGGTATATTTGAAATGGTTGTACCAACTCAACCGAGTTTTGTTTGAAAGAGGCCCAATTGCTAGACATTGTCAAAACTTGATATTTGAAAACGAAGTTTTGAGTTCGGGGGCTTGCTTAAGTGTGGGGAAGGTGTTAGGCACCCCACAACTCCTGTATAAATACGGTACCGCATCTTTTTAATATTTTCCTTAGAAAATTAAAATGTCTGGGTGAATGTTGTTTGAAAATTGAGCCTATGTTGGATGGAAAGCATGTCTATTCATCGTTGAACCTATATAAGAAGGGTTTGATTTGATTTGCAAAAAGTCTTTGATTTGATTTTCAAAAGTTTTTGATTTGATTTTGCAAAAGCTTTTCTTTTCGATGAGATTGTTGAATGATGTTTTGAAAGAAGGTTTTCAAACCCTTACGCTAACATAGGAATTGAAGCATATTAATACTTCAATTTTATCTTTTCAACATTAAGACTCAATTTGAATGGTGATTGTCGGGCTGCGAAGCATCCTTGACCACAACATATATACAAGTGTCGGTCTCCTCATGGGCATGATTGCCATCGAAGGGATTCTTACACGACAAACTATATTTTCACTATATTGAGGCCTTAAATTCAGATAACCGTTTTAAGGTCTTTTGTATGTACATTTTTACAGAGAAAACTGGCAGGGTACATTTGTAAAGTGGAGTTTGTCCATCGTGAGAATCAGATTCTGATCTGTTTGATCAAGAATTCCACAATTCCTAGGCTCACATAGGGAGGCCAATAAACCTGCATAGCTTAAATTTGTATAAAAATATATCCAAATATCGCCAGAACCAAGGATTCATTCAGTAAATCCTGGTTTGCACATGGCCGAAGTGTCTCGTTCCCACTAGATTACGATCTAAGGGACGTGAGGTTGCTTTTATAACTGAAACTAGAAAAATGTTAGATTTAAATAAATCTCAGCCATTCTAGCTTCTCGGTTTCGTCTGTACTGATTTTGAAACGTTTGAAAGTTAGAGTTAGCGAGATTTAAATAAATCTAGTTCGCCCGCAGATAAGTCAGTGCCGATTCATATAAAATGAATATTTAAAGTAACAATTTAATAAAACCGAGTAAAGCAATATATATACAATTATATATATGAAATATGTAAAGGGCGATGGGTTTTCAAACCAGTGCCCGGACTAGAATTGAAATATATATATATATATATATATATGTGGGTATTTATAAAAGCTATAAAAAAGCCACGGAATGATCCAGGCTAGACAGAATTGAAATATATATATTAAGAAAAACAGTAAAAAGGGAGATGGGTTTTCACGCCTGTGCTCGGATTGAAATATAAATATTTACAGAAACATAGTCAATCAGGACTGAAAAGATAACCCAGTAATGGTGAATGATGCCAAAAATAGTAAAAAGGCCACATAATAATCCAGGCCGAACCGGAATGTAAATGTATAGAAAAGTAGTCAACCAAGACTAGGAAGATAACCCAGTGTGGTGAAGGCTGCTTATATATGTATATTTATATATAAAAGCAGTAAAAAGGCCACATAATGATCCAGGCCGAACTGAAATATAAATATATATATAGAGACAGAAAAGTAGTCTACCAGGACTGGAAAGATAACCTTGTGTGGTGAAGGCTGCTTATATATACATATTTATATATATAAGTAGTAAACTACCGCGGATTTGACATCCGGGCTTGACAGGATTGAAAAGTTAGAATATATACAGTTAAATATATACAAAAAAAGCCAAACCCGGACTGGGAAGATAACCCAGTCCGGCGAAGTTGCTAATAACGAAGATGCAAGTATATAAAAGCTGCCGGAAGCGATGGATTGTCAATCTGTGTTGTAGAAATGCCAGAAAATGAGTTTAAATACAAAATGTACCAAACGTTGACAAAAACGACCACGGAATTGAGTTCCGGGCATATTTAGAAAATGAAACTTGATATGCAAGTGTATAACAGTTCAAAGAAGTAGTATTAACTTGCTGATCGTAAAAATACTCACAACGGACTGCTACACGGGCTTTTTCGCAAATCGTAGGCTTTAAACGTTCGAATCTACCATTTATTTTCTGATATGTGGTAGTATGTGGGTATATCTACATGTTAAAGTGAAAAACTTTGGGTTTGGAAGACAAGAAATTATACAGAAAACCAAACGGGCAGGGGTTTGGAGCGTTTCTGAATTTTTTAAATGAGAGGAGGGTGCAGCTCTATATATAGGCCAAGGAGCCTCCACTATACCTGCTACTACCGCAGGTAGAGGTGTGTCTCCATGTGGTGGGGCCCATACGGTTGGTCCCTTCGTCTCAAAGTACGTGCACTCCTAGCAACGCGAGGTCTCAATCGAAACTTTCTAACTTTTGATCGGAGCGTCCGTTTGAGGCGTGCTATACCTTTCCAGAAAGCCCTCACCGAGAGTGTCACAATAATATGAGATAAAACATTTTTCAGGTCCAAGAAAAAAGGGTTCATAACCAGGTGTTTGATTCCCCGCAATTTATCCTTTGAGCTGTCTTGCGATGTTTGCACTCGGGATCATCTTTATGGTTCGATCTGACCTTGGTGGCATCAATTCAGCTTGAGTTTGACCAAATCAACTTAGAGTTGGTAAAATGACCATTTTGCCCCTTCTGGGTTGCCTTCAGTGTCGGCATGGCCTTTGGTTGACTTCTTGGGGCGTTTCCAAGACTTGAATCCCATTCGAGTCTGTTTGTCCTCATTGTTGTCTCTAAGGTTGACTTGGTCGCTCTAGGTTTTCCTCTGGAGATGTTATGATGCTTCAGGATTGGTTCTGAAGTTGACTTAACTTCCCGGGTTGAGACCGGGGCTGACCTGTACCTCCCAGGTGAGACCGGGGCTGACTTGTACCTCTTGGGTTCAGACCGGGGCTGACCTATACTTCCCAGGTTGAGACCGGGGCTGATTTGTACCTCCTGGGTTAAGACCGAGGCTGATTTGTACTTCTCAAGTTAAGACCGGGGCTAACCTGTACCTCCCAAGTTGAGACCGGGGCTGACCTGTACCTCCTGGGTTGAGACCAGGGCTCACCTATACCTCCCGGGTTGAGATCGGGGCTGATCTGTATTTCTTTGGTTGAGACCGGGGCTGATCTGTACCTCCCGGGTTAAGATCGGGGCTGATCTGTACCTCCCGGGTTGAGACCGGGGCTGATCTGAAGGCCTGGTATTGAGATCGGGGTTGATTTGATGACCCGGTATTGAGATCGGGGTTGGTTTGATTTTCTGATATTGAGACCAGGGTTGATTTGATGACCCGGTATTAAGACCGGGGTTGGTTTGATGGCTCGGTATTGAGACCGGGGTTGGTTTGATTGTCCGGTATTGAGACCGGAGTTGAGTTGAAGGCCCGGTATTGAGACTGGGTTGGTTTTATTGCCCGGTATTAAGATCGGGGTTGAGTTGAAGGCCCGGTATTATGAACGGGATTGAGTTGATGACCCAGTATTGAGACCGGGGTTGAATTGGCGGCCCAGTATTGAGACCGGGATTGATTTGATGGCCCGGTATTGAGATCGGGGTTGAGTTGACGACCCGGTATTAAGATCGGAGTTGAGTTGAAGGCCCGATATTGATACCGGGATTGATTTGATGGCCCAGTATTGAGATTGGGTTGGTTTGATTGCCAGGTTTTGAGACCGAGGTGGAGTTGATAGCCCAATATTGAGACTGGGGTTGAGTTGAAGGCCCGGTATTGAGACCGGGGTTGATTTGAAAAGACAATCTTTCCCTCCTACAGTGTTAGTAACAGGGACAGAAAATTTCAAGTGTCTACACTCCACAAGTTTAATTAGAATTAAGTCTACCATCATCAAATGACCCTGAATATCTACACAACAGTTCTTATATACAAACGTAATAGGAATCATTTCCATATTCATAATTTCTAAGTTCAGAGGGTAGTCTAACTCTTTTTGAGTCAAATCTAACTTCTAAACAAAATCATCAGATATAAACGAACAAGTAGCACTCGAATCAAATAATACGTAAGCATTATATCATTGATCCATGATGATATGCTCAGCTAAATACATTTCTTATCCAATAACTCTTGCAGTTGAACCATCAACTCCTTCATCTCCAATGGGGCTATTCGGTACCGAGCCTTTAATGTAGGGGCAGTCCCTGTTACCAAATCGATCACGAACTCAATCTCCCTATCAGGCAGAAGTCCTGGCAAATCATCCAGAAAAACATCCGCAAAGTCTCTAATAACTGGTATCTCCTCCAGCTTCGCACCTAACTTTTGAGTATAGACTATGTAGGTTAAATATCCTATACATCCTTGTCTTATCAACCTCCTGGTCTACATCATCATCAGACAACTCGCTTGTCTAGATGACTTGCTGCCATAAAATACTACCTTTGACTTCTTAAGAGTCATAAGGTTCACACACTTCTTTTGACAGTCAATTATCGCCCCATGGTTAAACAACCAATCCATTCCCAAAATAACGTCAAGCTTCCCAAGTTTAATCAGAATTAAGTCTACCATCATCAAATGACCATGAATATCTACACGACAGTTCTTATATACAAACCTAATAGGAATCATTTCCATATTCGTAATTTCTAAGTTCAGAGGGTAATCTAACTCTTTTTGAGGCAAATCTAACTTCTTAACAAAATCATCGGATATAAACGAACAAGTAGCACCCGAATCAAATAATACGTAAGCATTAATATCATTGATCGAAATGATACTTAACACCACATCCTTTGACTACACAACATCCTGCACCGTCATGTTGAATGTACGAGCAGTTGGTCGATTTGTTTGCGATGATCTGGTGATAGTCAGATTGCCACCGCTGTTGTTCCCTCTAACTCTATTTGTTCCCCCTACTACTTTCTTAGGACAATCACGAGCCATGTGATCCTTTGACCGGCAAGTGAAACACGCTCCCTTCTTTGGATTGGGATAATTTGGTGCAATATGGCCCTTTTGGCCACAGTTGAAACACACCCTCTTACCCCTCAAGCAGATGCCTATGTGATTCTTCCCGCAATTGCTACAAGCATCCACTCTCTTCTTCTGATTCCCTTGCTGACTTCCCGTACTTATATTATCATTCCACTTTCTTTTCTGGCTATCGCCACTATGGCTACCACCTATCTTATTCTCATTTTCACTCTTCTTCTTCTTCTGCTCATAATTGTACTTGGTCAGAGCATCACTTCCTCCTTCCACTATAATCGCCTTTTCTAGTATGGTTGCAAACGAATTAAGTTGGAACATCAAAACTAGGCTATACAGTCAGGGCTTCAGTCCCTGTTCAAACTTTCTTGCCTTCTTCTCATCGGTATTAACTTGATATGGCGCAAACCTCGCCAATTCATCGTTCCATGCTTCAACTCCAAAAATTGAACCTCCATTTAATCCTGCGAACTCGGTGGGAAATACGTCTCGAAGAACATCTCCTTAAATCTCTCCTAAGGAATTATCCTTTGACCAGCTCGGCACTTGTTCGCTTGCCACCAGTAACTGACTTCAACATGAATGTCGCGAAAGAAGTCTTCTGGTCTTCATTGACCTTAGCAATGTCAAAAACCTTTTCCATCTCCATGATCCATGTTTGAGCTTCGACTGGATTCATGGACCCTAGAAATTCTGGAGGTCCTACAGCTTTGAAATCCTTAAAAGTCGGAACATGGGCTTACGGCTGATTCGTAAGTGCTCCTTTCAATCAATTCACCAACTGCTGCACTGCATTAGGATCAACCTCATTATTATTATTTTTAGATCCCTCTGGGGTCTACTGACGTGGTTCTCTTCTTCTTGGTGGAATCTTACTAGTCATTATTCATTTACATAAGAGTTTAAGACTTAACTTAAACATTTTAAAAGAACACACATCACCTTCAATAAACTTTTTTTTATTCATTTCTACTTTAAAATATAATGTAGATAGCATCATAGTTATCTAAATTATCTATCCCGAAATAATAAAATTCCAAGATTACATCATTATATCCCATTATTTATCTCAAAATCTGGGATTTACATCTTTATTAACTCTCTTAGTTATTAACATATTATATTATTACTTTTCTCGTAACCTACTAAGACATTCCACGTCGTACAGCTTTGCTGCGCTCCTACTCCATAATGCGAATCATCGTCCGATGATCCATTATATACCACGAGCAATCTTCAAACTGAACTAGATAGTAAAAGATTCGGGCTTGAGCTCTATCAATTATTGTATGGAAAGCATAATCCATTTCATTAATTTTGGTCTTCTTTGACAGAATATCACCTTCCACGAGATCTGCACGCTGAGAAGCCATCAACCAAGCGTCTTCAGCTCTCGCTTGCTTAGCAGACTCCTTTATGAAATCATCCTGTACAATCTCTTTCACAGCTATCAACCGTCCTACTTGATATTCTGACTAAGCTAACTTCTGCTCTACCTCTAAAATGTAATGACCGAGAAAATCGAACTTTCAAGTAAATAAATTTTATTTGAGTTATTGAATAAAATATGAATATATGTTTATTAAACTGAGTAAGATGTTTAAAGGTCGTTCTATGACCTAGAAGATGCGAATGTGGTTAGGATTCTGGCTTACGAGTATAATGCGAAGATTAATACGATGTATAATACAAGTATCATATATAGTATATAGTATATACAATGAGAATACGAGAATTATACGATAAGAATATGATAAGTCTTAATGGACTTTAACTATTGGACTTAGACAATTGTCAAGTCCAATTAGATGATGAATGAGGCTCAATGAGATTTATATCAATGCCCAACGATAATTTAAATCAAGCCCTAAGTTCAATGTGAATCAACTCTAAGCCCGAACCAAGAATCGAACCCGTAGGTCGAACCGATGGGTTATCGGGTGGGTAAAACCCATGGGGCAACCCATGAGGGGCCCCATGGTGGCACGGTGGCACATGTGGGAGACATGGTGGGCACATGGCCTTTACTTGGTGGAGAAAAAAGTTTATGGAGGTGTGAATAGTAAAGGAGGTGGGATTAATGACCCTTTTGCCCTCCATCTTGCAATTCTATATAAGAGAAGCTTAGTTGATCATTTGTTGTTTTAAAAACTTTGAACAACTAGTATATTGAGAGAAAGAGAGAGAGAGAAGAGTTAACCAAGAATCAAAGGAGAAAGGAAGTTATCTAAGACTTTTGTCAAGAACAAAAGTTCAAAAACTCAAGAGTTCCAAGTTCCTCCTTCAGCTATAATAGCCTTTTATAAGAGTGATCCGAAAGAATCAATCTGCAATACCACAACCTTATTGTAGAGCTAGGGTTTTAGGCCCTGCTCAAACCTTCTTGCCTTTCGTACCTCAGTGTCCACTTGATGTGGAGCGAATCTGGCTAACTCGTTAAATTTTGCGGCGTATTCTGAAACTGTCATATTCTCCTGCATCAATTCTAAAAACTTAACCTCCATCTTGGCTTGCATACTTGGTGAGAAATAATTCTCGAAGAACAGTTCCTTGAACCTTGTCCATGTTACCACTCTTGCTCCGGCTCTATTTTGATTTGCCTCCCACCAGAAATTCGCCTCCCCCTTCATCAAATAGGTAGCAAAAGCTGTCTTTTGCTCCTCTGCTACCCTGGCAATAACAAATGCTTTCTCCATCTCCTTCACCCATGTTTGAGCTTCTATAGGGTTAGTTGTCCCTCTAAATTCTGGCGGTCCTATTGCCTTAAAGTCTTTGAAGTTTGCCAATCTATTATCTGTCTGATTTCTTGCTGCTGGTGCTCTATTCTGCATTGCTTGTGCTAATATATTAGGAAGATTTTGCATTCGGTCCACATTACCTCCTCCATCATTAATAGATTCTTCTACTCTTTGGTTTCAGTTTTGTCTTCTTGGTGGCATTATCTAGTTAAACAAAACCTTAAATTATTCTTTCCTAGTTTACATTTTATGCCTCATCGTATAAGTGTTAACATTTAAAATGTAATGCGTAATTTGAAACAAAGATAATCATATAATCAATATGTTGGATTTTAAAAATTCGGTTTACTGAATTAACGAATTATCAGATAGACACTTACTATTTTAACTGTGACGCCCCCAAATTCTAGTACTTAAAACCCGTACTTGGTGCTACACGATGTCCTTCATCAAACTGCTAAATATATTGCATACATAAAAAGATTACATCAGAGTTGTCTGTTCCTCAGACCTTTAAGTACTTTATTACTTGATAGATAATATATTATCACAATACAAAACTCTAGTTATCATAAATAACACCTTTTAACTTATTCATTCAGCTTCCCTTTTCCCTTGTCCTTGCCGGAACCTTCTGTTCAATCTCGCTTAGCTAAAAATATTTAATTTTAAAGCAAGAATGAGCATTTAATTTCTCAGCAAGTAATAGCAGTTAATAAACATCAGTTGAAAGAAATAAATGTTTTCTTTGAGGTATATTTCTACAACGAATTAATAGTTGTGAAGCCATTTGAAATAATTCTTAATAACTTATCAAACCATTTACATTTTTGAAATGACATAGTGACTATAAATGTTGAGCGGTCACTAGACCATGAACCATTATTTTCAGGTTTGAAAAGATCTGTACAGAAATTCATCTGCAAACCGACTGACTTACAGGCACGTTGGGTGATCAACACGTTATGCCCTGTGTTGATCAACACTACATGCTAGAACGACATTTGCGTTCATCATAACCGCCTTTGGCGCATAAAATTTCCCAATTTTGGGATGTTCATACTCAATCTGGATTCCGAACCAAAGCTGTAAGACCCCAACTTTTTATGAATAAAATTTAATTTTCTTTATATATTATTTTGAAATAGTAAGGGGATGATTTGATGAATGTGAAAGTTATGGGTAATATGCGCAGATATTTCAAAATAAGCAAGTGGTTATAAAATATTCATTGTTGTCGGGGAATATTAGTTTGGTCGTGGAATATTCTTGTTGTCGGGGAATATTCGTACGGCAGCGCAGTCATTTGTGGACCTCGTAATGGAAAACTGTAGGATGAAGAAAACGACAAGAATAAATTTTCTAAAAATAACGGCGTAACGGTTACCGTTAACACTGTTGAAATACCCGGTGGTTAAAATAAAGTAATACGCGTTGTTGCACAGTAGCACACGGTATTACACAGTATTTTATTATTGTTATTTCAATAATTGTCACTGCACAGTATTTTACATTACCAAATTAATAATTCATATTATTTGAATAATATTATTAGATAGCATTATTAGCAATGTCTAGAAAGTTCTGTCGATGAAAGAGGTTATGCTTTTTAATTGCGCGCCAGTAAGGAGAAATCTTTATCGGAAAGCCCCTTCTTTCCTGGGAATGATCTGGTTGTTAATATGGTGATTCTGTAATATTATTTGTGAATAATAATTAATTATTGACAAAAAATGATAAGAAAATATTTATTCAATGTGGATATAAATTGAGGAATTTTTAGTAAATGAGACAATTATTGAGAATTGCTATTTTATCTTTTCTGATAAAATAATTCATTCAAATATATTATTATAATATTACAAGTGTATAATGTGATAATATAATAATATAATAATGGTGATATTTTTTTACAATAAATTTATGGTATATGAATAAAATGAGGTGGAAGAGAGAAAATGAAATTGGAATTATAAATATTTTAATATATATATATATATATATATATATCTGTATGTGTGTGTGTATATGTGTATGTGTGTACTTATTTGTGTGTGTGTGTGTGGAGGAAATGGTGGGGGTGAGAGAAGAAAAGGGGGAGAGAGAGTTAGTGGGAATCGGTGGGGGAAAAAGGAAGGAAGAAAGAAAAGAAAAGAGAGGAAGAAAAGAGGAAAGAAAGAGAGAGAAAAGAAAGAAAGGGGAAAATGAAAGAAAGAAAAAAAACGTGGGTGTTGAAGATTTTGTTAGAATGGGGGTGTGGAAAAATCATCCGTATATAAATTCGGGTCATTTTTCGTTCGGAATTTGGAAAAACTTTCTTCTACAAAGTTGTAGAGAATTAATTTTTTTAAGGAATGGACATAAGATTCGTATTTTTCTGATAAAAGGGCTATTTATTATGAATTATTGAAGTTCCTGAATATTGGGTCTGAATTGATTTTTGGGGTTATATATATATATATATTTTAAAAAATATATGTTTTATGGGTGGGACCCACTTGTGTGGGTTGATTAATTGGTCAGGAGGTGGGCGTGAATTTTTTTTAAAATAATAATATTTTATTAAATTTTCTGCTATGGCGTTCTATGCATTTTCCTATAAATAGGGTGCTTAGTTTAGAATTAAAAATCACACCAGAATCAGAAGTTTCTCTCTTTATAATATCGAGCGTATTTTTGTGATTATTTAGATACTTTGAGTGTTGCTATACAGTGCAAGTTTTTTTCAGCATTTTATTCGATATTCCAGTCAGAAGTACTTGTCTTTTGAGGTAAGGGATGCTATTTTTTTCATAAATGATGTTATTTATTTCAATATCATTACACCGAAATATTGGTATGAATTTTATTATGAAATATTTACCTTTTTATGTCGAGGTTACTATTCACGTATACAGTACTATTCACGTATACGGCACTATTCACGAATACAGTACTATTCACGAGTACTATTCACGAAGTATGATTTTTCTAATGAAATTTCTACCTTTTTCATGTCGGGGTTACTATTCACGTATACGACACTATTCACGTATACGACACTATTCACGAATATGTTACTATTCACAAAAAAATTATATTTTCTTTTCTTTGTCCAAGTTGTCTGTTATGGTTCCTATCTTTGATTGGATCCAAGTTTTGAACTTCATTCTTGAATTTTGCTCTACAATTGAATATTATGGAGTAATTTCGAACTTGGATAAACTGATTTATGAATCCCTAATCTTTGTCCTTTATCTCACTAGATTCGTTATTTATATTATTTTTCATCATCATCAGTCCTAAATGATGATATAACTGAATATCTTTGGCCTGTAGTACAAAGATGAATTATTACTTGATGAATATCTTTGGCCTATAGTGCAAAGATGAATGATTACTTGATGAATATCTTTGGCCTGTAGTGCAAAGATGAATGATTACCTGATGAATATCTTTGGCCCGTAGTGCAAAGATGGACAGATGTTGAGATGAACATAACTACTGGTGATACAAATGAATATCTTTGGCCCGTAATGCAAAGATGAATATCTGATTTGAGATATATTGTAAGACCCCAGATTTTATGAAAAAGAAGTATTCAATTTTTTTATAATTATTATTCGGTAAATGGTTAAATTGATAAAAGATTAAAGTTAATGGTGAGAAATGTAAATTTTACAAAGTAAGCAAGTGGTCATAAAATATTCAGTTTGTCGGGAAATATTCGCTTGGTCTTTTTGTCAGGGAATATTCGTACGACGGCGCAGCCATTTGTCGGCCCCACAACGAAAAACTGTTGGATAAAGAAAACGACAAGAATGAGTTTTCTAAAAATAACGGCGTAGTTGTTGCTGTAAGACCCCAACTTTTATGAATAAAGATTTAATTTTCTTTATATATTATTTCGAAATAGTAAGGTGTTGATTTGATAAATGTAAAAAGTTATGGGTGAAATGTGCAAATATTTTAAAAAAAGCAAGTGGTTATAAAATATTCATTGTTGTCGGGGAATATTCGTTTGGTCGTGGAATATTCTTGTTGTCGGGAAATATTTGTACGACGGCGCAGCTATTTGTGGGCCCCACAACTGAATAACTGTCGGATATAGAAAGCGACAGAAATAACCTTTTTATAAATAACGGTAAAACTATTACGGTTAAACTGTTGAAATATCCGGTGATAAAAATATAGTAATACGCGTTGTTGCACAATAGCACACGGTATTGCATAGTATTTTGAATTATTGATTATTACGTAAGAAGTCACTTACTCAATAATTGTGACAGTAATTACTGTTCAATATTTTATATTATTGATTCAATAATTGTATGATATTTTATTGGTTCAATAATTACTACGTTGATATTTTATATCAATAATTGCTACGTTGCTATTTTATATGATTGATTCAATAATTGCTACCGTTGATATTTTATATTATTGATTCAATAATTGTCACTGCACAGTATTTCATATTATCAACTCAATAATTTATATTATTTGAATAATATTAGTAGATAGCATTATTGACAATGTCTAAGGAAGTTCTGTCTAAGAGGGGTTATTTAATTGCGCGACAGTAAGGAGAAATCCTTATCGGAAGGCCCCCTCTTTCTTGGGAACGACATGGTTGTCAATATTGTAGTTCTGTAATATTATTTGCAAATAATTAATTATTGATTTATATGATAAGAAAATATTTATTTTGTGGATATAAAAGAAGGAATTAGTGCTGATGTGTTTTTATCAGTATTTTGGTGTGAAAAATCGTCCGTTTGTAGATTTCGGCAATTTTCGGTTGGGAATTTAGAAAAACTTTCTTCTACAAAATTGTAGAGAATTAAATTTTCCATGAAAAGGACATATAATTTGTATTTTTCTGATAAAAGGACTATTTATTATGAAGTTGCGAAAATAAATATTTTTTAAAATAAAATGGTGGGCCCCACTTTTGTCATTTGTTTGTTGAATGTTGATTTTTTCAAAATCTCACGAGGTGTGCTGAGGAGAAGCCGCCGGGCGCAAAAGTCTACTTTGGCATCCTAAGCTTTTTCTATAAATAGGGTGCTTAGGTTAGAATTGAAAATCACACCAGAATCAGAAGTTTTCTCTCTATAATATCGACCGTATTTTTGTGAGTATTTAGATACTTTGAGTGTTACTATTCAGTGAAAGTTTCCTTCGATATTATATCCGATATTCCAGCCAGAAGTACTATTCTTTTGAGGTAAGGGATGTTATTTTCTTTTGTAAATGATGTTATTCTTTTCAATATCATTATACCAAAATATTGGCATGCATTTTATTATGAAATTCTTACTTTTTTAGTCGGGGTACTATTCACGTATGCAGCACTATTCACAGAAAAATTAAATTTTCTTCTATTTGTCCAAGTTGCTTATTAAGGTTCCTATCTTTGATTGGATCTAAGTTTTGAGCTTTACTCTTGAATTTTGCTCCACAATTGATTATTACGAAATATTTTTGAATTGGATAAACTAAAATACGAATCCTTAATCTTTGTCCTTTATCTTACTGAGTTCATTTTTTAAAATATTTTTCATCATCCTCAGTCTTAAATGGTGATATAACTGAATATCTTTTGTCTGTAGAGCAAAGATGAATGATTACCTGATGAATATCTTTGGCCGTAGTGCAAAGATGACAGGTGTTGAGATGAACATAACCAATTGGTGATACAAATGAATATCTTTGGCCGTAGTGCAAAGATGAATATTTGATTCGAGATGTATATTGATTGATGTTACAGGGATAAAATATTGTTGATGGACTTTAAAATCATAGAAGATAGTAGACTTCATTCTCTACTTAACTCTTCTAAGGAATTGTTATTTCCGCTGTGAATATTGATCTAAAACTTGTTGTCAATATTATTTTATCTGAATTGTTGAAGACTAACGATAATTTATTTTTCATTATCTTAGTCATAATATTCTTTACTGGGCTAGTTGAGCTCACCCTTTTCATCTATTGTCCTCTTCAGGAAGTGAGAATGTCGCAGGAACTAGTCGGGGGACAGAGTGATGGTCCGAGTTAGAGCAGTAGTAGTCCTCACTATTTCTAATAAATAGTGTGATAATAATTATAATGAAGACTTAGTTTGAATGTTAATATTTTCTACATATTTGTATTGAGACTCACAGTTGTGTGGTCGTATTTTGCACGACCGTGTGATATAAAAGATTGTATTTGAATTATGTACCATGTATTTGGCGACTCAGAATGGGTTGGGTTGACTGGACCTATTATGGGGGCGTCACAGTTACCGTTAACACTGTTAGAATACCCCGGTGGTTAAAATAAAGTAATACGTATTGTTGCACAGTAGCACACAATATTGGACAATATTTTTATATTATTGTTAATTCAATAATTGTCACTGCACAGTATTTTCCATTATCAGATCAATAATTCATATTATTTGAATAATATTATTAGATAGCATTATTGGCAATGTCTAAGGAAGTTCTGTCTGTGGCACCCCCGAATCCGGGTCCTCTGACCCTGGTCCGGTCGTCACGATCTAACATAAACATCCACCTCTAAACAACATACAATAACTAAGTGCGGAATATAATAAACGTATGTCGTTCATTCAAAAGGTGTTACTAGTCCCAAGATTCGATAACCTTAAATACAAAACATACAAACATACCCTAGAGTAGTCAATAGGGTTCATATTACATAACAGTAAATTAATTAAATATAAAGATAAAGTCTGCCCTTGCAAACTAATCCTACATCTTCCCTTTACCCTTGTCCTTTCCTGAAGTCTCGGGCTTAACTGCAATATAAGTCATGATATAGCAAGAATGAGCAATAAGTTTGCTCAGCAAGTAGAAATACAACAATAAAGGATATATCATGATGAATAGAAAATATCTGATAATGAATTCAACAATATGAATATCGGAAGCAAGAATAATAATTGCTTTTAGAATAACTGATAGTCAAGTAGACTTTTAAACTATAAAACTCCAACGAAATCAATAGCTGATTGACCCTTTGGTTACTGGCTACAGAATAAGTACTTGAGGGGATCAGCCTCGCGTACGCTATGTATATGCATAACATTCAACTCTGTTATTTGTATCTTTATACTAGATACCTGGGGTACTCCCCTATATATACAAGGGGTGTTCTTTCAGTCTAAGAATCCTTTCCATCAATTGGTTTGGATAGATTTTATAAAATTTTTATACAATTGTCTGACCGAACGGGTTCAGACTCTATCTGACGCAGTTCAAGAATTATAGAACTTTAAATAATGTACAAGTCCAAGACTGTACGAAATCAAGTGCACCAAGTGCGAATAACAATAATATCGATGTGGAATAATTTTAAAGTAATTAAACCACCTAATAGCATGCTTGAAAATAAAGTTCAAGCTTTAAATAATTAACTGTCAATACGATAATAACCTGCTCAATACAATATGAGAAGGATAGGAACTTGTACAACTAAGAATTAAAGAACTTGCACAACCAAATAGTGAAGTTCGGAGACTTGCCTGATTGCTCAGCTACAATTAAGTTCTAGATTTAATTAAATCTCGCTGAAATAACCTAACATTAATAAGTCGGTATTCCAATTAGCATGTGTAAACTAATATGAGTCTACACTTACAAGAATCTGCTTATCATATCAATCTATCCAGAATTCACGTAAGTCAATCTAATCATGTCATAGATTTAATAACTTTAGATTATCTAGTTTCTATGCATCAATATAGACTTGAACACATAATACTTCAAGTTACTTATATTTAATCAACATACATGTTTTATGATTATAATTTTTGAAAACCTAGCATGCTCAACCTAATCCTAGTTTAAAGTCATATGCTCTCATGTCGGTAATTTGTATACTTTACATAATACAAGTTCATGCTTCATGTTATCACATAACAAGGTTAAACATAACATGCATGCTCATGCTTATACTATACATGTATACTTTAATCCACCTATTTCATGCCTTAGAAATTCATTTTCTATGAATACGTGTATATGTGCAATCTATACGTTAACTGAACGAGGTCCATGTTAATATGCTTATAGGCATAACGAACTCTAATGTACATGCTTGTATGCTCAATACGTAATCCACATGGTGTTCGATGATATAATCTTTCACGCTCTAAGCTTTTTGTTGAAAAATCACACTAAGCCAATAAGGTATCATAATACATGTTAAGTGCCTTGTGCTCATAACTCGTATGTCTTAGGACTCATATATAAACCTTATATATGCTCTCAAATGGTCAGAATCTAAAAGATATTAACCTTAGCCAAGTTCACTTTGAAAGTTCTTAAGTTCCTTATTTCAAAATCGCTAGAATCTTGCTATCACGTATGCTAGTGTGTGAACACACTTTAGACTTGCATTTCATGACAATATAAACCACACTATTGTGTTTACAAAATCAGAATGTTCGCGTGATACGTCCATGACAAGGTTTACTTTTGAATTACAAGTTTCCCTTTTTTAAAATATATGGTCATGGCATATACGTTTAGCATCAACGAATACATACTTATATCATGTTATTGTACTAATATCTATATTTAAATCATGTTCACAAGCTTGTTTCAATGGTATATCACATGTTAGTATATCACAGCAGCTTAACAGAAGCAGAAAACAAAAACTGGCCACAGGAACCTGCGCAGCTGCGCAGGCACCAGGTATAAACCCGGCGCAGCTGCGCCGGTGTCCGGCCAATCCAAGAGTAGGTTGTGGCGCAGCTGCGCCGCTGGCCAGTATAATACTGGCGCAGCTGCGCAGGCTGTCAGCCAGACCAGAAGCTAAACTGCTTCGGCAGTTCTGCAAACCCAACTGAGAAATTTTCCTATCAAAATTGTTTCTAACACACCATTTAGCAATTCTAACATGTTTAACATCTTGTATAACACTTAACCAACATATTTCAATCCAATTATCAATAATTACATGCTTAATTCCAAGAATCAAATATTAAGAATTCTACAGCAATCAAAAATGGATTTATACCTCTGTAAATGAACTTGCTGCTAAACAGATTCTGTAATGCTACTATTAGACTTGCAATGTTGCTATAATACTCTTCCTAACTCAAATGAAATCCTCAGCAAATGAAATGAGAAGAAGAGGGGCTCTATTTATAGCCAATTCTTTACATGGTCCATGCTTTTGCTCTCCATTTCAAAACAATAGGAATAAGAAGTGTATGAGGGATAATTGGGAGTAGTTAGAACCCATCATAATGCCCACTTCCCCCATAATTATTGGCTATAATTGATGAATTTGAGAGAAGGAGTAGGCTAGAGTAGCATGTGGGAGTTCACGTGTATGAGAGGAAATTGAGGATGGCCTCTCATTATGGGACACAATTCTCAACAACTTGCATATATTAAGTGTAGCATGTACAAACTCTTAAGTTATAAAATGCATGTACACATTATGTATACATATAAGTCCCAATGTACTTTTAATTAGTTAACCCACAATACAATGTATCAATTTGGGTTATACATATGATAACATATAATCCATGTACATTTTCTATTAACACCAAATATAATATAATTGTGTATTGCTCATTATTTATTACCATAACTACTTCTATTTCAGCTATATGCTTAGATATTAGCTTGGGTGGAATGATTTGCTCTTTCTTCACAATATAAGAGTCTCCTAATCATTTTTCGTCTGACATCTACACATAATTTTATTTTTGATTAGTACATATTATATACACATAGCAAATAATAGTTTCATATAAATTACCTTTATTCCATTTTGCGATGAATTTCCTTAATTCATCTCCTTTAAACTCTATTTGAGTTATTTATTTTTCAACGCTTCTATCTAGCCTAAGGTTATAGCCTAAGGTATCCCCTCCTAAGGTTTCTAACCTAAAACTCTGATACCAACCTGTGACGCCCCCAAATTCGGGTACTTGAAACCCGTACTTGGTGCTACACGATGCCCTTCATCAAACCTAAATATATTACATACTTAAAAATATTACATTAGAGTTGTCTATTCCCTAGGTACTACGACCTTTAAGCACATTATTACATGTTAAATAATATATTATCACAATACAAAACCCTAGTTATTACAAATAACGCTTTTTAACTTATTCATTCAACTTTCCCTTTCCCTTGCCCTTGCCGGAACCTTCGGTTCGATCTCTCTTAGCTGAAAATATTTAATTTTAAAGCAAGAATGAGCATTTAATTGCTCAACAAGTAATAGCAGTTAATAAACATTAGCTAAAAGAAATAAATATTTTTTTGAGGTATACTTCTACAATGAATCAATAGTTGTGAAGCAATTTGAAATAATTCTAAATAACATATCAAACCATTTATATTTTTGAAATGACGTAGTGACTAGAAATTGCTGAGCGGGCACTAGACCATTAACCATTATTTTCAAGTTTGAAAAGTTCTGTACAGAAATTCATCTGCAAACCGACCGACTTACGGACACGTCGGGTGATTAGCCCGTTATGCCCGGTATTGATCAACACTACATGCTATAACGACATTCGCATTCATCATAACCGCCTTTTGTGCATAAAAATTTCCCAATTTTGGGATGTTCATACTTAATTTGGAGTCCGGACCAAAGAAATTCAGTTGAACGACTCTATCATAATCAATAATGTTCAATGAAATATTTAAAACTATATTCAGCCGAGTCAAATAACTTAGGCAACTTTTAAACCATGTATACATACCAAGATTCAATAATATGCATCAAAACTTGTTATATCAAAGAATTTTGAGTTTACAGATACTTACTTAAATACAATAACTTATACAAGTGAGGACACTTGCATAACCAAACTTAGAACGCAAAGAGCAGAATAAATTTGAGTATATATGAATCACATGAAGACCATATTGAGATACTTGTAATCAATAAATGAATCGAATGAAATTCGAGAATTTGCTTGAATACAAATAAATTAAGAATACTTGCTCAAACAAAGATCCATTGCATAAAATAAATGCAAAGGTTCAGATACTTGCTCAATAAAAGAGTATAGTTCGGATACTTGCTTTGATCGCTGCTTACTACTACGCAATTTAGTTTAATCTTTTCTGAAAAGACCTATCATTACTAAAATTATTATTTCAATTAGAATAACATATCGTACCTCATAATACTGCTATTTAAAGTCATTACACAGCCTAAATACATTACCACGTATTCATAACAGTCGTTAGAATATATAAGAACAAGCATCAAGTCAATCTATTTAAGTCTGGTTTGATTTTGGTATTAATTCGATGTCATGATTACTTTATCGGACAATTATCGAGTTTATTTTGCAATAAAACTCTATTTAAAAGCTTCAATATTATTTTAAATAATTTACTTATCATTTATAATATTTTTCAGAAGCTCATATTAAATTTTAAATAATTATTATCATTTATAATAATTTTTCAAATATCAATTTCATTTTTAAAAGATTTAATTACTAAATAATTTCACTATCATTAATATTTAAATAATTTAAAATATTAATAAAATTTATGTCAAAAATATTAAAAGTTATTTATTATAACTTTAAAATTTTTTAAAATGTTAATATCACTTTTAAATGATTTTTAAAATATTAAAATCATTTTTAAATAATTTAATAATTAAATAATTTTATTATCATTAATATTAAAATATTAATGAAATTTATGTCAAAATATTAAAAGTTATTTATTATAACTTAAAGTATTTTTAAAACCATAATATTATTTTTAAATGATTTTTAAAATATTAAAATTATTTTTAAATAATTTATTTAATAAAATTATTAAATATTTTTATTATCATTAATATTTAAATAAATTAAAATATTAATAAAATTTATGTCAAAATATTAAAAGTTATTTATTTTAACTTAAAATGATTTTTAAAACTTAATTATTAATTACTAATAGTTATTTACTATTTATTTTAATTATTATAATTTATTTTTATTTAAAACCGTCGTTAAAGGCCTATTGCGACAGAAAGTGTCGCTATAGCTGTTCTTCAACCCATGAAGAACAACTTTGTTAACTCTTTAGAGCTTACTTTGACCTACTTTAATTTCCATTTGAGTTTGTTTCTGGGCATGTAGGTGTATCAATGATGTAGTACTCATGTAATACTACAAGTTCATACCAATTTCTGGGTCTAATTACATCATAACAGAAAGATATGAGTATTGTTGATCAATACAGGGCATAACAGGCTGATCACCCAACGTGCCCGTAAGTCAGTCGGTTTGCAGATGAATTTCTGTACAGACTTTTTCAAACTTGAAAATAATGGTTCATGATCTAGTGACCGCTCAGCATTTATAGTCACTATGTCGTTTCAAAAATATAAATGGTTTGATAAGTTATTAAGAATTATTTCAAATGGCTTCACAACTATTGATTCGTTATAGAAATATACCTCAAAGAAAATATTTATTTATTTCAGCTGATGTTTATTAACTGTTATTACTTCCTGAGCAATTAAATACTCATTCTTGCTTTAAAATTAAATGTTTTCAGCTAAGCGAGATCGAATAGAAGGTTCTGACAAGGACATGGGAAAACGGAAGCTGAATGAATAAGTTAAAAGGCGTTATTTGTGATAACTAGAGTTTTGTATTGTGATAATATAATATCTATCATGTAATAAAGTACTTAAAGGTCGTCGTACCTGGGGAATAGACAACTCTGATGTAATCATTTTAAGTATGTAATATATTTAGCAGTTTGATGAAGGACATCGTGTAGCACCAAGTACGGGTTTCAACTACCCGAATTTGGGGGCGTCACAGTTAAAATAGTAAGTGTCTATCTGATAATTCATTAATCCAGTAAACAGAATTTTTAAAATCCAACATTTTGATTATATGATTATCTGAGTTTAAAATTACGCGTTACATTTTAAATGTTAACACTTATACGATGAGGCATAAAATATAAACTAAGAAAGAATAAGTTAAGGTTTTGTTTAACCAGATAATGCCGCCAAGAATACGAAATCAAAACCAAATAGTAGAAGAACCTATTAATGATGGAGGAGGTAATGTGAACCCAATGCAGAATCTTGCTAATATGTTAGCACAAGCAATGCAGAATAGAGCACCAGTAGCATGAAATTAGACAGATAATAGATTGGCAAACTTCAAAGACTTTAAGGCAGTAGGACCGCCAGAATTTAAAGGGACAACTGACCCTATAGAAGCTCAAACTTGGGTGAATGAGATGGAGAAAGCATTCATTATTTCTAGGGTAGTAGAGGAGCAAAAGACAACTTTTGCTACCTATTTGATGAAGAGGGCGGCGAATTTCTGGTGGGAGGCAAATCAAAATAGAGTCGGAGCAGGAGTGGTAACATGGACAAGGTTCAAGGAACTGTTCTTCGAGAATTATTTCTCAATAAGTATGCAAGCCAAGATGGAGGTGAAGTTTTTAGAATTGAAGGAAGAGAATATGACAGTTTTAAAATACGCCGCAAAATTTGACGAGTTAGCCAGTTTCACTCCACATCAAATGGACATTGAGGTACGAAAGGCAAGAAGGTTTGAGCAGGGCCTAAAACCCTGGCTCTACAATAAGGTTGAGGTATTGCAGATTGATTCTTTCGGATCACTCTTATAAAAGGCTATTATAGCCAAAAGAGGAAGTGAGGCCATAAGCCTCAACAATAAAGACAAGAAGAATAAAGTTAAAATCGAGGGAGCCGTCAAAATAGAGGGAAGTAATGGAGGTGGAAAAAGAAAATGGAATAATTTCGAAAACACTCGGAATAATCAGGTAGACCTAAAGAAGGAGATAAATCAATGCAGTAGTTGTGGTAAAAATCACTCGGGTGAATGTCTAAAAGGAAAGTTGGTATGTTTTAAATGCGGGCAAGAGGGACACGTCTCTCCTAACTGCCCCAATCCAAGGAAGAATAGTGAGTGTTTTATTTGTGGATCAACAAACCATATGGTGAGGGATTGTCCAAAAAGAAGAGTCGATGGGGGAAATGCTATTACAGTGAATAGCAGCAGAAAGCTAGCAATAACTAGTCCAACTCCACTAAATAAACCAACCGCAAGGACCTTCAATATGATGGTCCAAGATACATTAGCATCCGGAGATGGAGTTCTAGGTATGATTTTGATCAATTGTATATGCTTGATTCAGATATAACTTATTTTTCCTTACATACCATGAGATTGTTAAGATAAGTACGTTTACACTTTAGAACATTCGAACCCCTTGAATATAGACATACGAAAGAGAATTTCAAGAAAAGATAGGTTAATAATAATTATTATATAAATAACTCGTTAATAAAGGGATTTTAAAGGAAGAATTTGAGTTCCGTTGGTAACTAGATTATGATATACCGAGTAAATATAAAATATTAATTTCGATTGTATCAAATCATATAAAGAAGCAAACAAGAGCAAGTGGAAGAATATCTAAGATAAACCGACTCCATATTTTGCGTGGAATACGCATATAAATAGTTACTACTCGAATATAGGAACGTCATCCTAAAAAGTTTTGTACAAAAGAAAATGCTAAAAGACATATTTCTAGAACCATAATTGGTGCAAGTAGACCGCAAGCAATGGATCAAAACTCGTAACAATTTAAGACTCGTAAAACAGAATCTTATAAGGGGGGAAGATGTAATAATTCAAATTTTTAGCATATATTTTATGAATTAAATTTTTTATTTTTAATGTATATATATATATATATAATATATATATATATATATATATATATATATATCGCATTGAATATGTGAATACTGAGCCATGTCTCTTTATGAGCTATATCTCGCCAAGAAAATTACCAGCCATGACAAGTCAAATAAGACTTCAGTTAAGCAAAGAGCTTCCATTCCTGAATGGGATGGGAAAGAGTAAATGAAGTAATAAGTAAGTTAGAGTAATTCAATAAAAATTGATTGATTAATAAATAAAGGTCTAAGGATAGACATAAATTAAGCATACAGTAATAGTGATTCCGGGGACGGAATCCTTATAAGGAGGGAAGAATGTAAGGACTGAGAATTTTATATGATTATATATTTTACAAATAATTTTTTTTTAAAAATTTATTATCATTATTGTTATTAGTACTTTGAGCATGTGTGTTATGAATTTAGCAAGTTAGTTAATTTATTTATTGACTAAGAAATTTAAATGAGGCAAGAGGAATAACTTATCAAAAACCTAACTTGAATTACGAATAGGGATTTGAATATTAATACATTTATTATTATAATTGTATTTAAGATTATGTGTATTTGAATTATGTGATTAATGTTAAGTGTTGATTAGATGAGGTATAATATTAATAAACCTAATTAGGAAACCCTAATGTTAATTTAGAAACCCTAATTCGATATTTAGAAATTCTAAACCCTAATTTGCAAACCCTAATGCTAATTATCAAACTCTAAGGGTCAAGATTTAAGGGAAACATGTGAAATAACTAAATTGCCCATAAATTATTTTTGAAATGACCAAAATACCCTTTTTGGATGTGAAATGACCAAAATACCCTTTTACTTTACTTTTAATAAAGGGATAAAATCAAATCTTGGTGACTCATCAATTGGAGATTCACCATGTGTCGAAAATCAAGCTTGGCCAACCAAAATTGGACATCTAACATCAGCTACATTCATTGAATCAAACGATAAGATCATTAAGAAGGTTTAAAGACATAAAACCCCTTACTTTGGTTTCTTATGCTTAGCCAAGCCTCTCATTCTCCAAGTACACAAATTTTAGATTAAAACTCAGTCATAAGTTAAGCCATATCCACCCCATAACCATCCAAGATCAGAATCAAAAAGAGGAAAACAAAAGGTTGTTTAAAAAAGGTAAAAACCCTAGTCTCATGCTAGATCTTTAATGCTTCTGTAGATTTTCTGTTTTAGTATTTAGATATGTTAAATGTTATGTTATTTAGTGATCTGGGTTGATAAAACATGAACCCATAACATTTAAGTGCATAAAAATGAAGATTTAAGCAAGCTGTCCAAAAACCTAAATATGTGGTCTGACAGTCAAATGTCAGAGCCTTTAGATCTTGATCTGTTAATGTTTAGATCTGTTTAAAGCTTTGTAGTTGTACTCTGTTATGAGGTTAACAAACTGAAAGTGAAATCATGTTCATAGGATCTCTGTAATGAAAGATATTTATGGTCAAACTCACTTGGCCGGTCACGAAAAACTATTTTTGGAAAGCCCAGAAATGGTATGACCAGACTTTTGAAGTCTTAGATCTTCTACATGTAATGTTGTTAGGATACTAGAGTCTAACACTTTTATACCCTGACATATGTACTATAAAACCCTGACAATAGATCACCTATTAAATAAACAGGATGCAAGATATTAATGGTCAAAAGTAGTTGACTGAGCACATATTATGCTTTCTGGAAATTCCAGAAAACATGAACAACAACTTCTGACAGCCGTTTGACCAGGCTAGATCTCTCACTTGTGATGTTGTTAAGCTAAACCAGTGCAATACTGTTGAAGATTGACACTTATACTACAAGGTTGAGATAATAGATCACCTACAGGAATACACAGAATCAAAGTCATTAGCCATTAAAAAGCGTTGACCAACATTGACTGCATTTCTGGAAATTCAAGAACAGCTTTGATGGGTGGTTTGACCACTCATATCTTTCGATTATGATGTAATTAGACCCAGAAATTGGTATGAACTTGTAGTATTGCATGAGTACTACATCATTGATACACTTACACGCCTAGAAACAAACTCAAATGGAAATTAAAGGTGGTCAAAGTAGGCTCTAAAGAGTTGACCAAGCTGTTCTTCCTGGGCTGAAGAACAACTATAACGACACTTTCTGTTGCGATAGGTGTGACGAACGAGAATTTTATAATTTAATTTAAATATTTATTGACTTAAATAAATAGTTTCGATGATTTATTTATTGAGTTAAATGATTATTTGACGGAATTATTGTAGATTAATTTAATTATATGTGTTATATTGATTAAATTAATATGAAGAGTTTTTATAGTTTAAAGTATGCATGTAATTGAGTTTATTGGATTAAATGAATTATTTAATAAGCATAATGTTATTCTAATTAATTTAATAATTAATTAGAGATTTAATGATGTGACATAATTAATAAATGAGAATTACAATTATGTGATGATGTGAATTAATGTGCAATATCATCTTTTCTCTAATTGATTTAAATAAGATTATTTGATTAATTAAAGTGTGACAAATAAACTATATAATAAACACTTTAATTAAAATAATGGGAAAAGAGGAATAAAAGAGAACAACCAAACGAGGCCCTAGGTGAGTGGGAGCAGTTAATCCATTGTGGGGATTAACTGACACCCAGTATGCTATCAGTTATTTTCTTATACGTATTATACTATATATATATCATATCAGTTCATATATCACATTCATTAGAGAGAAGAGTTAATAGAGAAAAATAGAGTGAATTTGAGAGAAGGATTAAGTGAAGAAGTTTTGAAGAATCAAAGTAAAAGAAGTCTATATCATCATCTTCACAGAGATTGCAAGGGTAATCTCTTCATCCCAATTTTATATTTTACGTATAATATTTTCTCCAACAAACCCAATTTTAAGCTCTCTGTAACTAATATTGTTGATGATTGTTGATTATATTATTATATGTATGTTAATATATGTTCATAAAATGCTTTATGTCATTTATTTCTGCTTTAAAGTAATCAAAACCATGTGATTATGCTTTATATAGAGATTCAAAAGTTACAGAGTATGAAAAATATGAATATGACCCATATATACAAAATATCATGCTTTAATTGCTTATTTAACTTTAAATTGATAGTTGATTATGATTATGCATGTTAAAACGAAGAAAACAAACTTTAAACAGACAGATTCGGAGTTATAACAAATCTGTAATGACGACTTTCATGATTTATCTCGAAACTTTAAAAATACCAAAAACAGTAAATTTATGTGTTCTAAGTTGAGTGATTATGTAATTTAAGTTGTTAAAAACATGCTAAGTATATTTTTGAATGTTTTTGTTAAGTTCAGAATGTATGGGTAACATTAAATGTGTTGTTTGAACTTAATTTTTGCATTTTTGTGAGTTATTTGGGCTGATGAATAGTGCAGTTGTGAACTGCAGTTCGTCATACTGGGGACACCCTCCCCGGCGGGCTTTTTAGTGCATGACATACCGCCCTTGGGGGCATCCTGTAGTGCAAATTCCCACCCCGGCGGGGAGTACAGAGATGAAATGGTTTTGTTTTATGTGGTTTTCAGTCCATATCATGATGAGTTAACTTAACCTAATGAACCTGATAACATGTTGAGCATGTAACACAATACTATAATAAATTGTTGACATGTATAAGACGATTTTAAGTTGCATATTAAGAAGTTGTATGCGAACTTGGATTTGTTGGTGTAAGGTTTGATTATGATTGTTTAAGAGTTTATACTTGTGTGCTATGCATGTTGAGGGTTTAGATTCATGTTATAATTAACAAGTTAAGATTATGAACCAAGTTGTTAAGTCGTGCTAAAGTGGGGAATTTCAACAGTTAAATGTTTTGGTAATGGAACTAATTGATATTGTAAATACAATGAAATATGTAGGACGTTTGGGGAAGTGAATTGTAGTTATAACGGTAGCTTGTGCACGAGACAAGTGTTCTATCCCTAACTTATTATTGTAATGCAAGTTCCTTAGTTCTAAATTATTCATTAATAAATTCCTAGACTTATATTCTATATCAATCAAGTTCATGTTCTTGTTTATTCATGTTATGATTCCATTTGAGATATATTAATTCTTTTGGAGCTTTTGAAGTTATACTTCGGTTATACAATTCTTATTCAATTGTATACCTTTGAGATTCCTTATTTCTTTTAATTATTAATATTATTGTTGAACCTTGTAAGACTAGCAAACCTTTATTGATTCGACTAGTCCATAGTTGATGAACGTTCTAAATTCTTAACTATTATTGAGCTAATCCAAACCAAACTTTCTTTGGTGCGGACTCTGATGTCAAACTGAGATGAACAACCATATATAGGGGATTATTTAAGCGGTAGCGTTGAGATGATGTGCACATTATGGTACTAAGGGTTGATCCCCCTAAGTACGAGTAGTAGAGTCTGTTAACGCCAAGATCCGTCCACACGTCCAATCCTGCACAAAACGGGTAAACACCAAAGCTTAACGGCTTGGGCCGCTGGGGGATGGCTCCGGTGTGAGAGTAAGTACAGGCTGACAAGGTTTAACAATGGAGGTATAATAATGTATTGCTGAAAAATAATAATAGTGTAAGTATACCTTGTGAATAGTCAAACCATGTATTTATAGTCCCTCACATCTCTGCTAGAATCCACTTTCATATAGGATTAGGGTTCCCCCGTGTATCCTTTTCATAATAGGATAGTATCAAATCTCCCAAGATATAGGGAGTCCAATCAATGTTGACCTCTCTTTCCATAAGTAGAATCTCCATATAACTAGGAGTTATAACCCAAGATGGACCCTTCGGATTCACCACGGCCCAATCACGGCCCAACCAAGGTCAACCCCAATCCAGGTCTTGGGTCCTGCAATATTCAGATCACAACATTGCCCCCCAGTCTTTCATTAAATGGAACATTTGATGGAAGAGTATATAGCTCCTCCACACCAAACTTTCCAGCCCACCGGTTAAGAATTATCACTCTCTGACCGAGCCCAACAAGTCCAAGGAATGAGACTCTCTGATCGAGCCCAGCCCAAGGAACACCTGACATCAGCCCACCTCACATGGCCCAACAGCTTCCTCCAAACAGCCCCTAACCATGCAAACGGAGCAACCCAAACAGCCCCCCCCCCAAGACTAAAACCCTTCACCTCCTCACGTGCCCCATCATTTCCCCCCATCAATGCGTCGTCCCTTGGGATTCAGGAACAGCCTCTGAAAAGACATAACAAAACCCCCAAACATCACAATCATTTCCTTTACCAATTTTAAAATATTTTAAATCCTCCTTTACAACTCTTCCCTCTCCGGCAAGAACAACAACCTCTCTCTTCCAAGTCTTCGAAGCTCCTACAATGGCATCACCATCTCACTCAACTGGATCTGACCCCATCTCCACTGCCCCAATCACTGCCATCCCCCTATCCTCCATTTCGGCTCCCACTGCACCCATCACCAGTTCATCCCCAGCTCTAATTACCCTTCCTATTGCCATCACCACCGATGCCACCACCGTAACCACCACCAATGAAAACATCCCTCCACCCAACGAACTGACGAAAATAGATTATGAAAAGGCCCAACGTGAATACTCTGACGTAGCCCAATTCCCCAAAATTAACACCCCGTCTCGGCTTACGGATGACAACATAGATGTCATTCGTACGAGCTACCAGATTTCGGCCACCCACACCCTAAGAGCCCCGACGACCACCGACCGGATGTACCATACTACCGACGGCTGGACTGCCGTCCCACTGACTCTAATGGAGAAAGGAATTTGATTTCCCTTCCATCCGTTCATTCCAACCCTCCTCGGATTCATTGGCATCGGATTCAGCCAACTGGTGTCGAACTCTTACATCCACATCTAGCCTTCATTGCATTCTACTACGATGTCGCAGTGCAGCCTTCGATCAACTTCTTCTTCACCCTGTTCAGTCTGGCATGAACCCTCGAACCGGGCCTCAAGGTCCTCTACAAAGTCCCCAATAAGTCGAACACCCAGTCAGAAATATTCAGAAGACCAACGAGCCAACGTTTCCCTGGGAGACATCCCTCCCGAAAGACTCTGGGAGATCACCAAACTCATTCCAAAGCTACCCAACACAGAGTAGAGCTTCACCTTACTGACCAAGCAAGCTTGGCTCTTCAACCACAAACGTAAGCCTCCGAATTTCTTTTACTTCTAATACCCAACATTACATAACGTCGTCTAACCCTCTAACCCTTTCCTTAATTTTGCAGTATCCCTCATCAGACCGACCACCACCGAAGTCCGTGATCTGGAAGAATATCTCGCGGGCAAGCAACCTGCTGAAGCCGCCGAAATGCCAATCATCGCTGACCCTCCTGCTGAAGTCCAAACTTCAAACATACACATCAACAAACCGGCCAAGGATGACATCCCAAAAATCTCCTTCCGAGTTAGACATAAAAAAAGAGCCTCCAAAAGGACACATAGTATAACTGATCCTACCCCAACCATTCCCTTGAAAATCATCGACCTGTCGGCGAGCAAATGAGTCAAAATTCTTTTAGTCAAGCAAAGACGCACCAAAGTCAAGCCTCTGACTATTGACGAACTGAGAGCCCCCTCCTCCGAAACCCCGATCCCTCCTGCCGAAGTCAACATTTACCAAGACCAACACCAAAAATGAAAAGCCGTAGAAGATTTCGCATCCGATCCGCCAATAAAAAAGCCCTACTCTGAGAAGCCTTCTATTTCACAGCAACGTCCCCTCAACTCTTTTGAAGAATGACCCGCTCAGAGGTCCTTTTATTCATACGATGCTCAATCCTAATCGATTATTGCTCTTAACAGCTTCAACCTTCCTGCCGATGATCAGCATTACAAAGGTATGCCATACGATGCCCTTGTACTGACCGACCTTATGCAACAATGCAAGGTAACCATCTTTCCCTCATATTTGATGATAACGCTATTGCTTTCTTGTATTAATCCTCAATGATCCCTTCAGGCCAATGCTACGTGGAGTCGGGTAACCAAGTGGTGGGATGAATGAGAAGCTGAAGGGGCTCAACTCAAATAAGAGATACAAAATCTTAAAGCCGCTCTGCTTAACGAACAATCTGCCCATGCTGAATTCGACCAGACCATCCAACACCTGCAGACTGAACTCTCCAGTCTCCGAAACAAAAATACTTCTTTGAAGGAGTTCGCTGACCATACGGACACACAATGCAAACTGCTCATGGAGAAAGCCAAAACTGATAAAGCTAAGATCTATAAGCAAAAATAGGACAACACCGACCTTAAACTTTAGATCTTTGACTTGACAAAATAGGAAGAAGACGCCAGTCGATCATGCACTATTCTGGAAAAGCAACTGTCCGAGCTCAAAGCCTCTGAGCCAACCATCGCCGAAGAGATTAAACTTTAAATTATCAATGAGTACAAAGGATCGACTAAACTAAATGAGAAGATTCTGAAGATGTATTCTGAAGGTTACGAAGCCTGTCGAGCCAAGGGCAAAGCGAAGATGCTTAAACACTGTGTCAACCTGAATTTGTTTGAAATTGAATCCAAGGATGACACTGATAAAGACACAAACGATGATCCTCCGGCTTCCCGAGTAGGAGTCTTCGATGTATATATTGAAATTTCTTATAACCTTGCAACATATCAATAAAAAATACATATCTTTTGACTTTGATTTCCCAAAATGTATTTGCATTAAGCATATATAACATTCAATCCATGAAATAATCCCAAGCAATTAAAGCTTGAAAAGACTTTATGCCCCCAGAGCTAAACAAATCCAACCTTAGACCTCTGAGAACCTTCTTTTCGAGAGCCGAAGGTTCATCATAAAAATATTCACTTCGCTACAAAGAGACAAAAGAATCCCACCTTAGTCACTACGATGATCTTCTCCCGAGAGCCGAAGGTACATCAGGAAAATTTGCTTCTCTATGAAGCCCACCTTAGCCACTCTGATGACCTTCTCTTTGAGAGCCGAAGGTACACCAGGAAAATTTGCTTCTCTACGAAGCCCACCTTAGTCACTCTGATGACTTTTTCTCCGAGAGCCGAAAGTACACCAAGAAAATTTTCTTCTCTGTGAAGCCCACCTTAGCCACTCTGATGACATTCTCTCTGAGAGCCGAAGGTACACCAAGAAAATTTGCTTCTCTACGAAGCCCACCTTGGTCACTCTGATGACCTTCTCTTAGAGAGCCGAAGGTTCACTAAGAAAATTTTCTTTTCTATGAAGCCCACCTTAGCACCCAAAACCTAGTCCACTGGTCGGACATGCAACATCTGATCCGCTGGTCGGATAGACACAATCTGGTCCGCTGATTGGCCAATCGTAAAACAAACACACAGAGTAACTTTATTGGAGAAAAATACTTCTTTTATTGATAAATTCCTAGCGCTATTATAGACTCTTGACTCTAATTTCTATACTACTAAAAACCCTAGGCTACTGAAGATTCTTCTTACTGAAAGTATTTCCTGAGTCGGTCTGCATGCTAGGTATTCTGGATGTCTGACCCATCCACTGCTCGAAGTCGGTAGGTGCCTGGCTTCGGTACCTCAATAATCTTGTATGGTCCCTTCCAGCTTGGTATCAGTTTCCTCTGACTCTGAGGCATAGAAGCCTCCATTTCCCAAAGAACAAAGTCCCCGACCTCGAACCTTCTGAGTTTTACTCTTTTATTATAGTGCTTAGCCACCCGTCGCTGGTAAGCGATGAGCCTCACCAAGGCGGCCTCTCTGACCTCATCTAGTAGATCTAAATTGGCCCAAAGTCCATCTTCATTGAATATTTCCTTATATTGGCTGACCCGAAGGGAGGTGGAACCGATTTCCACTGGTACTAAGGCGTCCGTACCGTAAGCCAATTGAAATGGGGATTCACCAGTAGTGGACCGAGGTGTGGTTCGATAGGCCCATAGGACACTGAGAAGTATTTTGGGCCATCTTCCATTTACTTCATCAAGTTTTCTTTTGATGCCATTCAGCAGAGTTCTGTTAGTAACCTCAACCTGCCCATTCGACTGAGGATGTGCTATCGAAGTCTTCCTATGCTGTATGTCAAGTTCTGCCAAGAATGCTTAGAACTTTGATCCCACGAACTGTCGGCCATTGTCCAAAACCACGGCCATAGGTATACCAAACCAGAAAACGACACACTCTTTTAAGAACTTCAAGCACTCATGTTCTGTAATCAGTTTGAGGGGTTTAGCCTCCACCCACTTAGTCATGTAGTCAATGGCAACGATGACGAAGCTCACTTGCCCCTTAGCTTTCTGTAACGGTCCCAAAATATCCAACCCCCATACTGCAAATGGGATGGGTGACAAAATTGAGTACTACTCCAATGGTGGATGATGGGTGATAGGGCTATTCAGCTCGCACTTCAGATATTTTTTTTACGTATTCAGTGGCTTCTTTGAAAATTGTAGGCCAGTAGTAACCCTGCCGAAGCATCGTATAAGCCAATGACTTCGCCGCATATATGATCTCCGCATATCCCCTCGTGAACTTCCCGAAGGACATACTCTGCTTCTGACGGCATCAAACATTTCAACAGCGGAGAAGAATACGCTCTTTGATAGAGATCCCCATCTATTAGAATGAAGTTCGAACTTCTGTGCTTTATCTTCCTCGCTAGCAGTCGATCCTAAGGCAGTATACCATCTTCTAGTAGTCAAAATATGGAGCCATCCAGCTTGTTGATCGTTCTAGACACATCACTTCTGTGTGTTGAACACTCGGCTTATTCAGAATTTCCAGGTAGACATACCTGCTAAAGGTGCTTGCTTCAGTTGTAGCCAACCTTGCCAGGGCATCGTCTATCATATTGTTGGATCGATCTACCCCTTGGAACTCAAAATCCTCAAACATCTGAAGCCGATCTTTTGTTTCTGCTAAGTACTTTACCATTCTGGTTCCCCGAGCTTCATACTTTCCTGAGATCTGCTTAACTACTAGTTGTGAGTCGCTGAAGATAACCAACCTCTGCACTTCGAAGCTTTTCTCTAACCGAAGCCCTGCCAGGACTACTTCGTACTTGGCTTCATTATTTGTAGCCTTAAACCCAAATCGGATCGCCTGCTGCACTTTGAACCCTTCGGGACTGGTCAGAATGACACCAGCCCCACTGACATCTGAAGTAGTTAACCCGTCTGTGTATAATGTCCACGAGCTCTGTCCTGGCTGAATAACTTCTACTACCCGCTCTGTCCCTTTGGCTAGTTCCAAGCTGTTATCCACTTCGGAGAAAGAACACTCCACCACAATGTCTTCTAAAGCCTGTCCCTTGATGGCTGTCCGAGGATGATACTCCATGATGAACTGGGACAACTCCATGGTCCATGCTGCTAACCTTCCTGAGACCTCTGGCCAGCCTAGGACCTTCTTCAATGGCTGATCCGTATACACCACTATCAACCGACCCTAGAAATATTATCGAAGCTTTCTACTGGCTATTACTAAGGCATAGGCAAATTTACCCAAGTTTGGATACCTTATTTTCGCATCCCTGAGGGAGTGGTTTATATAATAAACCGTGTGTTGCTTACCCCAGATCTCCTGGACCAATACAGCTCCTACTGCGAACGAGCTTGCCGCCAAATACAAGTACAACGGCTCTATAGGAACGGGTTTCACCAGCAAAGGTGTCGAAAATAAATACCTCTTTATTTCCTGAAATGCATCTTCACATTCTGCTATCCACTGGAAGCTCTTCGCTTTCTTTAGGCCATTTTAAAGTATCAAAATATGGCAGACACTTTACTGCCGACTTGGACATGAACCTCCTCATGTCTGCAATCCTACCCATCAAACGCTAAACATCTTTGTACGATTGGGGAGACTTCATGTCCAAAATTGCCTTGATCTTCTCCGAGTTTGCTTCTATCCCTCTCTGGATGATCATGTAGCCTAAGAATTTCTCGGCTCCTAATCTGAAGGTGCACTTCGTAGGATTCAGCCTTAAATTGTAGTGCCAAACTGTTCGAAAGCAGTTCTCCAAGTCGTCTAGATAGCCTCGGACTGATATACTTTTGACGATCATGTCGTCCATATAAACTTCCATGCTTGTCCCTAGCTAGTTTTTGAAGACGTAGTTCATCATCCTTTGGTAGGTGGCTCCCGCATTCAGCAATCCGAAAGTCATCTTCTTATAGGCATATACCGAACGATGTGTAATGAACGTAGTCTTTGGTATATCCTCTTTACACATCGAGATCTGATGATATCCCGAGAATGCGTCCATGAAGCTAAGTAGTGTTTACCCCAAAGTTGCATCGATGAGCTGATCTATGTGTGGCAGAGGGTAGAAATCCTTCAGGCATGCCTTGTTCAGATCAGTGTAGTCGATGCAGACACGCCACTTGCCATTCTGCTTCTGAACCAGCACTACGTTAGCCATCCATTCCGGGTAATCTATTTCAAAGATAAAGTCTGCTGCTAACAGTTTTGCTATTTCTTCATCAATTATTCTCTGTCGCTATAGGGGCAAAGATTCTCCTCTTCTGCCGAACTGGTTTCTTTGCTGGATCAACATGTAGCCTATGCTCGGCAACCTTCAGGTCTACCCCTGGCATGTCACTGGGGACCCACGCGAAGATGTCTGCATAGCACTGTAGAAACTCTACCAAGTGGGTTCGAAAGGGTTCGGGTAACCATGTCCCGATCTTCACTGTCTTATCTAGATTTCCCGGTATCATCTTTATTTCCTCTGTATCCCCTGCTGGCAAAACCGATGGCTCCTGGCTGCTCTGGGTGAAAGGCTCGATCTCTATTGCCATGGTCTGCTTTTGCTTGCTGACCGATACCCCAGAGGTGATTAGTGAGTTTCTGTAGCACCTCCTTGCCAGATCGAGGTCTCTTACCACTTCTCCGACCCCATACTGGGTAGGGAATTTGAGCTTGAAGTGGGGTATGGAGGTTACTGCTTGGAGGGCGGTCAGAGTAGGCCTCCCCAGGATGGCGTTGTATGCTGAATCTACATGCACCACGTAGAACAAACATGTGATTTCCACCTGCTGTGGGGCTATTCCAAAGATCACTGGTAGTTCAATAGTTCCAGCAACTTTGATCGGCTCGTTGCTGTAGCCGTATAGTGGAGATTCTTGTCCGATCTCCATCTTCCTCCCGTCCAGGTTCATGCGCCGATAGGCATGAGCATATAGGATATCCACTGAAGACCCGTTATCTATCATCATCCTCTTCATGTCTACCGATCCCACCTGGGCCGTGATTACCAGAGCTCCTTCATGCGGCTCGATCAGTTCTGTTGGGAAGTCTTCGTCCGTGAAGGATATGGTCGAACCCTGGTAAGGCTTTTCGCGCCACGCAGGTTGGTCGACCACTAACATCACCAAATCAAGATAGCTGCGCCGCTTCTTACCTGATAGTTTTCCCATCATACCGCCCGTGATGATGTCCACCACATGGCGAGCCCCCTGAGTCTGGTTATTCTGTGGCTGCTGGTCTGCCTGGGTTGGAGCATTAGTTGTCTGCTGGGCCTTCGGGGCCTCCCTCCCGGACACAAATAGGATTAGACCCCTATGTTGTATGTTCCTATCAATCAGTTCCTTTAGGCCCCAACAGTCTTTGGTGTAATGTCCCATGCATCCATGGTATTCGCAGTATTTGTGGGGGTTTCCCGTCTTGGGCCTGAAGCCGTCATCTGGCTTCTGATAGCCGGGCTGCTTTTTTAAATTCTCTAGGATGGTGGGTCGGTTGGTATTAAGTAGAGTGTAGACCCTGTTATCCTTATCTTTTGACGGGGGAGGGCGGCTTTCTCCCTAACCTCTGTTGTTATCGTACCGCTTCTAGTAGTTGCCAGATTTGTCATTCTCGTTCCGCTTTGAGTTCCCATCGGACCTGCCTTTCTTTTTCTCATTGTCTTTGGGCTTCTTTTTGGACCTCCGCTTCAGGCTTTCCATGGCCTCTTCAATCACTATGAAGCCTTCTTCCTTCTCGAAGGCTTCAGCCAGGCTCTTCGGATGGTTGAACATTAATTTCTTCATCTGCTTCTCAAATTTCACAAGGTCCAACCCATTCTGGAAGAGCCCTACTTCCTGTAAGTCATTGAGGTCGGTCACTTGGCCCACTGCCTCTCTGAATCTTTTCACATACTAGCCCTGGGTCTCATTAGAATACTGCCTAACCTGGGCCAATGATCCAGTGGGTTTTCCTCTTTTTTTGTTGCTCCCAAATAGGGCATGGAACTTATCACATAGTTCTTCCCATGACGATACAGTGTTCGGGGTTAGTGTGTTCATCTAATATCGTTCGTCTTTCCTCAGGGTCGTGATGAAGGTATTGCACTTAGCCGCATCAGTGTAGTCGTAATAGTCCATCAACCTATCATACGTCTGACTGTGCTCATATAGGTTGCCCAACCCATCATAACTCTCCATGTACGACAACTTTTTAGCGAGGTCTGCCTTTTCTAGGAGAATCTCTTCTAAGAACGGGGAGGCCTTCTTCCTTGAACTCATTTTCCCTTGCTGAGCCTCTGTTAACTACTTCTGCATATCTTCTAACTTCTTTGTCAGCATCTTAATCCCTGCAAGGGCTGGGTCAGAATTCTTCTTCGGAGATACTCTCTCCTTTTGGTCTTTCCGATCCTAGTGACTCCTGCGATCCCACTCATCCTCCCGGCGGTTCCAAGGGGGGCTTTTGTAGTCTCTATCATGTATTACACCGAGAACTATCCTGACTATTTCCCTTCAGCTTCTAGAATGATGGTTGGGCCTCCTGATGAGACCACATGCCATGGGGGCTGTCTTGTGTTTGATCTTTGTGACCGTGGACTCCAGACAATCCACTTGTGACCTTCTTTTATTGCGTCGGGGGCTGTTGGGGCGGTGTGCCCTCGAACTCCCCTTGGTTCGGCAACCTCCCGATCTGCTTCTTTCATAAGAACGGCTTTGAAGCCTACTCTCGGTTCTCCTTGTGTCATCGTTATGCTTTCCTCTGGATACTCTGTGTGGAGTCCTCCCCCGTTCAGTGTGGTAAGGGAGGTTGGAGGACTCATCTTGGACCATGTGCACCACCTGTTTGGTGAGCTCTTCTTTATGCATCATAAGGACCTTTAAAGCCTTCTCTGTGTCCTCTATCTCTTTCATCTTTTGGGCCACAGTCATTTCACGGTCCTCCCAGAGTTGGGTTTAAGGTGGCGTGCCTTCCACCCTCTTTCGGTCTTTTTTTTTCTGGCTGGTTGTGTGGAACAGCTTTCGTTGGGCTCCGGGTCGGCCCCTCTACTTGGGAATCGATAGAATTAGTTTGAGGGCCAAGCCGTGTGTGGATGCTAGATGGCCCCAACCTGTCTTTCACCGACCCCTTTGGTTGTGTGGAAGCAGCTGCTGACGGCTGTCCTCTGCCAGAAACTGTCTTGCTATTCACCATGTTTTTTGACGTGGTGATCTGCTAGTTGTGATTGAAAAAAAAGTCCTCCTTCTAGCGCCAATGTTAACTCCATGATCAGTCCGCGCGCTTCAATCACCAAAGCCAGTCCAATCCTACACAAAATGGGAAAACACCAAAGCTTAACTGCTTGGGCCGCTGGGGGATGGCTCCGGTGTGAGAGTAAGTACAGGCTGACAAGGTTTAACAATGGAGGTACAATACTCTATTGTTGGAAAATAATAATAGTGTAAGTGTACCTTGTGAATAGTCAAACCATGTATTTATAGTCCCTCACATCTCTGCTAGAATCCATTTTCATATAGGATTAGGGTTCCCCCGTGTATTCTTTTCATAATAGGATAGTATCAAATTTTCTAAGATATAGGGAGTCCAATCAATGTTGACCTCTCTTTCCATAAGTAGAATCTCTATATAACTAGGAGTTAAAACCCAAGATGGACCCTTCGGATTCACCACGGCCCAACTAAGGTCAACCCCAATCCGGGTCTTGGGTCCTGCAATATTCAGGCCCCAATAGAGTCCATATAGTCTTATGACTGTTAAAGGTTTAAAGTAAAATACTTGACAACCTTGGACATAGTTCATGGTCTTATGACCCTTAGATGTACCTTTGATTCTTGTTATTCATTCTTGATTCAAAAGCCGAGCTTTCTATTATTCAGAACCCTTTTATCTCTCGCATGTCATTATTACTGGTATATTGTCATACTTGTGGAAAATCATGCTCACTTTTGCATAATAACATTGCAGTTAAGAATGAAGGGACTAACGAGCCTTCTACTAGCAAAGGCAAGAGCAAAGTTAACAAGTGTTGAAGACTTGTTATTTAATTTGAGAATGTTATGTTAAGACTTGATGTTGTTTAAGACTTATTTATTTGTTTATGTTTTCGCACTCGATGTTTATGGTTAGTATGACCTGGGATTTATTTCCTTAAGGGGAGGATTTCTATTTATTTCATGGTTTGCATTTATTATGGGTAGATAGATATGTGATATTTGTATAGTGAACACCAAACCCCGTGAAAATTGAAGTACCCAGATTTTGGAGTGTCACAAGTTGGTATCAAAGTTGTAGGTTATGAACCTTAGGTGGGGGAAAACCTTAGGGTAGTAGCCTTTGATAACATAGTAATGATAAACTCTTATCGAGTTCTAAGAAAGATAATAAATTACCGTATGTGCTATGTGTTTATATTTATGTACTCGCTAGTATCGGTTAGCATCACGTAATAACTAAAGACTTAAAATTTTAAGTGTTCGGATGTCGGATGTTGGAGGATCTAGTCATCCTAGGGAGGTTGTACCCCAAGTGGCTATTGAGGAGGAGCCCTGAGACATTCATACAGTCTGGGAGCAGTTGGTTCAGAGAGAGCTATCTCCTTTGATCACTGTTGTTGGTCAAGAGTATGAGTCAGTGTTTGATTCAGAGGAGGACTCTGAGAAGATTGAGGTTGAGGTTGAGGCAGCTGAGGAGGAGGATGAAGACCCTGATGAGTTTCCACCGAACTCTATTAGTGCAGAGATATACGACTAGCTGTATGACCATAACATAGAGTTACAGGATACTGTTCGTGAGCTGAAAAAGAAGACAGTTGTACAACGGACTACCATCGAGCAGAAGGATGGTGAGATCGAGACTCTGGATACACGTCTTGGAGACGTGGAGTGGGAGTTGGTTCATGAGAAGGGCCAAATGAAGAAAAGTCAAGTGAGATAAAGAAGCTGAAGGATAAACTATGAGAGGAGTCAGCGAAGCGTGCATACAAGAGGATGCTTGGATAAGGCTTCACAACGTGCAGATCTTATCGAGGATAACGATCGGGCCAAGAAGGCTAGATTGAGGAGACGGACTACACATTTCAGACAGCCATTGATAGGGCCCAGGATCAGGTGTTCTACTATCCAGTGCAGTTCAAGGACCTACCTTGGTACATGCTGGATCGTAGGACGATTTCCGTATTATAGAAGAGGAACGTAGAGCAGATGTTCGATGCCTTAGTAGGCCGTGATAGGAACAGTATGATTATGTGAATATTTTATGTTAGTTAAATAATGTAAATTCTGATGTGATTATAAATAAAGGAATATGTTGATGATTTAAATCTTGAAGATTCTTTATCTCGGGATAGTTGATGTAAATAGCACTGATGCTATCTTATTTTGTTAAAAAACTTTTGATTGAATAAAATATCAGTGTTAAATTGAGATGATAGGTGTTAAGTGTTATCTTAAAGTATTTAAGTTAAGTCTTAAATATTTAAGGAATTGAATAAAGATCTCATAAGCGTATATCTTAAACAGAAATATGCCGCCGAGAAGACGCCCAATTCGTTAACCAGCCCAAGAAGGGTCAACGAATAACCATGACGCCAATGCCAACGCCAACCCCAACCCCAACCCCAACCCCAACCCCGTTCAGCAGTTGGTAAACTTATTGATCGGAGCACTTAACAACCAGCCGCAAGCTCCACCAAACACATCATTCAACGACTTCAAGGCAGTGGGACCGCCAGAATTCAAGGGATCCATGAACCCAATTGAAGCTCAAATATAGGTTATGGAGATGGAGAAGGTGTTTGACGTTGCTAGGGTGAGTGAGGACCAGAAGACGACTTACGCAACTTTCTTGCTAAAGGAAGAAGCCAGCTATTGGTGGCAGGAAAACAAGGTCCGAAAAGGACAAGGCGTGATAACCTGGGAAAGGTTCAAAGAGATGTTTTTTTGAAATGTACTTCCTGATGAGCTCACAGAACCATATGGAGGTTCAATTTAAGAGCTAAAGCAAGGCACCATGTTTGTGCCAGAATATGCGGTGAGATTTAATGAGTTGGTCAGGTTTGCCACTTATCAAGTGCACACTGGTGAGAGAAAGGCTAGGAGATTTGAACAGGAACTGTAGGGTGGATATTAAAGGGGAATGTGATGAACGTAGATCTTATCCCGATTAGACTTGGGGAATTTGACGTTATCTTGGGCATGGATTTGCTATTCAATTATGGGGCGATAATTGATTGCTAAAAGAAGTGTATTAACCTTATGACCCCGTCAAAGGTAGTGTTTTATGGCAGCAAGTCGCCTAGATAAGCGAGTTATTTAACGATGATTCAGGCCAAGAAGTTATTGAGATAAGGTTGTATAGGATATTTAGCCTACATAGTCGATAGTCGAAAAGAGAGCCCGAAGTTCGAGGAGATACCAGTCGTAAGAGACTTCATGGAAGTATTTTCGGATGATTTTCCAGGACTTCTGCCAAATAAGGAAGTAGAGTTCGTAATCGATTTGGCGCCAGGAACCGCTCCAATATTGAAGGCCCCGTACCGTATGGCTCCGATAGAGATGAAGGAATTAATGGTACAACTATAAGAGCTTTTGGACAAGAAGTATATTCAGCCGAGCGTATCGCCGTGGGGAGCGCCAGTATTATTCGTAAAGAAGAAGGATGGGATAATGTGACTCTGTATTGATTACAGAGAGTTGAACAAGGACATAATAAAGAATAAGTACACATTGCCTAGGATTGACGACCTGTTTGACCAGTTAAAAGGTTCGAGATACTTCTTGAAGATAGATCTGAGAAGTGGTTATCATTAGTTGAAGGTGAGGACAGAGGACATTCCGAAGACAGCGTTCAACATTCGATATGGTCACTAAGAATTTCTGGTAATGTAATTTGGTCTAATGAATGCCCCTGCAACATTTATGGATCTAATGAACAGGGTGTTCAAGCCATTTTTGGACAAATTTGTAGTGGTGTTTATTGATGACATTCTGGTATATTCGAAAACTAAGGAGGAACATGTAGAGCATCTGAAGGTGACATTGGAGGCATTGAGAAGAGAGAAGTTGTATGCCAAGTTTTTGAAATGCAAATTTTGGATTGAGCAGGTACAATTTCTTGGACATTTAATCGATAACGACGAAATTTTTATAGATCCCTTCAAGGTCGAAGCTGTGATGAACTGGGATTAGCCGAAGACACCGTCCGAAGTGAGAAGTTTTCTTGGATTAGCCGGATATTACAGAAGATTCATTCAGGATTTTTCCAAAATTGAGACTCCACTGATGAATTTGACTAGGAAATCGATAAAATTCGTGTGGACGGAGAAAGTGTGAGGAAAGCTTCCAAGAGCTTAAGATAAGATTGAGTACGACACCTGTGTTATCTCTTCCAGATAGCACATGAAATTTTGTTGTGTATAGTGATGCGTCGTATAAAGGACTATGCTATGTGCTCATGCAAAATAGAAAGGTCATTGCGTATGCATCACAACAACTGAAGGATTATGAGAAGGGGTATCCGACCCATAACTTGGAATTAGCCGCGGTAGTGTTTGCTTTGAAGATCTGGAGACACTATCTCTATGGGGAGAAGTGTGAAATATATACAGACCATAAGAGTCTGAAATATATTTTTACCTAGAAGGATTTGAATATGCGCCAGAGAAGATGGTTGGAATTGATAAAGGACTACGACTATGAGATCTTATACCATACGGGTAAAGCGAATGTAGTTGCCGACGCGTTAAGCAGAAAGGGTCGAGAGAAATTGATGCTATTAACTGCCCAAGAAGAGCTAATTTCAGCAATGGAGAAACTAGAATTAGAAGTGAGATATCCTATGGAGTCTGACGAAAAGCTGTTCCAGCTGGGAGCTGGTACAACCTTACTTGATAAGGCTAAAGAAGAACAACTTCAGGACGAAGAATGTGAAAAGATTAAGAAAAAGATATCCGAAGGGAATGAACTAAAATTCAAGGTGGACAGTGAGAGACTGTTAAGATTCGAGAGAATAGTTTGGGTACCGCCAGTGCCAAAGATTAAGGAGGACATTTTGAGTGAGGCTCATAGTTTGTGGTATTCGATTCACCCCGGGAGTACCAAGATGTACCGGATCTCCGACAACATTTCTGGTGGCCGAATATGAAACGAGATGTTGTCGATTGTGTTGCCGAGTGCCTAACGTGTCAGAAAGTGAAACCAGAACATCAGATGCCGAGTGGTTTGCTACAACCACTAGAGATCCCAAAATGGAAATGAGAGCACATTACTATGGATTTCGTAGTTGGCCTTCTGACAACTCAGAAAGGCTACGACGCAGTATGGGTTATCGTTGATCGACTGATAAAATCGGCACACTTCCTACCGATCAATATCAGATTAAACCTAGAGCAGTTGGCGAAGCTATATGTGAAGGAGATTATTTTAAGGCACGGAGTTCCAGTGTTGATTTTTTTCGATCGAGATTCGCGCTTCACATCGAATTTCTAGAAAAGATTACAGGAATGTATGGTGACGTAGTTGAGAATGATTACAGCATATCACCCTCAGACAGACGGGCAGAGCAAAAGAACGATTCAGACATTGGAAGATATGCTAAGAGCATGCATCATGGACTTCAAAGAAAATTGGGATGATCACCTACCACTCGTGGAATTCTGTTATAACAACAGTTACCACGCAAGTATTGGCATGCCGCCTTACGAAGCGTTGTACGGCAAAAAGTGTAGAACTCCATTATATTGGGATGAAGTCGGTGAAAGATAATTGTTAGGTCTAGAATTGGTACAACAAACAGTCGAGATCGTCAAGGTGATCCGGACAAGATTGGTAGCTGGTCAAGATAGATAGAAGAAATACGTCGATCCACACCGCAAGAATGTAGAATTTGAATCGTGTAGCTTTGTATTCTTGAAAGTCTCTCCCTTGAAGGGAAAGATTAGATTCGACAAGAAGGGAAAATTGAGCCCGAGGTTTATTGGACCCTTTGAGGTGCTGCGAAGAATCGGAGAAGTTGCGTTTGAGGTAGCCCTACCTCCGGCGTTAGAGCACATCCACAACGTCTTTTATGTTTCAGTCTTACGACCATACAACCTGATTACAAACATGTGATTGAATATGAACCCCTGTAATTTAAGAAAGACTTATCCTATGAAGAAGTTCATGTTCAGATTGTTGACAGGAAAGAGCAAGTTCTCAGAAATAAAGTGACACCTTCTGTTAAGGTAATCTGGAGGAACCACAACGCTAAAGAAGCTACGTGAGAACTCGAAGAACACATGATGAAAACTTACCAATATTTATTTTCTTAATCTACGTGTATGGATTATGGGGACATAAACTTTGTAAGGTGGGGAGAATGTAACGGGACGAACTTAATTGAACCGTGATTCTGGGGACAGAATCCTTTTAAAGGGGAAAAGATGTGACGAACGAGAATTTTATAATTTAAATTAAATATTTATTGAATTAAATAAATATTTTCAACGATTTATTTATTGAGTTGAATGATTATTTGATGGAATTGTGGTAGATTAATTTAAATATATGTGCTACATTGATTAAATTAATGTGACGAATTTTTATAGTTCAAAGTATGCATTTAATTGAGTTTATTGGATTAAATGAATTATTTAATAAGCATAATGTTATTCTAATTAATTTAATAATTAATTAGAGATTTAATGATGTGACATAATTAATAAATGAGAATTATAATTATGTGATGATGCGAATTAATGGGCAATATCATCTTTTATTTAATTAATTTAAATAAGATTATTTAATTAATTAAAGTGTGACAAATAAACTATATAATAAACACTTCAATTAAAATAATGGGAAAGAAAGAATAAAAGGGAACAACCAAACGAGGCCCTAGGTGAGTGGGAGCAGTTAATCCATTGTGGGGATTAACTGACACCCAGTATGATATCAGTTATTTTCCTATACGTATTATACTATACATATATCATATCAGTTCATATATCACATTCATCAGAGAGAAAAGTTAACAGAGAAAAATAGAGAGAATTTGAGAGAAGGATTAAGTGAAGAAGTTTTGAAGAATCAAAGTAAAAGAAGTCTATATCATCATCTTCACAGAGATTGCAAAGGTAATCTCTTCATCCTAATTTCATATTTCACGTATAATATTTTCTCCAACAAACCCAATTTTAAGCTCTATGTAACTAATATTGTTGATTATATGATTATATATGTTAATATATGTTCATAACATGCTTTATGTCATTTATTTATGTTTTAAAGTAATCAAAACCATGTGATTATGCTTTAATTAGAGATTCGAAAGTTACAGAGTATGAAAAGTATGAATATGGCCCATATGTACAAAATATCATGCATTAATTATTTATTTAACATTAAATTGATAGCTGATTACAATTATGCATGTTAAATTGAAGAAAACGAACTTTAAACGGACAGATTCGGAGTTATAACGAATCTTTAATGGGGAATTTTATGATTTCTCTCGAAACTTTGAAAAATACCAAAAACAGTAAATTTATGTGTTCTAAGTTGAGTGATTATGTAATTTAAATTGCTAAAAACATGATAAGTATGTTGTTGAATGTTTTTGTTAAGTTCAGAATGTATGGGTAACATTAAATGTGTTGTTTGAACTTAATTTTTGCATTTTTCGTGGGTTATTTGGGCTGATGAAAAGTCACGAATTGCAGTTCGTCATACTGGAGATACCCGCCCCGACGGGCTTTCTAGTGCATGACATGTCACCTCGGCGGGCATGCAGCCCCGACGGGCATCCTGCAGTGCAAATCCCCGCCCCGGCGGGGGGGGGTCAAAGATGAAGTGGTTTTGTTTTATGTGGTTTTCAGTACATATCATGATGAGTTAACTTAACCTAATGAAGCTGATAACGTGTTGGGCATGTAACCCAGTACTATAACAAATTGTTGACTTGTATAAGACAATTTTAAATTGCATATTAACAAGTTGTATGCGAACTTGGATTTGTTGTTATAAGGTTGGATTATGATTGTTTAAGAGTTTATATTTGTGTGGTATGTATGTTGAGGGTTCAGATTCATGTTATAATCAACAAGTTAAGATTATGAACCAAGTTTTTAAGTTGTGCTAAAGTAGGGAAGTTCAACAGTTAAATGTAGTGGTAATGGAACTAATTGATATTGTAAATACATTGAAATGTGTAGAACGTTTGAGGAAGTGAATTGTAGTTATAATGGTAGCTTGTGCACTAAGCAAGTGTTCTATCCCTAACTTATTATTGTAATGCAAGTTCCTTAGTTCTAAATTATTCATTAAGAAATTCCTAGACTTATATTCTATATCAATCAAGTTCATGTTCTTGTTTATTCAAGTTATGATTCCATTTGAGATATATTAATTCTTTTGGAGCTTTTGAAGTTATACTTCAGTTATATAATGCTTATTCAATTGTATACCTTTGAGATTCCTTATTTCTTTTAATTATCAATATTATTGTTGAACCTTGTAGGACTAGCGAACCCTTATTGATTCGACTAATCCATAGTTGACGAATGTTCTAAATTCTATAACTATTATTGAGCTTATCCAAACCAAACTTCCTTTGGTGTGGACTCTGATGTCAAACAGAGATGAACAACCCTTTATAGGGGATTATTTACGCGCTAGCGTTGAGATGATGTGCACATTATAGTACTAAGGGCTGATCCCCCTAAGTACGAGTAGTAGAGTCCATATAGTCTTATGACTGTTAAATGTTTAAAGTAGAAATACTTGACAACCTGGGACATAGTTCATGGTCTTATGACCCTCAGATGTACCTTTGATTCTTGTTATTCATTCTTGATTCAAAAGCCGAACTTTCTATTATTCAGAACCCTTTTATTTCTCACATGTTATTATTACTGTTATAATGTTATACTTGTGGGCAATTGTGCTCACTCTTGCATAATAACATTGCAGTTAAGAACGAAAGGACTAACGAGCCTTCTACTAGCAAAGGCAAGAGCAAAGTTAACAAGTGTTGAAGACTTGTTATTTAATTTGAGAATGTTATGTTAAGAGTTGATGTTGTTTAAGACTTATTTATTTGTTTATGTTTCCGCACTCGATGTTTATGGTTAGTATGACCTGGGATTCATTTATTCAAACATTGTAACCCCTTAGGGGAGGATTTCTATTTATTTCATTGTTTGCATTTATTATAGGTATATAGATATGCGATATTTGTACAGTGAACACCAAATTCTGTGAAAATTGAAGTACCCAGATTTAGGAGTGTCACAATAGACCTTTAGCGATGGTTTAAAATAAAAATAAATTATAATAATTAAAATAAATAGAAATATATTGTAAAAAATTATTAATAATTAATAATTAAGTTTTAAAAATTATTTTAAGTTATAATAAATCACTTTTAATATTTTGACATAAATGTCATTAATATTTTAATTTATTTAAATATTAATGATAATAAAATTATTAATAATTTTATTAAATAAATCATTTAAAAATGATTTTAATGTTTTAAAAATCATTTAAAAAATATATTAAGGTTTTAAAAATATTGTAAGTTATAATAAATAATTTTTAATATTTTGACATAAATTTTATTAATATTTTAATATTAATAATAATAAAATTATTTAATTACATAAATCATTTAAAAATGATTTTAATGTTTTAAAAATCATTTAAAAGTGATATTAAGGTTTTAAAAATATTTTAAGTTATATTAAATAATTTTAATATTTTAACATAAATTTCATTAATATTTTAAATTATTTAAATATTAATGATAATGAAATTATTTAGTAATTAAATTATTAAAAAATGATATTAATGTTTGACAAATCATTATAAATGATAATAACTATTTAAAAATTATTATGAGCTTCTGAAAAATATTATAAATGATAAGTAAATTATCTAAAATAATATTGAAACTTTTAAATAAAGTTTTATTGCAAAATAAACTCGATAATTATCCGATAAAGCAATCGGGACATCGAATTAATACCAAAATCAAACCAGACTTAAATTGTTTAACTTGATACTTGTTCTTATATATTCTAACGACAGTTATGAATACGTGGTAATATATTTAGGCTGTGTAATGACTTTAAATAGTAGTATTATGAGGTATGATGTGTTATTCTAATTGAAAGAATAATCTTATTAATGATAAGTCTTTTCATAAAAGATTAATCTAAATTGCGTAGCAGTAAGCAGCGATCTAGGCAAGTATCCGAACTATACTCTTTTATTGAGTAATTATCTGAACCTTTGCATTTATTTTATGCAATAGATCTTTGTTTGAGCAAGTATCCTTAATTTATTTACATTCAAGCAAAGTCTCGAATTTCATTCGATTCGTTCATTGATTACAAGTATCTCAATATTGTCTTCATGTGATTTATATACTCAAATTTGCTCTGTTCTTTGCGTACTAAGTTTGGTTATATAAATGTCCTCACTTGTATAAGTTATTGTATTTAAGTATTTGTAAACTCGAAATTCTTTGATATAACAAGTTTTGATGCATACTATTGAATCTTGGTATGTATACATGGTTTAAAAGTTGTCTACGCAACTATTTGACTCATCTGGACATAGTTTTAAATATTTCATTGAACATTATTGAATATGATAGAGTCGTCCAACTGAATTGCTTTGGTTCGGAGTCCAGACTGAGTATGAACAACTCAAAATTGGGAAATTTTGATGCGCCAAAAGAGGTTATGATGAACATGAATGTCGTTCTAGCATGTAGTATTGATCAATACAATGCATAACAGGCTTGATCACGCAACGTGCCCGTAAGTCAGTCGGTTTACAGATGAATTTCTATACAGACCTTTTCAAACTTGAAAATAATAGTTCATGGTCTAGTGACCGCTCATCAATTTATAGTCACTACATCATTTCAAAAATGTAAATGGTTTGATATGTTTTTCAGAATTATTTCAAATGACTTCACAGCTATTGATTCGTTGTAGAAGTATACCTCAAAGAAAATATTTATTTCTTTCAGCTGATGTTATTAACAGCTATTACTTGCTGAGCAATTAAATGCTCATTCTTGCTTTAAAATTAAATATTTTCAGCTAAGCAAGATCGAACAAAAGGTTTCGGCAAGGACAAGGGGAAGGGGAAGCTAAATGAATATGTTAAAAGGCGTTATTTATAATAACTAGAGTTTTATATTGTGATAATATATTATCTAACATGTAATAATATACTTAAAGGTCGTGGTACCTGGGGAATAGACAACTCTGATGTAATCTTTTTAAGTATGTAATATATTTAGCAGTTTGATGAAGGGTATTGTGAAAGTAGTATGCATACAAGCCAATCATGTATAATGATAAAGAATATACTTTGGAGACGATCTTATTTATTTATTAATAAAAGTATTCACTTATTAAAGGCATTTAATTATCCACGTGATGTTGTTTTTATAATATGTAAATAACCCATAGTTTTAAGCAATGCTTTTAGAATCATGATGTTGATCATACTAATGAGATCTAAATTCTTAGAAAGCTTAAAACTAAAATAGTTCCCAATCGTTGGATTACTAAAAAGAGGATTAGTAAATCCGGATAGATTGGTACATATGTTGCTTGCTCATTGGATGAGGATGGTTGATCTCATGATCATTTGTGTGGAGACACTAAAGCAAGTATGTAGGTGCTTATTGGAGAATAAGTTCACTGAACGTGACTCGCTATGGAATACCTAATAGAGTTTTACTTGACTGTCAATAGGAATTTCTAATGTGATAGTAGTACAAGTGATCCTTGGACTTGAGATCGTCATAGTATCTTGTATGTAATGAATTATACTTTAACTTATTCCTTAAAAACCCTTAGGGTATATCAAAGGGTATGCTTGGATATAATGAGTTACATATGGAGATAATGAATGATCAATAAAGAATCTACCACTTCTATTAAAATAAGAGATATGTCCTATGTGATTCGTTAAATGACAACCCAGTAGTCCTTGGCCAAGGCAGAATGAAATTAGAAAGGAGTTTCTAATTTGTATTATTTGGAGTTGTGCATTTTCTAATTGAAATACGTATAATTAAATAAAATAAGAATTAACAGTAATTCCATGTCTTATATTTAATTGGGACATTGTATGGTAGGAAGAATTGAATTGTACGGTAACTATTTACTCACATGTTCTTTTATGATTAATGTTGAAATCTATATTATCTAGAAAGTTGTTGATCGCTAGGAAGGCTTATCTGTAAGACCCAAAATTTTTATGAATAAGATTTAATTTCCTCTATATATTATTTTGAAATAGTAAGGTGTTGATTTGATAAATGTGATAAGTTATGGGTAGAATGTGCAAATTTTACAAAGTAAGTAAGTGGTCATAAAATATTCGTTGTGTCGGAGAATATTCTTTTGTCGAAGAATATTCGTACAATGGCGCAGTCATGGGTGGACCCCACAACGAAATAATTGTCGGATATAGAAAGCGACAGAAATAACATTTTCACGGCAAAACTTTTACCGTTAAACTGTTAAAGTACCCGACGATAAAAATAATGTAATACGCGTTGTTGCATAGTAGTACACGGTATTGCACAGTATTTCAAATTATTGGTTCTTACGTAAGAAGTCACTCAGTATTCAATAATTACTACAGTAGTTGCTGTATAGTATCTCATATTATTGATTCAATTATTGTCACAGTATCATCTGCACAATACTTTAAAATATTAAATCAATAATTGACATAACACAGTTACTCATATTATTATTATTAGCATTATTGACAATGTCTAGAAAGTTTTGTCAAGGAAAGTGGTTAGGTTATTTAATTGCGCGCCAGTAAGGAGATATCATTATCGAAAAGCTCCCTCTTTCCTAGGAACGATCTAGTTGTTAATATTGTAAATTATAATGATGAATGGTTGATAAAAATATTTTCATTGTGTTAGGAATATTAATGTTAGTGGAAATAGACATTTATTCTGATAATAGTTGATTTTCGGTTGTTAAATTGACCAAACGGAGAACTAATCGGATAAATAAGCAATTAATGGGTGGTTAACATGTGGGACCCACTTATTGGTGGATAATAAATAGTTGGTAGGTGGTTGCAGGGGTGGAGGTGCAAGATTGATAAACTTGAGGGACTAAATTAAAAATAGAGGTAAAGATGGAGGTACTAAAGTGTAATTAACCAACCTTTTTCTAGCCTATAAATAGCAAGCTAATTTCATTCATTTCTCACCATTCTTGAAGAGCAAAGTTGTAATAGAGAGAGAAATTATAGAGAGAGAAAGAAGAAGAGTATTCTGCTACTACACTATTCCAATATCCAATCTTCTACTGAGGTAAGGGATATTGTTTTTCTCGTAAGGGGTATTATTTCTTTTGTATTCATAAAGAATACCATTTTCTTTCAATACTCGTAAGGGTTACTACTCTATTCTTTATTGATCTGTGGGAGTAACATGTCTACGCGGACAACCGCATGCATAGTGAATAACCCTTTGTATTCATTCTTTATTGATCTGTGGGAATAACCTGTCTACACGGACTACCGCATGCCTGGTGAAAACCTTTTGTATTCATTCTATTCCTTATTAATTTGTGGGAATAACCTGTCTACGCGGACTACCGCACGCGTGGTGAGTCACCCTTCGTATTCATTTCTATTCAATTGTGGAAATGATCTGTCTACGCAGATTACCGCATGACGGGTGAAAATCCAATTACAGTTTCGTATATTCATTCATACTCATACGAAATATTATTTCACTGAAATATTAGTCTGAACTTTTTATGAAATTTTCATCTTTTCATGACGAGTTACTATTCACGAGTTGCTATTCATGAGTTACTATTCACGGTAAAAAAAAAATAATTTTTTTTATCCAAATTATCTTTGATTGGATCCTAGTTTTGAACTTCATTCTTGAACTTTGCTCCACAATTGATTATTACAGAGTATTCTTGAACTTGGATAAACTAAATAGCGAATCCCTAATCTTTGTCCTTTATCTTACTGGATTCATTTTTATATTATTTCTCATCATCCACAGTCTTAAATGATGATACAAATGAATATCTTTGGCCTATAGTGCAAAGATGAATGATTATTTGATGAATATCTTTAGCCTATAGTGCAAAGATGATTACCTGATGAATATCTTTGCTCGTAGTGCAAAGATGGATAGGTGTTGAGATGAACATGACCACTGGTGATACAAATGAATATTTTTGGCCCGTAGTGCAAAGATGAATATTTGATTTGAGATATATATTGATTGATGCTACAGGCATAAAATATTGATGATAGACTTTTAAATCATAGAAGATAGTAGACATCATTCTCTACTTAACTCTTCTAATGAATTGTTATTTTCGCTGCAGTTGTTGATCTAAAACTTGTTGTCCATAATATTTTATCTGATTTGTTGAAGACTAACGATAATTTATTCTTCATTATCTTAGTCATAATATTCTTTACTGGGCTAGTTAAGCTCACCCTTTTCTTCCATTGTTCTCTTTAGGAAATGAGAATATCGCGGATACTAGTCGGGGAATGGAGTGATGGTCCGAGTTAGAGCTGTAGAAGTCCTCACTATTTTTTGTAAAATAGTGTGATAATAAATGTAATGAGGACTTAGTTTGAGTGTTTATATTTTTTACATGTCTGTATTGACACTCATAGTTGTGTGGTCGTATTTTGCACTACCGTTTGATATAAAAGATTGTATTTAGATTTTGTACCATTTATTTGGCGACCCAGATTGGGTTGAGTATTGGACCAATTCTGGGGGCGTCATAGTTGGTATCAGAGCTATAAGTAAAGAGCCCCGAGCCTCTTGCTGGTGACTTCCTGTGTGGGATGCACCGAAGCCAGACTCTCCGTAGGGGACGCCGTTCTGCGGTGGCAAACTGATATGTACCATTGTGAGGTGTTGTGGTTGAAGCACCATGAGAGTCACAGTTGGTATCATAGCTTAGGGATATGATCTCTGACCTGGGATTAGAACTAGGAGGGGAGAGACGAGTAAAAAACTTTGCTAGTGTGTCCTACCTAAGCTTATGTGTTATTTAATTGGTCAAATGGAATATAGGGTTATTATGTGACATGTTAATTTCTTTAATTAACCCTTGTTTTGTGACAATATTTGAGAATGACAGCTCAAAATCTAAGCAATGGAACATTTGAGACCATTGAGACATCTCTAATCACCAACCAGGATAATGTGATGTATGGAGAAGAAGAAATTAGAAATATTCATGTAGTGATTGAAGAATTAATAGTTGCACCCGAGCTAGTCGCAGAGGTAGCAGCTGAGAGTGAAGAAGAAGAGGACACTGAGGAGGATTTAGTAGGAGAGTTTTATGATCGAAATATAGAACTTCAGGATCGTATTCGTGAGTTAGAAGAGCAGGGCGAAGAACGGAAGGCGGTCGTGGAACAAAGGGATGCAACAATTCAAGATTTTGCTACCCGATATGCGAAGCTTGAACAGAAGCTCTCTCTGGCAGAGCATATGATATTAGAGCTGGAATCTAAGAATGCTATTGTCAAAATTCTGATGAAAGAAGAAACAACTGAACAAATGAAAATAGAGGATGCATGGGTAAAAGCCACACGACGCGTTGATCTTGTAGAAAGAGACGTCCGATCCAAGAAGGCCAAAATAGATACTATGGATTTCAACTTTTGGACAGCAATTGAGAGGATCCAAAATCGAGTTTGGAATTACCCTGCGAGAGCGGTCAACCCCAATTCAATATGGATCGAAGAATAATGATTCAAATCATGGATTAGGAGTGAGACGAAGCAGTTGAGGGTGGAATGTACTCTATAGCGAAGTTAAGTCCAGCTGGAACGATGACACCAAAGGCTGTTCCAGACAAGTCGAAGTTGGTGGTTCAAAGGAGAACATTTGTCGTGACTGCCCAACAAGCGAGGAACCCGAACGAGGTTATAACGGGTAAGCTAATCATAAACTCTTGCGAAGTCTATACCTTATTAGATATCGGTTCTACCCATTCTTTTATTTCACCTGCTTATGCTCAACAGTTGAACTTGACCTCTGACAAATTAGACTTTGATTTATCTGTTAAAACTCCGTTAGGAGAAACCTTTATTACATCTACGGTTTACAAATCTTGCTTAATTCAAATTGGTACCCTCACCTTACCTGTTGATCTTATATCTATGAAAATACTTGCATTTGATGTGATTTTAAGAATTGACTGGTTAACCACTTATTATGCCAAAATTGATTTTTTTTCGTAAGGTTGTTAGTTTTCATATTCCTAACCAACCTATTGTGCGAATTCAAACAACCAAACCACTAAAATCAATTAATGTCATTTCATGTCATGTCAAGCTTTCTTAGCCCATGTCACTGATTTAAATCAGAATACGTCAGATTTGAATGATATTTCGGTGGTTAATGAGTTTCCTGATGTATTTCCCGAAGAACTTCCCGGTCTACCCCCAGAACGTGAAGTTGAATTTTTTATTGACCATGAACTCGGTACAAAACCCATTTCTAAAACCAAATATCGAATGACTCCTATTGAACTTCAGGAGTTAAAGGTCCAACTACAGGAGTTGTTAGACATCGGTTTTATACATCCTACTACATCTCCTTGGGGTGCTCCTATTTTATTCGTAAATAAGAAAGACGAGAGTATGCAACTTTGTATTGACTATCGAGAGTTGAACCATGTCACCATCAAGAATAGGTATCCGCTACCTCGTATTAATGACCTGTTCGACTAGTTACAAGGTGTGCAATTCTTCTCAAAAATCGATCTTTATTCTGCATATCATCAGTTAAAGATTAAAATTGAGGACATTTCGAAGACTACCTTTAGAACTCGATACGTGCATTACGAATTTCTAGTTATATTTTTTGGATTGACTAATGTCCATGTTGCGTTCATGGACATGATAAACCGAATATTTAAGAAATATTTGGATCATTTCGTGGTTGTCATTATTGATGACATCCTAATATACTCCAAAAGCCTCAAATATTTTTTCACCCAGAATGAACTCAATATGCGACAGCGACGTTGGCTTGAGCTGTTTAAAGAATACGACCATATCATTCAATACCATTCTGGAAAAGCAAATGTGGTAGCTGACACGTTAAGTAGAAGATCACATGCGGAAACGAGTGCGATGCTGTCAACACAAAGACCCATTTTATATGACTTACAAAGGATGGAGATAGAGTTAAAGACTCCAAGGACCCACGTGATGATGTCAAATATATGCGTAGAACCAGCTTTAATTGATAAAGTTAAAGATACTCAAGCTACAGACCCGGAGTTGATGAAAATGAAGAAGAAAGTGCAAGAAGGTGTTATTCCAGAAGTAAGAATTGATGAAGAAGTAATACTTTGAGTTAACTCAAGACTTTGTGTTCTAACGATTTTGATTTAAAGTATAGAATCATGATGGAGGCACACAACACACCGTTTACAATCCATCCTGAAAGTACCAAAATGTATCATGATCTTCGACATACATTTTGGTGGAGCAATATGAAGAGAGATCGGTGAGTTTATCTCGAGGTGTTTAACATGTAAACGTGTCAAGGCGAAGCATCAAGTGCCAAAGGGTCAGCTTGCGGAAAGCTATGGGCACCGATTCACGATTTATTGGTCCATTTAAAATCCTTGACTAGGTAGGAAATGTGGCCTATAAACTCGCTTTACCGCCAAGCATGTCTCGTGTTCATAACATTTTTTACATATCCATGCTTCATAAATATGTGAAAGAACCAAACCACATTATTGAGTTAAACCAGACGAGATAACCAAAGATTTAACGTACGAAGAGGTACCTGTCAAGATCTTGAATAAGAAGGAACATATTCTACGCTCAAAGATTATGTCTCAAGTTAAAGTTTTGTGGAGGAACCATAATATTGAGGAAATGACCTGGGAGTTAGAATCAAAAATGAAAGCGAGGTATCCTCACCTTTTCAACATACCAGGTACGTACGTCAATTTCGAGGACGAAATTTTATAAGGAGGGGAGGTTGTAAGACCCCAAATTTTTATGAATAAGATTTAATTTCCTTTATATATTTTTTTGAAATAGTAAGGTGTTGATTTAATAAATGTGGTAAGTTATGGGTGGAATGTGCAAATTTTACAAAATAAGCAAGTGGTCATAAAATATTCGTTGTGTCGGGGAATATTCTTTTGTCAGAGAATATTCGTACGACGGCGCAGTCATGGGTGGACCCCACAACGGAATAATTGTTGGATATAGAAAGTGATATAAATAACATTTTCACGGCAAAACTTTTACCGTTAAATTGTTCAAGTACCCGGTGATAAAAATACAGTAATACGCATTGTTGCATAGTAATACACGATATTACACAATATTTTGAATTATTAGTTCTTACGTAAGAAGTCACTCAGTATTCAATAATTGCTACAGTAGTTGCTGCATAATATCTCATATTGATTAAATTATTGTCATAGTATCATCTGCACAATACTTTAAAATATTAAATCAATAATTAACACAACATAGTTACTCATATTATTATTATTATTATCATTATTGACAATGTCTAGAAAGTTCTGTCAAAGAAAGGGGTTAGGTTATTTAATTGCGCGCCAGTAAGGAGAAATCCTTATCGGAAAGTCCCCTCTTTCTTAGAAACGATCTGGTTGTCAATATTGTGAATTATAATGATGAATGGTTGATAAAAATATTTTTATTGTGTTAAGAATATTAATGTTAGTGGAAATAGATATTTATTTCGATAATAGTTGATTTCCGGTTGTTAAATTGACCAAACGGGGAACTAATCGGATAAATGAGCAATTAATGGGTGGTTAACATGTGAGACCCACTTATTGGTGGATAATAAATAGTTGGTGGTTGGTTTCAGGGGTGGAGGTGCAAGATTGATAAACCTGAGGGACTAAATTAAAAATAGAGGTAAAGATGGAGGTACTAAAATGTAATTAACCAACCTTTTTCTAGCCTACAAATAGCAAGCTAATTTCATTCATTTCTCACCATTCTTGAAGAGCAAAGTTGTAATAGAGAGAGAAACTATAGAGAGAGAAAGAAGAAGAGTATTTCGCTACTACACTATTCTAATATCCAATCTTCTACTGAGGTAAGGGATATTGTTTTTCTCGTAAGGGGTATTATTTCTTTTATATTCATAAAGAATTCTATTTTCTTTTAATACTCGTAAGGGTTGTTACTCTATTCATTATTGATCTGTGGGAGTAACCTGTTTACGCGGACAACCGCATGCATAGTGAATAACCATTCATATTCATTCTTTATTGATCTGTGGGAATAACCTATCTATGCGGACTACCGCATGCCTGGTGAAAATCTTTTGTATTCTTTCTATTCCTTATTAATCTGTGGGAATAACCTGTCTACGTTGACTACCGCATGCGTGCTGAATCACCCTTCGTATTCATTTCCATTAAATTGTGGAAATGATCTGTCTACGCGGATTACCGCATGACGGGTGAAAATCCAATTACAGTTTCATATATTCATTCATACTCATACGAAATATTATTTTACTGGAATATTGGTCTGAACTTTTTATGAAATTTTTATCTTTTCATAACGAGTTACTATTCACGGTAAAAAAATATTATTTTTTTATCCAAATTATCTTTGATTGGATCCAAGTTTTGAAGTTTATTCTTGTATTTTACTCCACAATTGATTATTGAGGAGTATTCTTGAACTTGGATAAACTAAATTACGAATCCCTAATCTTTGTCGTTTATCTCACTAGATTCGTTTTTATATTATTTTTCATCATCCTCAGTCTTAAATGATGATACAAATGAATATCATTGGCATGTAGTGCAAAGATGAATGATTATTTGATGAATATCTTTGGCCTGTAGTGCAAAGATGATTACCTGATGAATATCTTTGGCTCATAGTGCAAAGATGGACAGGTGTTGAGATGAACATGACCACTGGTGATACAAATGAATATCTTTGGCCTGTATTGCAAAGATGAATATTTGATTCGAGATATATATTGATTAATATTACAGGGATAAAATATTGATGATGGACTTTTAAATCATAGAAGATAGTAGATATCATTCTCTATTTAACTCTTCTAATGAATTGTTATTTTCGCTGCAGTTGTTGATCTAAAACTTGTTATCCATAATATTTTATCTGATTTGTTGAAGACTAACGATAATTTATTCTTCATTATCTTAGTCATAATATTTTTTACTGAGCTAGTCGTGCTCACCCTTTTTTTCCATTGTTCTCTTCAGGAAATGAGAATATCGAGGGTACTAGTCGGGGAATGGAGTGATGGTCCGAGTTAGAGCTGTAGAAGTCCTCACTATTTTTTATAAAATAGTGTGATAATAAATATAATGAGGACTTAGTTTGAGTGTTTATATTTTCTATATGTCTGTATTGACACTCACAGTTGTGTGGTCGTATTTTGCACGACCGTTTGATATAAAAGATTGTATTTGGATTCTGTACCATGTATTTGGCGACTCAGAATGGGTTGAGTATTAGACCAATTCTGGGGGCGTCACATTATCCCTATTGTAGAATGAAAATTATTTATTTAAATAAATTATTAGTTTAATTTATTTATTTAGATAAGATTAGAATTGTTCTAATTGATTTATTTACAACCGGTTTAATATAGAGAACCTAAAGGGTCACACTATAAAAGGAAGAATAATTATTTAAGAAGATAATGGCATAATCGTAATAATACATTGAGTGTAATTAATTTAATCTATGGTGATAGAATAAATTAAATAGCTTAATGTTTATTATTTAATATTTTGGAAATATTAAATATAAATTAATAAGAGGAGTCTTATTAATATTATTATAATTATAATTATTTTAATTTTTAAAGGAGTTTAGGAATTAATTTAATATTAGTACTCTCATTTATTCCTAATAAGATTATGAGGCAAATTAATTAAATGAATTTAATTAATTATTCCCAATGTGGTGGGAAGCCTAAATTAAATAAAGGAGTTTAATTAATTAAATGAAACCCTATGTCTAATAAGATTAGAAGGGTTGACCAATATCTATATATAAGTGGAGTCTTATAATAGATATTGATTGATGCAATTTTAATTGTTGGATAGTATTCCTTTTCTATCGAGGATAGAAAACTAGGGTTTAGCCAACGACCCTCCTACTTGATAATTTCTTTTCCTTGGTAGATCACCTCTAGATGCCAAACACTTGGGTGGCTAACGTTACGTTGGTCAAAGGAAGGAATCTAACCCCGAAAATTCTAGGAGTCCACGAAGAACATGGAGTTGAACTCGTACCTGTAAAAGTTTCTTTCTACAAGGGTATAAATTCAATAACTTCTTATTTATCATTTTAAATTTATAATATGCATAAAGGATGATCCGGGTAATGTTTTTGTAGAAATTTTTAAACTCTGATATATCATGCTTCCGCTAATTTTACAATTTGATTGCGCCCACGATTTTGTATAAACCCAACACATTGTGTAGCACCAAGTATAGGTTTCAAGTACCCAGATTTGGGGGTGTCACAACGGTCATACACCTCATCAAACATCTCAACACCTAATGAAGAAAGTGGTATCTCCACAGGATCCTCTTCCTCCTCCTCCTCCTCCTCATCTTCTACCTTTATCTCCTCAGAATCCTCCTCTAGATCAAACTCAAGCATCTGTCCCGAGCCCAGCTCAGTAACCAAAGGGAATGGCTCCCTCGGCACTAGCTGCTCTCAAACTGTGTGAATGTCTTGGGTCTCCTCCTCTCTAACCACTCGAAGTTCATCCTCCCTAGTCACTCGGGGCTCCTCATCCCTACCCAGGCTGGATCCTTCTATATCAGTCATCTTGACAACAAAGTTTTAAGTTTTAATTACTATCCGATACTACTCAATACTACTCGCAAGCACATAGGTTTATTAACACATAAGTGTTAGGTTTGTAAGATCAAAGTAGCATGTAACAATTACGTACATAGCAACGGAAGCGTAAAAATAGAGTTTTAAAATTTTATAAACCATGAACCCGGATCATCCTTTATGCGCGCAATTATTAATTTAATCTAAAGAGGTGAAGAACGAATCATACCCTTGAAGATTCGTGCTTCCTCACGTACGCGTTCTGCAACAATCCTTTCCTTGTTAGACTTGAATCTACCGGGTGTCATTCCATCCTTTGATCAACGTCAGCCACCCAAGTGTTTGGCCTCTAGAGGTGATCCACCAAGGATGAACAAATATTAAGAATGTGGGTAATTGACAAAATCCTAGCTTTCTCTCTCTAGAAAAGGTGAGCCCAACAACTTGTGAATGCATTAACCCTTAATCAAAATAAGACTCCTCTTATTTATAGATGTAGGCAGCCCTCCGATACCTTATAGGATTAGTGTCTCATATTATTTAATTAAGCTTTTTTAATTAATTATGTTTCCTAATCTTATTAGGAGCAATTAATTAAACTCCTTTAATTAATTTACCTCCTAATCTTATTAGGAATATGGGAGAGCTCATTTATTAATTAATTCCCAAATTCCTTTAGGAATTCAAATTAATAGTAATAGTAATAATAATACTAATACTAATACTAATAATAATTAGACTCCTCTTATTAATTTATATTTAATATTTTTAAAATATTAAATAATAAATATTAAACTATTTAATTTATTCTATCACCATAGATTAAATTAAATACATTTAACTTATTATTACGATATGTCATTGTGACCCTTTAGGTTCTCCATATTAAATCGGTTGTGAATAAATTAATTAGAACAATTATAATTTTATTTAAAAAATAAATTAACTATTAATTTATTTAAATAAATAGTATTTATTCTACAATAAGGGTATGCCCCCTTAGCGCTCAACGATTTTTCAGATAATATAGATTTCAACAGTAATCATAAAAGAATATTTGAGTAAATAGTTACCGTACAATTCATTCCTTCTACCATACAATGTCCCAACTAAATATAAGACATGGATTTACTATCAAGTTTTATTTTATTTAATTATATGTATTTCGATCCTAAATGCACAAACTCTGATAACGCAAATTAGAAATTACTTTCTAATTTTATTCTGTCTTGGCTAAAGACTATTGAGTTGTCATTTATCGAATCACATGGAAAATTCACTTCTTTTACTATAAGTGGTATATCCTTTATTGATCATTTATTATCTTCATGTAAAATTAATTATAACCAAACATCCCCTTTGATATACCCTCAGGGTCTTAAGGGACATGTCAAAGTATAACTCATTATACATAATATAATATTATGATGATCTCAAGTCTAAGGATTACTTGTACTACTATCACTAAATGAATTCCTATTGATATGCGAGTAAAACTCCATTAGGTATTCTTTAGCGAGCCACGTTCAGTGTACTTATTCTCAAATAAGCACCTACATACTTGCTTTAGTGTCTCCACACAAATGATCATGAGATCGATCATCCTCTTCCAAAGAGCAAGCAACATATGTACCAATCTATCCGAATTCATTAATCCCATATTTAGTAATCCATCGATTAGGAACTATTTTAGTTTTAAGCTATCTAAGAATTTAGATCTCATTAGCATGATCATCATTATGATTCTTGAAGCATTGCTTAAAACTGTGGGTTTATCAATTTTAAATATAACAACATTATATAGATAATATAAACGCCTTTAAATAAATAATTCTTTTAATAATAAATGAATAAGACTGTTACAAAGTATATACTTTATCATCATACATGATTGGCTTGTGTGCAGACTTCTTTCAATCTCCCACTTGCACTAAAGCCAATCGCCATGGTATCTAATACACATCTTCTCTAAGTGACTATCAAACTGCTATTATGTTAAAGCTTTAGTAAATGGATCTGCAATGTTGTTTTGAGTGTCCACACGCTCTAGGGTGACATCTCCTCTTTCAATGATCTCTCTAATCAAATAAAATCGCCGTAACATGTGTTTAGATTTCTGATGAGACCTGAGTACCTTGGCATGTGCAACAGCTCTAGTGTTGTCACAGAATAAAGGTACTTCTCCTCTAATGCTAGGAACCACGCCAAGTTCAGTTATGAACCATTTCATCCAAACAGCTTCCTTTACAGCTTCACTTACAGCTATGTACTTTGCCTCTGTCACTAAATCAGCAACTATTTGCTACTTGGAACTTTTCCAACTCACTGCGCCACTGTTTAAGGTAAACACATACCTCGAAACGGATTTACTGTCATCTCGATCCGTTTGGAAATTTGAGTCTGTACAACCCTCTAGTTTCATTTCAGGTCTACCGTAGACAAGAAAAACATCCTTAGTTCTTCTTAAGTACTTTAGGATATTTTTCACTGCCTTCTAGTGTTCTTTTCCTGGATTCGACTGATATCTGCTCTTAACACTAAGTGCATGAGCGACGTCCGGTCTTGTACATATCATACCGTACATGATAGATCCTATTGCTGAAGCCTAAGGTATCTTATTCATACGGTCTCTCTCCTCAAGTGTCTTTGGGGCCTGTCTCTTGGAGAAATGTATTCCATGGCCTATCGACATGAGACCTCTCTTGGAATCTTCCATGCTAAACCTTCTTAGCATCGTTTTAATGTACGTTCCTTAGGACAAGCCAAAAATCCTTTTAGATCTATCTCTATAGATCTTTATCCCCAAAATATATGATGCTTCTCCCAAGTCCTTTATGGAGAAGTGTTTAGATAACCAGATTTTAATTTATTGTAGCATCAGAATATCATTCCCTATCAGTAATATATCATCAACATATAGTACAAGGAATGACACAGCTCTCCCACTAACATTCTTGTACATACATAGTTTATCCTCATTTTGATAAAATTAAACTCTTTGATTGTCTCATCAAAACGGATGTTCCACCTTCGAGAAGCTTGCTTCAATCCATAAATGGATCGTTGTAGCTTATAGACTTAATTTGTTCCAACCGTTAAAACAAAACCCTCTGGCTGTGTCATATACACATCCTCTTCAAGGTTCCCATTTAGGAAGGCCGTTTTCACGTCCATTTGCCAGATTTCATAGTCTTTATAAGCTGCAATCGCAAGTAATATCCGAATGGACTTGAGTATAGCTACTGGTGAAAAGGTTTCATCATAGTCAACTCCTTGCCTTTGTTTAAAACCTTTTGCCACCAGTCTGGCCTTATAGGTCTTTACCTTGCCATCCGCTCCAGTCTTTCTCTTAAAGACCCATTTTCACCCAATAGGCTTAATGCCCTTAGGTCCAAAGTCCAAACTTGGTTTTCATACATGAAGTCCAACTCAGATTTCATGGCTTCTTGCCATTTCTATAAGTCTTTACTACTCATAGCCTGTTCGTAATTCAATGGATCATCATCATTCATGATATGTACCTCATCGTCATCCTCTATGACGAATCCATACCTTTCAGGTATCTTCGGTAATCTTCCAGGTTTACAAATAGGGTGTTGTACAATAGGTTCTTCTACTTTGTCAGGTACCTGACTTTGATCTGTTATAATTTATGGGTCTTGAACTTCTTCAAGATATATCTTACTCCCATTGATCCCTTCAAGGATAAACTCCTTTTCCAAGAAGGCAGTATGTTTTGCAACAAACACCTTTTGATCAGTAGGATGATAGAAGTAATACCCTGAAGTTTCTTTAGGGTATCCCACAAATCTACATTTTTCAGATCTAGTCTTCAGCTTATTATTTTAGAACTTTTTGACATAAGCAGGACAACCCCAAGTCTTAACATGCTTAAGATTTGGCTTCCTCCCTGTCCATAACTCATATGGAGTCTTTGGGACGGATTTAGTAGGTACCTTGTTAAGTAGGTATGCAACCGCTTCTAGGGCATAGCCCCAGAATGATATTGGAAGATTGATAAAACTCATCATGGAACGAACCATGTCCAACAATGTTTGATTTCTCCTTTCAAATACACCATTCAACTGTGGTGTTCCTGGTGGAGTCCATTGTGAGATTATACTATTTTCTTTGAGGCAATTGAGAAACTCATCGCTTAAGTATTCCCCTCCTCGATCTGATCAAAGAATCTTAATACTATTGCCGTTTTTTTTCTCTAATTCACTTCTGAATTCTTTGAACTTTTCAAATGATTCGGATTTTTATTTTATTAAATACACATATCCATAGCTTGAGTGATCATCTGTGAAACTAATGAAATAAGAATACCTTCCTTGAGCATTCGTTGTCATAGGTCCACATACATCTGTGTGTAACAACGCTAACAACTATGTAACTCTTTCTCTTTTTTCACTAAAAGGAGATTTAGTCATTTTACCCATTATGAAAACTTTGTGACTCATAGTTATATGTTATGTTTCTGAGCCTCTAAGTGTATGGAAAGTCCTTGATTTGTTCTTGGATTACATATTGCGAAGATAAGTTCTTAAACACATATAGTTGTGGAAAGTTCCTGAACACATAAAGTGTGGTAAGTTGATGAACTATACTAAGGTATAGGAATGTTTAGACTGAAAGTAAGTTATTTTCAGTATAAGTAGCATTTAAGGTGCTAGAAGAAGTTAGGATTTTCACTAGTATGACAATGAATGAAGAAGAAGAAAGTAGAAAATTCCAAGTCTTCTAGCTATGCTAGATTTTAAAATTTGTTAACATTGTGCTAAAGTGTACATGTTTAAGAAAAGAATATTGGTTCAAACTTTTGTGAACCATTGGATTTTAAAAGAACTATTCTTTGTATATCTAAGTTAATCTTTTCGACTAGACATAAATTGATTTAAAATATCAAAATGAATTTAATATCATCAGTTCATTTGATGTATAGATGGTAAAAAGATGGAGTTATTAATACAATTGAACCTAGTGTCAGATGTGATCTTAGGATCATCAACCCGCTATGGTACGATGTAGAATGACGAAGTCATAAACTGACGAAGTCCTCAACGTGCTGTGAAACAGTATGGTATCATGACGTCATTAAACGTTTTAAATTATTGTGAAGGAATTTAAAGGAGTAGTCGATGTCAATTGATTTAACTAGACGAATGTTTCAAATTGGTGTCCAACTTATTGGTATGGTCTAAGCTATTTGATTTGGCTGAACAAATGGTATGTCATGTTTAAAAGAAATCAAGCTTTCTTTGAAAGGTTATGCCAAACCGAATTTCTTTGGTGCGAAATCTGAATGAATAAGTATGAGGTGAACAAACCTAGCGATATGGGGTTATACGATAGGTTGATCACTTATGTATGCAAGAGGTAGTTTACTTTCTTTGTGATGGTAAATATGCCGATCAAGGAATTGGTTTGCGATAAATACCGATAAATCAAGTTCAAGAGATCATGGTTTTTAGGACCCCCCAGCAAAATGTTTTAAAGGAATCTTTATATTCCTAGTTATTTGTTCAACTTCATAATTAGTTTGTAAATTGTGAAGATTCTTGAATGTGGGGAAGATTAGAACTTCTTGGAAGAGAAGTTAAGAAGAAGAGTATGTTAACAATTTCGAGGACAAAATTTATAGAAGAAAGGATGAATGTGATAACCCGAGAGATTGGAAGTATAGTTGTCATGATGTTTAACACATGATGATCCTTAGAAAAAGGATGTTGAAGAGATAATGAGAAGGAATAATTAGGTAAATACCTAATTGAAATAGTATGTTGAGATTTGTCAACAAAAATAAAAAGAAGAGGTAAGATTTGATAGTAGTGTGCATACAAGCCAATCATGTAGAATGATAAAGCACATACTTTGTAAACAATCTTATTTATTTATTAATAAAATATTCATTTAAGGCATTTATTTATCTGCATGGTGCTGTTTTATAATATGTAAATTACTCATAGTTTTAAGCAATGATCTTTGAATCATGATGAGATCATGCTAATGAGATCTAAATTCTTAGAAAGCTTAAAAACTAAAATAGTTTCCAATCGTGGGATTACTAAAATGGGGATTAGTAAATCCGGATAGATTGGTACATATGTTGCTTGCTTATTAGATGAGGATGACTGATTGTTGTCCGATTTATGTAACGACAATTAACGCGCAAGTATACGCGGTCAACAAGTAATATAAGATAAGTAGGATGTCGTACCCACGAGGACGAAGTCTTAAATGCAAATCAAATACTAATGTAAGTTCTTTACTGTCTTATCTAAACAATTGATTGGAGGTGGTATTTTAAACTATGCGATTACAACTAAAGGAAGCGGGAGAAATAGATGTAATAGGGAGACAAGCTAGGATTGCAATTCCCCTAACGCGTCGCCTAATCTCCTAACTCTCCACAATACAAACAAATCAAGGAATGGCCAGCCGAGAAATGAACTACGCATAAGCTTCTGTCGAAGGCCAAATGCACACCCCTAGCTAGATGAATCACAATATGTCTATCGATGAAAATAACTAGACTAGGGTCAATAAGATTAGTCTCAAGACTACACAAGGCAAATAGAGATATGTCTATCCTATTTAGCAGTTTATGCACACATTCCTTTAGACAAGGGCATAACAAGTGTTATTGTATTTTAAAAGTCAGATATTAATGTCCAATCTTCAATATCCATTAATATCACTACCGAAAACTCTGTCAAGCATTTAGTCAATAAGCAAGAAATACAACAACCCATTCCCAAAATGATTCATTAATATAAATAGGAGAGAAAGTTAATTAGGCTAAACACTAGGTTACATTGCAATCCTAAAAAGGTATTAGTTCATAACCATGGTGCTAATACAAATTTCTATCACATTCAACATTGCTCAGTAATACACAAATAACTTAGAGATTTGGAATAAGAAAACTCCTGTTGTAGGGTTTTCTGTCTCCAAGTCTTCTCTTCTTCGTGGAACTCCTGAGCTGTCTATGATGCAATAACTATTCTCCCAAAATAATGCTTGTTTCTGCTCTAGAATCTCCAGATATCTATTCTGTCTTTTTTTTCCTTTCTAGCCGCCTTGTCTTTCTTCCTTTTTTCCTCCCTTTTAGGTCATTAAAAACGAACCAGTCTAGACACCGGAGGTGATGCTGCGGCGCGGAGCATACAACTACTTGGTGGCGCTACGGCGCCACTCACGCTGCAGCGCGAGATTAAGAAGTACTGTGGCCGCTGCAGCGCCAGATTACATCAGCATGGCCATGGGGGCGGCGCTGCGGCGCGAGCTAAAGGCTAGGCTCTGGCGCTGCTGCGCCAGAGTATAGAAAATGACACATTTGCCCCCTGCAAGCTGGAGATGACTCAAAAAGCCCTGCATCAAACAGGGAGAGCATAATAACAACAAAATATATGCAAAAGCACAATAAATAACAAAAAACAAGCAACGTCTTAAGCTTGAGCGAATCTGATATGTGATATAAATACCACATATCAGATACCCCCAAACTTAAGCATTTGCTTGCCCTCAAGCAAACTATCTATCATCCACACCCACACTACCGGAAGACGCGAATGGAAACTACAACTATAGAATAATACCACGGCTTCAAAGCGTACTTATAGAGCCTCTCTCAGAATAGGACAATCAATGACATGAAAGGGGCTTTAAATCGAATTTGCAAGCATGAGACTGTACTCGATCCACTCTATGCGTGTGAAGATCAACCATCCTAACTAAACATAGCTCAAAAAAAAACTCGCACAGTCGATTGCTAAAAACAATATGCACACTACGCAACTTAAACAATCAACAAGCATTAAGACTAGGATGAAAGCACAGGAAAAGATCAAAAGGCTCTAGCATGAAGACAACAAAAATCTGACTCGGATAGTCCTTAATTACCTTAGGCTAGACAGAGCTACCCATAAATGAGCTTTTGATCAGTGACTCCCAAGCCAGACGGCTTTAGGGCACTAGGCGTAGAACACCCCTATGAATCTAATCACTCGAGCAGCAAAGGCCACGTAATCAACATAAGCCAAATTAGACTTTACGAAATCTGAAGATTATTTGACGAGTGCATTTTATGCTCCATCTCAACATCGGTCCTGCGTTTATGGGCGAGTGCGTTTTACGCTCCATCTCGACCCACCGCAAGACTTTCGATAATCAATCTCCTTTTCAATTCATTTTATTTTAATTCAACATGCCAGAGTCCAAGATCCAAAACTGTAAAAGCACCCAAGCCCTTTATTACCTTGCAGAAATGAAAGTTTATAAGAATGAACATACTCCCAAAGCAATAAACGCGCGACGTAAAATCTAAAAATAATTGGTTAAAACAGTTGATCGGCTCTTGTTAAGAAGGACGGATCAAAAACAGTCTCGACTTATCGATTCACAACCCCTAACTCATACATGCTTGACACAACTCTAAGAGACAGCCATAACTACATGGCGCTTGTCATTAGCCACGATCAAAAAAATTGACAGCTAAAACACCCTCACCCAGCATATTCACAGTTACATAACGGGGTTAAAAAGGGGGGAAAACCAACTAAAATAGGCATGACCCTGCCCAAATAAGGAGAAACCATAACACATGGCATCAAGTAAACCAAAAATCTGCACACTCCCCAAAATATGGCTATAAACAATACAACCAAAAATTTACAAGAAAGCTAAAGCGAAAGTAAAATACTATATACAAAAATAAAACACAAGCAATTAAATATTATAAACCAAACATTCATTACTATACCTAAAACAACCAACGCACCACTGCATCATAACATGCATCCCAAAATAAACCGAAAACATCCACAAACATAGCATAAAAGAAAAATAGATAGTCAAGGGCTAAACCGCCCAAAAGAAACATGACAGCAATTCATATATAATAAACTTAAAACAGGAAATCTCCCCCAAGCTTGAAATTTGCCAATGACCTCACTGGCCTTCACCCTCTGGAGCACCATCACCTCCGCCATCATCATCGGCTTCAACATTGGCATCCGCTGGCTCCTCCTCGCGATCCTCTCCTGTGGCTGGAAATGGTGGAGGATAAGGCGCAAAGAGTGGAGGCTCTGGAAATTGAAAGGGCATGGACTCTGCGTCGTCTCCTCCTTGAGCATAATAGATACTGGACACTGTATTTGCAAACTCCGCATGATAGTGATTGAATTGGCTCTGCCATTGAGCCACTGCATCAACCTTGCTGTGGAGAAAATTAAGACTACTTAAGATCTCTGCCAAGGCCCCGGGTGGCATAGCCTCAGAAGATCGGGGCTCAGGAACTTGAGCGGAGGTACCAGCTTCTGATAAGGGAGGCGGCAGAGGCCCCGGTAAATATCCTTGACCCTTTGGGTGTGACGGAGGTCCCCCATCCCATACTCCATAACGGGCTATAACGTGATGATCAATGACAGCCATAGGCGGCTGAGTGATGTCGTCTTTCTCCCATACCACACCCGTCCTTTTGCATAGGCGTGTGATCAGAGAAGGATGAGGGAGGCCGGAATTGACGTTGCTCCTAATGGCCTTTTTAATTGAATCCTGGATAAGAACCCCCACATCAACTTTCAGCCCCATGACAATTGCATAAAGCAGTACTGCCCTCTCCCTTGTTACATCGCTCAGGTGGCGTGTTGGCATGATATTGGCACAAATAAAGGAGTACCACGCCTTACCATAACGGCTCAAGGCTTGATGGGGGAAAGAGGTCTTTTCACCGTGGAATTCATTGGTTTTCCACACGGTACCAGGCTTGCAGAGCTTTGCTATAATCTCATCAGTATTGTAACTCCGCATCCCAGACTCCAGATAATCCTTACCCTCGTAGTTTGGAGTCCCATACACAGCATTGATTGTTCGACTGTCATATTTGATCAACTTAACCCGAACTGGCACCGAAGCAGGACCATCGGCATTAGCATTTGCATAGAATTCCTTTACCACTGAAATAACTGCAGATTCGGGCGGCTTGGTGAAGTGAACCCATTTCATAGTTACAATCATTGAATTCATATCGCCGTCCATCTTGTCATCTGGCCTTAGTCCTCTCTCTGGCACCAAACTCCTCTTTGAGAAATTTTGGGCATATCGCTTCCATGCTTCCTCACTCGGGAATTTTACAGCATCCCAAAGTGGAGGAGGAGCTCTGGAAGATGGAGGAGGACCTATACTAGTGCGAGGACGCTTGGAACCCATAGCCAACAAAACTAAAGGACAACAGAAAGATAAATAACAAACGAATAAAACAAACTCTGCTCTAAAGAAATCCTTTACCTTGGTTTGCTTATTAATAGAATGAAGGAGAATAACTGCACGACGGTTGAAGGCCCCAAACGCTCAGAAACGGAATTGGGAGTGACGGTTGATTTGCCGCACTCGTTGGGAGAAAGGGAGATGTGTGAGAGAGAAAAGAGGAACACTGCAAACTGAACCCAAAAGCCTCAATTAAACTTAAAAATACGGTAATGGCGCTGCGGCGTGGTGCATGGCGCTGCGGCGTTACAGTAAGGCTTCTTGGCGCTGCGGCGTGACATCTTGACGCTGCGGCGGGACATTCGGAAGCTGCCGCGCAACTCTCCAGTAGCTTCCAGCATATGCCGCGCCGCGGCGCAAAAATTATAAAGGATCTGGCGCTGCGGCGCGGCTATTGGAGCTGCAGCGCGAAACTCAGACTAGCTCCTGGCGCTGCGGCGCGAGCACTGTGTTTTCTTTTCCTGCACTACCCAAAACCTGAATCAATACCCAGATAAACTACTAGACAAAGCAATCATACTTACAATTATACAAACTATTAAACTACATACTAACACACTAAATTAACATCTACAAAAATTCTAAGGAAAAGAAAAACAATTGCATTAATGATAACTAAAGAAAACAACACTAAATAAAACCACAAGGATATTTTTGATACTGAGATGGGGTTGCCTCCCCATCAAGCGCTTGATTTAGAGTCGTCGGCTTGACTTTCGCCCCGCCTTACACCGGGTCTCCCAAGGTGATGGAGGTGTTTTGTCGATCGACCTCGCCGCCCCAATAGTGTTTCAAACGTTGTCCATTGACTTTGAAGGTTTTGTCTGAATGAGGGTCTTCGACCTCAATAGCCCCATGAGGATACACTTTAGCAATGGTGAACGGCCCCGACCATCGGGACTTCAACTTCCCTGGGAATAATTTCAGCCGCGAGTTAAAAAGAAGCACCTTCTGGCCTTGTTCGAAGTTCCTTTCGACAATTTTCTTGTCATGCCACCGCTTTGTCTTTTCCTTATACAACTTAGCGTTTTCATACGCGTGCAGACGAAACTCGTTTGATTCATTGAGTTGTAATAATCTTCGTTCACCTGCTGCATCCATATCGAAATTGAGCTTTTGGATAGCCCAATATGCGTTGTGCTCTAGCTCCACAGGAAGATGACAAGCCTTGCCATAAACAAGCCTATACGGAGACATTCCAATAGGCGTTTTGTAAGCGGTGCGGTATGCCCACAAGGCATCATCAAGCTTCTTTGACCAGTCCTTCCGATTAGGATTAATGATCTTCTCCAAGATACGCTTAACCTCTCGATTAGAGATCTCTGCTTGGCCACTTGTCTGCGGATGATAACCTGTGGCTATTTTATGGGTCACCCCATACTTAGCAAGAAGGGCTTCGAAATATTTGTTCCAAAAATGTGACCCTTCATCACTGATTATTGCCCGAGGAGTGCCGAAGCGAGTGAAAATATTTTTCCTTAAGAAATTAAGCACCACCTTAGCATCATTAGAAGGCAAGGCGACTGCTTCTACCCATTTGGAGACATAATCAACCGCTACAAGAATATAAAGATTGTTGTAGGACGACGGGAATGGTCCCATGAAGTCAATACCCCATACATCAAACAACTCTACTTCAAGGATATTCTGCAGCGGTAATTCATGCCTTTTTGAGATGGTTCCTACCCTTTGGCATCTATCGCAGTGCAACACATATAGGTGTGCATCTTTGAACAGGGTAGGCCAGTAAAACCCAGATTGGAGTACTTTAGCAGCAGTTCTTTGGCCCCCAAAATGTCCTCCATAATTAGAGGAATGGCAATGATGGAGCACACCTTCGATTTCCTCCTCTGGCAAACATCTCCGCAGAATCTGTTCTGAACACTGTTTGAATAAAAAGGGCTCGTCCCAAAAGTATTGTTTTGCATCATGTAGGAATTTCTTCCTTTGTTGATAGCTCAAGATGGGAGGAAGCACTTGACAAGCGACGAAATTCGCAAGGTCCGCATACCACGGGGCTTTACTTTGGACGCCAAACAGTTGTTCATCCGGGAAGAAATCATTGATGTCTTTGATTGCGTCTCCCGAATGAAGAGGGTTTTCCAACCTTGACAAGTGATCTGCTACCTGGTTTTCTGTCCCCTTCTTGTCGCGGATCTCCAGATCAAACTCCTATAGAAGAAGGACCCACCTTATCAGCCTAGGCTTTGCATCTTTTTTCTCTATCAGATATTTAATGGCCGAATGGTCTGTGTACACGGTCACTTTTGTTCCAATTAGGTAGGAACGGAATTTGTCGAAAGCATAAACCACTGCCAGCAATTCTTTCTCGGTTGTGGTGTAATTTAACTGAGCATCAGTTAATATTTTGCTGGCATAGTAGATCGTGTGGAACACTTTGTCCCTTCTCTGTCCCAACACTGCCCCAATTGCAAAATCGCTGGCGTCACACATGAGCTCAAAAGGGAAAGTCCAATCAGGAGCTACCACAATAGGAGTCGAAATGAGTTTTTCCTTCAATAGTTCAAATGCTCTGAGGCAGGCTTCATCAAACTGAAAAGGCATATCCTTTTCCAATAGTGAACATAGTGGTTTTGTTATCCTTGAGAAGTCCTTGATAAACCGCCTATAGAAACCTGCATGCCCAAGAAAACTCCTAACCCCTTTCACTGATGTAGGCGGTGGTAGACTATTGATGACATCAATTTTAGCCTTGTCTACCTCAATACCACCATCAGATACTCTGTGGCCCAGAATAATGCCCTCTTTTACCATGAAGTGGCACTTCTCCCAATTCAATACAAGATTAGTCTCAACACATCTTTGGAGAACGGCAGTCAAATTCACCAGACAGTTATCAAATGAACTCCCGAATACAGAAAAATCGTCCATGAAAACCTCGAGGGTCTTTTCGACCATGTCAGAGAAGATGGACATCATGCAACGTTGGAATGTTGCAGGAGCGTTACACAACCCAAAGGACATTTTTCGAAAGGCAAAGGTCCCATACGGACATGTGAACGTTGTTTTCTCCTGATCTTCGGGAGCAATAGAAATTTGATTATAGCCAGAATAACCATCTAGCAGACAGTAGAAGGCATGCCCAGCAAGTCTATCGAGCATCTGATCAATAAATGGCAAAGGGAAGTGATCCTTACAGGTTGACTTGTTTAACTTTCTGTAGTCCATACATACCCTCCATCCAGTCACCGTTCTGGTTGGAATCAACTCGTTATTCTCATTGGCTACTACTGTCATACCGCCCTTTTTTGGCACGCATTGAATGGGACTGACCCAAAGACTGTCCGAGATAGGGTATATAATGCCCGCATCTAGCAGCTTAATGATTTCCTTCCGGACCACCTCCTTCATTATTGGGTTCAACCGCCTCTGATGTTCAATGGTCGGCTTGGATCCTTCCTCCAGTAGGATTTTGTGCATACAAAGGGATGGACTGATCCCTTTAATGTCTGAAATCGACCACCCCAGTGCCGTTTTATACTGTTTAAGCACTAGCAGTAGCTTCTCTTCCTGGCCTTCATCTAAAGATGCAGATATTATAACAGGTAAAGTGGAAGAATTCCCCAAGTATGCATACCTCAGATGATTGGGCAGGGGCTTTAACTCGAGGACAGGAGGTTCTACAACAGATGGTTGGGATTTGGAAGTAGATGCTTTTGGATCATTCAGCGACTCAAACTGTCTTTGGAACTGTGTAGATCTCTGGGGTGCGTCCAGCCAGTTAGCAAATTCAACATGGGTGCCCTCTTCATCAGCTCTGGTACCTCTTAGTGTAGCTTCTAAAGGGTCTGTCATGCATGTTTCTGAGAATACTTCCCTGACTGCATCATCAAGCACTTTAATCTGAAAGCAGTCTTCAGGGGTGTTCTGATATTTCATTGCCCTAAACACATTGAAAGTCACTTCCTGATCCTGTACTCTCATAGTCAGTTCCCCTTTCTGCACATCTATAAGAATGGTCTACCCAGTATTATCGGGACCTCCCTGTCTTCTTCAAAATCCAAGACAATAAAGTCCGCTGGGAAGATTAACTTGTCCACCTTAACAAGCACATCCTCTACTATCCCCTTCGGGTACGTGAGAGATCTATCCGCCAATTGCAAAGTAACACTTGTGGGTTTGGCTTCATTTAGTCCAAGTTTCTTATATATTGACAGAGGCATCAAATTTATATTCGCCCCCAAATCACATAAGGCCTTGCCAATGAATTGATCCCCGATAGTGCATGGGATCGTGAAACTTCCAGGATCTTTCAGTTTTGGCGGGAGCTTGTTCTGTAAAATAGCACTGCATTCCTCAGTCAGAGCCACTGTTTCATAATCTCCCATTTTCCTCTTCTTCGACAATATGTCTTTCATGAATTTAACATAGCTCGGCATTTGCTCCAACGCCTCTGCAAATGGGATGTTTATGTGAAGCTTCTTGAAAACTTCTAAAAACTTAGAAAATTGCTTATCAAGCTTTTGTTTCTGCATGCGCTGGGGGAATGGCAACTGCGGGATAGGAGGACTAGCTGTGTTCACTGTAGGGGTTGGTGATGAAGGGCTTTCTTGAGCATTTACCTCACCCCCAGGCTTATCATCACTTTGCTCCACAATAGATTCCTCTAAAGTCACTTCTTCTTGCACTACAGGACTCTCTCCACCCTTTTCATTTATAGTTTTCCCACTTCGGAGTGTAACTGCTTTGCAGTGTTCCTTCCCATCCCGTTTCGGGTTGACATCAGTGTCACTCGGCAATGTGCCTTGCGGTCGACTATTCAAAGCAGAGGCCAACTGTCCCATTTGGACTTCAAGGTTCCGGATGGAAGCCTCTTGATTACTGCTCCTTGTCTCATTTTGGGCAATATATCGAGACAGGAGATCTTCCAAACTAGGTTTTCTTTCCTGATGAGGTGGTGGATGGTGGAACTGATTATGAGAACTCTGTGGTTGTTGGTTGAACTGATTTTGAACTTGAAAACCGGGAGGGTTTGAGAAATTAGGCCTGGTGGTCGGTGGTTGTGCTTGATTGCTATTTGTGTTGCCCCAAGACAAGTTTGGATGATTCCTCAAGCCCGGATGATAATGAGTAGGGAGACTTGCGTTTTGCTGCCTCCCGTAGTTGGAAACAAATTGAACTGACTCAGGGCTTATGGCACACTGATCAGTTGTGTGGCTCCCTTGACACAATTCACACAACAATGCGACACTCTGAACATTCTGCACAGCTTGCACTCCCATGGTGTCAAGTCTTTTAGTTAGCGCTGCAACCTGAGCCGCTAATTGCGTGACTGGATCTACCTCATATATTCCTGCTGCTCTTCTAGGGGCTTGCCTATCATTTGGCCATTGATAATTATTGGCCGCCATTGTTTCCACCAATTCATACCCCGTTGTGTGATGCTTAGACATGAACGCTCCTCCAGAAGCGGCATCAATACTCGATCGAGTAGCTCCAGATAACCTATTATAGAATGTCTGGATGGGAAGCCATTCTGGAAGTCCATGGTGGGGGCATTTTCTTAGAAGATCCTTAAATCGCTCCCATGAGTCGTACAAAGACTCTGACTCAAATTGAATAAAAGAGGTAATTTCGTGCCTGAGCCTGGCGGTTTTAGCGGGTGGGAAGAACTTTGCCACGAACTTTTGAGCCAGGTCATCCCATGTGGTTATGGAGCCTAACGGAAGTGAATGTAGCCAGCTCTTGGCCTTGTCCTTCAAAGTGAAGGGAAACAATCGCAATCTGATGGCATTGTCAGTCACTCCGTTGCATTTAAACGTATCGCAGATCTCCAAGAAGTTCATCAAGTGATCATTGGGGTCATCATTTGGTAATCCCCCAAACTGAATATTGGAGCACATTTGGATGGTGCCCGGCTTGATCTCAAAATTGTTTGCTTGGATTGCGGGCCTAAGAATGCTCGCTTTCAAATCTGCGATGTGAGGCATAGCATGCTCCCTTAAAGATTTCTGAAGTTCCTCAGCCATTGTAACAGGAGTATTTATGCCCCGAGCTTTTTCTCTCTGCAGGCGTCTGTACGTTCTATCAACCTCGGGATCGAGAGGTATTATATTCCGACCCCTTCGAGGTGGCATACGCCGTTGAGATCACCTGAAAAGAAAATTAAACAGATAAAATTAGTCTAAATTAAGATCGTAATGACTTAGCTTTAATATTGATAACAAATATTACTAAGTCCCCGGCAACGGCGCCAAAAACTTGTTGTCCGATTTATGTAACGACAATTAACGCGCAAGTATACGCGGTCAACAAGTAATATAAGATAAGTAGGATGTCGTACCCACGAGGACGAAGTCTTAAATGCAAATCAAATACTAATGTAAGTTCTTTACTGTCTTATCTAAATAATTGATTGGAGGTGGTATTTTAAACTATGCGATTACAACTAAAAGAAGCGGGAGAAATAGATGTAATAGGGAGACAAGCTAGGATTGCAATTCCCCTAACGCGTCGCCTAATCTCCTAACTCTCCACAATACAAACAAATCAAGGAATGGCCAGCCGAGAAATGAACTACGCATAAGCTTCTGTCGAAGGCCAAATGCACACCCCTAGCTAGATGAATCACAATATGTCTATCGATGAAAATAACTAGACTAGGGTCAATAAGATTAGTCTCAAGACTACACAAGGCAAATAGAGATATGTCTATCCTATTTAGCAGTTTATGCACACATTCCTTTAGACAAGGGCATAACAAGTGTTATTGTATTTTAAAAGCCAGATATTAATGTCCAATCTTCAATATCCATTAATATCACTACCGAAAACTCTGTCAAGCATTTAGTCAATAAGCAAGAAATACAACAACCCATTCCCAAAATGATTCATTAATATAAATAGGAGAGAAAGTTAATTAGGCTAAACACTAGGTTACATTGCAATCCTAAAAAGGTATTAGTTCATAACCATGGTGCTAATACAAATTTCTATCACATTCAACATTGCTCAGTAATACACAAATAACTTAGAGATTTGGAATAAGAAAACTCCTGTTGTAGGGTTTTCTGTCTCCAAGTCTTCTCTTCTTCGTGGAACTCCTGAGCTGTCTATGATGCAATAACTATTCTCCCAAAATAATGCTTGTTTCTGCTCTAGAATCTCCAGATATCTATTCTGTCTTTTTTTTCCTTTCTAGCCGCCTTGTCTTTCTTCCTTTTTTCCTCCCTTTTAGGTCATTAAAAACGAACCAGTCTAGACACCGGAGGTGACGCTGCGGCGCGGAGCATACAACTACTTGGTGGCGCTGCGGCGCCACTCACGCTGCAGCGCGAGATTAAGAAGTACTGTGGCCGCTGCAGCGCCAGATTACATCAGCATGGCCATGGGGGCGGCGCTGCGGCGCGAGCTAAAGGCTAGGCTCTGGCGCTGCTGCGCCAGAGTATAGAAAAGGACACATTTGCCCCCTGGAAGCTGGAGATGACTCAAAAAGCCCTGCATCAAATAGGGAGAGCATAATAACAACAAAATATATGCAAAAGCACAATAAAAAACAAAAAACAAGCAACGTCTTAAGCTTGAGCGAATCTGATATGTGATATAAATACCACATATCATTGATCTCATGGTCATTTGTGTGGAGACACTAAAGCAAGTATGTAGGTGCTTATTGGAGAATAAGTTCACTTAACGTGACTCGCTATGGAATACCTAATGGAGTTTTACTCGTCTGTTAATAGGAATTCCTAATATGATAGTAGTACAAGTGATCCTTGGACTTGAGATCATCATAGTATCTTGTATGTAACAAATTATACTTTGACTTATTCCTTAAGGCATTTTAAGATATATATAGGGTATACTTGGGTATAATGAGTTACATATGGAGATAATGTATGATCAATAAAGAATCTACCACCTCTAGTAAAAGAGGAGATATGTCCTATGTGATTCGTTAAATGACAACCTAGGAATCCTTGGACAAGGTGGAATGAAATTAGAAAGAGGTTTCTAATTTGCATTATTTGGAGTTGTGCATTTTCTAATCGAAATACATATGATTAAATAAAATAAGACTTGACAGTAAATCCATGTCTTATATTTAATTGGGACATTGTATGGTGGAAGGATTGAATTGTACGGTAACTATTAACTCACAGTTTCTTTTACGATTAATGTTGAAATCTATATTATCTGAAAAGTCGTTGATCGCTAAGGAGGCTTATCCCTATTGTAGAATAAATGTTATTTATTTAAATAGATTATTAGTTTAATTTATTTATTTAAATGAGACTAGAATTATTCTAATTGATTTATTCACAATCGATTTAATATGGAGAACCTAAAGGGTCACACCATAAAAGAAAGAAGAATTATTTAAGAAGAAAATGACATGATAATAATAATGCATTAAGTGTAATTAATTTAATCTATGGTGATAGAATAAATTAAATAGCTTAATATTTATTGTTTAATATTAAATATAAATTAATAAGAGGAGTCTTATTAATATTATTATTATTATTTTAATTCTAAAGGATTTTAGGAATTAATATAATATCAGTACTCTCTCTCTCTCTCTCAATCCTAATAAGATTAAGATATAAATTAATTAAAAGTGTTTAATTAATTAATTAAATAAAATCCTATTCTAATTGGATTAGAAGGGTTAACCTAATATCTATATAAGAGAGTCTTATATCAAAAATAAAGTACGTGAATTTTTCCAAGGGTTGGGAATACACATATTCTATAGAGATAGAAAATAACCCATCTTCCTGAGTTCTTCATCTTCCTTGGTGGATCATCGTTAGAGGCCAAACATTTGGGTGGCTGACATTGATCAAGGGAAGGAGCCACTACAGAGGAATCAAAAGAATCAAAGGAGTAGAACTTGTACTTGAGGAAGCTTGGATCTTCAAAGGTATAATTTCGTATTCTCCTTCTATGTATTGACTGATAATTGATGCACAAGAAAGATAATGTTTAAGGGTTTGTAAGAAATTTTAAAATTTGATTTTTCATCCCTTCCGCTGCGTTAATTTAATTTGATTGCATGCTTATGTTTCTAGCAAACCCAACAGTGGTATCAGAGCTAATCTTGTGCTAATTATCAGTCTATGTGATTCCATACATGTATAATATGTGATTGGATCGAGTTCTTGGGCAACAGAAAATTTTTGTTTCTGCGATGCTGCGCAGCTGCGCCGGTGCTAGCTCTTCTTGCTGTGCAGCTGCGCCGATGTCGAATCCCAGTTTTTTATGCTGCGCTGGTTCCCTATGCTTTCCGGGCGCAGCTGTGCCCCTGGACAGATACAGAATTTTTTTTGTTTTCTTTAATTAAATAAATGGTTTATTTAATTAATAAAGGTTTAAAATAAATATGTTTATTTTATATGAAATATGATTTCAGAATTGCTAAAATTAAAGAGTTTAATTTGGATTTATTTTTTGAATGAAATAAAGGACTTTATTTTTCCTAAAACAAAGTTTAGCAAACTTTTGTCCATTAACTGATATTAACACATATATGGAATGAATTTACTTTCATGAGATTAATAAGTTTTATTGAGACATATGATGATATGTATGTTAATAAAAGGGATTGATTATGGACTATGACCAATGTAATTGAATTTTATTTTGGATGAATGCTTGAATGTATGGGTTTTATAAAATGGGGTCTGTGTACCTCGTCTTTTTTGGTTTTCTTCTTGTTGTAAATTCTACCTCTCTCCTATGTACTTTCCCTTGACTGTTGATCAAGGTTTCTATTTAAATGAAAAAGTTTTTGTAATAGGATTAGTCAGAATTTTTGAAGAACCGGAGATCAAGGAGCAAGGAGCGCTTGAAGACCCATTTGTATGGAGCTCGGGTTTAAATGTAATAGTTATATTTAAATTTTATTCTTGCACTCCTAGGTTTGACCTTTTGGTTCACTTGGTGGCTCTAGTGAACCAAACTAGAATAAAAGTCTATAATCAATACGGGTAGAATATAATATTCTATATTGCATGCTAAATATTATATATATTATATTTTATACAAACATGCTTCGCATATTTAATAAAATAACTCGTATTTTATATATATGTGTTCATACGCGCTAAACAAGATGAGACAAATAATAACAAACCCCTCAAAGAAACAAGTTTAAGTCCGAAGCGTTCAAAGATATTAGGAATATCGAACGTTGCCTTCTAGCATGATAAATTAATAGAGTATTAAATATTTAATATGAGCTTGTTGTGCTATCCACAAGGCGAGTATTGAATATTTAAGATGTTAATTAGTCACATTTGATGCTTATCAAGAAAATTGAACGATCTAGTCTTGTTGTGCTATCCACAAGGACGAACATTTTTCTTTTTTGAATTTATGAAAGTGCTAGGCTGGACTTAACTTAAATCATTTTAGTTCGGATGTGCACACAATTAACCATTATGATTTAAGAGGCAAAATAAAAGCAGTTACATGGTGATGTAATTGACAAGAGTTGTCTACCTATTTATTTGTATATCGCTTGTTGTGCTATCCACAAGGTTATATATATTTGAAATGGGATCCTTATTCTCAATGGCAAATCTTTAATTAGATGTTGTCGAACTATATAAGTGAGTAATATAGTTTGATGAAAATAGTGGGAGATACCAATTTAAAATAAAGACCTAAATTTATTTTGGTATGCAAAGTTAATAAAATGAATGTTTGCTAAAATGTTATCTTTTTCACATGTAGAATTTTAAAAATGTCTAAATCACTAATCTCACTACGAAGCATACTTGATGCAAATAAGCTTACCGGGCCGAATTATGAGGACTGGCTAAGAAATCTGAGAATTGTTCTCACTGCTGAAAAGATTTTTTATGTCCTAAATTCAACTGTCCCTGAATCTATTTCGGAAACAGCCTTTGAGGAAGAGATTGCCACTTTCAATAAGTGGCAAGATGATGCATTTGTGGCTCAATGCATCATGCTTGCATCCATGAATAACGAGCTTCAGCGTCAGCACGAAAAAATGGATGCTCTTGCTATGTTGCTTCACCTCAAGGAGTTGTATGGTGAACAGAGTAGGACTGCTAGATATGAGATATCTAAAGAGCTCTTTCGATCTCGGATGACCGAGGGTACTGTCGTCGAGACTCATGTTGTGACAACCCGAATTTTCAAAAATTATTAGAATAAGAATTTAATAAATAAAATTCTTATTACGAGATGTTTTGAGTTTGGATATGTGTATATATGTGTTAAATATTGTGAAGTATATGATGTGATGTGAATATAGAAGATATAGATATATATATATATATATTTATATGTTATAAGAATGAGGTTTAGTAGTTAATTTAATTTAACTATTGAAGAAGATAAATAGAATTGTTTGAAAAGGGAATTAAGTTAATCTAATTAAGCTGAGAATTATATTATGGAATAATATAATTTAATTATTATGCCTTGTGGCAATAAATGTATTATGAATTAAATTTCATAACTAATGTGAGTAATTCACTTAATTAAAATAGTGAGTTAATGTAAAATAATTAGAATAAGAATTTAATGAATAAAATTCTTATTATGACGTGTTTAATAAAATAAATATTTTAATTAAAATATTTATGGAGTAAAATAAATATTTAATAGAAATTATTATAGAATAATTTATTTAAGTATGATGATATTAAATAAATTGATTAATATTTAAGTAGAAATTAGATGTATGGGTTAAATAAATTATATCGGGACAATTTATGCGAGGAAAGGAATTAAACAATTGTATATTATAATTGTATAATTCATTTGAGTTAATTAAAATAATTAAGGGAATAAATATTAATTTTTTTAATCGAAAGGTCTATTTTAAGTTAAGGGTTATGAATATAATTTTATAATGTATAAGTATAATAATTATACATATTATAATTGTATAATTATTTAGTTTAGCTAGCTAAGTAATTTAGTAGTATGGTTAAAGTGTGACACTTAGAGAAAAGAAGATATATTATATAATAAGGAGTTTATAAAAAAATAAATTAGAAGAGGATAATTGGGTTCTAGCCAAACATGGCCTTGATACCCTTGGTTTTTGCAACTGCTGAGACTTTGGGTTTTTGTAACGGGTTGGGAAATAAAACTTACGCTTAAGTTTCACAAGGCTAAGTTAGAGAGAAACTGAGGGAGAGAACTCTCTGAGAAAGTTGAGAGTAAAGAGGAGTTCTGTTATTCAAGGAAGAGGTATAAGATTAACCAAGTTTTTTACATCATCTAGATATTTTAAAGAAGAAATCAAAGGGCACGTGAAGTGCAGATATCTGTAAACTGTTAAACTATTATTGGTAAACAACGATCAAGGCAAGTCTTTCAGTTCCTATTTGCTATGTGAACTTGATGATGAAATGTTTTAATTCTTTATTTTAAATAGCATGATGTGTTATATATATGTTGAAAGCATGAAACGTTAAAGTCAATTTATGACTATGTTGATCGAGTAATGAATGTTGATTGAGTAAGGAACTCAATCTTTACACTTGTTATATGAACTACAGCATGTATGTTATGTTAGTCCAATGTTTATGAGATGTATGTTGAGCATGTTGTTATGTGCTATGTGATGCATGAAAACTGTTAGATCTTGCTGAGCTGTCGAGCTCAATCTTGCAAATAATCACTTTTGCAGGTCAAGGATTCAAGGTAACGCTATGTGCTACTTGAAAGCAATGAATCAGATATAATGCATGATGATTTATATACTTTGGTTGAATTGTTATTATTTTAGATTATGTTTAAGGTTTCAAATAATGTATTTGATAATGTATGATGGTTAACCGATGTTGAGTTGTAAAGTTTAAATTTTATCTGATGTACAAAGGATATTAAACCTGGTTGTAAGTTTTAGTTTATATTAACTCTGACAAAGCGATTCATAAAATAAATTTGAATCAAAGTTATGTAATGATAAAGGTTGAGATTCAGGGCAATAAAGAAAGAATTATATAAAAATTTAAAATATTTCGCATTTTATTAAGTTTAACATCGATTAATGATGTAAAGTCTGAATAAGGATGTATTGTTAACGACCGATGTCCACGGTTGTATTTTATGAATTTTGGGGTTGTTACACATGTCCTGAAAGTGATCAATTTGATTGAACGCCTTGGACAGTTTGGGTTATTCATGGATGGGGAGTTGAGTCAAGACTTGGTCTTGCAGTCACTCCCTGAGACCTTCTCGCAGTTTGTAGTTTATTTTCACATGAATAAGCTAGATGTCCGCTTGCCTGAGCTGCTTAACATGCTGAAAACTGTAGAAGGTCACTTCCCATCCAAGAAGAACCATGTCTTGTTTTTGGATTCTTCCAATATGAGGAAGAGGCCCAAGGTATCTCCTGAAAAGAAGAAATCCAAGAAGGCTAAGGGAAAGGGGAAAGAAAAGTATCAAAAGAAACCTGAACCAGCTAAAGGAATATGCTTTCATTGCAACGAGCTGGGACATTGGAAGAGGAACTGCAAGAAATTTCTAGCAGAGAAGAAGCTTGGAGAAGCTTCGACTTCCAATCAAGGTTTGTTTATGATTGAAATTAATTTTTTTGAAAGTTATAATTCTACTTGGGTATTGGATACCGGCTGTGGTTCTCACATATGTAATAATGTGCAGGGACTGGTCAGAAGTAGAAAGCTGAACAATGATGAGGTGTTCCTCCGAGTGGGGAATGAAGCAAAGGTTGTAGGAACGTATTGTTTAGCAATGCCTTCGGGCAAGTCCATTTATCTTAAGTATTGTTATTATGTTTCGAATATTATTAAAAATATTATTTCAATTTCTGTATTAGATATGGAAGGATTTAACATTGTTATAAAGAGCAATGGTTGTTCTATTTATAAAGACGATGTTTTATATGGTATTGAAAATTTGCGAAACGGATTTTATACACTTGACTTACAAGAAAATATATTTCAAATTGAACAAACTAAGAAAAGAAAAAGAGATAATATTAATTATACCTACATGTGGCACTGTAGACTCGGTCATATCAATGAAACAAGATTATCCAAGTTGCATAAAGATGGGCTCCTAGAGCTATCCGATTATGAATCATATCCAACTTGTGAATCTTATCTTATGGGTAAAATGACTAAATCTAATTTTAGTGGAAAAGGAGAAAGAGTTACAGAGTTATTGGCATTGATTCACACGGATGTTTGTGGACCTATTACAACAAGTGCACGGGGTGGGTATTCTTATTTTATTACTTTCACTGATGATCACTCAAGATTTGGATATGTGTATTTAATGAAATACAAGTCAGAATCATTTGAAAAGTTCAAAGAGTTCAGAAGTGAAGTAGAGAAACAAACGGGCAAGAGTATAAAGATACATCGATCAGATCGAGTTGGAGAATACTTAAGTAGTGAGTTTCTCAATTGTCTCAAATAAAATGGTATAATCTCACAATGGACTCCTCCAGGTACACCACAGTTAAATGGAGTATCTGAAAGGAGAAATCGAACACTGTTGGACATGGTTCGATCCATGATGAGTTTTATCGACCTTCCAATTTTCTTCTGGGGATATGCCCTAGAAACGACTGCATACCTACTTAACAAGGTACCTACCAAATCCGCCCCAAAGACTCCATATGAGATGTGTAAGGGGAGGAAACCAAATCTTAAGCATGTTAAGACTTGGGGTTGTCCAGTTTATGTCAAAAAGTTTGAAAATGATAAGCTACAGACTAATTCCGATAAGTGTAGATTTGTGGGATACCCTAAAGAAACTTTAGGGTATTATTTCTATCATCCAACAGATCAAAAGGTGTTTGTTGCGAAACATGCTGCCTTCTTGGAAAAGGAGTTTATCCATGAAGGGGTCAGTGGGAGTAAGTTATATCTTGAAGAAATTCAAGAACCATAACTTACCACGGATCAAAGTCAGGTACCTGACCAAGTTGAAGAACCTACTATACCACACCCTGTTCGTAAATCTGGAAGAGTACCGAAGATACCTGAGAGGTATGGATTCGTTATAGAGGATGACGATGAGGTACACATCATGAATGAAGATGATCCATTGAATTACGAACAGGCTATGAGTAATAAAGACTCTGGGAAATGTCTTGAAGCCATGAAATCCGAAATGGACTCCATATATGTATGAAAACCAAGTAAAGACTTAGGTTTCACCACCTGAAGGCATTAAGCCTATTGGGTGTAAATGGGTTTTTAAAAGAAAGATTGGAGCAGACAGGAAAGAAGAGACCTATAAGGCCCGACTGGTTGCAAAAGGTTTCAAACAAAGACAAGGAGTTGACTATGATGAAACCTTCTCACCAATAGCTATGCTCAAGTCCATTCGGATTTTACTTGCGATTGCAGCTTATAACGACTATGAGATCTGGCAGATGGACATGAAAACGGCCTTCCTCAATGGGAACCTTGAGGAGGATGTGTATATGATACAGCCAGAGGGATTTATTTCAAAGGTTGGAACAAATCAAGTCTGTAAGCTACAACGATCCATTTTTGGGTTGAAGCAAGCTTCTCGTAGATGGAACATTTGTTTTGATGAGACAATCAAAGAGTTTGATTTTATCAAAAATGAGGATGAACCATGTGTATACAAGAAGGTTAGTGGGAGTGCAGTATCATTCCTTGTATTATATGTTGATGATATATTACTGATAGGGAATGACATTCCTATGTTACAATCAATTAAAATCTGGTTATCTAAAAACTTCTCCATGAAGGACTTGGGTGAAGCATCCTATATTTTGGGGATAAAGATCTATAGAGATAGATCTAAAAGGATGCTCGGCTTATCCCAAGGAACGTACATTGATACGATGCTAAAGAGGTTTAGCATGGAAGATTCCAAAAGAGGTCTCATGCCAATGAGCCATGGAATACATCTCTCCAAGAAACAGGCCCCAAAGACACCTAAGGAGAGAGACCATATGAGTAAGATCCCTTATAGTTCTGCAATAGGATCTATCATGTACTATATGACATATACTAGACCGGATGTTGCTCATGCACTTAGTGTAACTAACAGATACCAGTCGAATCCTGGAGAAGATCACTGGAAGGCAGTAAAGAATATCCTAAAGTACTTGAGAAGGACTAAAGATATTTTTCTTATCTACGGTGGGTCTGAATTAAAACTCGAAGGATTCACAGACTCAAGTTTTCAAACAAACCAAGATGACAGTAAATCTGTTCCAGGGTATGTGTTTACCTTGAGCGGAGGCACACTGAGTTGGAAGAGTTCCAAGCAGCAAACAGTTGCTGATTCAGTGACAGAGGCAGAGTATATAGCTGCAAGTGAAGCTGCAAAGGAAGCTTTTTGGATGAAGAAGTTCATAACTGAACTTGGTGTGGTTCCTAGCATTGGAGAAGCAGTTCCCATTTACTGTGACAACACCGGAGCGGTTGCACAGGCTAAGGAACCCAGGTCTCATCAGAAATCCAAACACGTGTTGCGGCGATTTCACTTGATCAGGGAGATCATTGAAAGAGGATATGTCACTTTAGAGCGTGTGGACTCTCAAGACAACATTGCAGATCTATTTACTAAAGCTCTAACACAACAGCAGTTTGATTGTCACTTAGAGAAGATGGGTATGAGATACCATGGCGATTGGCTTTAGTGCAAGTGGGAGATTGATAGTAGTGTGCATACAAGCCAATCATGTATGATGATAAAGCACATACTTTGTAAACAATCGTATTTATTTATTAATAAAATATTCATTTAAGGCATTTATTTATCTACATGGTGTTGTTTTATAATATATAAATAACCCATAGTTTTAAGCAATGATTTTAGAATCTTGATGAGATCATGCTAATGAGATCTAAATTCTTAGAAAGCTTAAAAATTAAAATAGTTCTCAATCGTGGGATTACTAAAATGGAAATTAGTAAATCCGGATAGATTGGTACATATGTTGCTTGCTCGTTAGATGAGAATGACTGATCTCATGGTCATTTGTGTGGAGACACTAAAGCAAGTATGTAGGTGCTTATTGGAGAATAAGTTCACTAAACATAACTCGCTATGGAATATCTAATGGAGTTTTACTCGTCTGTCAATAGGAATTTCTAATGTGATAGTAGTACAAGTGATCCTTGGACTTGAGATCATCATAGTATCTTGTATGTAACAAATTATGCTTTGACTTATTGCTTAAGGCCTTTTAAGGTATATATAGGATATGCTTGGGTATAATGAGTTATCTATGGAGATAATTTATGATCAATAAAGAATCTACCACCTCTAGTAAAAGAGGAGATATGTCCTATGTGATTCGTTAAATGACAACCTAGGAATCCTTGGCCAAGGTGGAATGAAATTAGAAAGAGGTTTCTAATTTGCATTATTTAGAGTTGTGCATTTTTTAATCGAAATACATATGATTAAATAAAATAAGACTTGACAGTAAATCCATGTCTTATATTTAATTGGGACATTGTATAGTGGAAGGATTGAATTGTACGGTAACTATTAACTCACATGTTCTTTTATGATTAATGTTGAAATCTATATTATCTGGAAAGTCGTTGATCGCTAGAGAGGCTTATCCCTATTATAGAATAAATGTTATTTATTTAAATAGATTATTAGTTTAATTTATTTATTTAAATAAGATTAGAATTGTTCTAATTGATTTATTCACAACCGGTTTAATATGGAGAAGCTAAAGGGTCACACCATAAAAGGAAGAAGAATTATTTAAGAAAAAAATGGCATTATAGTAATAATGCATTAATTGTAATTAATTTAATCTATGGTGATAGAATAAATTAAGTAGCTTAATGTTTATTGTTTAATATTAAATATAAATTAATAAGAGGAGTCTTATTATTATTATTATTATTATTATTATTATTATTATTATTATTATTATTATTACTATTATTATTATTATTATTATTATTATTATTATTATTATTATTATTATTATTATTATTATTATTATTATTATTATTATTATTATTATTATTATTGTTATTTTAATTCTAAAAGAGTTTAGGAATTAATATAATATCAGTACTCTCTCTCTCAATCCTAATAAGATTAGGATATAAATTAATTAAAAGTGTTTAATTAATTAATTAAATAAAATCCTATTCTAATTGGATTAGAAGGGTTAACCTAATATCTATATAAGAGAGTCTTATATCAGAAATAAGGTACGTGAATTTTTCCAAGGGTTGGGAGTACACATATTCTATAGAGATAGAAAATAACCATTCTTCCTGAGTTCTTCATCTTCCTTGGTGGATCATCGTTAGAGGCCAAACATTTAGGTGGCTGAGATTGATCAAGGAAAGGAGCCAGTACAGAGGAATCAAAGGAATCAAATGAGTAGAACTTGTACCTGAGGAAGCTTAGATCTTCAAAGGTATAATTCCGTCTTCTCCTTCTATGTATTGACTGATAATTGATGCACAAGAAAGATCATGGTTAAGGGTTTGTAAGAAATTTTAAAATCTGATTTTTCATCCATTCCGTTGCGTTAATGTAATTTGATTGCATGCTTATGTTTCTAGCAAACCCAACAAGATTAGGTTGGAAGAATAAAGCATCTGGATATGGATGTTGTTTTATAAATTCCGAGGACAAAATTTTTATAAGGGGGGGAGAATGTGACAACCCGAAAAACCAAATTGTCCAGAAATTTAGTTTAAAGAATTATTAATTAATAAAAGGCATTTTTATTAATTATATTATGTGTTATGTGTTTAAAGGCCATTCAATGACCTAGAATATGCGAATGTGGTTAGGATTCTGGCTATATGCTAGAGTTAAATGATTTGAATTTCCAAGACGAAAATAAAAGTTTTTTGAAAAATTACTATTCATCCGTTTTTGCTCGGGAATTATTTTTAAATTTCGAGAAACACATAATGATAGAATTCTAAGATAAGATGGAATATTTAATAATATTTCGGTTATGGCTCGCGAAGTTTTCGTCTGAGTATTTAAAACCTTAAGGGTTAGGGAAAGTGAAATCGAAGAAGAAATGATTAAGTGTAATAATAAGGATTATTATACATAACGATTATGAGTATAATAATAGTTTTTAAGTATGGTATGAGATGAATACGACGTATAATACGAACATCATACGAAATATATACGAAGAGAATACGAGAATTATACGATAAGAATACGATGAGTCTTAATGGACTTTAAATATTGGACTTACGCAATTGTCAAGCCCAACTGGATGATGAGTGAGGTCCACTGATAATTTAAATCAAGCCCGAAGATAAGCCCAATGTGAATTAACTCTAAGCCCAAACCAAGAACCGAACCCATGGGTCGAACTGATGGGTCATCAGGTGAGTAAAACCCATGGGGCAACCTATATGGGAAGATATGGGGGGCACACGGTAGCATATGGGAGGACATGGTAGTACATATGGTGCACATGGTAACATGTGGGAGACATGGGCAAGACATGGGGGGTTGAGGAGGTTTGCATAATGACCTTTATACCCTAACTCTTGCAAATTCTATATAAGAGAAGCTTAGATAGTTATTTGTGGCTTTGCAAATCACCAACTAGCATATGAGAGAGTGAAGAGCTTATAACAAGAAATCCAAGAATCAAAGAAGCTATGTAGGATTTTTGTCAAGAATAAAAAGTCAATAACTCAAGAACATCAAGAGGTATAAGTGTTAAACTTTGAATTTTAATCTTCCTTCAATATTTAAATTGATAGAGAAGTGATAATTGGGGAAGCATGTATAATACGAAGTGATAAGGTGGATATTAGTGGACTTTAGAACACTAATAACCAAGAACAAGTAAAACCATAATTGAATGGTTAAGAATTTAATGAAAAAATGAGTTAAAACCTTGAAATGATTGTTAATGAATAAGTTAAACCATAATTGAATGGTTAAGGAACTTAAAGTAGAAAGCTATTAAAACTTAGATGTTTATGATGGTTAAAATCATAGATGAATAACCAATGGATTGATTCCATTTGGTTTGGAGTAAAAATCTAGAGTAACGAAGTTATGGCGAAAGTTACGAGATTAGAAGTTAATCGTCAAAATCATAAATTTTCCCAGAATTAAAGTCAAAAGTCGCCGTTAAACTCAAAAACCATAGTTTTTAATGGCATGTCATAGAATGAGGTATTTAAGACTTATGGGAGCAAGAACGGTAGAATTCAGACTTAAAACGAAGAAATGAGCGTCTAACATTCACGAACGTTTAATGAATGTGTTAAAATGGAAGAAACAACAAATTTATCGCCAACGGATTCAAAAATTGAGTCTGACTGGATAGAATCGTAGAATATGAGATATGTGAACTAATGGCTTTGGAACAAGCCAATTCCGAGTTATAATGATTGCGTTACGAGCTCGGGAAATCCAAAAGTTGGAAAAATTTTCTAAGGCTCAGGGTCGGCGCCGCAACGCCGCCTATGCCTAAGAAGCTGGAGCCGAAGCGCCTAACCGGGTAAATTTTCTAGATGACTGGCGCCACATCGCCAGTTATGCATTGGGAGGCGGCGCCGCAGTGCTAGTATGGGAGTTTTGCCACTGCAAGTGGGGCGCCGCAGCGCGACCAAAGGAGGGGAGACTAGCGCCGCAACGCAGGTGCAGGGGAAAACCCAGAAATGAGTTTTTAACTGCTTAATTTTTGGGGAATGTGTACGAAAGGATAGTGAACGTATAATTCACATTAGATAACACTTAAACAAGTGATTTAAACCTTTAGTAAAGGTTAAACGGTAAGAATTAACGGGAGTTAAAAGTCGAGGAATGCGAACGTAAAGTACGTAACCAATATTCGGGGACCGTATTCGCGGTGAAATGAACTTATGGGATTTCTATGTTGTGAGTCCATAGACGATGGTGACTTATAACATTCCAATGTTATAATGTTGTAATGGAAGTTAAGTATAAAGCGTATAGATGTTGTAAACGCAAAGTTATTGCGATGGACGATCGGTCGTAGCATACAGCGAACAATCTGACTTAGATATTTAGAGATGACCATGAACGTAATGTTCATGTAATGAATCACTATTGAAAGTGATTAAAACCTTAAGTAAAGGTTGAGTGAAGGTTTAAAAGACGAACGACGTGAACGCCGAATATGTAAATGATCCTCGTGAATCGTATTCGCGTCGGGCAAACGTTCTAAGTATACATTGGTTGTATGATTTAGACGTTGACGAATGTAGTAAGTAAGATGTATAATCATCAAGAAAGCCGTAACGAAGAGTAATAAGAGTATTAAATAACGTGTAAACGTTGAACAAGCTAAATTAACAATAATAACTCGAATAACATTCCAAGTTCAATAAACCGGACGTTTAACTTAACAAACTTTATAGTTTTAATGGTTCAGATAAGTTATGGTTGAGTTGTGGTACAATCGTAGTCTGTAATGGTAGATATATAGTATCTGGGCTAAACGATTCCGCCAGAGAGCGACGGTTAATAAGAACTAGCAACCGATCTAACTCGCTGTAAAAGACAGTGTAGACAAAATGGGAAACTAGTTTGTTGGTTGTTTGTGGAAAACCACTTAGCATACTATATTGTAAACTGTTAAAGACCCGATGTGTGCTATGTGTAAATATTATAAGAACAAGATGAGAATGTAAATTATCATAAAAGATAATCGTAAGGTTGTGACATCTCCGTATGTCATAACAACCGAAGAAATGAAGATGGAGGTTGGTCACGTAAACTTAGATTATAAGAACGCGAACTATAAGAAGTAAAGTAAAGTTTAAACCAATGCAAAAATCAAGTATATGACTATTTGGTATGTGTTATTACTTATATGCTATATAGGGATTTCGATGAACGGTATAGCTTTAGCAGAATGCAGCGCTAAGGCAAGTTTCCTAACTTCATTCATTTTTATATGAATGCTAGTTTCTTAAACTTCACAGATGTTGAACTAGAGAACTTTTACCTATGTACAAGTGTGTGATATTTGTACAAGGCGGTAGAATGTATGAGGCCCTGTGCCAAAATTTTAACACTTCGGAGTTTCTATGAAATGAATTTTTCTATGATTAAACTATTCAATATTAAAAGTTCTGTTTATTCATGAACCGTTATTGTTAAATCTGTGCAAATGATTCTAGCCAGACTAAATGTTATTGAAAGAGTAGTAGAATAGAAGTATGATAAAGTAAATGTGATGAATGTTTTAAAAAAATAGGAATCAGATCGTATTCCTATTATTCGAGTTGCTTCATAACCATTATTCGGTTATTGAAGATTAAAAGAATATGTGATTCTTGAGTTGTTATTTTTCAACTGCTATGACTTGTTGAGCAATTGAATGCTCACACTTATTTTAAATAAAAACATTTTTAGCGAACGACGGTAGAATGAATTTAAGGATCCCATAAAGATCAAGCTGACCGGTGTCCTGATGAAGTGTCATTCGTGATATGAATGGGCGTGAAGACTCAAGCCAAGACTTGTAATGTAGATTAGTTATTAAACTATAAATTAGTTTAATGAACTATTATGTATCTTTGGTGGCGGATGAAAGTCACTCCTGTAAGAAGTAAAGAATAATGTAATTATCATTATTTGAATAAATGAAGGTTTTAAGGTAATAGAACCTGGGAATTGAATAGATATGTTGTTATTCTTTAGGATATAATGACGTATATATGGAGTGTGATGTACTCGTGATGTACAAAATCTGGGTGTGAAGATAGACCGGATTTCGGGGCGTCACAAGTTGGTATCAGAGCTGATAGGTTATAAACCTTAGGTATGGGTACCTAAGGCTATAATCTGAGAGGTAAGGGTAAGGAAATCGTTATATAACGATTAATGAAGAAGATCACCACGTGATCATATTAAATCGTAATAACAGATTTTCTATTAAACGATGGATGAATTATAGTTAAAGGCTATAATGGAATGGTACTAGGAAGTAGTACGAGCAGAAGAACTATGAAGAGTTATAAAGGATAGAATACTAATTAAAGCAAATTCGTATTAGGTAAGCAGAATTTTAGAAGTTGTATGGTAGTGCTATCAATATGTATATGGCGAGAAGATGAATCTTTTCTCATGTGCATTTTGATAGTTAGAGAATGATAACGTAGGTGCGGGTTCTTAAAACTCATACTTATAAAAAGTTTGTGACTCATAGTTATATGCTATGTTTCTGAGCCTCTAAGCGTACGAAAAGTCCTTGATTTGTTCTTGTATTACATATTGCGAAGATAAGTTCTTAAACACATATGGTTGTGGAAAGTTCCTGAACACATATAGTGTGGTAAGTTGATGAACTATACTAAGGTATAGGAATGTTTAGACTGAAAACAAGTTATTTTTAGTATAAGTAGCATTTAAGGTGCTAGAAGAATTTAGGATTGTCACAAGTATAACAATGAAGGAAGACGAAGGAAGTAGAAAATTCCAAGTCTTCTAGCTATGCTAGATTTTGAAATTTATTGACATCGTGCTAAAATGTACATGTTTAAGAAAAGAATATTGGTTCAAACTTTTGTGAACCAATGGATTTTAAAAGAACTATTCTTTGTATGTCTAAGTTAATCGTTTCGGCTAGATAGAAATTGATTTGAAATATCAAAATAAATTTTATATTATCAGTTCATTTGATGCATAGATGGTAAAAAGATGGAGTTATTAATACAATTGAACCTAGTGGTTGATGTAATCTTAGGATCATCAACCAACTATGGTACGATGTAGAATGACGAAGTCATAAACTAACAAAGTCCTCAACGTGCTGTGAAACAGTACGGTATTATGACGTCATTAAACGTTTTGAATTATTGTGAAAGAATTTAAAGGAGTGGTTGATGTCAATTGATTTGACTAAACGAATGTTTCAAATTGGTGTCCAAATTATTGGTATGGTCTAAGCTATTTGAGTTGGCTGGACGAATTGTATGTCATATTTAAAAGAAATCAAGCTTTCTTTGAAAGGTTATGCCAAACCAAATTGCTTTGGTGCGGAATCTGAATGAATAAGTCTGAGGTGAACAAACCTAGCGATCTGGGGTTATACGATAGGTTGATCACCTACGTATGCAAGAGGTAGTTTACTTTCTTTGTGATGGTAAATATGCCGATCAAGGAATTGGTTTGCGATAAATACTGATAAATCAAGTTCAAGAGTTCATGATTTTTAGGACCCCTCAACAAAATGTTTTAAAGGAATCTTTATATTCCTAGTCATTCGTTTAACTTCATAATTAGTTTGTAAATTGTGAAGATTCTTAAATGTGGGGAAGATTAGAACTTCTTAGAAGAGAAGTTGAGAAGAAGAGTATGTTAACAATTTTGAGGAAGAAATTTTTAGAAGAAGGGGTGAATGTGATATCCCGAGAGATTATAAGTATAGTTGTCATGATGTTTAACACATGATGATTACAACAGATGATGATCCTTAGGAAAAAGGATGTTGAAGAGATAATAAGAAGGAATAATTAGGTAAATATCTAATTGAAATACTATGCTGAGATTTTTCAACAAAAATAAAAGAAGAGGTAAGATTAGGTTAGAAGAATAAAGCATCTTGGTATGGATGTGGTTTTATAAATTCCGAGGATAAAATTTTTATAAGAGGGGAAGAATGTGATAACCCAGAAAATCGGATTGTACAGAAATTTAGTTTAAAGAATTATTAAATAATAAAATACATTTTTATTAATTATATTATGTGTTACGTGTTTAAATGTCATTCTATGACCTAGAATGTGCGAATGTGGTTAGGATTCTGGCTATGTGGTAGAATTAAATTATTTGAATTTCCAAGACGAAAATAAAAGTTTTTCGAGAAATTTTTAAAAAATCACTATTCATTCATTTTTGTTCGGGAATTATTTTTGAAATTATGAGAAACGCGTAATGATAGGATTCTAAGACAAGATGGAACATTTAATAATATTTCAGTTATGGCTCGCGAAGTTTTCGCCTGAGGAGTTAAAATCCTGGAGAAATTTTTCCAAAATCTTAGGTTTTGAAAAGCATGCATTTTTGACTCTGTAGGGAGCTTTTTTATTGACCCAATGCAGGTTTTAAGCTTTTGGGATTTTGAAAACATGCAGTTTTGGCTGTGCGGGGTATTTTTGATTGACCCATGCATGTTTTAGGACTTAAATATATATGCTGGACTGCTTGATTAATAAGCCACAGGTTTTAGGCTTACCACACCCTGTCTGAGGTGATTTCGAGTACTGGTATGCGATAGATCGTGATAGACCCGACAGCTCTACAGGGGTTTCATCAGGCGTTAGACGGAGGAGGATTTCTACCATCCCACAGGCCCGTCCAACTAGGACGCCTCGTAGATTGGTAGAGAGCAGGATATGTCCAGCACAGGACGAGCAGCCCATTGACATTGATGACGAGGAGGCTGCTTTTGTTGCTCCTGTTCCAGCTCAGGTTCCACGTGCGGAGGTCCCGGGCATTGCTGTGCAGACACAGGAGTTGCTGGGCGACTTGAGTCGCCATCCTTCAAGATATCTTTAGGCCAACGAGGTGACTTGAATTTTTTCTTCTCTCTGGACTCTTTTCCCGTCTTCTAGCCATTTTTGGGGCACATGTTTTGACATGGGTTGATTTTTGATGCAGGTCCCTGGCTTGACACAGCCTCGAGGGAACTGGTTTAGTGTGCACTCCCTCTATCAGACTCTGCACGATGATTACGGGGAGATCGTGGATGGCTGGGGATTTCAGGCCTTATTCTCGATCCTGCCCCGCCATTGCCCTTGGGGATATATGAGGGCTTTGTCTGAGCACTGGTTCCACCAGACTCAGTCCCTTCATCTGCTTGATTACGAGGTGATGATGACTCCTATGGACTGGAGATTTATCACCGGCATTGAGTTTGAGGACGTGACAGTGCCTGTCGTCTCTGACATTTCGTCCACCGCAGTTAGATCCCTATTGGGAGTCCCTCAGTTGGCATTCAAGGGTCGGGCAATCCGATCCAGGATGGGACATTACAGTTGCCTCGGCCTGATGATCGGAGGGCTAGAGATCGCATTATGAGGCGATTGTTTTTATCAATCATCAGGGGTTATTTTGTGGTGGACAACTCGTCGACGATGTCCTTTGCTTTGATCAGCGCCACTCAGCATGTAGAGCGCCTCAGTGATTTTGATTGGGGCTCCTATACCTTTGCCTATTTTCTCCGGGGCATGCGCCTACTTTTGGAGGGTGTGACAGAGACTTGGTTAGGATTCCGTCAGTTTTTGCTGGTGAGTACATCTTTCTGTACCTTTTTGATTTCTGCACTTATTTTTGGCAGTCTTGGTCACTGAGGACTTTTGATATTTGCATTGATAGCTTTGGGCATTTACGAGGCTTCCTTGCCTACGGCCCGTTTCAGCATTAGGTCTGGAGACCTATCCACGTGGACGGAGATGGCACCACTCCATTTTGACGGAGGTCCCTGTTGCTGAGGGATTCACTCATGCCCGTCTATAGTTGGAGCTTTTGACAGCGGCCTAGATCACCTGGACGCCGTACACATCCGAGCACTTGACCGTCGGATTTTATGGAGGTTTCCCCACTGACCAGGAGTTTCACTTATCGACCCGCAGAGTCCCTATGTTGACGGAGGGAGGCTGGGAGCTCTATCTTGGAGAGCGTGCCATTCAGAGTGTTACAGGGGAGATCCGCATTCCCATTGCTCCTTCTGCTTGGCATCATTGGCCATTGTTAGTGCCTTTGACAGACATCCCTTTGGAGGGTATAGACGGTTTTTATCTATCAAAGGGCCCATACAACCAGGCAGCCTTCTACAGGTTATGGAGTCCTCGCACTATTGGGTCTTAGACTCGTGCCACCCATTTTATGGCAGATATGGTGTCGGGGTTCATGATGATGACGGACTGGATAGCTTGTAGTAGAGAGCCTAATTATGCAGACCAGATAGCACATCTGACCAGGGAGTTGGACCAGGCTAGTTTCTTTATCAGGCACCTTGACCGAGATCCATCAGGGGCATCTTCATTTGACCCATCCAGCTCTGGAGCAGGCCCCTCTTCAGATCCATTCAGTAGCAATTATACAGGGGCAGATCTTCCCTTATACCGCCTAGATATGACTGATCCCAGCAGCTTTGTGCAAACAGAGGATCTAGAGCAGGTCGATCGGTTTGATACCGGGGTCTTTGACTTCCTGTGATAATTATGGCAGCTATATTTTTGGTCAGCCACTATTTTGACTATTCGGCGTCTGTGCCATCATTTTGATAGACCACTGTATTAGCTGAGTGGTGGTGCCCCATTTCCCCGTATTATTCCTTTCTCTTTATACCAGGATATAGGGATGATGTATGTAGTAGATAGCTTTTTATAGATATTTTTGTCATCTTTATCTGGTGCACCATGTTTATATCATTGTCATCATGCATGTATCATGTGTATGCATTTAGACAGTTACGATTTAACTTAACCTCTGGACGGTCTTGTGATACGGTGCTACAGATGATGACGTCTGCAGTTAGACGTATAGAGCATTTGCCACGGTCAGAGGTGGCTGCATCGTTGTGATCATGGTATGATAGTCTTCCCTTCCCAGCTAGAGGGACAGTTGACCAGATGTTGGGGCATTCGATGGCCCTTGTAGATTTCAGGGCTCCAGACGACTTTATTGATGGCGTCCTACCCTTATGGGTACCAAAGAGACAGGTATTCCACATTGGGCGGTGTGAGCTTTCGCCTACTCTGGAGGAGTACCAGAGATTTACTGGCTTGGATTTAGAGTCGCCGTGTGCTCGGACGGCTATCAGTGATATGCGGGGACCGTTTAATTGACTGTTCGGTCTTCAGTAGAGCATAGTCATGGATGAGATCGTTTCAGGGCATGTGATCTCCCTTGACTTCTTGATAGAGCGCTATGGTGAGCTTGATAGCTACGACCGTCACGTCGGAGATTTCGTTATTTTCACAGAGGATTGGTAGACAGCCAGGATAGACATGTTGTTGATCTGCATTGTGGCGTATGTTTACATGCCATTGCGTTTAGATCACCTTGATGTGGGATTGGTTGTTGTAGTCAGAGCCCTTAGGTAGGGTAGTACCATTATCCCTATGATCTTGGCAGAGACATTGAGGTCGCTCACCTATTGCAATACGCATCCAGCGGGGTTTTTTTGGGGTAGCTCGGTCGTGCTGTATATGTGGTTGATGTCACACATACGACCGATTGGATCATTTAGACCTTATGCGTATGTTTTAGCCATGAGATATCCTCAGTTTACTGCTTCTGTCTGCCTAATTGAGTTGACTCAGAGTCCTGGTTAGCATTTTTGTCAGATATTGAGCATCCGTTCGCAATTTTATTATGCTAAGGGATGGCGACCCCGTTCAGTTTCATTACTCATGCATCTGGCATTGATTATTTGCCTTTGGCAGGATTGAGGGGTGTGACTACTTATCATCCCTTGGCAGTTATAGAACAGTTTGATCAGTGACAGAGTATACACCATTTTGAGGATTCTGCTGATCAGAGGATGTCAGCTTCATCGATGTCACCGACCGACTTGGTTAGAGTTTATGAATGTTGGACTCACAGGGAGAGGGCTGACTTCTCCAGTAGACATCCGGGTCGTTCTCCAGAGTATTCTGCATGGTTAGAGGAAGAGATCGCAATCGTAGTAGCAGACCTTCATTTACCTCCGCTAGCGGATTCTGATGAGGAGGAGCCCATGGAGGTTCCAGATTCTCCTACTGAAGATGAGCTGTTCGCAGATTTGGTTGTAGCTTTGATTAGTGATCCCCCGGTTATTCCCACAGGGACATATCCAGCTTTGTCAGATTCTCTATTTAGGATGACCTTTGAGAGAGATTCAACTAGAGCACAGATGTTGGCTGCCCTGTCTGGCAGGGATTTAGCTTTTACTGAGAGGGATTGTCTCAGGACCGCTTTGGATATTGGTTTTATTAAGTGGGAGGACCTTCGCTCTGCTTTAGATACTGCCATTGTGGAGCGAGAAGAGGTTCGCTTAGACAGAGATGCATCATATGTTGAGATTGAGGAGACTTTGATTTCTCAGGATGCAGCTTTTGCAGAGAGGGATGAGGCTATAGCTTCCCGTGATTTCCACATTGCTGATAGTACTGCTCTTTGATCTTACACCCATGGTTTGGTTACCAAGATGAGTGCTTACATTGATGACCAAAGTGCCACCTTGCAGATGACTGTGGATGTTCGTAGCCGTATGGAGGCTAAGTGGACTACTCTTACAGATGCTCCTCCATCTTCAGAGAGAGATGCCATGCTGGCATTGCTAACCCGCTTGTCCTTGGCATAGACTAGCTTTATTTTTCCTGCATAAACACTTCTGTCATGACTCGCAATTATTGATGCATTTTGAGCTTCTCCTTGATGGACTGACAGTTGAGATGTCAAGGGAGTTCCTTAAATGGGTCTGGTAACCAGACAGCTTGACAATATTTTAGCTTTTATTTGTTTTCGGTGTCTTGGAACAGGTCTTCCATTATTTTGTTTTTTCTTAAGGTTCAAACCGCGCCAGAGAGGGCTGCCTATGTACTCCCAGGTTGAGGGAGATCAGATCATTCGTAGTTCTAGTTGAAGAGGTTTGCAAAGAGTTTAACTGAGGTTTGAATTTGGTTCGATGAGCTTTGGAATTTGATACTGGGATTTGCAAGTTCTTTGGATTTTTGTTTGATTTGACCGCACCATAGATGGTTGCCTACGTACTCCCGGGCTGAGGGAGATCAGGTCATTCGTAGTTCAGGCTTCTCTAGTGAAAAGTCGAACCTGATTCGATTTATAGGATCCAGATGTGGGTATGCATGTGCTTCAAACGTAGTACTTTTTCACGATGTCTGAATTGATAAGTTGGGGAAATTTGTTCCCTTCCATTTCTTGTAGCCTGATGGCTCCCCCTATCAGCACTTCCTTGATAATGAAAGGGCCTTCCCAGTTTGGGGCAAATTTTCCTTTGGCTTCATCCTGATTAGCCAGGATTTTCTTTAGCACCAAATCATTTTCTTTGAATTGCCGGATTCGGACTTTCTTGTTGTAGGACCTGACGATCCTTTGCTGGTATAACCGTCCGTGGAAAATGGTTGTGGCCCCTTTTTTCATCTATCAGGGATAGTTGATGATATCGGTCTTGCAACCATTGATCTTCATCTATCTGAGCATCTATTAATACTCTTAAAGATTCCATCTCTACTTCTATGGGGAGGACTGCTTCCATGCCATAGACCAGTGAATAGGGGGTAGCCCCAGTAGAGGTGCGCATTGACGTCCTGTAGGCTAACAGGGTGAGAGGTAGCAGGTCAAGCCAGTCCTTATGATTGGTGGACATTTTCTGCATTATCTTTTTGATGTTTTTGTTGGCCGCTTCGACAGCACCGTTCATCTTGGGCTGATAGATGACGGAGTTGAGATGCTTGATGTGGAACTTGCCACATAGTTCTACCATCATTTGATTGTTTAGGTTTTTGGCATTGTCTGATACGATCACCTCCGAATGTCCACATCGACAGACGACATTGTTTCTGATGAAACTGATGATGACTTCTTTTGTGACTTTAGGAAAAGAGGCTGCTTTAACCCATTTGGTGAAGTAGTCGATCATGGTGAAGATGAACCGATGACCGTTGCTGGATTTGGGTTCGACTGGACCTATCACGTCCATTCCCCACATAGAAAAAGGCCATGGTGCACTCATGTTGTGCAGCTCATTTGGAGGAGTGTGGATGGCATTTCCATGTGTTTGGCATTGAAAATATCTCTTGACGTGATCATCGCAATCAGCTTTCAGCGAGATCTAGTAATGTCATGTTCTGACTATCTTCTTGGCCAGCAAATGGCCGCTCATGTGTCGACCACAGACTCCGCCATGGACTTCATCCATTAGTCTTTGGGCTTTCTCCTTGTCGAGGCATCTTAACAGGCTTATTCCAGCATCCCTTTTATAAAGTGCATCTCCTCTTAGATAGAACTTCATGGCCATCTTGAGAATCCATTTCCGCTCTGATTGGCTTGCACCAGCGGATATAGATCCATCACGGAGATATTCCTTGATGTCTTGAAATAAAGGTTTCTTGAGAGGAGGTATTTCGTCTAATACTTCTCCAATGTAATTCCCGTACGTTGGGGCTTTTTAATTTGTGAACTGGATGTTGGGAAACCCGCTCCTGTTGGATATGCGGATTAAAGAAGCCAACATTGCCAGTGCATCGACAAAGTCATTTCAACCCCGAGGAATGTGGACGAAGGTTATTGTTTCGAACTCCTGGGACATTTTGAGGACTTACCGATGATATGGCAGCAGATGAAGTTCTTTTGTGAGATACTTGCCGGTGGTTTGTCTGATGACCAACTCGAAATCTCCAAAGACCAATAAGTGTTTGATACCCATGGATTGGGCTAGTTTCAACCCCAGTATACAGCCTTTGTACTGGGTCGTGTTGTTGGAGTTGCCAAATTAAAGTTTGGTAGCCATAGGATATTGATCACCTGTACCAGAGATAAGGACTGCCCCAGCTCCGGAACCTTCCATGTGTACCGCTCCATCTAAATACATTTTCCATGGTTGGACTGTATTCTCTGACTAGAGTTATTGAATTATCATAATCCCATCATCTGGAAAATATGTCTCTAGGGGCTCGAACCCTCCTGAAGGTGCTTCTGCTAATTGATCTACAATGCCTTGGCCTTTGATAGACTTCTAAGTCACGTAGACAATGTCAAACTGCTGTAGAATCAACTGCCATTTGGACAGTCGACAATTTAACATTGGTTTGTTAAATACGTATTTGAGTGGATCCATACGGGATATGAGATACGTCGTGTGCCCATGCAAATAGTGTTGCAACCCCATGGCGGCCCATGCTAATGCACATCATGTCTTCTTAATTAGGGTGTATTTTTGTTCCCCACTGCTGAATCTTTTGCTGATGTAGTAGATAGCTCTTTCTTTGCTACTATCATCCTTCTGTCCTAGTATACAGCCTATGGCATTGGTATTGACGAACAGGTACATGAATAAGGGGACTCCATCCCTTGGAGGTACCAAAACAGGTGCTTCGACAAGCTGCTTTTTGATGGCAAGGAAGGCTTGTTGACAGTCCTCATTCCATTTGATGGAGGAATTCTTCCTTAACAGCTTGAAGATGGGCTCACAAGTTGCTGTGAGCTGGGAATTGAATCGACTTATGAAGTTGATCCTTCCTAGGAATCCTCGTATCTCCTTCTCTGTACGAGGCACGGTCATTTCAGAAATGGCTTTGATCTTGGTATATGCCCCGATTGCTCACCAGGAATCCTAGCAGTTTGCCCGCCTTGACGCCAAAAGCGCATTTAAGCTGGATTTAGCTTGAGGTTGTACTTGCGCAACCTGTTGAACAGCTTTTTGAGATGGTCTATGTGATCATCCTCCCTCCGAGACTTGATAATGATGTCGTCAACATAGACTTCTATTTCTTTGTGCATCATATCATGAAAGAGGGCCATCATGGCTCGCTGATACGTTGCTCCGGCATTGATGAGGCCGAAGGATAGTTGTCGGTAGCAAAACGTTCCCCAAGGAGTGATAAAAGCTATTTTCTCCCGATCTTCTTCAGCAACCATGATTTGATGGTAACCAGCTAAGCAGTCTACGAAGGAATACATGTCGTACTGCGCAGTATTGTCAATCAGGATGTGGATAAAAGGTACCGGGAAATTGTCCTTGAGGCAAGCTTTGTTTAGATCCCGATAATCCATGCAGACTCGTACCTTCCCTTCGAGTTTAGGTATGGGGACTATGTTTGATAGTCATTCGGGATATGTTGATACCATGATAATCCCGGCTTTGAATTATTTAACGATTTCTTCTTTGACTTTGAGACTCCACTCAGGTTTCAATCGTCTGAGCTTTTGTTTGACTAGTTTGAACCCTTCTTTAATGGGCATCCGATGGATGACAATGTCTGTGGATAGACCAATCATGTCTTCATGCGACCATGCAAATATATCCTGATACTGTGTTAGGAATTTGATCAGGTTGGCTTTTTGATCCGATGTGAGGTCTAAACCTATTTGGATTTCTTTGATGGTTTTGGAGGTTCCTATGTTGATGGTGGAGGTTTGGTCGAGGTTTGGTTTGGGTTTGTCTTAAACCCATTCCTTGATCTTCTCAGGCACCTCATAGTCATCTTCCTCCTCTTAATCCAGATCCGTCAAGTTGAAGCTCAATCTTGCATTACGGTTGGAGTTATGTTGACAGGTTGGCATCTCATCAGCAGAGACACACATATCCAATGCTTGGGTCCTGAAAACAAAAATGCTTTCATTAATATATACAACTACTTAAATACACATAGCATTTGTAAAGCATGACAAAAGTTACTGCTCTAGCTGTGCAATCAAAAGTAAGCAGTCAACAAAAGCATGATTAAGGGCAGATTGACTGTCTGCCCCTTTACCCTTTTTGACTGAGGAAAAGGACACTGCTCCAATTGTCCAGGGTTAGATCCTCATGGATAGGGATGATGCTGGAAATGTGCTCGTCCGTCTCGTCTTGAATGACAACTGAGACATCCTTTAGAGTATGGTCGAGGCTTTTCTGGGGATTGTTCCTCTATTTGCCGGGAGGAAAGTGAGCACGATCTTCGTCGTATCTATCTGGGAGTTCATCATTCATCCCTTCGTAGTTAATAATGACTTTCATGTTAGCAAACAGGTTTCGTCCTTCGTACAAGATCTTTTCTTTTCCCTTTTTGCTATCTTCCTCAGATTTGAGGGCTTTCCTTTCATGGACAAGTATGACCGAAGGGAATAGCATGGCTGATACTGCAATATGGATTTTTCTCACAGGTTTCATCCATCCGGCACTCGTGAGGTCTGGGAGCAGAATTGTGGAGGCATGAGCCTTGGGATGTTTGTGTAGGTTCCGATGATTGGATCCGAATAAGTATCCTAATCCTGCTCTTCCTATCTGACTTGGGATTTGAATTGGCATCTTAATGTCGTGCTTGTTCTTTCCTAACCCTTCTCCAGGCTGGAAACCCATAGCTACCATTTCTTGGCCCACTATCATTACTTCAGTGGAAATTTTAGGCTTCAGGGCTGGTGCCCCAATCGGTAGATATTGAAGATCGCTCACCTCGAGAGCTTAACAACTTGCAGGCTCAACCCCGGCGTCCAGGCAAATCACTAGCATGTCCCCATGTATGTGGGTAGGGTATTCTGGTTCAGCATTCACTGTGATGAGGCTGACGTTGATAATGTACTTGAGTTTCTGATGGAGGGTGGATGGAACAGCCCCAGCCATATGGATCCATGGCCTGCAAAACAACAAGTTATATTCGGTGGCTATGTTGAGCACCTAGAAAGATACATAGAAGGTGTGTGGCCCAATTTCTAGAGGAAGCTCGATTTCCCCCATAGCCTGGCGGCAAGATCTATCGAAAGCCCAGATAACCATGTGACTGGCTTTGATCCGGTTTGGATTGATCTTCATTCTTTCCAACGTGTCGTATGGACAAATGTTAAGGGAAGATCCTCCATCAATAAGCACTCCTCCGATCACGTATCCGGAGGACATAACAGCTATATGCAGGGACTTGTAGTGGCCCCTTCCCTCAGCCGGGATATCATCGTCTGTGAAGGAAATCACATTGTTGTTGAAAATGTGTTCTATCACGTGACGGAATTTCTCTGTGTCTACCGTGTGTGGTAGATGGGCTTCTTCTAGAACCTTCACTAGGATGTTACGGTGATCCTCTGATGATAGGACCAAGTCCAGGATGGATATTTGCTTGGGTGCGTCTTTCAAGCTTTGCACTATCTTGATTTCATTGTGTCCCATCTTTTTGAGGAACTCTTTTATCTTTTCTTCAGCCACCCTTTCTTTTGCTTTGGTAACTGGTTTAATCACCCGCTGAGGCAGGTACAATGGATTATCCTTTGACAGGATGAAAATGTTATTTGAAGTAGAGCTTTCAATGTCCCCGTAGTTCCATGGGACCTTCTTCAGACTGAGGATTTGATACTGAGGCCTGAAGGGTAAAATTAGAGGCTGAGGTGCAGCCACCTTTATAAGATTTTGTTTGTCTTAGACCCCTTTACCTTTCAGTACCAGGGGTGTGATGATTAATTCTTTATCGCAGGATATGACAGCCACTGTGTCCTGATACCATGCATCGGGGATCCAGAGGCTATCTTTATCTGTCATGTCGAGGATTTGATCTCCTCTGATTAGGTCACCTTTCTCAATCAGGTCTTGAATTAGGTTACGAAGTGCCCAGCATTCTTCTATATCATGGCCAGGAGAGTTGGAATGGTACTGACATATTTGGTTAGGTTTGAATTTTCTGGATTGAGGGTTCAGCGGAGGTAGCAAGTTTTCAACCATTCCCTCGTTGATCATCATTTGCAGGATTTCTTCCATTGACTGGTTTAAATTGGTGAAATTCCTTTGAAATAGGAACTTCCTACCTGTTTGGACACTTGCTTCTTCGATCCCCTTATCAGTCCAGGGTGTAAGCTCACAAGTCCAGCTATGATCTTAATTGGAATTAACTTCTGCTGGAGGAGAGAAACTGCCAATAGATTGATAGATTTGCTTCAACATCTTTCTGGTGAGTTGATGTTGGTAGACGACCAGTTCAGCCAACTGTTCGATTTGTTCCTTGATAGACTTTATTTCTTGCTCTATCAAGAATTATTTTTTAAAAGCTTCCTAACTCATTGGGCTGATGTTGTTGGATTGAGTTGATTTTTTAATATAGCGGAGGTATTTGGATCCTTCTCCACTTGAAGTGTTGATCATGTTGACACTCTCCTCCTTGTGTTGGGGAAAGGATTATCTTGGACATGCGGTTAATCTGGCTTTGTGACCACAATTTCCCCGCTATCAATCAAAACTTGGATTTTGTGCTTGAGGGACCAACAATCTTGGGTGTCATGGCCCGGTGATCCGGAATTATAAGCACATTTCTTGCTAGGGTCGAAGTTCCTTGCATTAGTGTTAGTTAGAGGAAGGAGTTGGCCAATCTTCTTCTGAGCTGCCAGAAGTTTGAAGACGTTCTCGAGTGAATCCCCTAATGGGGTGAAAGTCCTTTTGCGTCTGACCTCCATATTTTTCTGGAATGAAGGATTTGAAGGCTGTGTTGCAGCTTGGAAAGGAGTATAGTTCCTCCTTTGAATGGGTATATTGTTCGAATTACTGCTTGAATTTTGTCCTTGTAACACCAAGGAAACTTCTTCATCTTTCCTTTTGTGGATCCTCCGGGGATTACTCCCATAATTTCTGGATTGGATATGCTCAGCAACAGCTTCAAGTGCCGTTAGGTCTTTTATTTTCCCCGACTTGAGTCCCATTTCGGCCATTTCGCCATGTTTGATCATTTCAGAGAAAGGTTTTCCTATGCCTGCTAGGACCCTTTCATAATAAGGAGCTTCTTGAATATTGATGAAAGTCATGACTATTTCAGATTCAGTCATGGCTAGGGTGACTTATGCTGTGACTCATCTCCATCGCTGGACATATTCTCTTAATGATTCAGTGTTATTCTTCTTGATTTTGGTAATTTGATACCGATCTGGAGCTAGCTGAGATTGAAAACTGTACTGGCTGAGGAAGGCATGGGCTAATTCTTCCCAACTGTGGATTTTGGAGTTGTCCAGACGGGCATACCAGGCTCTGGCTTCTCCAGTTAAACTCTTCTGAAATAGCTGCATTCGAAGTTTCTCGTCCTCAGCATAGGATCCGAGTTCTCCGATGAAGACTTTCAGGTGTGTATAAGGATCCCCTAATCCGTCATATTTCTCGAAATTAGGGACTTAAAATTTTTTGGGATACCGAGCCCCGGGAAATATGCATAGATCTGAGTAGTTGGCACTGCCAAATGCCCCAGTCCCTTTGATTGACCGGAAGATTTCTTATATTTGTTGGATTTTCTTGAAAATGTCACCAGCTTCCTGTTCTTTGCCTAGGATGGTGATTTCCAGAGTTTTGTTGATTGTATCCTGGTTCTGGGGTCCAAGGATTTGAGGTTTAGCCTTTTCTGTATCTTGACCGCTAGCACCACTACCAGATGCTCCTGGTTCTAGATGAGTTTGAGATTGTTTCTCTTTGAAGGCATTGCTTTGCTCTTGAAGGAAACCGGCTAGCTCGGCTATCTGATTTTTCAATCCTTCAAATTCTTCCCTAGACACAAAGGTGGATTCTGGTGAAGCACTTGAAGCCATGTCCGTAAATGGACCGGGTGCTTTTCTGGCCTTTGATCTGGTGATGGGACCAATTTTTCCCTACCTACACCAAAACGTAGGCGTGTCAGTATCCTGTGGTAGGTAATGACTGGATGCATGTGTTTTTTAAGTTTATCCTACAAAATTGAGGTTAGTTGTTTTAATGGCAGGATGACAGGATATTTGACAGGAAAGTAAATCTTTCATTATTGTCATTTACATTGTGCTCCTCAGTAATTGGATACTTGACATGGAGTTGAAAGAGGAAGGCATGAAGAAGCATCCAGTCAGATTCAGTTGATCAGAAGCTGACCTATCCTAGGTTACTCTCGCGGCTTTTATTTCGGCATGAAGGTTCCCAGATCATCGCAATCTACTAGAAGGGAAGATAATTCGATCGTTCAACTGGAGCGAATCTGGGTGGTGCACTTTCAGGAGGTAGCCCAGGAGACTTAGTCGTCCCCAGAGTCCTTACTTATCACCGACCGGGTTAGCCTCCTAGTGGAGGAACACACAACATACATTCACATACATCGGCCTCACCGCTTATGCATGTAATAACAGTTTGTGCGAAGCACTAATATGGGTGCGAAACACTAAAGCATTCATTCTCATTCATTTAATATAAAGGCATAGCATTCATACATTCAATGAAAGACGCGGCATTCACTCATCCATTGACTGTGGAGACGCAGGATTTCACGCATTCAATAGTTTTGAAAGGGAAATGTTTGAAAAGATTGGAAGCGGCCTAAGCCTTCTACTGTCCCCAGCAGAGTCGCCACCTGTCGATGTTGGAAAATTTAAGAAATACCGCGGGTCGGTTTATAACCCGATTTTCCTCAAATCAATCTTCCTAAGTTATCTCTACCCTTATTCTTTTTATTGCAAAAAAGGTTTTAAAGGGTTTTTTAGGAAAGAGGCCAACATGTTTATATGTCGACGATTTAATTTAAACAGAGTCACCAGTTGGTAGTTCTTAAAATGGTTGTACCAACTCAATCGAATTTGATTTGAAAAGCGGCCCAATTGTTGGACACTATCGAAACTTTATCTTTTGAAATCGGAGTTTTGAAATCGGAGTTTTGAGTTCGGGGGCTTGGTTAAGTGTGGGGAAGGTGTTAGGCACCCCACCACTCTTGTGTAAACACGGTACCGCAATCTTTTCAATAGTTCCCTTAAAACTGGAATGCGTGAGTGAATGCTGTTTGAAAATTGGGCCTTTGGATTGATTTAAAGCTTTGACAGGCTTCGTTGAGCCTATATACGAAGGGTTTGATTTGATTTAAAAATCAATCTTTGATTTGATTTGCAAAAGCATTTGATTTGATTTTCTTGAAAAGCTTTTCTTTTGATTGAATTGAAAGTTATGTTTTGAAAGCTGGTTTTATCAAACCTTTACGCTGACATAGGAATTGAAGCATATCGCTACTCTCAATTTTATCTTTATAACCTTAAGGCTGCATGCAAGTGGTGATTTGTCGGGCTGCGAAGCATCCTCGACCACAGAAATATAAAGTCTCGGTCTCCTCATGGGTATGAAAACCATCGGAGGGACGCTGACACGACAATCCATATTTTCACTATGTTGAGACCTTAAATACGGATAACCGTTTTAAGGTCTGTGCATGTACATTTTATAGAAAAAACTGGCAGGATACATCTGTAAATCGGAATTTGTCCATCCTGGGAATCAGATTCTGATCAGTTTGATCATGAATCCCACAATTCCTAGGCTCACATATGAGTGGCTAGAAAACCTGCACAGATTGAATTTGTACAGAAGCAGATAAATATCCCAAAATAGCCAGAACCAGGGATTCAGTATATCCCGGTCCGCACGGCCGAAGCGTCTCGTTCCCACTAGATAGCGATCTAAGGGACGTGAGGTTGCTTTTGAAGCTGAAACTATAAAAATAACTAGATTTAAAGAAATCTCAGCCATTATAGCTTCCAGGTTCTGTCGGGACCTGTTTGAACCGTTAAAAGCTAGAAGTGGCGAGATTTGGATAAATCTAGTTCGCCCGCAGATATGTTAGTACAAATTCATATACAAATGAATGTTAAATGCAGCAGTTGAATAAATTGAATAAAACAATATATATAATGATATATATATATAAGCTGTAAAAGGGCGATGAGTTTTCACTCGCAAGCCCGGACTAGAATTGAAATAGATATATATATTTATAAAAATAGTAAATAGCCATGAAATGATCCAGGCTGTGACAGAAATAAAATATATATATATATATATATATATATATATATGAAAGCAATAAAAAAGGTGATGGGTTTTCACGCCAGTGCCCGTACTGTAATTAAAATTGACAGAAAAGTAGTCACCTAGTGACTGGGGAGAGCACCCAGTATGGGGAAGTGTGCAAAAGCAGCAAAATGGCCACAAAATAGTCCAGGCCGATTGAAAATATATAAATATATATATTGACAGAAATATAGTCAACCAGGACTAATATGAGTACCAGTGATGGTGAATGTCTCTTATATATGCGTAAATATATATAAAAGCGATAAACTACCTCGAATTTGAAATTCGGGCTTGACAGAATTGAAATGTTAGTACATTTACAGTTAAGTATATACAAAAAAGGGCCAAACCCGGACTTGAAAGATAACCCAGTCCGGCGAAGTTGCCAGAATGTGTGTACTAGTGCATTGAAGCTACTGGAGCTGACAGATCGTCAATTCGAGTTGTATAAATGCTGGAAACGGAGTTTATGTACAAAAATGTATCAAGTTTTGATGAAAATGGCCACGGAACTAAGTTTTGGGCATATTTAGAAAGTGAAATTTCGTGTGCAAGTGTAAAACAGTGCAAAGTAGTAATAGCAACTTGCTGATCGTAAAAATACTTACAATAGCCTGCACTACGGGCTTTTTGCAGAATCATAGGCTTTAAACGTCCAAATCTACAGGTGGTTTTTTGATATGTGGTAGTATATGGGTATATCTACGTTTTGGAGTGAAAATATTTGGGTTTGGAAGAAGTGTAAAAGTCAGAAAATCAAACTGCCAGAGCTTCGCTGCGTTTTCAAATTTTTTCAAATGAACGCATGTTTATTTATAGGCCAGGGAGCCTCCACTCTACCTGCGGCAGCTGCAAGTAGAGCTGTGGCTCCCCTAGGTGGGGCCCACGTTCCCGGCTTGGTCGTCTCAAAGTACGTGCACTCTGAGCAATGCGATGTCCGATCGAAATCTTTCTAACTTTTGATCGAATCGAGCGTCCGTTTGAGGCGTGCGATACCTTTTTGGAAAGCTCTCACCGAGAGTGTCTTAATGACATTGGAAAAATATTTTCCAGGTCCAGGAAGACAGGTTCATAACCAGGTCTTCGATTCCCCGCAGTTTGTCCGTTGAGCTGTCTTGCGTAGTTGCCACTCGGGATCGTCGTTAGGGTTCATTCTGAGTTTGGCGGCATTGATTTGGCTTGAGTTTGACCAAGTCGATTGAGAGTTGATGAAATGATCGTTGTACCCCTCCCGGGGCTGCCTGTAGTGTCGGCATGGTCGCTGGTTGACTTTCGAGAGCTGATCCCAAGACTTGGATCCCAGTCGAGTCTTTTGACCTCAGGGTTGTCTCTGAGGCTGACGTGGTTATTCCAAGTTTTTCTCTAGAGTTGTTGTGATGCTTTAGGTTGATGTCTGAAGTTGACCTGACGTCCCGGGTTGAGACTGGGAATGACCTGCACTTCCCGGGGTTGAGACCAGGGTTTAGTTTGACTTACCGGGATGCTAACGGGGATGAACTGTGTTTCCCGAATTGAGATCGAAGATGGCTTGACATGTCCTCGATTGATGTAGAGGTTGCCTTGACTTCCCGAATTGAGACCATGGTTGACTTCACGGCCCGATATTGAGGTCTGGTTTGATTGGTAGCTCCCTAGTTGCTGCTAAGGTTGAATTGACTTCCCGGGTTGAGACCGGGGTTGATCTTGACTTCCCGGGTTGAGACCAGGGTTGATCTTGACTTCCCAGGTTGAGACCGGGGTTGATTGATACCTCCCGGGTTGAGACTGTGGTTGATTTTGACTTCCTGGGTTGAGATCGGGGTTGAGCTTGATGATCCGATTGACTGTCGAAACTTAATTGATGGTCCGATTGACTGTCGGAACTTGATTGATGGTTCGATGGACTGTCGGCACTTGATTGATGGTCCGATTGACTGTCGGAACTTGATTGATGGTCCGATTGACTGTCAAAACTTGATTGATGGTCCGATTGACTGTCGGAACTTGATTACCAATATTGGGAATCAGAACGTTGGTGGCCGAATTTGGATTGATTGACGGTTTTGCCCTCCTACCGGTTAGTATTGGGGCAAGGAAAATTTTGAGTGTCTACATCATAAATTACATAATTTATTTATTTAGCTCAATAAATAAATTAAATATTTATTTATTTAATCCAATAAATATTTACAATTAATATATAAAATTCTCATTCGTTACAGAACATGCGCCAGGGGAGATGGTTGGAACTAATAAAGGACTACAACTGCGAGATACTTTATTATCCGGGTAAAGCTAACGTCGTCGCCGACGCTTTGAGCAGAAAGGGTCGAGAGAAGCTAAACATGTTAACTGATCAGGATCAGTTGATAGGAGAGATGGCTAGATTGGAACTTGAAGTAAAGTATCCGAAGGAATCGAATGAGAAGTTGTTTCAAGTAACTACTGGTTCTACTCTGGTAGACAAGGTGAAAGAGGCACAACTTCTCAATGAGGAGTGCAAGAAGATCCGAAAAAGTATAGTCAATGGTGAAGAAATAAAGTTCAAAATCAATAACGAAGGACTGCTACGATTTGAAGGAAGAATCTGGGTACCGCCAGTACCCGAAGTCAAAGAGAAAATTTTGGGAAAAGCTCACAGTTCGAGATATTTGATTCACCTCGGGAATACAAAGATGTACCAGGATCTCAGGAAGCATTTTTGGTGGCCGAATATGAAGAGAGACATGGCTGAATGCGTTGCAAAATGTCTAACGTGCCAGAAAGTCAAAGTAGAACATCAGAGACCGAGTGGATTACTGCAACCGCTAGAGATTCCGAAATGGAAGTGGGAGCATATCACGATGGATTTCGTGGTTGGACTTCCAGCGACTCAGAAAGGTTTCGATGTGATATGGGTTATAGTGGATCAACTTACGAAGTCAGTCCATTTCTTACCGATCAAGATTAGATACAACTTGGATCAGTTAGCGAAGCTGTACGTTAAGAAAATTATTTCTCGACACGGTGTTCCTGTGTCGATTGTATCTGAACAGAGATCCACATTTTATGTCAAATTTCTGGAAGCGTTTACAAGAATGTCCGGGAACGTAATTGCGAATGAGTACGACGTACCATCCTCAGACTGATGGCCAGAGCGAGAGAACGATTTAAACGCTAGAGGACATGCTGAGAGCTTGTGTTATAGACTTCAAAGGAAGCTGGGAGGATCATCTAGCGTTGGTGGAGTTTTCCTACAATAATAGTTACCATGCAAGTATTGGTATGCCGCCTTACGAAGCGTTATACAGCAGGAAATGCAGAACTCCATTGTGCTAGGACGAGGTCGGTGAACGTCAACTGTTGGGACCAGAAATGGTGAAACAAACCGCCGAAATCGTGAAGCTGATCAGAACCAGATCGGTTGCTGCTCAAGACAAACAAAAGAAGTATGACGATCAACATCGACAGAACCGAGAGTTTGTAGCAGGAAGCTTTGTTTTTCTGAAGGTATCTCCCTAGAAGGGGAAGATTCGATTTGGCAAGAAGGGGAAGCTGAGTCCCCGATTTATTGGACCTTTTGAGATACTGCGAAAGGTTGGCGAAGTGGCTTACGAGGTTGCATTACCTCCAAAGCTAGACAATATACACAATGTTTTCCATATTTATGTGTTGCGACCGTACAAACACGACTATAAACATGTAATAGAATATGAGCCTTTACAGTTTGATAAAGACTTAACATATGAAGAAGTGCCTATTCAAATACTTGATAGAAAAGAACAAGTACTTAGAAATAAAGTGATACATTCTGTTAAGGTAATCTGGAGGAACCACAGTGCTGAAGAAGCTACGTGGGAACTCGAAGATGTAATGAAGAAGATGTATCCTCAATTATTTGCTTAATTATTTGTGTAACCCTATATATATCGATTCTGGGGATAGAATCTTTTTAAGGGGGAAGAATGTAGCAGATGAGTTATTTGTTTATTATTATTGTGATTCTGGGGACAGAATCCTTTTAAGGAGGGAAGATTGTAACGAATGAGAATTTATATAAATATTTATTGAATTAAATAAATATTTTAATTGGTTTATTTATTGAGTTGAATAAATAAATTATGTGATTGTGTAGAGTAATTTAATTAAGTTCTATATATTAATTAAATGAATATTTAATAATTAATTTAATTGATGTGTAATGATTTTATGGTCTGATTCTAATTTAATAGAAATAATTAAATTAGATGAAGTTTATGTGATAATTGTTACATAAAATTATAATTAGCGAGTAATTATAATTGTTATGTGACAATTTTTATGTGGTTAATTGATGTTAGCTTTTATTAAATAAATGAGAATGTTAAGATTTAATTAATTAAAGTATAACATTAAAAATGTGTTAAAGGATTTATTAAAAGAAAAAAAAAGTTTTAAATCCGTTTTACCAAACAAGGCCCTTAAAACTATTTTTAAAGAGTCTTGTTAAACGAGGCCTTTGCACCTATTTTAAACCTGTTTTGTCAAACGGGGCCTTAACTACTAAAAATCTATTTTTTTTTTTAATAAAGTTATTTTGCCAAACAAGCCTTATGGCTTTTAAAATTCAAATGTTGTAACTTATGTATTAATTGCAATAATTATGTTTATTAGTAGTCATTAAGTATTGGAAGTTATATATTTTATATTTATGTATTATATATATAATATATGTAAGTTATATTATATGTATATACGTTAGTTTAGAAGAAAACAAAACAAAGTTAGAAGTTATCAATGTTAGAAAGAATACAGAGAAAGTTAGAGAGAAAAGAAGAGAGAAAAAGAAGAGGAAAAGAGGAAGGCTTTGAGAAAATCCTTGCTAAACACCATCATCATCATCCTCTTCCTTACTAAGCAACAATGGTATAATTCTAATCCTTGTAGTTTAGAAATTATGTTTTGGTGTTCTTCGTATCTTTAGTTCTCTATAAAAACATGTTTTCATGAAAATTGTGTAATTGCGATTTCTATATGTTATAGGTGATATACATATGCTCATATATGATTTTTATGCATAATTAGATAGTCTAATTCATGTAAACATGATGAACATAAAGTTACAGTAAAATAGTTTTTATAATTGGTCTTTAAAATCAAAATTCAAGTTTAATTGTTAATTGTTGCACAATTGATTTTAGATTTTGTTAGCTTGTCAAGAAACGAATTCAATGTGATTTGAATTGTATGTTTTGATTGAGAAATAAACTTATAGTGTTCAATTTTATCAAGAACATTGGAAAATAGTTTTATCCAAAATTTAGAAATTTGATTATGTGTTTTAATGATTGAATATGTTAAAACATATTAGAAGCTATAAATTTATGTTTTCTGTAAAGTTTATATGTATTATGTTGGCTGAATTCAGAACTTGATGTAGAGAAATAAGTTAAATTGGCTTTTTCTCTGCACAGTTCGCAAACCAGTTTGCTACCGGCTGCAGGGGGCCTGCCCTGGCAGTGGGGGGGTGCAGAATTTTTTATTTTATTTTTGTTGGGTGGCTTTTGGTTCATATCATGAAAAGCTAACCTAATGTGATGTTGATAACATGTTAGGCATACATTAAAATGCTAAATAAAAAGTAATGATTTATATTAATAAAATATAATATATAATTATAATTTGAATAATTATAATTAAAGTAAAGGTTTAATTTCAATTATAAATTGTTAAATTATAATGAATATAGTTTGATTATTTTTAATCAAAGTAAATGTTTAACTAAAATTATAATTTGTTTAAATTATAATTTAATTAATATAAGATGTAATTATAATTTGATTAATTATAATTAAAGTGCATGTTTAATTTGAATTATAATTTGCTTAATTATAATTTAATTAATATGGATACATAATTATTATTTGATTAATTATGTGAGTATATAATGTGAACATGTGATGTGATTAACTATGTGATTATTAATTTAATAATTAGAAAAGAATGAGTTAACCTAGATAGGTTAACTAATTATGTGAATTAGTTATGTGATAACTAAATAAATTATTATGGTTAAATATATATGTGTAGGATTTGTTAAAGAACGTGATAGTAATTGTAGCTTGCGCTTGAGGCAAGTCTTCTATCCCTAAACTTTTTAATTATATGCAAGTGTTTTAAATTCAAATATTTATTGTATTTAAGATTGTCCTTTTTTTTCTGCAATGGACAAGTACTTATTTAAAGTTTATGATTTAATTAAAGACTTAATTGTTCAAGTAAGGTCTATCTTATCTTTCGTATGCTTTAAGTTTAAATTCTAAAGCATAAGTTATTTCATAATTCGTTATTATTGAATTATTATTGATTGTGAGTCGATTCAACTACTCCTTAGTTGATGATAGTTGAAACTCCAAATTTTCTTTTAGCTATCCAAACCAAACTTTCTTTGGTGCGGACTTAAATCAAATACTGAGATGAACAACCCAATTTATTAGGGGAGGTTACTATGCGAAAGCGTTAAATATTTGTGCACAATACATAGTACGAAGGGCTGATCCCCCTAAGTATGAGTTGAGAGTCCATAGTCTAAATGACTTTTAAAGGTTTTAAATAGAATTGTTTATAACCTAGGACAAAGTTCAAGGTCTTTTGACCCTCAGATGATTTCAATATTCAAAATTCTAAATATTGATGAAAGAATTATTATTCAATTCTTTATTGTTGATGAAAGGAAAGTTATTCAAATCTTTTGAAGTTATCCAGTTATGTCATCATTAATATTGTTGTTATTCCTAGTGAGCTTTTGTTTGCTCACTCTTGCAATTAAATAACAATTGCAGCTAAAGTCGAGAACGTTGACGTACCGTCAATGAGAAAAAAAAAAGGCAAGATGAACAAGTGAAGACTTGTCGTATTTCGTTTATGATATGTAATAAGACTTTATGTTATGATATTTTACTTCCGCATTATTGTGATGTTAAGGTTAGATAAACCTTGGGATTTATTTTGATTAAAGTTGTAATCCTTTTTATAAGGAAGATCTTTATTTATTATAAGGTTGTAATTTATTTTGCATTCTTTATTATTGGGTAGATGTATGTTTTATTTAGATAGTGAGCATCAAATTATGTGAAAATAAAGTACCCGGATTTGGAGGTGTCTCAATGTTTCCCGATTTCATGGAGAGGTGGGATAAACCAGCTTTTACACTTCTCAAGGAGTATTGGGGGGAAACTTTATCGTGCTAGTCTTGAATCTATAGTTAATGAGAAGTCGCAATCTATTTGTTCACAGAATATAATATCATCAAGATGTGTATATAAAATACTGAAAGATATATATGTTTATATACTAAAATGACAACACTTTAATTAAAAAAAATAGAATGACAATGATTTAATTAAAAAAAAAGAGAACATACTCTATGTAAGACCCCGAATTTTATGAAATAAAAGTATTTAATTTTTCAGTAATTGGTTAAATTGATAAAAATGTTATAGTTATGGTGATTTGAGAAAATTTTACAAAGTAAGCAAGTGGTCATAAAGTAATCGTTATGTCAAGGAATATTCTTTTTGTCGAAGAATATTCGTACAACGACATAGTCTTTGGTGGACTCCACAACGGAATAACTGTCGAATATAGAAAGCGACAAAAATAATATTTTTATAAAAGTAACAGCAAAACTTTTACTGTTAAACAGTTGAAATACCTAGTGATAAAAGTACAATAATACGAGTTGTTGCAAAGTAACACACGGTATTGCATAATATCTTTGATTATTGATGCTTACTAGAAAGTAGCTCAGTATTCAATAATTGCTACAGTTGTTGTTGTATAGTATTTCATATTATTGATTCAATTATTGTCACATTATCATCTGCACAATACTTTAAAATATTAAATTAATAATTGACACAACACAGTTACTCATATTATTATTATTAGCATTATTGGCAATGTCTAGAAAGTTCTGTCAAGAAAAGGGGTTAGGTTATTTAATTGCACGCCAGTAAGGAGAAATCCTTATCGGAAAGCTCCCTCTTTCCTGGGAACGGCCTGGTTGTCAATATTATAATTCTGTAATATTAATTTGAATAATAATTGATGAATGGTTGATAAAAATATTCTCATTATGTTGGGAATATTAATGTTAGTGGGAATCGACATTTATTTCGATAATAGTTAATTTCCGGATGTTAAATTGACCAAACGGGAAATTAATCGGATATATGAGCAATTAATGGGTGGTTAACATGTGGGACCCACTTATGGGTGGATGATGAATGTGAGTGATTATAATTAATGCAAATGGTTGAATTGGTGGAAAAATTAGTTGCCAAACTTGATTTTTCTTCCTCCTAAATGCACTATAAATAGCATTGCTCGGATGAGCAACGGAGAGAAAGAACACCACAATACAGAATTTTGATTCTATAATATTGCGAGTATTTATTTTGAGTATAAGGGTACTATAAGTGTAGTTTATAGTCCAATATATTCTCAAAATAATATCCGGTATACCAGTCGAATCTAGTTCATACTAAGGTAAAAGATATTATTTTTTTTAGTAACGGATCTTATCTTTTTTCAATACTCATAAAGGTTGTTCTTTTATTTCTTATTAATCTGTGGAAATAACCTGTCTACGCGGACTACCGCATGCCTGGTGATTTACCCTTCGTATTAATTCTTTATTAATCTGTGGGAATAACCTGTCTACGCGGACTACCGCATGCCTGGTGATTTACCCTTTGCATTCATTCTCTATTAAATTGTGAAAATGATCTGTCTACGCAGACTACCTCATGACGGGTAAAAATCCATTTGTAGTTTCGTATATTATTTCATTTCAGATTTCTAACTCTAAACTTACTATGGTAAGTATTGCTTCTATAATTCCTGAAATGATTAGAATTTGCGTAAGATTTTCGCCTCATCTAATATTATTTTAATGGAATATTGGTCTGAACTTCTTATTAAAATTTTAATCTTTTTATGTTGGAGTACTATTCATTCGAGTACTATTCATGGGTTACTATTCACGAGTTACTATTCACGAGTTACTATTCACGGGTTACTATTCATGAAAAAAATATTTTTTTCCTTTCTTCCTGTCCAAATTATCTTTAGTTGGATCCATATTTTTATCTTCATATCGATAATTTGGATATTCTTGAACTCTGGATAAATTAAATTATAAATCTCTAATATTTATCCTTTATTTCACTTGATTTGTTCTTGATATTATTTTTTTCATCATCCTCAGTCTTAAATTTTGGTGAAAGTTATCTTTGGCCTGTAGTGCAAAGATGAACAGTTAATTTATGAATATCTTTGGCCCGTAGTGCAAACATGAACAGTTGATTTATGAATATATTTGGCCCGTAGTGCAAAGATAGACAGGTGATTGGTATGATCATGACCTAGTGATACAAAAGAATATCTTTGGCCCGTAGTGCATGAATAATTCGTTGATTGAAAATATTATTGATTGGTTTTACACGGATAAAATATTGATGATGGACTTTTAAATCATAGAAGATAGTAGACATCATTCTCTACTTGACTTTTCTAATGAATTGTTATTTTTGTTGTGGTTGTTGATCTAAAACTTGTGTTCTATTGTATTCTATCAAATTTTTCCCTGTTGAGGACTAAGAATAATTTATTCTACATTATCTTAGTCATAATATTCTTTACTGGGCTAGTTTAGCTCACCCTTTTCTTTCATTATTCTCTTCAGGAAATGAAAATATCGCGGGGACTAGTCAAGAAATGGAGTGATGGTCTGAGTTAGAGCTATAGTAGTCTTCAATATTTTATGAAATATTGTGATAATAATTGTAATAAGGATTTATTTGAGCGTTTATATTTTTGTATTATATACAATTTGTATTAAAACTCACAGTTTGTGTAGTCTTATTTTGCACGACCGTATAATATAATAAAGATTTGTATTTGGATTCTGTACCATGTATTGGCGACTCAGAATGGGTTGTGTGAACTTATTTTGGGGGCGTCACAGTTGGTATCAGAGCTTAGGGATATGATCTCTGGCGAAGATCTGGGATTAGAACTAGGAGGGGAGAGACGAGTAAAAACCTTTCCTAGTGTGTCCTACCTAAGCTTATGTGTTATTTAATTAGTCGGACGGAATATAGGGTTAATACGTGACATGTTAGTTTCTTTAATTAACCCTTGTTTTGTGACAGTATTTGAGAATGGCAGCTAAAAATCTAAGCAATGGAGCATTTGAGACCATTGAGACACCTCTAATCACCAACCAGGATGATGTGCATTAGGAAGGCAATAATCCTTCTGTAAATAACACCACCAATCAAATGATGAATGATGGGGTATTTCAAAGTTTTCTGCAATTCATGCAAAATCAGACGAGGGAGACATCTATTCATAATACAGCTGGAAACAATGGTAACTCACGACTTGTAATTGCCAGGAAATGTAATGAGTTAGGACCACCAGAGTTTTTGGGGAAGCCAGATCCACTCAAGGCAGAAGCTTGGGTTAAGCACATCACCAAAATATTTGATATCTTGGGATGCACAGAAGAGCAAAAGGTTCCCTTCACTACCTTTATGTTCCGTGGAGAAGCAGATTACTGGTGGGAATCTATGAAGCGTACAAATCTTTCTGCACTTAAGATGTCTTGGGAGAAGTTCCAGGAATTATTCAATGACAAGTACTTTCCAAAAAGTATTCATCATATGAAGGAGGTAGAATTCATCAACCTGGAACAAAACAACATGACTGTGTCCCAATACGAGGCTAAGTTTGCAGAGTTATCCCGATTTTCATCTCATTTAGTGGATAATGAGGAACGTATGACACGGATGTTTCTGAAAGGTTTGAAACCTGAAATTCGTCAATACCTCATTTCTCAAAAAGTTTCTTTATATTCAGATGTTGTGAACAGGGCTCAATTATTAGAACGAGATAATGAGTCTGTTCAACCAAGAGACAACAACCAGGGTCGTACCGGTGGCAACAGTCATTAGAACAATGATAATCAGCGTGTAGGAAATTATCATGCCAGAAGCGGTAACCACTCCAGTGGTAATCATGGCCATGATAATAGAAGAAGTGAGGCGGGGGAGAGATTTCAATAAGAGAAGGTACAATAATGACAACGTGAAGACGTTGGCACCACTATCAACAACCGTTTCTAGGGAGGAGAACGACCACCGGTCGTATGTTATAAATGCGGACAAGAGGGACACATCAGTCCAAACTACACACAGCAATCCAAGGTGTCCTATAACTGTGGAAAGGAAGGTCATATAGCTCGAGTGTGTTCTGTAGCGAAACCAACACCAGCGGGGATAGTGACTCCAAAGGCTGTCCCGGACAAGTCAAAGTCAGTGGTTCCAGGGAGAGCGTTTGTCGTGACTACCCAAAAAGCGAGGAACCCTAACGAAGTTATCACGGGTAAGCTAATCATAAACTCTTGCAAAGTCTATACCTTATTAGATACCGGTTCTACCCATTCTTTTATTTCACCTGCTTGTGCTCAACGTTTGAACTTGACCTTTGACAAATTAGACTTTGACTTATCTGTTGAAACTCTGTTGGGAGAAACATTCGTCACATCCATAGTTTACAAATCTTGCTTGATTCGAATTGGCACCCTCACGTTACCTGTTGATCTCATCTCTTTGAAAATACTTGCATTTGATGTGATTTTAGGAATCGATTGGTTAACCACTCATCATGCTAAAATTGATTATTTTCGTAAGGTTCTTAGCTTTCATATTCCTAACCAACCTGTTATGCAAATTCAAACAACCAAACCACTAAAATCAATCACTGTTATTTCAAATCATAAAGCTATTCGTTTATTGAAAAATGGATGTTAAGCTTTCTTGGACTTGAGGCATGATATGAAGTGGGCTGAACATATTATATAAGGGACGCGGATATATTGCAAGTGGAGATGTGATGCAAGCAGCTTGGAGAATTCCTTTTCTCACCCGGATTGGGATGCTAGATAATTAGTGGGCTACATATAAATAGATATATATGGACTTAACCTGGAGGGATGAAAGAGGGGCTTAGTGGAGATAATATAATATATATTATATAGTGTAGTAGGCGGAGGGGTATATATATATTATATTAGCATTAGCTTATTATTAATAATTAGATTAGTTTTCGAGTAGTTTTTAATTAAATAATAAACCCTATTTGAAAGGGAAATTTGGAGATTGAAACAAGTGAAAGCCATTGGAGATCAAGAGCAGGAGTAAGAAGGAGCACGAATTTGCCGACAACAGATTCAATTCTTTTCCTTAATCTTATTCTTATCTTTTAATGTGTATTCAATTGTGGATTCTTAGTTTTAATTCAATATCAATGAACTAATTCTTTGTTTGAGATTACAATGAATCTTATTGTGTAGTTTATTTTAATATGCTTCTCTATTAATTGTTATGATCTATCGTTGTGAATTGTCTATTGTGATTTGGACTCAACTGTTTAATTGCCTAATTATCAATTATCGTGATAATTTATATGAAATCGAGAGATGAGTATAGATTTAGATCTGATCATGATAGCATGTGTTTGTGATTTCTGCGTAGATGGAATTCATGATTCGTGTTTAGGATAGAGATATGCCTTTACGCCATATGTAATCTTGTAGAGAACTTGCGTTTTAAATCCTTTTTAATTGTAATTCACATAGAGATATAGTGGATTAGTTAATTAGGGTGTCTTGCTTAATTCTATCATCTGTGGATTTAAGTGAGTATGGATATTATGCATCGAGAGGTGGTTTTATCTGCGTTAGTGTTCTTGATTAACAATTCAGAATAATGAGAATAATTGATGAGAAGTGTGTTAGATTAAATGAAGCAATAAGTGAAGTTGTGATCTTAAATCTCCGTAATCTTAATTTAACTAGTGGTGTTTAGTAGTAGTTTAATTATATATTTGAAATTCATTCGTTTGAATAAGATTGAGTTGGTTACGGGTTAGTACTTAGTGATTCTTGTTAAATAATTCCTCGTGGGAACGATACTTTACTTTCACTTTATTAATTGTTGAACACATATACTTGCGTGTTGTGCGCAACTAGATTTTACCCAACAACGCATGCCCTGGAGAAAATAGGCAAAGGTATAGGAGCCCCAATCATAGTCACTAAGGCGCTCTACCTGTCGACTGGCACTGATCAAAGCGAAGGACACAGTAGACGAGTTGTCCGCCACGAAACAACCCTAATGATCAACAAAAACAATAGCCTCAGAATGCGATCTCTAGCCCTCTGGTCATCAGGCGGAGGCAACTACAAAGTCCCATTTTGGGAATCTATACTTAACGGACCAGATCGGACTGCCCGACCCTTGAATGCCGTCGTCGGGACTCCCAGCAAGGACCGAACGATAGTGGGCAAAATGTCAGTCACAACAGGCACACTACAAGAAATGTGGCTAATTCCGACAGAACTAACCTCGATGGAATGCAATCCCTCGACAATAAGGTTAATTACGACAGAATATTCCATCAGCATTAAGTCTCTTGGAAATAGTCTATTTATGACGGAATTTCGTTGGCAATAGAAGACCCTCCCTGGAGCCAAGTTTCCCGCTCGCGCGAAAATTAACTTCGACGAACTTATATTATATTCGAGGGACTGTCTGTCGAGGATAACTTAATTTCGAGGGACCTAAGGCCGACGGACATTCCGTCGAACTTAACCTTTTAAAACCTAAAATTAGAACAGAAGGCCTCTCGTCCCGTTTTCATTTCTCTATATCTCTCTTCTCTCCGACCAGTTCACTCAAATCTCTCATCTCTACCGACCGAAGCTCTCCCATTTTTCGGCCGAATCTCTCCTATGTTCTGGTCGAAGCTCTCCCATTTTTCGGCCAAAGCTCTCCCGTTTTTCTGGCTCCCTCTCTTTCGTCCTCAGTGGCGGTTCGTGGCGGCTCAGTGGTGGTTCATGGCGGCCAAAGCTCGGTTTTTCGACAACAACTACCTTAAGGCTTTAAGGTTCTGTCCTAATTGTTCCCCTATTTAACTGTCTACAATTAATTTATTGTATTGTTTGATTTGTTCAATTTGGGTTTGATTTGTTCTATTTGGATATATGAAAGTATGAAACTGATATTGAGCTTTTCAATCTGGGTTTGATTTGTTCAATTTGTGTATATGAAACAGCTTGTGCAAGTTGGATATGTATATAGATGAAACTGATATTGATACATTGTTCAATTTGGGCATATATATGAAACTGTTATTCAATTTGGGTATATGAAACTGATATTGAGGAATTAATTGTTGAATTTGGGTTTGATATTGAGTATATACACATGGTAGGTATATTTGCTATTTCTGACGGAATTCTCGACAGAATTTCTGTCAGAATTAATCAATTCCAAAATTTGTGGGCCCTTAATGTTTAATATATTTCTTATGTTTCCAATTAGTAACAGAAACTAAGTACCATTTACTTAGTTTCTTAATTATTATTAAAATAAATTAATTGATATTAAATATTTTAATTAAAATAAATTAATTTAATGAAAATAATTTATATATTATAATGTAATACTAAATAAGATAAAATAAATAATTAAATTTTAATTTAATATATTATATCTATAATAAATAAATAAAACTAATAATAAACTAAAATAAATTAAATAATTTAATTTTAATTTTAATTTAATAAAATAAATTTTATAATTTAATTTAATTTAATATAATATAATTAAATGTAACCTAATTAAAACTAATTAAATTAAATGAGGTAATATAATATATTATAATAAAAAATAAAATAAATAAATAAATAATTTAATTTAATTTAATTTAATTTAAATAAATTAAATTAAATTGAATTTTTTATTTAATAAAATAAAAAAAATAATATAATTCAAAATAAATTATAATTAAAAAAAATAAAATAAGTAAATAAATCAAAATAAATTAATTAATTAAAATAAATAAATAAATAAATCAAAATTAATTAATTAATTAAATTTAATATAACTTAATTTACTTAAATTAAATTAAATTAAAGTGACAAACTAATATAATCTAATATAATATAATATAATACAAAATTAATTAAAATTAATTAATTAACTTAAATTAAATTAAAATACTAAGTAGTACTTGCTTAGTCTTCTACAACTAAAGTAAATTAAATCAAATAAAAAAAATACTAAGTAGTACTTGCTTAGTCTTCATAACTAAAGAAAATTAAATGAAAACAAAATAAATTTAATAAAAAAGATAATACTAAGTAGTACTTGCTTAGTCTTCTATAAAATTAAAAAAAATAAACTAAGTAGCATTTACTTAGTTTTGCATTGGTAAAATAAACTAAGTAGCATTTGCTTAGTTTGCCGCAATATTCAATAAACTCAATATGACTTATTCACATTGACTTTGAGTGTTAAGGTTGCATCATACTTGGAGGTGTCAACTTAGAAACCCGTTTGACATTCACTCAGTGGGAGTGAATGTCGAATAGTCCCCAGTTTGGGACTATTACTGGATGTTATGTCTTTCACTTAGGCTGGTGCTAATACGAAACAGTACGTTTTTGTTGTTTTGAGAATTTTTTGGCTGTTATCTCTACATGTTCTTCGAGTACATATTTAGATTAAGTTATCTTAATCTATTTCGTGTACTTAGAGACCATAGGGAGGTGTTGTCGAAATTTTCTTAAAACAGTACAAACGTGTTTAACGTGTTGGCACTAGTGAAGAGACGCATCCAGGAACGGGATAGAAGCCTGAATTACCCCTGTCCTATAGAGGAGATGCTGCCGAAAAATATAATTCATGCATGGATCACAGTTACAGAAAGCAAAGAACTGTACTAAATGTGTCTTATGTGCAACATCAATATTTCAGCCCACCGGAGTTGGATGTACCGTAGGATACCCATTGATGGGAGGGGATTAGTGTCAACTTATCGTGATGGGGTGTCTAACTTTTTGAACAAATCAATAGAACTTGCTGATGATCCGAACGGAAAAATGCGACGTCCGTGTGTCAAATGTAAAAATCTTATATGGAAGAAAGCCAACGAGATTAGATTTGACTTATGGGTACACCCTATGGATTCATCACGGGGAATCACCTGAGTTGAGGGAACTTTCAAACAGTGTAGACCAACTAGCTGAGTTGTGGGATTCAATTGTGGATTGTAATACCCGAGAATTTCTGAATATTAATAAATAAATATATTAATGGAAATAAATATTTATCTGAATATAAATATTTATGTGTTCTGAGATGAGTAACTCAATTATATTAAATTGAATAATTATAATAATTGAGAAAATTATGGAGTTTGTGATAAACTCGTTGAATGCCTTGTGTGGCACAGTGATGAGAAATATTAATGATTATATTAATTTACGAAGGAATTATTAAGTGGACAATTAATCTATATAAATTGATAAATGTTATTATGGGAAAGATAATGAGATTTATAATTATTTAATATGATAATTAATCATATAAATGTTAATCAATTGTTATAGAAATTAATAATTTCATTAATTTATGAGGAAGGGATTAATTAATATTATTAATTAATTGATAAGATAAGTAATTAATTAATTACCATTGAGAATAATAATATATGAACGAGTAGATAACATTTGCTCAATTAGTTGCTATGTGCAAGCATGTGATAATTAAATGTATAAGGTATAGTAGCTACCTATATATTATATGAAGTGTAGTGCAACACTTAAGTGTGACCATACAATTATATATAAACTATATAGTAAAGTTTATTGAATTGTGAACGCTACATGATTAATACAATGTGACTATACATATTGAAACTATATGTTATGACTAATTAATACATTATGAGGTTATGTGACAATTGTATGTGAGTATACATTAAAATAATATATCATGAATATATTGTAAACAATTTTGGATTAATAGAATTTAATAATAAATGAGATAATGTAATGTGATTATATCCGGTATTAACAAAATGTACATGAATTATATGTTGAATATATGTATTCCTACTTGCTGCATTGTAATATTAGTTACTTATTGAAAGTACATTGTTACTCAAATTATAACCTAAGTATATGTTATGTGTGTATAATAATTTAAGTGTTGTATGTTGCAAATACTGAGTTAGTATGCCTTGTCCCAATGTGAGAGTCACAATCCTTGCACACGTGAAATACTCAAAGGCTAGCCTAAGCCTATTTCTTCCTCAAACTCAGCATTTTATAGCTCATGATGAGCAACGGAGTGGAATTCATGATTTCCTTCACCAACCATCCACCAACTTCTTCTTAACCACCATGTTTTTGTTTCTTCCGTTAGTTTGATTTGGGAGATAAATGCATTAACTGTATATTGAATCCTCTATAAATGCAGCATCTCTTCTTCTCTTTTACATTGCTGAGATTTTCCAAGTATTGAATTGAGAGTGAGCATAGCCTGTTAGTGAGAAGTATAAGAATTGCAAGAAGTTCAATTTGCAGCAAGCCTAGCAAGCAATTTAGCAGAGGTATAATAACAGCAAGTTCAAGTTCTTCATTCTTGTTTGCCATTCTTGTTCTCTGTCAAAATTCCATTTCTTGATCATGTAAAATTATATGACAATTAGATTTTAGAATGCTTGTTTAATGGTTATATAGTCTTATAAGCATGTTAGTAAAGCAATGTAGTAGTGTAGAACGAATTTCGTGAAGTAATTCTGATGTTGGGCTGGATTTCTGCCGTAGCCGGATGCTCTCTGGTGCGAACCAGACGTGGCACAGCGCAGCTGCGCCGGTCTCTGGAAACAGTTGCTTGCTTGCTGCTTGATTCTGTTAAGTGTTAGTTGTTAAGATGATTTAGAACAAGCATGCTAGCGTGAGTAATACATATATATGAATATATTGAGACAATGTAAGCATGTTTTACTAAGATTTTCACGCATACTTATAGTTTTGAAATAAACTTAGCATTTTATAAACAAACTTCAAATTTTGGAAACGAACTTAATATGTATGCATGCCATGTTAACATTCTGACTCTTGTAAGCATAATAGTATAGTTGAGAATGCATGAAAGGCATGTTGACTTATGTATATAGGTTTCATAAAGTACCATGATCATGTGGACCTCAATAGTGAACAATAATAACAAAATATAAGCTTTGAACGTGAACGTCGACATGTTACATTGAGATTTGGATTTCGATATTTATGGACGTGTTTGATAGTACTCTTAGACTCACTAATATATCATGCATATGCACACACTATGTAAATACCATGAAAGATAGTTAAGCACAAGTTAAATATGATTTAAGCTAGTAACAATACTAGCTATGTGTATATGAAATATAAACTTACAAGCATGCCTAAATCAAGTTATGTGATCACCTCATATGTTTCAAATGACAAGCATGATAGCTAATGTGGTTTCATGACCTTAAGGGGCCTTAAGTGATTAATGGTATTAACTTAAAACCTAAATCATGAAAGATTAAACGAGGAAAGGTGGTACAAGCATGAAAGAACCCTTTGAAATGTTTATATGTTGTGTGATACCATATATTGATACTTGAATCCGATTTTTGATGGTTAACTTATTGAAATACCATAACTTACTAAAATAACATATATTTAGTAATGATTGTGGTCTTATGTGATAATAATGATATGAGAATATGTGTAACTCAAAAAGAAGAATGTTAAGGATAAAAGTTATATTAGTCGAGACTTGTGAATTAATGTGATACTATACATGGTATGACTGTATAGTAAGATTGAAGACTTAACTTATATGTGGATGGTATATATGAGATAAAGTATGATGTTAAGCTATATGACTAATGTGTATCATATACGTAACTATATTACGATAGGGATTCGAAAGTGTTGATTTACTTAACGAGGATAAACTACGCTACGCATAAGGCAAGTTCCCTAACTTACACTATTTTAAAGTATAAGTATTCTATCCTTGTGTTTACTCTATTCAAGGAACGTTGTAAGCAAGTTCCTAACCTTACTCTTTATTGAGCATTCATTAAGCTTGTACTATTATTGTCGTACAAGTAAACTTTTGAGATTGCAAGTCATGTATTATAAACTATATACTTCATGGATAAGATAAAAGTCGATTTATATTCTTCAAACTTTAAATCTTGAGATTGAACTTATAATTGTTGTGATCTATGCCATTTGATTCGGCTAGACTTATATTGTTGAAAGGCAACCCAAACCAATTGATTGGTGCTGGATCTTGTGTTTGACTGAGATGAACAACCTTCTTTGAAGGGAAATTATATATTGTCTGGAGACCGATGTGCACACTTTAGTACGATTGAATGATTGCATACCGTAGAGTACTTTAGGCTGATCACCTGTTGTACTTGTTTTCATTGGATTATCAGTATATTGCTGTTAATTCTAGTAAGAGTTCATAGTCCTTAGTGACTGCTCAGTATTCAATTATCTTAAAATCGTGAATTGATTTAGCATTGAATCCTATTAATATTATTCTGTCCTTAGCGACTGTTATTGAAAACTGTTGATATTTCTTGCTATACTTGAACTATCATACCTTTCTATACCCTTTTGGGATTCGAGAACTATAATACTCACCCTTGTTGTTATATTACTTGCTGAGCAAACTTGTTGCTCATTCTTGCTTTCCTTAAAATATTTCAGTTAAGGCAAAGCAGTGCGGACCCTCGGGCACCGACAAGGGCAAGAGAAAGGCTACTGAGTAGCTTAATATTATGTAGGACTTATGATTGTAATAAGAACTTATTCTGTTATGTACTAGTCAAGGTTATGTATGCTTAAGTCATATCTAAGCTATGTAATCAGTGTTTAAGTTACGAGACCTTGGGATGTGAATAAATTATATTAATTAAATGTAATCTATTCAGTAGTAGTATTGTGAATTATTCTGCTGTGCGATGTGACAATTAGTCGTAATATTATTATCATGGTGGTAGAGTTTAGAACGTGACGAACCGAATTTGAGTGACCCTATGGCGGTCCGAATTTGGGGCGTCACATGGATAATTATGATGCTGTGGAGATGTTGGTCGATGCGTATGGGCCTAACACTATAAAATGGGCCGATAACGAGCATGTGTCAGGCAATGCTTAGCAAGAACCAAATAATTCAGCTGCTGCCTTTTACAAGATACTACATGAATCAGGGGTCGCATTGTATCATGGAAATGACAAGCACACCAGGCTATCTGCAGTGACTAAGCTCTTACACTTTAAGAATGATGAAAACTGCAGTGAGAGAGGTTTCAATAATTTGCTTGCTCTTATCTGCGATTTTTTACCCACGAATAATACCTTGCCTGCAAATTATTACGAAGTGAAATAGATGGTCAAGGGTTTGAATATGGGGTATAAGAAGATCGATGCTTGTGAGCAGGATTGCATGTTATACTATGGGGCTGATAGAGATAAGGGACAGTGTGATATATGCAGCTTGCCTCGCTTCAAGGTGACAAAACGTGGGGGGAAGGAGAAACATATTCCCAGGAAGATCTTACAGTACTTTCCTCTTGCACCGAGGCTTCAACGACTATTCATGTCGTCCCATATGGCTCAACATATGAGTTAGCATAGAATAAGGGATGTCGTGCCTGGTCAGCTGACTCACCCTGCAGATAGAGATGAGTGGAAGAGGTTTGATGAAAATTTTCCAGAATTTGCAGAGGATGATAGGAATGTTAGGCTTGGCATGGCTACAGATGGGTTTTGTCCATTTAATAATTTTAGCCAGCCCTACTCTGTTTGGCCAATAATAATAGTAGCTTACAATCTTTCACCGTCAATGTGCATGAGGGATCCGTATCTGTTCTTGACTTTACTGATACCTGGGGATAAAAGTCCTACAAAAGATATAAACGTGTACCTCAGGCCGTTAGTCGATGAACTTAAAATGTTGTGAGAGACGGGTGTTCAGACATATGATAAAGCGAAGATGCAAAATTTTATGATGAAGGCAGCTTTGTTGTGGACTATTACCGACTTTCCGGCACTTGGGATGATCAGTGATTGGTCAACTCATGTCCAGTCTGTGTGGGGGATGTGCAAGGCATACAACTACGTCATGGGCGTAAAACCAGTTGGTTCGAAATTGCTCGTAGATTCTTGCCTGCTGACCACAGTTACAGAAAGTTGTTTGCACAGTTTAATAGAAAGACAGAGAAAAAGGGGGTTGTTAGACGTTTGTTGGGCAGCGAGATATCGGGCTGGCTTAACGATCTATCTTTTCCACCGCCAGGTAAGGAGCATGGTAAGTTGAGAGCAGCTGGTTACGGAATAACTCATAACTGGACACACTCGCCCATGTGGTTTGAGTTGCCATATTGGATTACACTTTCAGTCCGTCATTGTATAGATGTCATGCATATAGAAAAGAATGTCTTTGAGAATCTATTTTACACCGTGTTAAATGCTAGTGGTAAAACAAAAGACACTGATAAAGGACGTAAAGATTTGGCGAAATGAATATCAGGTCAGAATTGTGGCTTCGACCTAATAACTCAAAACCAAAAGTGTCATTTTGTCTAACCAAGCAACAGGTCGAAGACGTGTGCAAGTGGGTAAGTGCGTTACAGCTCCCGGATGGATATGCTTCTAACATTTCTCGTTACACCAAGGTTGAGCAGCTGAAAATGACTGGGTTCAAATCTCACGATTGCCATGTATTCATGCAAAAGTTGATGCCAATTGCATTTCGTGAGATGTTACCTAGGAAATTTGTTGATGCCTTGGCCGAAGTTTCAGCTTTTTTTCGGGATATGTGCTCAACAGTAATAAGGTACAGTGATGTTGAGTAGATGAAGAAGAATATAGTGCTGACAATGTGCAAGCTCAAAATGATCTTACCTCCAGGGTTCTTTGACTCGATGGAGCATTTGCCTATACATCTACCATATGAACTGAAACTTGGAGGACCGGTGCAATATCGGTGGATGTATCCTTTTAAGAGGTAACTAATATCATCTATTTGTTTAAATTTTGATAATTTTTCCAAGGCATATTATTAGTAATAATTGTGTGCAATTATATTTCAGGTATATGCGTCGATTAAAGCAGAAAGTGAAAAACAAAGCTCGTGTAGAGGGTTCAATTGCTGAACGCTATACGGAGGAAGAACTTGTAAATTTTTGCTCTCTGTACTTCGACGATGTAGTCTCAACTAAGCACACTCATTTAAGTAGAAATGAGGTCATTGGTGATCAATCTCATTCTGATGATGAGTTAGCTGTATTCACATATCCGACAAAACCATTTGGCCATAAGACAATGACTTACTTAAGCGACCGAGATTTAAAGATTCTATCCACATACGTGCTTCTAAATTTGCCTGAATTGGCGGAAGACAACAAGTATGTATTATTATACGTACACATGTCAATACACTAAGATTATGATTGTAATAATGATTTGAACATATTATTTCAGTGCATTCGAAGAGGAAGCAAATGCTTCTAATCCGGGAATGACTCCAGCACAGTTGGAAGCATTCACTACTGAAAATTTTCACCAGTGGTTTAAGAGCAGGGTTGAAGCGGATAGCGCTTATGAGCGTTTCAGAGACGTTGTTTCAGGCCCATACAAACCCATAAGTTCATTTTCTGGTTACATTGTGAATGGGTATAGATTCAAGGTTAATGACTTGAATGAAATGACGTCAGTCAATTTGGGCGTTGTCGTGTTGAGAAGTTGCTACCAAGACTCCGAGTCAAATTACTATGGATGATTAGAGGAAGTAGTTGTACTAAATTATCCCAATGGTAAACAGGTTGTTACATTCAGGTGTCGCTGGTTTGATTCTATTAAGGGTGTTAAAATTGATCGTAATAGAATCATCACGATAGACATAAAGTCAAAACTACAGTCTAATGATGTATTCGTTCTAGCCAACCAAGCCACTTAAGTGTACTACGCCCCGAATGTCTTAAATTATCGGAGCCCCTGGTATACAGTTGTCACAACAAAGACTCGTGCTTTTGATGGTACTAATCTGTCGGGAATAGATGAGCCGTTGCAAGAATAAATTAGCAATCCTGAGGTAGATGTCTTACGGGATGATGATATGGTTTTTGACATCATTGACATACCTGATGTTGAGGAATACGTGGTTGTCAATGACTATATTGTTGTACATGAAGACGACGAGTACGAAACCGAAACGGAGGCAGAGGAGTCAGAAACAGATGACGACGTTGAGATTGATTCTGACGGGTTTGATGACGTACGTAGTCTTAACTTAAATGGTTTTCTGTAATCGAACGATAATTTGATTTAGAAAAATTAACTACAACTTAATTAATAGATTAATATGTTGGTTATTTTAGTAGTACGCTGATTTATGGCTAGACATAGCGGGGGAGGTCGTGGTGGTAGTGGTCGTTCGGGACCAAATGGCGGCACCCACGGCGCGGGATCTTCATCAGATAGTATGTTTCCAAACTTAAATATTAAATTTATTGGAATTATGAAAATATTTTATTTATATAATATTATTTATACAGATAGGGCTCGTCGACGTCAGCGAGGCACTAACCTCGGATTATTTGGCCGATCGGGGGCACAGCCACACGTTGTCCGGGTAGATGTCGACTTGGCGCAGTAAGTATTACTTTTAATCTGTCAATTGTAATAAATTAACATGTATATATATAAGTACATTATTAATATAACAAATTATTTTATTTTTCTCGCATTATATTGTAACATCTTGGACACTGTCGCTAAGGCGACGCTACACGCCATCTGCTTGACACACTTGCTTGTTGGCTGTATGCGCTTTACCCAGTTCGCCCAGTATGATGCCTCATTCATGGATACTGTGCTGCGCAATTTTCACGTAAGTCAAATTATAGCTTCAAGTAAACAATGCATTATCATTTACCATTATATACTTTTCAAATGAATTCTGATAGACCGAATAACATTTCTTATAGGTTTATTATAAATACGAGGATGGCGTGTCTCTGGCAGTCGGAGACAGTGTTATTACTGCACATGTCGCGAAGAACTACTCCGGCTGGCTTTACGAGATGAGACAGCGGGCAGCCCGGGCGATTGGCGAGCAGCCTGGGACTACGATCAGACCTCATCAGCCCCGCATAGTCGGTGATCAGGCTTGGGAGACTATGTGTCGGCACTGGGAGGATGAGGTGTTCAAGAAGAAGTCGGAGCAAGCGAAGAAAAATAGGAGCCAGCTCTGAGTCGTACACACGACTGGCTCACAGTCCTTTGAGGAGGTGAAGTCGATAAGTATTGCGTATTTTATTATTTAGTTAGTCAATTGTTAGTAACATACTTAATACAGTTTTAATTATCTTAATTATTAGGCCATGAGCTCGAGCTTGGGCCGACCTCTTACGATGACGGAGTTCTGGGATAGGGCCCACGCCCCTAAGGAGTCTACCAAACTGTCTCCTGCAGCCTTAGCTATAAGGGTAAGACATAGTCTAAATTTGAAGTTATTATTAATATTAGAATGTTAATCAAATAATATAATTAACTCGCGTATACAAATAACATTTCAGGATCGTTTTCAGTAGCTTCGGGACGCTCGTCTAGCTGAGTTGCGGGCTGCTAGGGGGGATCCTGAGTCATTATACTCCACCACTCCTCTGCCTGAGATTGAGTTATCTCAAGACGAGGAGCTAAGACTATGGGTTGCGTCTCAAGATCCCCCTACTTCGAGTACCGGCAGGTATCTCGTGTTGGGCCTGCCAAGGATACCCGTGTATACCCTACCTGGAGGTAATATATAATATATCTTTAGTTTTAAAATAAAATAAAATTTACATATATTACGTAATAAATTGGTTTATTATCGCAGGCTCTAGCCAGCTCCATCGCCCGAGAGCACACGTTGGATCATCTAGTTTGGGCGCTGAGTTAGATGATGCGCTCTTCCAGAGGGTTATAGCGGCGGTATCGGAGAGGTTTCGGACGAATCCAGCTTTTCGACGTCAGCACTTACCTACCCATACGCGCCTTCACTAGCTGGCTCAGGATATTGCAGCAGGGGCCACCGTAGAGAGCACTGGATTACAGCCCGAGCAGTTCACCGCGTTAAGCGGTGAGGTGCTCCAGATGGTGGTTACTCTACTAGTGGAGGCTTTTGGTGAGCATTCCGAGAGTCGTCAGGTATTCTGCATGTTATTTTATTTTCATTTAGTAGTATTTTAATTCTATCATATTATATAGACTAATGACTTTTATTTTTAATCCAATCTGCAGGGTGGAGATGGCGATCGGAGGGTCGTTGTCACTGATTCTCATCCACTAGAGCGGCCCGAGAGTCAGGTATTCTGTATGTTATTTTATTTTCATTTAGCACTCTTTTCATTCTCACATATTATATAGACTAATAATTTATATCTTTAATCTAATCTGCAGGGTGGCGGTGGCGATGGCGATGAGCATCAGCGTCGCCCACCCTCGTCTGATGATCCTCCTCCTCCTAGCTAGTTTTACATGCTAGCTCATTTATATAGATTGTATTCATTATATTGTAAAACATTTGTACATTTTGTTTAAAATTTAGTTTACTTTGTACGAGTTTTGTAAATCAAACAGGTTTGTTATCAGTTTGTCGTTAGCGTATCGTATTATTTGTTATCATTCTTTATGAGTTAGTTGATATTTATACTTGTTATGCTGGCTTAACATTAGCGTATATTTGTAATTGTTATGGGACTAATAAACGTTATAGCGTGTATTTGTAATCGTTATGGATTAACGTTGTAGCGTGCGTTGTTGGTATTAGCGTAGTGATTGGATATAATAGGTTTTGATCGTAATTTGCAATTGGGAATATATTATTGTTTGTATGACTGAGATGGAACAGGTTACAGGTACAGTATTGGGGTTGAAAACCTTGGATAGCAAAACTATAAAAAAAATCACAAAAAAAATTAGTAATCTCAACGGAATAAGCTAAACCCGAGGGAACTTTCGTCGGAGTTAAGAAATATATATTAAATTCAGTTTATTCAAAAAGTTATTTTCGACGGGCTAGTGCATCGACTTTAGGCAAACTTCCGTCGAACTTAATTATTTTTGCATTAAATTCAGAATTATTCAAAAATTTAATTTCGACGCACGATTCCGTAGGCATTAAGCTCTTTTCGTCGGACTTATTGTAACCATGACAGATAATTCCTTCGCAAATAGTCCGTCGTAATTAACTAATTTCGACTGAATTTTTGACAGACTTAATGTCGAGGAGTTTAATGACGATGGAATGGTCGACGAAATATTTCGTCGAGAATAACCTTATATTAGACCGAAAGGCCTTAGGGCCAACGAAAAGTTCCGTCGGAATTATCCCTTTTTGTTGTAGTGGCACTAACTCGCCCTCGAACTCAATGCCGGTGATAAATCTCCAGTCCATAGGAGTCAACATCACCTCGCAATCCAGCAAATGAAGGTACTGAGTCTAGTAGAACCAGCGCTCAGACAAAGCCCTCATATTCCCCCAGGGGCAACAGCGGGGAAGGATCGAGAAAAAGACCTGAAATTCCCAACCATCTATAATCTCCCTGTAATCCTCATGCAACGTGTGATACAGGGAGTGCAGGCTAAACCAGTTCCCTTGAGGCTGCGTAAAGCCGGGAACCTGCATCAAAAAACCAACCAAAATCAAAAACCTGAGACTCAAAAATGGCAAAGAGGAAGAAAAGAATCCAGAGAGAAGAAAGACTTCAAGTCACCTCATTGGCGTAAAGATATCTCGAAGGATGGCGACTCAAGTCGCCCAGTAGCTCCTGAGTAGGCACAGCAATGCCTGGGACCTCCGCACGTGGAGCCTGAGCGAGAACAAGAACGGCAAACAGAGCCTCCTCCTCATCAATATCCAATGGCTGCTCGTCCTGTGCCGGACGAATCCTGCCCTCTACCAGTCTACAAGGCATCCTAGCCAGGACGTGGTTGTGGCACATCAGACGCCCTCCTACGTCTAATCCCTGAGGAGACCCTACTGGAACTGTCAGGTCTATCACAATCCATTTACGGCAACAAGTCTCCAAATCACCTCAGAAAGGGTGCGGTAAGCCTAAAACCTGTGGCTTATCATTTTCAATCAGTCCAGCATATATCTCTAGGTCCTAAGACATGCATAGGTCAGTCAAAAATACCCAGTAGACTTAAAACTGCATGTTTTCAAATCATAGCAACTCAAAACCTGCATGGGTCAGTAAAAAATTTCCCCATAAATGCATGGTTTTTAAAGCCTAAGATTTTGGAAAAATTTAGCCAGAGTCTCCTTTGTAAAATGAACTGTCCACATGCATACAGACATGCCTAGGTGGCCATTCAGTAGCACACCTACCCAAAAATAGAAGCAGTTCATATTTACTGAAAAATATCAAAAATCAACCTCACATGGTAGCCAAATTATCATGGACATTTTTAGTTGAAAATCCAGGCTCACTAGGCCTCAAAAAAGGATGATTAAACTAATCAAAAAGTGAAAAAAAAATGACTGTCTCAGAACCTGAGTTTTCTTACATCCAAACGTGCATTACAGTAAGATATGCATACATATGCAGTCAGAAAATTTTTTACAGGCCATATAGGCATGAATTTTTCATACATTGCGTTTGAAAGCACCCTAGGCGGTTCGCATGCTTTTAACGATCAAAAACTGCGGAAAAAGCATGTAAAACATTACCTATGCTGCGCTGAACGCGTAGGAACTGACGGAATCAGAATCCGATGGCCAGAACTCCGTAGATCTGAAAAAAGAAGATCAAAAATCCTTTCACTGCTCAAACGGGAAACTTGCAAAATGAAAACTCCCGAGCTCCATTTAAAGCCCAGGTAGCCGCACCTCTACCTGCTGCTGCCGCACCTCCACCAGTAATAGCCCAGGTGGGTCCCACTTCCCCCAAGCCCAGTTTGGTTCGAGTCAAAACGGAGTTTAAACGGGCTGCCAAGTCAAATTTAAAGAGAAATTGCTACGTGATTGAGCGGTTTGGCCAGAAATCCTGCGTTTAAGCAGCGTAATCCTGACGGAAAGGGAAATTCCACGAAGACCCTTGGTATTCATCTCAGATCCTTGTCCGAGGATCAACAAGTCAAACTGAGGAAACACTGCGCAAAAATTGCTCAAAACTGCCGAAAACTGTCATTTTTCGAAGTTCGGGTACTGACCAAAGCAGTTTCAGCCGTTGGCTCAGCTCTAGCGAAGTTCAGGTATGGACCAAAGTAGTTTTCAGCCGTTGGCTCAGCCCCAGCGAAGTTCAGGTACTGACCGAAGCAGTCCAACCGTTGGCTCATCCCCAGAGAAGTTCGGGTACTAACCAAAGCAGTTTTCAGCCTTTGGCTCAGCCCCAGCGAAGTTCGGGTATGGACCGAAGTAGTTTTCAGTTGTTGGCTCAGCCCTAGAGAAGTTTGGGTACTGACCGAAGCATTTTTAGCCGTTGGCTCATCCCCAGCGAAGTTCAGGCACTGACCGAAGCAATTTTCAACCGTTGGCTTAGCCCCAGCGAAGTTTAGGTACTGACCAAAGCAGTTTTAGCCGTTGGCTCAGCCCCAGCAAAGTTCGGGTATTGACCGAAGTAGTTTCAGCCGTTGGCTCAGCCCCAGCGAAGTTCGGGTACTGACCGAAGCAGTTTTAACCATTGGTTCACCTCTAGCGAAGTTCGGGTACAGAACGAAGTTGATTTCAACCGTGGGTTCAGTTCCAGCAAAGCTCGGGTACAGACCGAGATCCAATCTAGCCGTTGGCCCAACCCCAATGATGCTTCGACCATCGAATTAGCCCATGAGACATCAGGAGATGACCTCGAGGCAGAAGTCCTGCAAAATTCCATCCCCACAGAGAATAGGTGATGGAATCTGTTATACACATCCTCAAAAGGGGATTATTAATCGAGCTCAATGATACATACTCCTGTGGCGAGCTACCAGTGCAGACTATCATCCAGGTAGGTGTTAGAAGCTTCAGTCGAAATAATTCAGTAACCAGAAGCTATCCCCAACGGAGTATCCTTCAATCGATGAACATAGACACCCTTGATCTCAAATCAAGGAAGCGGCCATAGCATCCCCATCAGGGAGGTCAATCAACAACAATTATATCAACCTCATTAGAATCTACAAAGCTATAGCAGAAGACATCATCCCCAGCAGATCAAGATGGAAAAATCTATGATAGCTTATCTTCACCAATCTTACCAGAGGCAAGCATGCTATCATGAACATCGTCATCCTAATCAAAAGGTGACGAAAGCCGTCTTTTATAGCCCCAAATCTGACAACTCATCAGGGAGGGTTAATCAACGATACTCGTATCAACCTCAATAGTAGTCACGAGTAACGTTATCCCCAGTAGACAATGACGTGAAGTAAATCCGTGCTGACCCTACACATGACATACCATGCATTGCCATGCATCTACGTTTACATTTCTAGTGTCTACTAATCTTTATCCTACCCATTCCATTGCATTGCATGGACATGATAAAGAGCGGCATCTGTAGACACTCAAAATTTTCACTACCCCATCACCAATATTGTAGAAGCGCAGAGCCGTCTTTTCAAATTAACCCCGGTCTCAATAACGGGCCTCCAACTCAAAACCGACCACCAATACCAGTCCGTCAATTTAAATTCGACCACCAATATCGGTAAACCTAAATCCGACCACCAATGTCGGTAAACCAAAATCCGATCACCCATATTGGACCGTCAATCCAGTTCCGATCTCCAAGTGGACCATCAATCTAGCTCTGATCTCCAATCGGACCGTCAATCCAATTTTGATCTCCTATCGGACCATCTATCCAGCTCCAATCTCCAATCAGACAGTCAATCCAGCTCCGATCTCCAGTCAAACCGTTTATCTAGCTCTGATCTCTAATCAGACTGTCTATCCAGCTCCGATCTCCAATCGGATCGTCAATCCAGCTCCGATCTCAAATCGGACCGTCAATCCAGCTCTGATCCCATATCGGACAGTCAATCCAGTTTTGATCTCCAATTGGACAGTCTATCCAGCTCAAATCTCCAATCGGATCGTCAATCCAGCTTCGATCTCCAATCGGACCGTCAATCCAGCACTGATCTCTAATCAGACCGTCAATCCAGCTCCAATCTCCAATCGGACCATCAATACAGCTCCGATCTCTAATCGGATCATCAATCTAGTTTCGATCTCCAATTAAATCGTCTATCCAGCTCCGATCTCCAATCGGACCGTCAATCCAGCTCCGATCTCTAATCGGACCGTCAATCCAGCTCTAATCTCCAATCGGACTGTCAATCTAGCTTCGATCTCTAGTAGGACCATTTATCCATCTCTAATCTCCAATCGGACAGTTTATCCATCTCCGATCTCAAATCGGACAGTCAATCCAGCTCCGATTTCCAATCAGACAGTCAATCTAGCTCCAATCCCATATCGAACAGTCAATCCAGATTCGATCTCCAATCAGACCGTCTATCCAGCTCCGATCTCCAATCGGATAGTCAATATAGCTCCGATCTCCAATCAGACTGTCTATCCAGCTCCGATCCCTAATCGGACCGTCAATCCAGCTCTGATCTATAATCAGATCATCAATCCAGCTCCTATTTACAATCGAACCGTCTATCCAGCTCTGATTCCCAATTGGACCGTCTATCCAGCTCTGATCTCCAATCAGACCGTCTAACCAGCTCCGATCTCTAATCGGACCGTCAATCCAGCTCTGATCTCTAATCGAACTGTTAATCGAGCTCCGATCTCCAATCGGACTGTCAATCCAGCTCCGATCTCCAACTAAATAATTAATCCAGCTCCGAACTCCAATCGGACCGTCAATCCAGCTCTCATCTCCAATCGAATCGTCAATCCAGCTCCGATCTCCAGTCGAACCGTCAATCCAGCTTCGATCTCCAGTCGGACCGTCAATCCAACTCCAATCTCCAATCAAACCGTCAATCCAACTCCGATCTCCAATCGGACCGTCTATCCAGCTCTGATCTCAAATCGGGCCGCCAATCCAACTCCGATCTCCAATCAAACTGTCAATCCAGCTCCGATCTCTAATTGGACCGTCAATCTAACTTCGATCTCCAATCGAATCATCAATCCAACTCCATCAATCCAGCTTCGATCTCCAATTAGACTGTCAATCCAGCTCTGATCTCCAGTCGGACCGTCAATCCAGCTCCGATCTCCAATCAGACCGTCAGTCCAGCTCCGACCTCCAATCGAACCGTCTATCTAGCTCCGATATACCAATCGAACCGTCAATCCAGCTCCAATCTCCAATTGGATTGTCAATCCAACTCTGATCTCCAATCGGACCGTTAATCCAGTTTCGATCTCCAATAAAATAGTCTATCCAGCTCCGATCTCCAATCAGACTGTCAATCCAGCTTCGATCTCCAATCGGGCAGTCAATCCAGCTTCGATCTCCAATCGGACAGTAAATCCAGCTCCGATCTCCAATCGAATTGTCAATCCAGCTCCGATCTCTAATCAGACAATCTATCCAGCTCCGATCTCCAATCAGACAGTCTATCCAGCTTCGATCTCCAATCGAACCATCTATCCAGCTCCGATCTCCAATCAAACAGTCTATCCAGCTTCGATCTCCAATCGGACCGTCAATCCAACTCCGATCTCCAATTGGACAGTCAGATTAGCCCCGATCTCAATATCGAGTTATCAACTCAACCCCGATCGTCGATCGGGCCCTCAAGTCCTACCCTGATCGTCGATCGGGCCGTCAAGTCCAACCCCGATCTCAATATTGGGCCTTCAAATCAGCCTTAGCAACAACCTGAAAGGTAGAAGGCAACCCCGACGTCAAGCCGAGAGGTACTGATTAATCCCAATCTCAATATCGGGCCGTCAAGACAACCCTGGTCTCAACCCGGGAGGTACAGGTCAACCTAGACATCCACACAGGACGTGTCAAGTCATCCTGGTCTCAACTCGGGAAGTATAGATCAACCTCGGAGTTAAGACGAGAAGTGCAGTTCAGCCCTAGAGCCAACCCTGGGAAGCTAGATCTATCAAAGGTCGTGCCGACACCACAGGCAACCCCGGGAGGGGCAAAATGGTCATTTTATCCAACTCTCAACCAATTCAGTCAAACTCAAGCCAAAGTAATTCCATCAAAGTCAGAATGAACCACATCAACGATCCTGAGTGCCACAACGCAAGACAGCTCAACGGACAAACTGCGGGGAATCGAAGACCTGATTATGAACCCATCTTCTCAGACCCAAAAAATATTTTATCCCATGTCGTTGCGCTCTCAGTGAGGGCTTTCCAAAAAGGTATCGCACGCCTCAAACGGACGCTCCGATCAAAAGTTTAAAAGTTCTGACTTTACTTGCGTGTTGTCCGGAGCGCACGTATTTTGAGATGACGGAACCCGGCACTGCAGGCCCCACCATGGGAGCCTTACCTCTACCTACAGTAGCAGCAGGTAGAGCTGAGGATCCCTAGCATATAAATAAACGTGCACCCCCCCCCCCCCTTCATTTTCAAGTCTTCAAAACGTAGCGAAGCTCTGCCAGTTCAATTTCTCGACTCTTACACCTCTTCCAAACCCAAATATTTTCACTCCAACACGTAGGTATACCCATATACTACCCCATATCAAAAAACCACCGATAGATTTGGACGTATAGAGCCTAAGATTTGGCGAAAAGCCTGTATTGCAGTCCCTTGTAAGTATTTTTACAATCAGAAAGTCAATACTACTACTTTGCACTGTTTTCCACTTGCACACAAATTTTCATCTTCTAAATATGCCCGGAACTTAGTTTTGCTGCCGTTTTCGTCAAAATTTGGTACATTTCTGTACATAAACGTAAATTTTTGCATTTCTACAACTCGGATTGACGATCCGTCGGCTCCAGCAGCTTCAATGCACTACACACGTTCTGGCAACTTCGCCGAACCAGGTTATCTTCCTAGTCCGGGTTTGGCCCCTTTTGTATATATTTAACTGTATATATACTAACATTTCAATTCTGTCAAGCCCGGATGTCAAATCCGAGATAGTTTACCGCTTTTATATATATTTACGCATATATAATCGACTCTCACCATAACTGGTTCTCTCACCAGTATTGGTTGACTCCATTTCTGTCAATATATATATATATATATATATATATATTTCCAGTCCGGCCTGGATTACTTCGTGGCCATTTTACTGCTTTTGCACACTTTCCCATACTGGGTGCTCTCCCCAGTCACTGGGTGACTACTTTAAGTCAATTTCAATTCCAGTACGGGCACCGGCGTAAAAACTCATCGCCCTTTTTATTGTTTATATATATATATATATATATATATATATATATATATATATATTTCATTTCTGCCCAACCTGGTTAATTCTGTGTCTTTTATACAATTTTTATAAATATATATATATATTTCAATTCTAGTATGGGCTTGCGAGTGAAAACCCATCAACCTTTACAGCTTATATATATATATTGCTTTACTCAATTTATTCAACTGCTGCATGTAACATTCATTTGTATATGAATCTGCACTGACATATCTGTGGGCTGGCTAGATTTATTTAAATCTCGCCAATTCTAGTTTTCAAATGGTTCAAAACCTCCAGACTGAATCGGGAAGCTAGAATAGCTTGAAATTTCTTTAAATCTAGCTTTCTTTCTAGTTTCAGCTTCAAAAGCAACCTCGCGTCCCTTAGATAGCTATCTAGCGGGAACGAGACGCTTTAGTCATGCACAGCCAGGATTTACTGATGAATCCTTGGTTCTATTGCGACGTGGGGATGTATATATATATATATATATATATATATTTGTACAAATTTGAACTGTGCAGGTTTATGGGCTACTCATATGTGAGCCTAGGAATCGTGGGATTCACGATCAAATCGATCGGGATCTGATTCCCATGATGGACAAACTCCAGTTTACAGATGTACCCTGCCAGTTTTCTCTGTAAAATATACATACATAGACCTTAAAACAGTTATTCGGATTTAAGGACTCAATATAATGAGAAATGTCAATTGTCGTGTCAACGTCCCTCCGATGGTTTTCATACCCATGAGGAGACCGACACTTGTCTATTCCTGTGGTCGAGGATGCTTCGCAGCCCGACAAATCATCATTCACCTGCAGCCTTAAGGCTATAAAGATAAAATTGGAAGTATAAATCGGTTTCAATTCCTATGGCAGCGTAAGGGTTTGATAAACCAGCTTTCAAAACATCATTTTCAAATCAATCAAAAGAAAAGCGTTTCAAGAAAATCAAATTAAATGCTTTTGCAAATAAAATCAAAGACTGACTTTCAAATCAAATCAAACCCTTCGTATATAGGTTCAACGAAGCCTGTCCAAACTTTCAATCAATCAAACATAGGCCCAATTTTCAAATAGCATTCACTCACGCATTCATAGTTTTAAGGAAAATATTAAAAAGATGTGGTACCGTGTTTACACGGGAGTCGTGGGGTGCCTAACACCTTTTTCACACTTAACCAAGCCCCCGAACTCAAAACTCCGATTTCAAAGAACAAGTTTCGACAGTGTCCAGCAATTGGGCCTCTTTTAAAATCAAACTTGGTTAAGTTGGTACAACCATTTTCAAATCTACCAACTGGCGACTCTGTTAAAACGTTCAAATCGTCGACATAATACATGTTGGCTTCTTTTCTAAAAAAAACCCTTCAAAATCCTTTTTCCTAAATAAAAAGAGTGGGGGTAGAGAGAACTTAGGAAGATCGATTTGAGGAAACCCGGGTTAATGAACCGACCAGTAGGATTCTTAAATTTTCCAACGTCGACATTCGCTACTTGTTCATCTTGCCTTTGCCCTTACTGGTTGACGAGCAGTCAACCTTCTCAACTTTGGATGCAATGGTTATATATGTAAGAGTGAGCAAACAAAAGCTCACTTGAAATAACAATCAATAATGATAACATGTTGCAAAATAAGTTCAATTGAATTGAATACTATTTCTCTATCATCGATAATGAAGAATTAAATATAAGATTTAGAATTTGTGACAACCCGAAAATTTATAAGATTTTAAATGATTAAAATAGAGGTTAAAGAATAAAACCTAGATGGAAATTTGAGGAATGTATTTAAAATTTTTAAGTAGAACCTATATGGTTTACTATTTGAATGAGAATAAAAAAATATGGGTTACAAAATTCCAAAACCCTAGAAATAGTGTGAATGAATGTTAAGGATAAGGTATTACGATACCTATAAAATTGATGTGAACTAAATGGTATAAGAAATGTTATATAGGTACATGTGAAAATTTTATTAAGGAAATAAAATTTTACATGAAGAGATGCTATGAGGATAAACAGATATGTGTATATGTATGTATGTATTTATATATATATATATATATATATATATATACTTAGTAAGGTGCTATATATTTTAGCAAGAGTAATGATGAATTAAGTTAAGGATATGAGAATCAAGATAAAACTATGTTAGTAATTAGCATAGTTTGAATGTTGGTCTTGATTGGCAAATAAGAAGATGAATAAGTATAAAGTCATTAGCTAATATGATTAGCAATAAAATTGGAGTAAGTTAAAACTCAAAATTTGAGTTAGAAATAGAATTTTGAGGCACAGACTGCTCGGTTGCGTCCAGAACGCCAAGTTTAGTTAGAAAAGACAATAAACACAAAATGTGAAGGGGTTGACTTTTTGGTCAAAGTCAGCAGTTGACTTTTATGAAAAAAAGTTAAAATTTGAGTGAGAAGTGGAATATGTTGTGATTTATGTGAACTATGTAAATGATTAAATAAATATACATTATATAATGTGTATACATTATTTTGTATATAAAGGAAATTAAATATAAAATTATGTAACCTAATATATATATATATATATATATATATATTAGGTATGATAATTTAATAACCTAAATGGTTATAATATGGGAGAATGTTAGTATATAAAAATATATACTAACCCTAAGAGAATTATTTTATTCATCTCAAATAATTAATTTTATAACCAAGTCTAATTGGGTTATGAAATTAAATATTCATGAGTAAGGAATTTATTTGCAAAGTTGAAAAATAAAAACCCTAATTAAATGATTAGAATATAATAGAATTAAAAGTATTGGACTATAATAATGTCATAGCCAAAGAATTTAAATAGAGTTCAAGTGAATAATAGATTTAATGGACTAAGGAGGTTAAGTTATTTAAACGAGCCCAATTATTTAATTAAGCATGTTACTTGTAGATAAATTAATTTAAGAGCAATTAAATTATTAAATTAGCCCAATGTATTATGTATAGGGCTAGTATAATAATGACTCAATTTAATTATTGGTAGAAGCCCAAGCTTATTTTGTTAGTAAGCAAGTTAAGAAAATACGAGCCCAAAAGAAATTTAAAAAGATAGCCCAAGCTAAAGTCCATTTTAAAAAGAAGAGGCATTATAGTAATTGGGTAAGTATTTAATAAAAGAAAACAAATTTGGAAGATAATGGGTCATGTGGTCGAATATGAGAGGGAGAGAAGATATTGGATAGATTTTTTTTAGAGATAAGAAAGAGAGAGATAGAAATAACAAAAAAAAAAAAAGAAAGAACGAGAGAAAGAGGGAGAGAAAGGAGGAGGGGGCGGCAACCCTTAGGGGGAGAAAAGAAGAAGAAAAATTCTCCATAGAGAGGAAGCTAGCAAAGCAAAGGTATAAACTTATTTCCTATTTTCTTCTCTTTCAATGGAAAAAGAGGGTTTATGATTAGAATGTTTAAACTCTTTCATCCATGTGTTTTATATTGATTCAAGTATGGATCTACCCATATTGGGTGTTGATTTGTTTGGGAAAGAAAAGAAAAGAAAAATAAGTTTCTAGTTTATAAAACCCTAACTTTTAAGTGCTTTGAATGTCCACCGTTTTTGATCTACGCCTTCTTTTCGCAATCCATCGAAGAGAGGTGCTAGATATAGGTGTTGACTAATAAACCCAAGTGGTAGCACTCAAAAATGTTGAATTTACAAGCCGTAGTGGCTGTTTTAGCCAAAACAGTCCGGTTTTTCTGGAAAGGAATAAACTGTTTTGGACCAGTCTGAATTAGGGGCATTTTCGTCCAATTTTTGTACTTTAAAAATTTGAGAAAAATTGGAGTGATGCTATCGGAGGTTAGGCAGGTCCTGTAAAAATTTGGAAATTTTTGGCCATACAGTTTGAGAGTTATGGATTTTACGGCTAAGTGCTACGTTTGAACAACTACCCAAATAACTCTCTGTGTATAAGTTCAAAAATTATAAAAGTTTTACTGGAAGTATATGTGTATAACAAGAGCATATCTTGAAAATTTCAGAAGTTTTGGAGATAATATCGATTTATGATAAATCTGAGAAGATTTGGCTATTATGAGCTATTTAAATATAATAAATGTATTTTAAAAATTCTAGAAAAAATATATGTTCAATATGGAACTATATTCTGCCAAATTCCAAAAAAGAAATATTTTTGGGACTGATTTTGTGACGCCCCAGAATAGGCCCAATCAACCCAACCCATTCTGAGTCGCCAAATACATGGTACAGAATCCAAATACAATCTTTTATATCACACGGTCGTACAAAATATGACCACACAACTGTAAATGTCAATACAAATATGAAAAAAAAATATTAACATTCAAACTAAGTCCTTATTACAATTATTATCACACTATTTATTAGAAATAGTGAGAACTACTACTGCTCTAACTCGGACCATCACACTATCCCCCGACTAGTTCCTGCGACATTCTCATTTTCTGAAGAGAACAATAGATGAAAAGGGTGAGCTCAACTAGCCCAGCAAATAATATTATGACTAAAATAATGGAAAATAAATTATCGTTAATCTTCAATAATTCAGATAAAATATTATAGATAACAAGTTTTAGATCAATATTCGCAGCGAAAATAACAATTCATTAGAAGAGTTAAGTAGAGAATGAAGTCTACTATCTTCTATGATTTAAAAGTTCATCAATATTTTATCCCTGTAACATCAATCAATATATATCTTGAATCAAATATTCATCTTTGCACTACGGCCAAAGATATTCATTTGTATCACCAGTTGGTCATGTTCATCTCAACACCTGTCATCTTTGCACTACAGGCCAAAGATATTCATCAGGTAATCATTCATCTTTGCTCTACAGGCCAAAGATATTCAGTTATATCACCATTTAGTACTGAGGATGATGAAAAATAATATAAATAACGAATCCAGTGAGATAAAGAACAAAGATTAGGGATTCGTAATTTAGTTTATTCAAGTTCAAGAATATTCCATAATAATACTTTGCGGAGCAAAATTCAAGAATAAAGATAAAAACTTGGATCCAATCAAAGATAGGAACCTTAACAAGCAACTTGGACAAATAGAAGAAAAAATAATTTTTCTGTAAATAGTGCCGTATACGTGAATAGTAACCCCGACGAAAAAAGTAAGAATTTCATAATAAAATCCATGACAATATTTTGGCATAATGATATTGAAAAGAATAACATCATTTACGAAAGAAAATAGCATCCCTTACCTTAACAGGAGAGTAGTTTTGACTGAAATATCGGATATTATGTGGACGAAAACTTACACTGTTATTAACGCTCAAAGTATCTAAATACCCACAAGAAATACGCTCGATATTATAGAGAGAAAATTTTCTGATTCTGGTGTGATTTTCATTTCTAACTAAGCACCCTATTTATAGGAAATGCTTAGTATGCCATAACTGACTAAATAAACCACGGAGGAAAAAGCAGCATACCAAATTTGAAATCTCTGCAGCCACCTCCTTTGAAAAGGAAATTCCCACATGTTATATAATTAATACATATATATATATATATATATATATATATTAAAATATTTATTTTCAAAACTTCAATAATTCATAATAAATTGCCCTTCTATCAGAAAAATACGAATCTTATGTCCTTTCTATATAAGACTTTATTCTCTATAATTTTGTAGAAGAAAGTTTTTCCAAATTCCCAACGAAAAATGGCCGAAATCCACAAACGGATGATTTTTCTCACCAAAATACTGATAAAACACCTCAGCACTAATTCCTTCTTTTATATCCACAAAAATAAATATTTCTTTATCATATAAATCAATAATTAATTATTCATAATAATATTATAGAACTACAATATTGACAACCAGATCGTTCCCAAGAAAGAGGGGGCCTTCCGATAAGGATTTCTCCTTACTGGCGCGCAATTAAATAACCCCTCCTAGACAGAACTTTCTTAGACATTGCCAATAATGCTATCTAATAATATTATTCAAATAATATAAATTATTGATTTGATAATTTGAAATACTGTGCAACGATAATTATTGAATCAATAAAATATTATGCAATTATCAATGTAGCAATTATTGAATCAATAATATAAAATATTGAACAGTAATTACTGTAACAATTATTGAGTAAGTGCCTTCCTACGTAAGAATCAATAATTCGAAATACTGTGCAATACTGTGTGCTATTGTGCAACACCACATATTACTGTATTTTAACCACCGGGTATTTCAACAATACTAACGGTAACAACTACGCCGTTATTTTATAAAAAGGTTATTTCTGTCGCTTTCTATATCCAACAGTTATTCCGTTATGGGGCCCACAAATGGCTGCACCGTTGTACGAATATTCCCCGACAACAAGAATATTCCACGACCAAACGAATATTCCCCGACACAATGAATATTTTATTACCACTTGCTAACTTTAAAAAACTTTGCACATCTCACCCATAACTTATCACATTTATCAAATCAACCCTTACTATTTCAAAAATATATATAAAAAAAATTAAATTTTTATTTATAAAATTTAGGGTCTTACAACCTCTCCTCCTTATGAAATTTCATCCTCGAAATTGACGTGCGTACCTGGCATTTCGAAAAGGTGAGGATACATCGCTTTCATTTTCGATTCCAACTCCTAGGTCATTTCCTCAATAGCATGGTTTCTCCACAAAACATTGACTTGTGGTATAACCTTTGTGCGTAGGACATGTTCCTTCCTACCCAAGATCTTGACAGGTACCTACTCGTACGTTAAATCTTCGGCTATCTCGTCCGGTTCTAACTCAATAATGTGGTTTGGGTTCACGTATTTACGTAGCACAGATATGTAAAAAACGTTATAAACATGAGACATGCTTAGATGTAAAGCGAGTCTATAGGCCACCTTTCCTACTCGGTCAAGAATCTCAAATGGACCAATGAATCGTAAATCGGTGTCAATAACTTTCTACAAACTGACCCTTTGGCACTCGATGCTCCGCCTTGACACGTTTACACGTTAAACACCTCGAGATAAACTCTGCGATCTCTTTCTTCATATTGCTCCACCAAATTGTATTTTGACGTTCACGATACCTTTTGGTACTTCCAGGATGGATTGCGAACAGTGTGTTGTGTGTTTCCTTCATGATTCTGTACTTCAATGTAGAGTCATTAGGAACACAAAGTCTGTATTTGACTCAAAGTATTCCCTCTTCATCGATTCTTTCTTCGGGAATAGTATCTTCTTGCACCTTCTTCTTCATATTCGTCAGCTCTGGATCTGTAGATTGAGCAGCTTTAACTCTATCCATTAAAGCTGGTTCTACGCGTATATTTGACATCATTACGTGGGTCTCTGGAGTCTTTAACTCTATCTTCATCCTTTGTACATAATACAAAATGGGCTTCGTGTTGACAATATCGCACTTGTACCCGCATACGATCTTCTACTCAACGAGTCAGCTACCACGTTCGCTTTTTCAGGATGGTATTGGATGGTATGATCGTAATCTTTCAACAGCTCTAACCAACGTCGTTTTTGCATATTGAGTTTATTCTAAGTAAAGAAATATTTGAGGCTTTTGGAGTATATTAGGATGTTATCAATAATGACAACCACGAAATGATCCAAATATTTGATACCAACTGTGACCCTTATGGTGCTTCAACCATAACACCTCGCAATTGGTCGAACAGGTCATCAATACGAGGTAACGGAAACTTATTCTTGATGGTGACATGGTTCAACTCCCGATAGTCAATACAACGTCGTATACTACCGTCTTTCTTCTTTACGAATAAAACAGGAGCACCCCAAGGAGACGTACTAGGACGAATAAAACCGATGTCTAGCAACTCTTGTAAATGGACCTTTAACTCTTGAAGTTCAATAGAAGCCATTCGATATGGGATTTTAGAAATGGGTTTTGCACCGGGTTCAAGGTCAATAAAGAATTCAACTTTACGTCTAGGGGTAGACCAGGAAGTTCTTCAGGAAATACATCAGGAAACTCATTAACAACAGAAATATCATTCAAATCTGATGTATTCTGATTTAAATTAGTGACATGGGTTAAGAAAGCTTGGCATCCATTTTTTAATAAACGAATAGCTTTATGACTTGAAATGACAATGATTGATTTTAATGGTTTGGTTGTTTTGAATTCGCACAATAGGTTGGTTAGGAATATGAAAATCAACAACCTTATGAAAATAATCAATTTTGGCATGATGAATGGTTAACCAGTCGATTCAAAAAAAATCACATCAAATGCAAGAATTTTCAAAGATATAAGATCAACAAGAAGCGTGAGGGTACCAATTTGAATCAAATAAGATTTGTAAACTATGGATGTAACGAAGGTTTCTCCTAACGGAGTTTTAACAGATAAGTCAAAGTCTAATTTCTTAGGAGTCAAGTTCAAACGTTGAGCACAAGCAGGTAAAATAAAAGAATGGGTAGCACCAATTTCTAATAAGGTATAGACCTTGCAATAATTTATGATTAACTAACCCGTGATAAATTCGTTCGGGTTCCTCGCGTTTTGGGCAGTCACGACAAACGCTCTTCCAGGAACCACCGATTTTGACTTATTCAGGACAGCCTTAGGAATCACCACCCCCGCTGTACTTGGTATCGCTACAGGACACACTCGAGCTATATGTCCTTCCTTTCTACATTTATAGCACACCTTGGATTGCTGTGTGCAGTTAGGACTGATGTGTCCCTCTTCTCCGCATTTATAGCATACGACCGGCGGTCGTTCTCCTCCCCTAGAAACAGTTGATGCTGGTGCTGCTGTCGACGTTTTCACGTTCTCATTGTTGTACCTTCTCTTCTTGAAATCTCCCCCCGATTCACTTCTTCCATTATCATGGCCACAATTACCACCGGAGTGGTTACCGCTTCTATCATGATACTTTCCTCCCTGCTGGTTGTCATTGTTCCAATGACTGCTGCCACCGGTACGACCTTGGTTGTTGTCCCTTGCTTGAACGTAATCACTATATCGTTCTAATAACTAGGCCCTGTTCACTACATTCGAATATAAAGAAAATTTGTGAGAAATGAGGTATTGACGAATTTCTGGTTTCAAACCTCTCAGAAACATCCGCGTCATACGTTCCTCATTCTCCACCAAATGAGGTGCAAACCGAGATAACTCCGCGAACTTAGCCTCGTACTGGGACACCATCATGTTGTTCTGTTCGAGTCTGATAAATTCTACCTCCTTCATATGACGAATACTTTCTGGAAAGTACTTGTCATTGAATAGTTTCTGAAACTCCTCCCAAGACATATTGAGTACGGCAGGCTTGGTACTGTTTCACGAATTCCCACCAGTAATCTACCTCTTCACGGAACATAAGCGTGGCGAATGGAACCTTCTGTTCCTCCGTGCATCCCAAGACATCAAATATCTTGGTAATTTGCTTAACCCACGTTTCTGCCTTGATTGGATCTCGCTTTCCCTAAAATTCTGGTGGTCCTAACTCTTTGAACTGCTTAGCAGTGACAAGCCGCGAGTTATTAGTTCCACCTGTATTATGAATATGAGTCTCCCTCGTCTGGTTTTGCATGAACTGCAAAAAGCTTCTAAACATCCTATCGTTCATCGTCTGATTAGTGGTGTTGTTTACAGTAGGAATATTGCCTTCCTGTTGCACGTTCTCCTGGTTGGTGATTAAAGGTGTCTCCACGGTCTCATTCACTCTATTGTTAACGTTTTCAGCTGCCATTCTCAAATACTGTCATAAAACAAGGGTTAATTAAACAAATTAACATATCACATATTAACCCTATATGTTCCGACCGACCAATTAAATACCAAATAAGCTTAGGTAGGACATACTAGCGAAAGATTTACTCGTCTCTCCCCTCCTAGTTCTATTCCTAGATCTCCACCAGAGATCATATCCCTAAGTTTTGATACCAACTGTGACGCCCCCAGAATAGGTTCAATACCCTAACCCATTTTGAGTCGCCAAATACATGGTACAGAATCCAAATACAATCTTTTATATCACACGGTCGTTCAAAATACGACCACACAACTGTGAGTGTCAATACAAATATGTAGAAAATATTAACATTCAAACTAAGTCCTCATTATAATTATTATCACACTATTTATTAGAAATAGTGAGGATTACTACTACTCTAACTCGGACCTATCACTCTGTCCCCCGACTAGTTTTCTGCGGCATTCTCATTTCCTGAAAAGGACAATAGATGAAAAGGGTGAGCTCAACTAGCCCAGTAAAGAATATTATGACAAAGATAATGAAAAATAAATTATCGTTAGTCTTCAATAATTCAGATAAAATATTATGGACAACAAGTTTTAAATCAATATTCGCAAGCGAAAATAACAATTCATTAGAAGAGTTAAGTAGAGAATGAAGTCTACTATCTTCTATTATTTAAAAGTCCATCATCAATATTTTATCCCTGTAACATCAATCAATATATATCTTGAATCAAATATTCATCTTTGCACTACGGCCAAAGATATTCATTTGTATTATCAGTTGGTCATGTTCATCTCAACACCTGTCATCTTTACACTACAGGCCAAAGATATTCATCAGGTAATCATTCATCATTGCTCTATAGGCCAAAGATATTCAGTTATATCACCATTTAGTACTGAGGATGATGAAAAATAGTATAAATAACGAATCTAGTGAGATAAAGGACAAAGATTAGGTATTCGTAATTAGTTTATCCTAGTTCAAGAATATTCCATAATAATACTTTGCGGAGCAAAATTCAAGAATAAAGATAAAAACTTGGATCCAATCAAAGATGGGAACCTTAACAAGCAACTTGGACAAATAGGAGAAAAATTAATTTTTTCGTGAATAGTGCCGTATACGTGAATAATAACTCCGACGAAAAAAGTAAGAATTTCATAATAAAATCCATGACAATATTTCGGTATAATGATATTGAAAAGAATAACATCATTTACGAAAGAAAATAACATCCCTTACTTTAACAGGAGAGTAGTTTTGAGTGGAATATCGGATATTATGTGGACGAAAACTTACAATGTTATCAACGCTCAAAGTATCTAAATACCCACAAGAAATACGCTCGATATTATAGAGAAAAAATTTTCTGATTCTAGTGTGATTTTCATTTCTAATCTAAGCTGCCTATTTGTAGGAAATGCTTAGTATGCCATAACTGACTAAATAAACCACGGAGGAAAAAGCAGCATACCAAATTTGAAAGTCTCTGCAGCCACCTCCTTTGAAAAGGAAATTCCCACATGTTATATAATTATACATATATATATATATATATATATATATTAAAATATTTATTTTTGAAACTTCAATAATTCATAATAAATAGCCCTTCTATCAGAAAAATACAAATCTTATGTCCTTTCTATATGAGATTTAATTCTCTATAATTTTGTAAAAGAAAGTTTTTCCAAATTCCCAACGAAAAATGGCCGAAATCCACAAACGGATGATTTTTCTCACCTAAAGTACTGATAAAACACCTCAGCACTAATTCCTTCTTTTATATTCACAAAAATAAATATATCTATATCATATAAATCAATAATTAATTATTCACAAATAATATTATAGAACTACAATATTGATAACCAGGTCGTTTTCCAGGAAAGAGGGGGCCTTCCGATAAGGATTTCTCCTTACTGGCACAATTAAATAACCCCTTCTAGACAGAACTTTTTTAGATATTGCCAATAATGCTATCTAATAATATTATTCAAATAATATGAATTATTGATTTGATAATTTGAAATATTGTGCAATGACAATTATTGAATCAATAAAATATTATGCAATTATCAATGTAGCAATTATTGAATCAATAATATAAAATATTAAACAGTAATTACTGTAACAATTATTGAGTAGGTGCCTTCCTACGTAAGAATCAATAATTCAAAATACTGTGCAATACCGTGTGCTACTGTGCAACACCGCGTATTATTGTATTTTAACCACCGGGTATTTCAACAGTACTAACGGTAACAACTACGCCATTATTTTATAAAAAGGTTATTTCTGTCGCTTTCTATATCCGACAATTATTCCGTTATGGGGCCCACAAATGGCTGCACCGTCGTACGAATATTCCCCGACAACAAGAATATTTCACGACCAAACGAATATTCTCCGACACAATGAATATTTTATTACCACTTGCTAACTTTAAAAAAATTGCACATCTCACCCATAACTTATCACATTTATCAAATCAACCCTTACTATTTCAAATATATATATAAAAAAAATTAAATCTTTATTTATAAAATTTGGGGTATTACAGATTTGGTATTTATCACATAAATGATGTTATATGGATAAATAGGATTTAATTGAATATATGATGTGGAGACTATGAAAACTAAGATTTTACGACTTGAGACCCTTAAGCATAGTTTATGCAGATTTGTGATGAAGGTTTGGGTCGGGTGGTGAGGAGTTGATATGTGTATGGCATTTTAGAATGCTTAAATAAATTAATTAAGGAAAGAAAAATAATTAAATTAAATTATTTATTAATGGGATTAATGACTTAAATTATTTTTATATGTCTAATGATATTGGATAAAGATATTATTAGTAATATTTGACTTGAATGTTATTAAAAGGTTAATAACCTTAGCTTGAAATATTATTAAATAATTAATAATATTAAACGGGAAATTAAAATAGAGAATTACTTTATTTTTCAATATAGTTGTTGAATTTGGTATTCAAGAACTATATTATGCTTATAATAGACTGAAATGAGAATTCAGGGTGCTTAATTGGATTTTGGGTTGCTCAAATGATTTTGGTTTACTGAATTTGGTTTTGGTCTGCTGAAATAATGATTTTAAGATGTTGAAATGTAACCTAGTTTACTGAAATAGTATTTTCAGTTTACTGAATTGTTATCTAGTTTACTAAGATAACATTTAAAGGAAAAACTTATAAGTGTAAGTTATGACATGATTAAAAGATTATCAAAGTATAATGATAATACTAAGACTATAATGTAATGTCTAATACTTAACTATGTTAGACAAGTTAATATAAGATGATGAGATTATAAGTGAGTAAATGATAAGTCTAAAATAGTACAGTCGTACTCTATAATAGTTGATGTATATTATCTGAGCTAAACAATTTTCTTCAGTGAGCGGAGGTATATACGAATTAGCAACCGATCTAACTCGCTGTGAAAACAGTGTAGACGAGACGAAAACTAATTTGTTGGTTGTTTGTGAAAAACCACTTAGTATACTGTATTGAATACTATTACAGACTCTATGTATGCTAGGTTTAGACTTGTAAATATGAATGGTGTTAAGGAATTATCTAGTATTTAACTATGTGGTTAAATGTTAGATAGTTTACTATGATGTAATAGTATTATGAGATAAAGTATAATATGCTAATTGAAAGATCAATCTTATAACTGATAGGTCTTTTCAATAAGGAGATTAAATTAGATTGCGTAGCAGTAATCGACTATGCAGGCAAGTTTACCTAACTCAAACTCGAGTTATATTTCAAAGCATATTAGTGAATGATTATTGATAATTATTCACAGTCTATACTGATTATTGATTCGCACATAGTGCATGTTGCATATGTTCATCAAGTATGAAAGGTTGATCACCTTCATTACCCTAAGGTTCAGTTAAAGTTGTTTATGGTCCTTGTGACATTAAACATTATTGATTCAGTCATTCAATTATTGACATTTTGATTCATGCTCTTTCACAATTATTATATTGTTGAAAATTTGAAAGCTTATTCTTTCTTTCAATCATGATATATCTTCATTGAACTTAAACTTGTGGGAAAAAATTGTTGCTTACCCTTGCTATATCATGATAATAAATTTCAGATTAAGGCGAAAGCTTGAAGAAGAACAGAGACAAGAGCAAAGTACAATAATAGATTGTTATGCGAATAACTATTTAGTTATCTTATGTAAACCTTTTGTAATTTTGAAGGTATGCATTCAGTCAAGGTTAATAAACCTGGGAAAATATTATAGAGTTATGTGAAATAAACAATATATGTTTATTATTCCGCATTAGATGATAGAATATGTATGATAATGAAGTACCGTAACGTACTAAGTCCGAGGTTCTTGGGACCCGGATTTGGGGGCGTCACAGAATTCATCTGAGGGTCACAAGACCTTGAACTATGTCCCAGGTTATAAATATTTCTACTTAAACCTTTAACAGTCGTTAGACTATATGGACCTTCTAACGCGTACTTCGAGGGATCAACCTTTCGTACCATATATTGTGCACAATCATCTTAACGCTTTCTCATGATAATCCCCTATAATAAGGTTGTTCATCTCAGCTTTAATTAACGAGTCTGCACCAAAAAAAGTTTGGTTTGGATTAGCTCAATAAGTAATTTAGAGTTCAATTATCATCAACTAAAGAGTTGTTGAATCAAACTTACAATAACTTAATAGTTCGATAACAAAAGAGTTATGAAATATTTATGAGTCACAAACAATATACATCATACTTAAAATCATGCTTTTAGAAGTAAACTTAAAGTATTTGAAAGATACAATAAAATCTTGCTTGAACAATTAAGCCAATGTTGCATTATTTTCAATAAGGAAACTAAATAAGATACTTGTCCAATATGGAATTAAAGAACTTGCGTAATCGATAACAAGTCAAGAATAGGAACATGCATAAATGTAAACAAGAAAGGATAGAACAACTTGTCTCGTGCGTAAGCTAGCAAATAATAACTCGTACGTGGTGCTGCGTAAGTGGCGCTGCATAAAAATCTCTGGCTAAACTGCATAAGTGGCGCTGCAGCGCCACATAATGAACTGCAGTTGGCGCTGCAGCGCCGTGCCACGTCATCAGGGCTCTGCAGACCGGTCTCGGCGCTGCAGCGCTGTAGTTAACACACATAACTGGTGCTGCAGCGCCGTCACATGTGACCAGATGCTGCTATGGCACTGCAGCGCTCTGTTTACTCACAGAACAGGCGCTGTGGCACCACGACACCGTGGGACACAGAAAGCTTCACGAAAATCACAGGAAAAGGCAATTTGGTTTATTAACTTTCTCAAACAACAAATCTTACCGATATAATTTAGATAAAACATTACAGAAACATAAACTAATGCTTCTAACATGATTCTACACAAACATCATAACAACCACTTTAAAACCATTTAATTTCATGTTTTTTTGAAGAAAACTCCATTATTAAGCGTTATTGACAAAAATAAACACTGTGACTTCATTTTTAAACTAAATTACTTTGTTTAAATCATATTGTTTTCCTTTCTTAACATATTATCACAATCTATAATAAATTTACATATAATAGCGTGAATTAGATCCATTTTTATATCAAATAAGTCATTTTTCAAAATACTTCACTGTAAATTGCTATGAACATGGTTTCTTTATGGTCATCATATTTACATGAATTAAACAACTTAAACTCTCATACAAATCATATATAATAGTTTATATATATAAAATTTAACATATATAAATCATATTCTTATAATTACCATGAAAACTCAAACACAGAGAAGTAAAAACATATATTTTCATGAAGAACAATAGAGAGCAATAATTAATAATTCTAGAGTTAGATTACTACCTTTAATTTCTTGTTATCTTTAGAAGAAGATGATAGCAATCCTCTTTTTGATTTCCCAATTCACAGAGTTTTCTTCTTCCTTTTTCTCTCTTTTCTCTCTAGCCTTCTATGTTCTTTCTCACTCTGTTCTTTTCTAACTCTACGTAATATAAAACTAATATTGATATAATACATATAATAATATAATAACTGACAAATACTTAATCCCTTATTAAAGATATCAGTCACTTTATTTTTGAAAATCAAACGCCACTAAGGCTTGTTTGGCAAAATTGAATTTAAAATAGAATTTTAAAAGTCTTAAGGCTTATTTGGTAAAACTAAATTAAAACTCTTTTAATTTATTTTAATAGCTCCTTTACTACATAGTTTAAATATCACATTTTATTTAATTAAATTTCAATATCCCAATTTAATTAAATTAAAGCTAACATCATTTTATTAAATCAAATTGCCACATAAATCAAATCGCTACACAATTATAATTTATTTATTAATCACAATTTTATATAACAAATTAGTACATCTCTAATTTAATTATTTAAATGAAATTAGACACCACTATAATTATTCATTAAATCATTACTACCAAATTATCACATAATAATTCATCTAATTTAATTATCTCAATTAAATTAAAACTTCAACCACAAAATTATTAAACATTAATTTAATTAATATATTACACTTAATTAAATTACTCCACCATATAATCACATCAATTATTTATTCAACTCAATAAATAAATCAACTAAAATATTTATTTAATTCAATAAATATTTAAAATTAAAATACAAAAACCTCGTTTGTTACACTTTGTCCTTGCCAGAACCTTCGGGTCAATCACGCTTAGCTGAAAATATTTAATTTAAAGCACTAATGAGCATTTAATTGCTCAGCAAGTAATATTATATAATAAACATCAGGTGAAAGAAATAAATGTTTTTTTTGAAGTATACTTCTACAACGAATCAATAGTTGTGAAGCCATTTGAAACAATTCGTAATAACATATCAAACCATTTATATTTTTGAAACGACGTACTGACTATAAATGTTGAGCGTTCAATAGACCTTGAACCATTGTTTTCAAGTTTGAAAAGGTTTGTACAGAAATTCATCTGCAAACGTCATAACTTACGGACACGTTGGGTGATCAGCTCGTATGCCCTGTATTGATCAACACTACATGCTGGAACAACATATGCGTTCATCATAACTGCCTTTGGGGCATAAAAATAATTCCATATTTCGGGATGTTCATACTCAGTCTGGAGTCCGAACAAAAGCAATTTAGTTGGACGACTCTATCATAACCAATAATATGCAATGATACCTTTACAACTATATCTAGCCGAGTCAAATAGCTTAGACAACTTTTAAACCATGTATACATACCGCAATTCAATAGTATGTATCAACAATTGTTTAAATACAATAATTTATACAAGTGAGCACACTTGCATAACCAAACTTAGCTTATAAAGAACAGAACAATTTTGATTATAAATTAATCATACGAAGACAGTAATAAGATACTTGTAAACAATGAACGAATCAAATTAAATCCGATAAAGTAGATATACTTGCATAAACGAATAACAAAAATCATTATGGATGTGAATAATTAACAATAATTATTTACAAACATACTTTGAAATTAATAACTCATGTTGAGTTAGGAACTTACATAACATATACCTGTTTGCACAAAATAAAAATAGTGTGTAGGGTCTAGATATTTGCACAATAAAAGAGTATAGAAACTTTCTTACAAGATCCATTGCATAAAGTAAATGCAAGGGTTAGGATACTTGCATTGATCGCTGCTTAGTGCTACGCAATATAGTTTTATCTTTAATACAAAGACCTATCAATAATAAGATTATTCTTGCAATCAGTATATCATATTATACTTCATAATACTACTACTTTATAAGTAAATTATCTAACATGTAATCACATAATCAAACATTAGATAACACCTTAATACCATACGTATTCACAATTTTAAACTTACCACACACCGAGTCTTTAACAGTGTTCAATATAGTACGCTGAGTGATTTCCCACAAACAACCAACAAACTAGTTTTTCGTCTCATCTACACTATTTTTCACAGCGAGTTTGATCGGTAGCTAGTTCATATATACCTCCGCTCCTTGGAGGAATCGTTTAGCCCAGATACTATACATCAACCATTAAAGAGTACGACTGTACCACTACTTTAGGTTTGACTTATGGATTAACACTTAATATTTCATTTATAAGTTTTTATTTATAAACTAGTAAACCATATAACCAATCCAGCAAACTGCATTGTCAATCTAGCAACCTAGATAACCAATCCAGCAACCTGGATTGACCAAACATACCAATCCACTAACCTGGATTATCCAAGCAGACCAATTCAGCAACCTGATGGCCAATCCATCAAACCAGATTGCAATCCAGCAAACTGGATTCCAATCTAGCAAACTGGATTCAAAATAAATTTCAATCCAGCAAGCTGGATTCCTTTTTTTTAACATACTATATACCTAATATAGCCTATTTCAACATACTATATTTAAAATAAATTTACTTCTCCATATTTATTATTTTAATCATTTAAATTAATAAATAATTTATTTTAATTTTTTTACCCTTTATTAATTAATTCATTTAACCATCTTACAATGCCATAAACATTATATCTCATCAACATAGAACAAAATACCTTTTAAAAATCTGTATATATCTTATATTGAGTTATCAAGTCATAAAATTCTTTTTTTCCAATTTTTAACATTACATAATTCATTTAATTCATTATTCATAACATCATCATTTCTATGGAAAATACCAAAATAATCTTCAAAAATTTTCTTTTCTGGGATTTGACAGATTGTAACTCTTATATAAAAAAAAATCTGGAATTTTTAAAATCCATTTACTATATTTAAATAGTCCAAAAAAGCCAAATCTTGCTACATTTATCATAAATAAAAACTTTGTCAAAAACTTCTAAAATTTACAGGGTATATTCCTGTTATGTATATGTACTTTCAAAAAAAATATCATAATTTTTTGGAGTTACCCACAAAGAGTTATTTGGGTATACATTTGAAAGTAGTCATTCCCTGTATCAGTCAAAACTCTCATTCTACATGGCCAAAAATTCTCAAAATTTTATGGGGCTCACATAACCTCTTATATTATCTCTCCAATTTTTTTCAAAAATTTTAAAGTAAAAAAGTTTATGAAAATGTCCCTGAAAGTGCATAGTCAGCAAGATTTATTGACTTTTTGTTCACTACCCGGACTGTTTTGACTAAACCTGACATCACGACTTGTAAACACATTGTTTTTGAGTTCTACTACTTGGGTTTACTATATAACTTATATATCTAGTACCCCACTTTGACAGATCATAAAACAAAGTTATAGGTCTCAAGTTATAACCATTCAAAGTAGTGAAAAGTTGGGGTTTTCTAGTTTTTGAAAAACTAGTTTTCATGTCTTGCTTTAGATCTAACTTTTGACACTCAAAAGGGTTAGATCTAAACTTAAAACACTAATAAACATGTAGATCAAGTGTTTTAGATCTCAAGATCATAAACTTTATATCATCAAAACTCAAATCAAAACAAAAGGAAATAAACTATATTAAAGTTAAAATTTTGTTATACCTTTGCTTGATTTTCTTTCTTCTTCTTCCTAGGGTTTTGATTATGGGCTAGATGGCTTGAAAAAACTCTCCCTCTCTCTCCCTTAAGGCTAGCCGAAAATCCTCCTCCCTCTCTCTTTTGGTTTTTCTTTTTGTTAGCTAAATAGAGAATGAGAGATGAAAGAGAAATAAGATTGGTTTTGTTTGTTTGTAAAGTGTATAAATATGAAATAGGTATATCTATATTGTCTCCCAATCACTCTTGCTATTTCTCTCTCATTATTATGTGGTTGCTTGCGAGGTTTAACAAAATGTTGCTTGCACACTTGGTTATAAGTGTTGTGTAAATAAGAGTTGGACTGTGGTTTGAGTGTGTTGTAAGTTAGGCAAAATAGTGAAAAGCTGTCTATGTCATGGATTGGACCAATATCAGGTGATGATTCATTCATAGTATAGAACGAACGATAACTTCTCTACTATGAATAAATCATCGCCTGATATGGGTCTAATCCATGACATAGACAACTTCTAACCACTCCAAATTCCTCAGATGGGTAGTTCTCACAGAAAAAGAGGTGAGATGTTCTGTTCAATAGCTTAATGGCCCTCCTTCGGGATGTTGTCTTTTGTTATGATGGAACTGTGGGGAATGTCTGCAGTAATTCAATTAACTTATTTTTCGAGTATGGGACACAAACAAGAACTACACGACCCAAATTTTTTTGGTTGCCGAGGAACCTGTTAGAGTATTAGCATCAACTGCTATGTCGAATCCTGCATACAAAGAAGTTCTTGACTCTTCTCCTAATAATTATTACTCATGGGCGATGATGAAGGTATTTTACATTATATATAACTTGAAGTTTCCATCTAATTGTGATAAGTTATCTTTCAGCAAGTGCACACTTTCGTCTTTCTCCAATTTGTTGTATATATTTCGGAGATACTACTTTGTGGAGTCAGATTCAAGACTAATTAGGTTGATCGCATATTCATATTATACTTTCATGATAGAGATTGTAGAGAAAGTAATTTCCAAGAAAATGCTGATATTTGGTTACAAAACATTCGAAATAAGTCAGTCTTAAGGATGCTGCTATTGAGTTATTGATAGAGTGTGACGCCCCCAAAATAAGTCCAGACAACCCATTCTGAGTCGCCAATACATGGTACAGAATCCAAATACAAATCTTTATTTTATTATACGGTCGTGCAAAATACGACCACACAAACTGTGAGTTTTAATACAAATCGTATATAATACGAAAATATAAACACTCAAATAAGTCCTTATTATAATTATTATCATAATATTTCACAAAATAATGAGGACTACTACAGCTCTAACTCGGACCATCACTCCATTCCCCGACTAGTCCCCACAACATTTTCATTTCCTGAAGAGAACAATAAAAGAAAAGGGTGAGCTCAACTAACCCAGTAAAGAATATTATGACTAAGATAATGTAGAACAAATTATCCTTAGTCCTCAACAGGAAAAAATCTGATAGAATACAATAGACAACAAGTTTTAGATCAATAACAGCAGCGAAAATAATAATTCATTAGAAGAGTCAAGTAGAGAATGATGTCTACTATCTTTATGATTTAAAAGTCCATCATCAATATTTAATCCATGTAACAGCAATCAATAATATTTCCAATCAACGAATTATCCATGCACTACGGACCAAAGATATTTGTTTGTATCACCAGTGGTCATGATCATACCAATCACCTGTCCATCTTTGTACTACGGGCAAAGATATTCATAAATCAACTGTTCATCTTTGCACTACGTGCCAAAGATAACTTTCACCAAAATTTAAGACAGAGGATGATGAAAAAAATGATATAAAGAACAAATCAAGTAAAATAAAGGATAAATATTAGAGATTTATAATTTAATTTATCTAGAGTTCAAGAATATCCAAATTATAGACATGAAGATAAAAACATGGATCCAATCAAAGATAATTTGGACAGGAAGAAAGGAAAAAAAATATTTGTTTCATGAATAGTAATCCGTGAATAGTAACTCATGAATAGTAACCCGTAAATAGTACTCGAATGAATAGTATCCCGACATGAAAAGATTAAAATTTCAATAAGAAGTTCAGACCAATATTCCATCGAAATAATATTAGATGAAATGAAAATCTTAAGCAATTTATAATCATTTCAGGAATTATGGAAGCAATACTTACCATAGTAAGTTTAGAGTTAAAAATCTGAAATGAAATAATATACGAAACTACAAATGGATTTTCACCCGTTATGCGGAAGTCCGCGTAGACAGATCACTTCCACAATTTAATAGAGAATGAATACAAAGGGTAAATCACCAGGCATGCGGTAGTCCGCGTAGATAGGTTATTCCCACGGATTAATAAAGAATGAATACGAAAGGTAAATCACCATGAATGCGGTAGTCTACGTAGAAAGGTTATTCCCACAGATTAATAAGGAATAAAAGAACAACCCTTATGAGTATTGAAAGAAGATAACATCCGTTACTAAAAAGAATAATATCCTTTACCTTAGTATGAACTACATTCGACTAGTATACCGGATATTATTCTGAGAATATCTTGGACTATAAACTATACTCAAAGTAGCCTTATACTCAAAATAAATACTCGCAATATTATAGAATCAAAATTTTGTATTGTGGTGTTCTTTCACTCCGTTGCTCATCCGAGCAATGCTATTTATAGTGCATTTAGGAGGAAGAAAAATCAAGTTCGGCAACTAATTTTTCCACCAATTCAACCATTTGCATTAACTGCAACCACTCACATTCATCATCCACCCATAAGTGGGTCCCACATGTTAACCCCCCATTAATTGCTCATTTATCCGATTAATTTCCCGTTTGGTCAATTTAACATCCGAAAATAAACTATTATCGAAATAAATGTCGATTTCCACTAACATTAATATTTCCAACATAATGAGAATATTTTTATCAACCATTCATCAATTATTTTCAAATTAATATTATAGAATTACAATATTGACAACCAGACCGTTCCCAGGAAAGAGGGGGCTTTCCGATAAGGATTTCTCCTTACTGGCGCGCAATTAAATAACCTAACCCCTTTCCTTGACAGAACTTTCTAGACATTGCCAATAATGCTAATAATAATAATAATATGAGTAACTGTGTTGTGTCAATTATTGATTTAATATTTTAAAGTATTGTGCAGATGATACTGTGACAATAATTGAATCAATAATATAAAATATTGTGCAGCAACTACTGTAGCAATTATTGAATACAGAGTGACTTCCTACGTAAGCATCAATAATCAAAGATATTGTGCAATACCGTGTGCTACTTTGCAACAACGCGTATTACTATACTTTTATCACCAGGTATTTCAACAGTTTAACGTTAAAAATTTTGTCGTTACTTTTATAAAAATGTTATTTATGTCGCTTTCTATATCCGACAGTTATTCCGTTGTGGGGTCCACCAAAGACTGCGCCGTCGTACGAATATTCTCTGACAAAAAGAATATTCCTTGACATAACGATTATTTTATGACCACTTGCTTACTTTGTAAAATTTTCACAAATCACCATAACTATAACATTTTTATCAATTTAACCAATTACTTAAAAATTGAATACTTTTATTTCATAAAATTCGGGGTTTTACAACCTCCACTCCTTATGAAATTTTATCCTCAAAATTGACGTACGTACCTAGAATTTCGAAGAGGGTGAGGATACCTTACTTTCATTTCAGATTCTAACTCCTAGGTCATTTCCTCAATATCATGGTTTCTCCATAAAACTTTGACTTAAGGTATAACCTTTGAGCGTAGAACAAGCTCCTTCTTATCCAAGATCTTGACAGGTATCTCCTCATACGTTAAATCTTCGGCTATCTCGTCTGGTTCTAATTCAATAATATGGTTTGGGTCTTTTACATATTTACGTAGCATAGATATGTGAAAAACGTTATGAACACGAGACATGCTTGGAAGTAAAGCGAGCCTATAGGCCACAGTTCCTACTCGGTCGAGAATTTCAAATGGACCAATAAATCGTAGGTAGAGCTTTCCTCTCTTCCAAATCTCGCAACTCCTTTCCATGGAGCAACATGTAACAATACATGATCTCTGACATTAAACTCCACGTCCCTTCGATGAAGATCGGCATAACTCTTTTATCGATCTTGTGCTGTTTGTATATACTTTACCGGATCATTTGAATCTTTTTCGTAGTCATACATACCAACTCCGGTCCCAACAATGTTGCTTCACCCACCTCGTCCCAGCATACTGGAGAACGACACTTTCGTCCATACAACACCTCGAATAGAGCCATGCCTATACTTTCCTGATAACTGTTGTTGTCGGAGAATTTCACCAATGGTAAATACTTGTCCCAACTTCCTTTGACAGTCTAAACCATAGAGTCTCAATAGATCTTTAAGAGTTTGAATAGTCCTTTCTGATTGCCTGTCCGTTTGAGGATGATATGCAGAACTGAATCGTAAATCGGTGCCCATAGCTTTCTGCAAGCTGACCCTTTGGCACTTGATGCTCCGCCTTGACACGTTGACACGTTAAACACCTCGAGATAAACTCCGCGATTTCTCTCTTCATATTGCTCCACCAAAATGTATGCCGAAGATCACAATACATTTTGGTACTTCCAGGATGGATTGCAAATGGTGTGTTGTGTGCTTCCATCATGATTCTATACTTCAAATCAGAGTTGTTAGGAACACAAAGTCTGATGTTGACTCGAAGTATTCCCTCCTCGTCTATTCTTTCTTCTGGAATAGCACCTTCTTGCACCTTATTGTTCATGTTCATCAGCTCCGGGTCTGTAGCTTGAGCAGCTTTAACTTTATCAATTAAAGCTGGTTCTACGCGTATATTTGCCATCTTCACGTGGGTCCCTGGAGTCTTTAACTTTATCTCCATCCTTTGTAGGTCATATAAAATGGGCCTTTGTGTTGACAGCATTGCACACGTTCCCACATATGATCTTCTGCTCAACGCGTCAGCTATCACGTTTACTTTTCCAAGATGGTATTGAATGGTATGGTCGTAATCTTTCAACAGCCCGAGCCAACGTCGTTGTCGCATGTTGAGTTCCTTCCGAGTGAAGAAATATTTAAGGCTTTTATGATCCGTATATATCTCCACTTTCTCCCCATACAGGTATTGTCTCCAGATCTTCAACGCAAAAATGACTGCTGTCAACTCTAGATCATGAGTAGGATAATTCCTCTCATATTCTTTGAGTTGTCATGAGGCATAGGCTATGACTTTCTCAATTTGCATGAGAACACATCCTAACCCCTTGCTTGACGCATCGCTGTATATGACAAATCCCTCCGAACCGGATGGTATTGTCAGAACAGGTGCTGAAATGAGTATGCTCTTGAGTTCCTGGAAACTCTTCTCACATTCCTCACTCCATTCGAATTTTGTATCTTTTTGAGTCAGCTGGGTTAATGGAGTAGCGATTCAAGAAAATCCTTCCACGAATCTCCGATAATAACCAGCTAAGCCCAGAAAGCTACGTATTTCGGTTACAGACTTAGGTTGCTCCCAACTTTGTATTGCTTCAATCTTCGTCGAGTCAATTGATATTCCATGTTTCGATACCACATGCCCATGGAATGCTACTTCCTCAAGCCAGGACTCGCATTTCTTCAACTTGGCATATAACTTATTTTCACGAAGCTTTTGGAGTATCAGCTCCAAGTGTTGATCAAGATCTTCACGGCTTTTGGAGTAAATGAGGATGTCATCAATAAAGACAACCACAAAATAATCCAAATATTCTTTGAATATCCGGTTCATCATATCCATGAATGCCGCAGGAGCATTAGTCAATCCAAAAGACATGACTAAGAATTTATAATGCCCATATCGAGTTCTGAAGGCAGTTTTTGGAATGTCCTCAGTTTTAATCTTTAACTGATGATATCCAGAACGAAGATCGATCTTTGAAAAGAATTTAGCACCTTGCAACTGATCAAACAAGTCATCAATGCGAGGTAACGGATACCTATTTTTGATGGTGACATGGTTTAACTCCCGATAGTCAATACAAAGTCGCATACTCCCGTCTTTCTTCTTTAAGAATAAAACAGGAGCACCCCAAGGCGATGTACTAGGACGAATGAAACCAATGTCTAACAACTCCTGTAGTTGGACCTTTAACTCTTGAAGTTCAATAGAAGCCATTCGATATGGGATTTTAGAAATGAGTTTTGTACCGGGTTCAAGGTCAATAAAGAATTCAACTTCACGTTCTGGGGGTAGACAAGGAAGTTCTTCGGGAAATACATCAGGAAACTTATTAACAACAGAAATATCATTCAAATCTGACGTATTCTGGTTTAAATTAGTGACATGGGCCCTCTTTATCCAACACCATATATTGCAAATCCGAATTGGAAAAAGAAGAACTACAGCTGTCCGCCTCCTTTTATAACAGGTCTCCATAATTGTATCCGGTCATTACTTGTTGCACCGCAATCCAGTTGCTGGCGCCTCCCCGCCCCAACGGGGGTTCTCTTCGACCAAGCCCCGCCCCAGCGGGGAACTACACTGTCCAGCTGCTTATGTTGCTGATTTCGTGAACTGCACATGGGCCCACCATCCTTTGCAAGCTGATCCAATATATTCTATTTTCCATTTTGCTTGTAGCTAATTCACTAACTTCTTTGGCCCATATATGTTGATTCCTTTCTCCCATTAATTGTCGAATTGCGTCAAGCCCAATTGGTCCCAAATTTAGCTCCACTTCTCCTTTTATGCCACTTTCGCATCCATTCCGTTACCTACACACAAGAGTATTAACCAAGTAAAAATGATAGCAAAATTACTTAAAAACAACGAGAATCAAGCTATAACAAATACTGATGAGTAGGTATAAAATCCACTCATCATACGCATGCTTTCGGAGGGTACGACGGAGGCTTGGTTAGGATTTTACCCATTCTTACTGGTGAGTACATCTTTTTGTACCTTTTTGATTTCAGCATTTTTGTCAGTCTTGATCACTGAGGACTTTTGATATTTGCATGATCAGCTTTGGGCATTTGAGAGGCTTCCTTGCCTACGGCCCGCTATTATTTTAGGTCTGGAGACCTATCCTCGAGGACGTAGATGGCACCACTCCACTTTGACGAAGGTCCCTGTTGCTGAGGGATTCACTCATGCCCGTCTACAGTTGGAGCTTTTGACAGCGGATTTGATCACCTGGACGCCGTACACATCCGAGCACTTGACCATCGGATTCGAGGGAGGAGTCCCTACGGGCCGAGAGTTTGACTTATCGACCCACAGGGTACCGTTGTTGACGGCGGGAGGTTGGGAGCTCTATCTTGGAGAGCGTGCTATTAGGAGCATCATGGGAGAGATCCGCATTCCCATTGTTCCTTTAGCTTGGCATCATTGGCCATTGACTGTGCCTTTGATAGACATCCCTTTGGAGGGCATTGATGGCTTCACCCCTATTAGAAGGTCCGTACAACTAGGAGGCATTTGGCAGATGGTGGAACTCTCATACTATTGGAGCTCAGACTCGGGCTACCCAGTTTATGGCAGATATGGTGCCAGGATCCGTGATGATGATGGATTGGATAGCTTACCTCAAGGAGCCGACTCATCCAGACCAGATAGCAGATCTGACCAGGGAGTTGGAGCAGGCTCATTTCTTTATCAGGCACCTTAGCCGAGATCCATCAGAGGCATATTCTTTTGACCCATCCAGCTCAGGAGCAGGTCCCTCTTCAGGTCCATTTAACAGCAATTATACAGGGGCAGATCCTCCCTTATATCGCCCAGATATGCCTAATCCTAGCATCTTTATGCCGACAGAGGAGATGGAGCAGGTTGATCGATTCGACACTGATGTCTACGACTTCCTCTGATAGCTAGTGGAGCTATACTTTTTGGTCAACCACTGTTTTGGCTATTTGGCGCTTGTGCCATCATTTTGATAGACCACTATAGTAGTTGGGTGGTGGTGCCCCAACTACTATAGTGTTCTATCAGGATTTTTCCTTTCACTTTGTATCAGGATACAGGGATGTTGTATGCGGTAGATAGCTTGTTGTAGATATTCCTGTCATATCTTATCTTCTGCATCATGTTTATATTACTGTCATCATGCATGTATTATGTCATGTGTATGCATTCAGACAACTGTGTTTTGACTTGATCTCTGGACGGTCTTGTGGTACGGTGCTACAGATGACGTCGTCTGCAGTCCGCCGTATTGAGAATTTACCATCATCTACAGTGGCAGCATCACTGAGGTCCTGGTATGATAGTCTGCCCTTTCAGCTAGGGGGATAGTGGACCAGATGTTGGGGCATTCATTGGCCCTCGCGAATTTTCGAGTTCCGGTCAAATTTGTTGAGGGCCTTCTACCCTGCTGGATTACCAACAGGCAAGTGTTCTGCTTCGGGCAGCGTAAGCTGACGCTGACTCTGGAGGGGTACCAGAGATTTATTGGCTTGGATTTAGAGTTGTCGTGCGCTCGGACGGCGATTAGTGATATGAGGAGGCCGTTTATCAGGCTGTCCGGTCTCCGTCAGAGTGTAACCATGGATGAGATCGTTTCGGGGCACGTGATATCTATGGACTTCTTAATTGAGCGCTTTGGCGAGCTTGACAGCTATGGTCGCCACGTCAGAGATTTAGTTTGTTCAGCAAAGGCATGGCATACGGCCAGGATAGACATCCTGCTGATGTGTGTTGTGGCATATGTCTACATGCCGTTGCTATTGGATCATCTAGATGTGGGATTGGTAGTAATGGTTAGAGCCCTTAGACAGGGTAGCACCATCATCCCGATAATATTGGCTGAGACATCTAGATCCGCCACGTATTGTAGTACCCATCCAGAGGGGTTTTTTAGGGGCAGCTCGGTCTTGCTGTATATATGGCTGATGTCCCATATACGACCGATTGGATTCTTCAGGCCTAGGGGTTTTGTTTTACTCACGAGATATCCAGAGCTTTCTCTTTTCAGCCTGCGGAGTACATTGATGCAGAGTCTTGGTCGGCATTTCTGTCGGATATTGAGCATCCATTTGTGATTTTGCCATGCTCAGGGCTAGCATCCCCATATAGCTTTATCACTCATGCATCTGGCTTGGATTATTTGCCCCTAAAGGGTTTAAGAGGAGTGACTACCTATCATCCTCTGGCAGTCATGTGTCAGTTTGATCAGCTGCAGAGTTTGCACCATTTCGAGGGGTCTGCTGATCAGAGGATGTCGGCTTCTTCCATGTCTTCCGCCGACTTGTTCAGAGTATATGAGTGTTGGACTCATCGGGAGAGGGCTGATTTCTATAGTAGCCATTCGGGCTGTTCTCCGGAGTATTCTGCATGGTTGGAGGCAGAGATAGAAGTGGTAGCAGAGGCTTCTTCATCTCCTTGTGTGGACTCTGACGAGGAGGAGCCCATGGAGGATCCAGATTCTCCTATCGAGGATGAGCTATTCACGGGTTTGACCGCTGCTCTAGTTAGTGATTCCCCGACCATTCCGGTGGGGACAGATCCGGCTTTAGCAGACTCACTATTCAGGATGACCTTTGAGCGAGACTCGTCTAGAGCACAGATGTTGGCTGCCTTGTCAGGCAGAGATTTAGCTTTTGTTGAGAGGGATGGTCTCAGGGCCACTTCGGATGCTGGATTGATTGAGCGGGACGAGCTCCGCTCTGCTCTGGATACTGCAGTTGTAGAGCGAGACGAGATTCGCTCGGCTAGGGATGCAGCATATGTTGAGATCAAGGAGACTTTGATTGCTTGAGATGCAGCTTTTGTGGAGAGGGATGATGTTATAGCTTCCCGTGATTTCCACATTGCTGATAGTACTGCTCTTCGATCTTACACTTATGGTTTGATCACCGAGATGAGTGCTTATAGTGATGACCACAGTGCCACCTTGCAGATGACTATGGATGTTCTGAGCCGTATGGAGGCTGAGTGGACTGCACTTACGGCTGCTCCACCATCTTCAGAGAGAGATGCCATGCTAGCATTGCTGACCCGCTTGTCCTTGGGTCCATAGACTAGCTTTATTTTTCCTGCACAGACTAGATCAACCATTTTTGTCATGTACAGGGCATTATGTATATAAAGGAGTTTTCTATATCAGAGAAATATATTTTTGATGCACTTCCCTGACTGGAGATGTATTGTCATTGTTGAGTGATTACCACTTCTTTCATGACTCGCAGTTGTTGATGTATCTTGAGCTTCTCCTTGATTGACTGACAGTTGAGATGTCAGGGAGTATCTCTGATGGGCCTGTTGACCAGGATAGGATTGATAGAATTCAGCTTTTATTTGTCTTTGGTGTCTTGGAACTAGTCTTTATTTTTTCTTGAAGGTCAAACCGCGCCATAGATGGCTGCTTACGTACTCCCGGGTCTAGGGAGATCAGGTCATTCGTAGTTTTGGCTGTGTAGTTGGGATGATTTGATGTTTTTGATTTTTGGATTTTTAAATTTTTTGTTTAGTTTGACCCCACCAGAAATGGCTGCCTATGTACTCTCGGGTTGAGGGAGATCAGGTCATTCGTAGTTCCGGCTATGTAGTGAAAAATCAAACCTGATTTGATTTGTAGGACCCAGATGTGGATATGCATGTGTCTCAGACGTAATACCTTTTCACGGTGTCTGAATTGATGAGTTGGGGAAATTCGTTCACATCCATCTCTTGCAGTTTGATAGCGCTGGTCAACACTTCTTTGACAATGAAAGCGCCTCCCAGTTTGGGGCAAATTTTCCTTTGGCTTCATCCTGATTGGCCAGGACTTTCTTTAGCACCAAGTCGTTTTCTTTGAATTGCCTGATTCGGACCTTTTTGTTGTAGGATCTGGCGATCCTTTGCTAGTACAACTGTCCGTGGAAAATAGTTGTAGCCCTCTTTTCATCTATCAGAGACAGCTGATGATACCGGTCTTGCAACCATTGATCTTCATCTATTTGAGCGTCGATCAACACTCACAAAGATTCCATCTCTACTTCTATGGGAAGGACTGCCTCCATGCCATAGACCAACGAGTAGGGGGTAGCCCCAGTAGAGGTGCACATTGACGTCCTTTATGCTAACAGAGTTAGAGGCAGCAGGTCAGGCCAGTCCTTGTGATTAGCGAACATTTTCTGCATGATCTTCTTGATGTTTTTGTTGGCCGCTTCAATAGTACCGTTCATCTTGGGCCGATAAATGACGAAATTAAGATGCTTAATGTGGAACTTACTGCACAGATCCACCATCATTTGATTGTTCAGGTTTTTGGCGTTGTCTGATACGATAACCTCCGGTTGTCCATATCGACAGACGACATTGTTTCTGATGAAACTGATAATGACCTCTTTTGTGACTTTGGGAAAAGAGGTTGTTTCGACCCATTTGGTGAAGTAATCGATCATAGTGAAAATGAATCGATGACCGTTACTGGCTTTGGGTTCCACTGGACCTATTACGTCCACTCCCCACATAGAGAAAGGCCATGGTGAACTCATGTTATGCAGCTCATTTGGAGGAGCAGTGAATGGCATTTCCATGTATTTGGCATTGAAAGCATCTCTTGACGTGATCATCGCAATCAGCTTTGAGTGAGATCCAGTAATCTCCGGTTCTGATTATCTTCTTGGCCAGCAGATGGCCGCTCATGTGTGGACCACAGACTCCGCCACGGACTTCATCCATTAGTCTTTGGGCTTGCTCCTTGTCGAGGCATTTCAACAGGTCTATTCCAGCATCCTTTTTATAAAGTGCGTTTCCGCTCAGATAGAACTTCATGGCCATTCTGAGAATCCGTTTCCGCTCTGATTGGCTTGCACCAGCGGGTGTGGATCCATCACGGAGATATTCCTTGATGTCTTTAAACCAAGGCTGCTTGATAGGAGGTATTTCATCTGATACTTCTCCCACATAATTCCCATATGTCGATGCTTTCTGAATCGTGAACTGAATGTTGGGCAATCCGCTCTTATCGGACATGCGGATTAATAAAGCCAACGTTGCTAATGCATCAGCAAAGTCATTCCGACCCCGAGGAATGTTAACGAAGGTTATTGCTTCGAATTCCCGAGATATTTTAAGGACTTGCCGATGGTAGGGCAGTAAATGCAGTTCTTTGGTGAGATACGTGCTGGTAGTTTGTTTGATGACCAGCTCAAAATCTCCGAATACGAGTAGGTGTTTAATAGACATGGATTGGGCCAACTTCAACCCCATGATACAGCCTTCATACTCGGTCGTGTAGTTGGTGTTGCCAAATTAAAGTTTGGTAGCCACAGGATATTGATCACCTGTACCAGAGATGAGGACTGCCCCAGCTCCAACACCTTTCATGTTTACCGCTCCGTCGAAATACATTTTCCATGGTTGGACTGTATTCTCAGACTGGAGTTGTTGGATTGTCATGATCCCATCGTCTGGGAAATATGTCTCCAGGGGCTCGAACCCTCCTGAAGGTTCTTCTGCTAATTGATCTGCAATACCTTGACCCTTGATTGACTTCTGAGTCACGTAGACAATGTCGAATTGCTGTATGATTAACTGTCATTTGGACAGTCAGGCAATTCAGCATTGGTTTGTTGAATACATATTTGAGTAGATCCATGCGGGATATGAGGTAGGTCGTGTGCCCATGCAAATAGTGTTGCAACCTCATGGCGGCCCATGCTAATGTACAGCATGTCTTTTCGATCAGGGTGTATTTATGTTCCCCACTGCTGAATCTTTTACTGATGTAGTAGATAGCTCTTTCTCTGCTACTATCATCCTTCTGTCCTAACATGCAGCCCATTGCATTAACATTAACGGACAGGTACATGAACAAAGGGACTCCCTCCCTTGGGGGTATCAGAACAGGAGCTTCAGTCAGTTGTTTCTTGATGGCAAGGAAGGCTTTTTGACAATCTTTATTCCACGTGGTGGAGGAATTCTTCCTTAACTGCTTGAAGATGGGCTCACAGGTTACTGTGAGCTGGGAAATGAATCTGCTTATGAAGTTGATCCTTCCTAGGAATCCACGTATCTCCTTCTCTGTACGAGGTACAGGCATCTCAGTAATGGCTTTAATTTTGGCGGGGTCGAGTTCAATGCCCTGATTGCTCACTAGGAACCCTAACAGTTTGCCTACTTTGAAGCCAAAAGCACATTTAGCGGGATTTAGCTTGAGGTTGTATTTATGTAACCTGTTGAACAGCTTTCTGAGATGGTCTATGTCATCATCCCCCCTTCGGGATTTGGCGATGATGTCGTTAACATAGACTTCTATTTCTTTATGCATTATATCATGAAAGAGGGCCATCATGGCTCGTTGATACGTTGCTCTGGCATTGATGAGGCCGAAGGATAGTCGTCGGTAGCAGAAAGTTCCCCAGGGAGTGATAAAGGTTGTTTTCTCCCGGTCTTACTCAGCAACCATGATTTGATGGTACCCAGCAAAGCAATCCACGAAGGAATACATGCCATACTGCGCAGTATTGTTGATTAGAATATGAATGAAAGGCACTGGGAAGTTGTCCTTGAGGCAGGCTTTGTTCAAATCCCGGTAATCCATATATACTCGTACCTTCCCTTCCGGTTTAGGTACGGGGACTATGTTTGATAGCCATTCGGGGTAGGTTGATACCATAATGATCCCGGCTTTGAATTGCTTAACAACTTCTTCTTTGACTTTGAGACTCCACTCAAGTTTCAATCGCCTGAGTTTTTGTTTGACTGGTTCGAACCCTTCTTTGATGGGCATTCGATGGATAACAATGTCTGTGGATAGACCGATCATGTCTTCATGTGACCATGCAAACACATTCTGGTACTGTGTTAGGAATTCGATCAGGTCGACTTTTTGATTTGGTGTGAGGTCTGAACCTATTTAGATTTCTTTGATGTTTTCGGAGGTTCCTATGTTGATGGTGGAGGTTTGGTCGAGGTTTGGTTTGGGTTTGTTTTCGACCCGATTTCTTGATCTCCTTTGGCACCTTTTAGTCATCTTCATCCTCTTGATCAATATCCATCAAGTCGAAGTTCAATTTTACATCCAAGTCGGAGTCATCTTGACAGGTTGGCATCTCATCAGCAGAGACACACACCTCCTAATGCTTGGGTCCTGAAAACAAAAATGCTTTCATTAATATATGCAACTGCTTAAATACACAAGGCATTTGCAAAACATGACAAAAGTTACTGCTCTAGCTGTGCAATCAAAAGTAAGCAGTAAATGAAAGCATGATCAAGGGCAGATGTACTCTCTGCCCCTTTACCCTTTTAGACTTACGCAAGGGACACTGCTCCAGTTGTCCAGTGTCAGATTCTTATTAATTGGGAGAATCAAGGAATTGTGCTCGTCCGCCTCATCCTGGATGATGACTGAGACATCCTTGAGAATAGGGCCAAGGCTTTTCTGTAGATCATTCCTCTTCTTGATGTGAGGAATTTGGACATAGTCGTCGTCACTGTCGGGGAGTTCAGTCATTCATACCCTCAGTAGTTGAGAATGATTCTCATGTTAGCGAATGGGTCTCCGTCCTTCATATAGGATCTTTTCTTTTCCCTTTTCGCTGTTTGCCTCAGGCTTGAGGGCTTTTCTTTCATGGGTAGGTATGATTGGAGGAAATAGCATAGCTGATACCGTAGTCGGGATCTTCCTCGTAGGTTTCATCCAGCCGACATTTATGAGGTTTGGGAGCAGAATTGTAGAGGCCTGAGCCTTGGGATGTTTGTGTGGATTCCGGTGGTTTGACCTGGATGAATATTCCAATCCGGCTCTTCCCATCTGACTTGGGATTTGGATTGGCATCTTGATACCTTGCTTCTCCTTTCCCAACCCTTCTCCAGGTTGGAAACTCGAAGATACCATCTCTTGGCCTACGGTCATTACTTCAGTGGACACTTTAGGTTTTAGGGCTGGTGCCCCGATTGGTAGATATTGAGTATCGCTCACCTCAAAAGCTTGAAAACTTGCAGGCTCAATCCCCGCGTCCAGGCTAATCACTGGCATGTCCTCATGTATTTGGTAGGGTATTCTGGTTCTGCATTGACCGTGATGAGGCTACCGTTAATGATGTACTTGAGTTGCTGATGGAGGGTGGATGGCACTGCCCCTGCCATGTGGATCCATGGTCTGCCCAACAGCAAATTGTATCCAGTGGCAATGTTGAGCACCTGGAAGGATACGTAGATGGTGTGTGGACCAATTTCTAGAGGAAGCTCGATTTCCCCCATAGCCTGGCGGCGAGATCCATCGAAAGCCTGGATGACCATATGGCTGGCTTTGAGCCGGTTCGGATTGATCTTCATTCTTTCCAACGTGTTGTATGGACAAATGTTGAGAGAAGATCCCCCATCAATGAGCACACCTCCGATCACATATCCGGAGGACATTACAGCTATATGCAGGGATTTGTGGTGGCCCCTTCCCTCAGCAGGGATATCATCATCTGTGAAGGAAATCACATTGCTGTTGAAGATGTGTTCTATCACATGACGGAATTTTTCTGTGTCTACCGTGTGTGGCAGATGGGTTTCCTCTAGTACCTTCACTAGAATGTTGCGATGGTCTTCTGAGGATAAGACCATATCAAGGATTAGACACTTACTTGGGTGCGTCTTTCAAGCTTTGCACTATCTTGATTTCATTGTGTCCCATTTTGTTGAGGAACTCTGTGATCTTTTCTTCAGCCACCTTTTCTTTTGTTTTGGTAACTGGTTTAATTACCCGCTGAGGCATGTATAATGGATTATCCTTTGATATGATGTAAATGTTGTTTGAAGTAGAGCTTTCAATGTCCCCATAGTTCCATGGGACCTTCTTCAGACTGATGATTGGATACTGAGGTCTGAAGGGCAAGATAAGAGGCTGAGGTGCAGCCACCTTCACAGGATTTTGAACTTCTTGGACCCCTTTCCCTGTCAGTACCAGGGGTGTGAGGATTGATTCCTTATTACAGGATACGACAGCCACTGTGTCCTGGTACCATGCATTGGGGATCCAGAGGCTATCTTTATCTGCCAAGTCGAGGATTTGATCTCCTCTGATTAGGTCACCTTTCTCAATCAGGTCTTGAATTAGGTTACGAAGTGCCCAGCATTCTTCCGTATCATGGCCGGGAGAGTTGGAATGGTACTTACATATTTGGTCAGGCTTGAATTTTCTAGATTGAGGGTTTAATGGGGGTAATAGATCTACAACCATCCCCTCGTTGATCATCATTTGGAGGATTTCTTCCATTGGCTAGTTCAGATTGGTGAAATTTCTTTGAAACAGGAATTTTCTACCTTCTCGGGTATACTCATTTTTTACCATTGGCTAGTTCAGATTGGAGATCAGAGCTGGATAGACGGTCCGATTGGAGATCGGAGCTGGATAGACGGTCCGATTGGAGATCAGAGCTGGATAGACGGTCCGATTAGAGATCAGAGCTGTATTGACGGTCCGATTGGAGATCGGAGTTGGATAGACGATCCGATTGGAGATCGGAGCTGGATAGACGGTTCGAGTGGAGATCGGAGCTGGATTGACGGTCCGAGTGGAGATCGGAGCTGGATTGACGGTCCGATAGGAGATCGGAGCTGGATTAACGGTCCGATTGGAGATCGGAGCTGGATTGAAGGTCCGATTGGAGATCGGTGCTGGATTAAAGGTCCGATTGGAGATCGAAGCTAGCTTGACGGTCCGATTGGAGATCGGAGCTGAATTGACGGTCCGATTGGAGATCGGAGCTGGATAGACGGTCCTGATTGGAGATCAGAGCTGGATAGACTGTCCGATTGGAGATCGAAGCTAGATAGACTATCCGATTGAAGATCGGAGCTGGATTGACGGTCCGATTGAAGATCAGAGCTGGATTGACGGTCCGATTGGAGATCGGAACTGGATAGACTGGTCCGATTAGAGATCGGAGCTGGATAGACGGTCCAATTGGAGATCGGAGCTGGATTGACGATCCCATTGGAGATCGGAGCTGGATAGACGGTCCGATTAGAGATCGGAGCTGGATTGACGGTCCGATTAGAGATCGGAGCTGGATAGACGGTCCGATTGGAGATCAGAGTTAGATTGACTATCCGATTGGAGATTAGAGCTGGATTGACGGTCCAATTGGAGATCGGAAGCTAGATTAGCTGTCCGATTGGAGATCGGAGCTGGATAAACGGTCCGATTGGAGATCGGAGCTGGATTGACAGTCCGATTGGAGATCGAAGCTGGATTGATGGTTCAATTGGAGATCGAAACTAGATAGACGGTCCGATTGGAGATCGAAACTGGATAAACGGTTCGATTGGAGATAAAAACTGGATTAACCGGTCCGATTGGAGATCGGAGCTGGATTAACTGTCCAATTGGAGATCAGAGCTGGATTGACGGTCCGATTGGAGATCGGAGCTGGATAGACAGTCCGATTAGAGATTGGAGCTGGATAGACTGTTCGAGTGGAGATCGGAGCAGGATTGACGATCCGAGTTGAGATCTGAGATGGATTGACTGTCCGACTGGAGATCGGAGCTGGATTGACTGTCCGATTGGAGATCGAAGCTGTATTGATGGTCCGATTGGGGATCGAAGCTAGATTGACGGTCCGATTGGAGATCGGAGCTGGATAGACGTTTCGATTGGAGATCAGAGCTGGATTAACTGTCCGATTGGAGATCGGAGCTGGATAGACGGTCCGATTGGAGATCGGAGCTGGATTGACGATCCGATTGGAGATCGGAGCTGGATAGACAGTCCGATTGTTGATCGGAGCTGGATTGACGGTACCGGTATGGGATCGGAGCTGGATTGACGGTCCAATTGGAGATCGAAGCTGGATAGACGGTCCGACTGGAGATCGGAGCTGGATAAACGGTCCGACTGGAGATCATAGCTGGATTTACGGTCTGATTGGAGATCGGAGCTGGATAGATGGTCCGATTAGGAGATCGAAACTAGATTGATAGTCCGATTGGAGATCGGAGCTGGATTGACGGTCCGATTGGAGATCGAAGCTGGATTGACGGTCCGATTGGAGATCAGAGCTGGATAGACGGTCCGATTGGAGATCGGAGCTGGATTGACTGTCCGATTGGAGATCCGAATTGGATTGACGGTCCGATATGGGATCGAAGCTGGATTGAAGGTCCGATTGGAGATCGGAGCTAGATAGACAGTCCGATTGGAGATCGGAGCTGTATAGACGGTCCGATTGGAGATCGAAAGTGGATTGGCGGTCCGATTGGAGATCGGAGCTATATTGACGGTCAGCTTGGAGATCAGAACTGGATTGACGGTCTGATATGGGTGATCGAATTTGGATTTACCTGACATTGGTGGTCGAATTTAGGTTTACCGATATTGGTGGTCGGATTTAAATTGACGGACCGATATTGGTGGCCGATTTTGAGTTGGAGGCCCGGTATTGAGACCCGGGTTGATTTGAAAAGAAGGCTCTGCCCTTCTACAATATTGGTGATGGGGCAGTAAAAATTTCGAGTGTCTACAGCGAGGACTTGTTCAAAGTGATTATATGGTTTTGTAATAAGACTTAATTTATGATGTTTTATTTTTTGCACTTTATGATGATTGTTTAAGGTTAGAAACCTGGGAACGTTTATGACTATGTAATCCTTTTATAAGGAAGATTTTATTATTAAGGTTGTAATTTATTTTGCATTCCTTATTTGTGGGCAGTTAGTTATATTTTATTTAGATAGTGAACACCAAATCCTGTGGAAATGAAGTACCCAGATTTGGGGGTGTCACAAGTTGGTATCAAAGCTTTAGGTTATAAACCTTAGGTGGGGAAACCTTATGTAGTAGCCTTATAGGAGATCGAAAAGATGGTGATGATAGTTGAGATAATAAACTACCATATGTGCTATGTGTTTATATTTACTCGCAAGTAACATTGAGTATCGAAGAATATCGAACAATATCACATAATAATTAAATCTTAAAATTTTATTGTCAGGATGACGATTGTTGGAGAGTCCAGTCAGGCTAGGGAGGAGGTACCCCAGATGACTAGGGATGAGGAGTCCTGAGACATCCATACTGTCTGGGAGCAGTTGGTTCAGAGAGAGCCATCTCCACTGATCATAGTAGTGGGTCAGAAGCATGAGCCAGTCTTTGACCAAGAGGATGAGGATGAGTCAGAGGAAGAAGAGGATCCAGAGGAGTTTCCACCTAACTTTATCAGTGTTGTGATGTACGAGGAGGTTTATGACCGCAACATTGAGCTGCAGGGTAGAGTCGGGGAGCTAGAGGAACTGGTGGATGTGCGTCAGACCACCATACAGTAGAAGGATGAGACGATTCAAGACCTGGATGAGCGTCTTGGAAACGTGGAGTGGGATCTAGTTTACGTGGAGAGTGAGAGGGATGATGCACTGGTTGATCTTGAAAAACTAAAGAGCTATATAAAAGAGGAGTCAGCAAAGTGTGCCAGAGCGGAGGATGCTTGCTTGAAGGCTACTTAACGTTCAGATCGTGCTGAAGACAAGATTCAAGGCTAAGAAGGCCAAGATGAAGAAGACAAACTATGCTTTTCATTCAGCTATAGACATGGCCCAGGATCGAGTCTTTTATTACCCAGCTCAGTTCAAGGATTTACCATGGTAAATGGTTGATCGTAGAACAGTGTTTTGGGTCATGGAAGAGGAACGTAGAGAGACTGTGCGACGTCTTAATATGCCTAGATTGTAGAGTAATAAGACTATATGATTAATTATGTATTAAATAAATGTAAGTCTCAGAATTTGTGTTATTAATGGGATAAGATGATGATGTAATCCTGCAACTTGTTTCAGTTCGAAAAAGATGATGTACATAGCAGAGATGCTTTCTTTTAATACTATGAATGAATAAAATATCGAAGTTTATTGAAGTGTTATGTGTTTAAAGATGAATTTTTTTAAATGTTTAAGTTTGAACTTAAATATTTAAGAGATGAGTAGGGATCTAATAAGTGTATGTCTTAAGAGAAAGATGTCTCCTAAAAGAAGACCATCACGTCAGCAACAACAAAGGGGTCTACGAAAAAAAAATAACGAGGTGAATGCCAATCCAGTTCAACAACTGGTGAATTTACTAACGGGAGAACTTGCAAATCAGCCGCAAGCTCAAGATGCAACTTTTAAGGAGTTCAAAGCGGTAGGACACCCGGAATTCAAAGGATCTGTGAATTCGATCGAGGCCCAAATGTGGGTAATGGAGATGGAAAAGGTCTTCGATGTGGCCAGGGTCAACGACGACCAAAATATGGCTTTTGCTACGTCTATGCTGAAGTCAGAAGGAAGCTATTGGTGGCAAGCTAACAAGGCCCGAGGAGGAGAATGAGTTATAGCATGGGACAGATTCAAAGAGATTTTTTTTGAGATGTACTTTCCAGTAAGCTCACAGTACCAAATGGAGGTTCAGTTTTTGGAGCTGAAGCAGTGAACCATGTCAGTACCAAAGTACACCGTAAAATTCAATGAGCTGGCAATGTTTGCGACGTACCAGGTCAACACTAATGAGATGAAGGCAAGAACGTTCGAGCAGGGATTGAAGCCCTGGTTGTACAACAAAGTATCCATGTTTCAGCTGAACATATTTACAGCTGTGTTGGAGAAGGCGATCATCGCGGAAGGTGGAAGCGGCCTTGACCAAGTACAACCAAGATCAGAAGAAGAAGAAGAAGAAGAAGAAGAATGAGAATGATAATAAAGTTGGTGGTAGTGATACTAACAACCAGAAGAGGAAGTGGAACGACAGTATTTCTGCTGGGACTCAACAAGGAGGTCAACAGAAGAGAAGGTTTGAAGCTTGTACTACATGTGGGAAGAATCACACTGTAGTGTGCTTGAGAGGAAAGCGGGTATGTTTCAACTGTAATCAAGAAGGCCACATTGCGCCAAATTGTCCTAACCCAAAGAAGGGAGCTTTCTATACATGCGGATCAAAGGATCACATGGCTCGTGATTGCCCGAAGAAGCCAACTGAAGGGGCGAGTGGAGGAAGAGAAAATAACAGCGGCAACACTTTGACTATCGCTGGACCACCGCAGATGAGCCGACCCACTGCCAGAACATTCTGCATGACCGTGCAGGATGCTGTGCTGTCAAAGAATGTGGTGTCAGGTATCATTTCGGTGAATAGTATTAATGCTTATGTATTATTTGATTCGGGTGCTACTTATTCATTTATATCCGATGACTTTGCTAAGAATTTAAACTTGCCTAAAGAGAAATTATTTTACCCTTTGAACATAGAGATTACGAATATGGAGGTTATTCCTATTAGGTTTGTACACAAGAACTGTAGGTTGGTTATTAAGGGTAATGAGTTGATGGTAGACTTAATTCCGATAAAACTTGGGGAATTCGATGCTAAACTAGGTATGGATTGGTTGTTCAACCAAGGGCGGTAATTGATTTCCAGAGGAAATCTGTGAACCATACGGCTCCGTCGAAGGTAGTGTTTTATGGCAGCAAATAGCCTAGAAAAGTGAGTTATCTGACGATTATGCAGGCCAAAAAGTTATTGAAACAAGGGTGTGTAGGGTACTTAGCCTACATAGTGGATACTCATAAGGAGAGTCCAAAGTTGGAAGCGATATCAATTATTACGGAATTTGTGGATGTGTTTTCTAGCAATTTGCCAGGACTTCCGTCGGAGAGATAGATAGAGTTCGTAATTGACTTAGCGTCGGGACTGCTCCGATATCGAAAGCCCCGTACAGAATGACTCCGGTAGAAATGAAGGAGTTGATGGTTCAACTGAAAGAATTATTGGACAAGAAGTATATTCAGTCGAGCGTATCGCCGTGGGGAGCGTCGGTATTGTTCGTCAAGAAGAAGGATGGATCAATGTGGCTTTGCATTGATTACATGGAGTTGAACAAAGTCACTATTAAGAATAAATATCCTTTGCCAAGAATCAATGATTTGTTTGATCAGCTGAAGGGAGCTAGGTACTTCTCCAAAATAAATTTGAGAAGCGGTTATCATCAGTTGAAGGTAAGGAGAGAGGATGTACCGAAGACGGCATTTAGATCTCGGTATGGGCATTACGAGTTCTTAGTGATGTCATTTGGTCTAACGAATGCACCTGCGACATTTATGGACCTAATGAATAGGGTGTTTAAGCCGTTTCTAGACAAGGTCGTAGTGGTGCTCATTGATTTCATTTTGGTCTATTCCAAAACTAAGGAGGAACACATTGAACATTTGAGGCTGATGTTGGAATCACTAAGACGGGAGAAGTTGTATACGAAATTCTCGAAATGCAAATTCTGGTTAGAGCGTGTGCAATTTCTTGGCCACGTGATTGACAAAGATGGGATTTCAGTAGACCCGTCAAAGGTTGAAACTGTGATAAATTGGGATCAACCGAAGACACCATAAGAAGTTAGGAGTTTCTTGGGTTTGGCAGGATACTACAGGAGATTCATTCAAAACTTTTCCAAAATCGCAACTCCATTGACGAATTTGACTAGGAAAATGGTGAAGTTCGTTTGGACAGAAAAGTGTGAGGAAAGTTTTCAGGAATTGAAGAAGAGGTTGAGTACTGCGCCTGTGTTGTCATTGCCTGATAGTACAGGAAATTTCGTAGTATACAGTGATGCGTCACATAACGGACTAGGCTACGTGTTGATGCAAAACAGCAAAGTCATTGCTTATACATAACGTCAGCTGAAGGACTATGAAAAAGGGTATCCGACCCATGATTTAGAATTGGCGGCAGTGGTGTTTGCTTTGAAGATATAGAGACACTATCTATATGGAGAGAAGTGTGAGTTATATACAGACCATAGGAGTCTGAAGTATACCTTTACACAAAAAGATTTGAATATACGCCAAAGAAGATGGTTGGAACTTTTCAAGAATTACGATTGCGAGATTCTATACCATCCGGGTAAAGCGAATGTCGTTGTCGATGCCTTAAGCAGAAATGGTCGGGAGAAGTTGATGTTGTTAACTGCTTAGGAGCAATTGGTAGATGAGATGGCTAAGCTGGAGCTGGAAGTTAAGTATCCGAAGGAATCAGATGAATTTTTTTCCAAATAGATACTGATCCAACCTTGGTGGACAAGGTGAAGGAAGCACAACTTCATGATGAGGAGTGTGAGAAAATCAGGAAGAGAATAACCGATGGGAAAGAGATAAAGTTCAAGATTGATACTGACGGACTGCTACGATTTGAAGGAAGAATCTGGGTACCGCCAGTACCAGAAGTCAAAGAAGAAATTTTGAGTGAAGCTCATAGTTCGAGATATCCTTGGAAGAACAAAGATGTACCAGGATCTCAGACAACATTTCTGGTGGCCAAATATGAAAAGAGACGTTGCTGAATGTGTTGCGAAATGCCTAACATGCCGAAAGTCAAAGTAGAACATCAAAGACCAAGTGGATTGTTACAACTGCTGGAGATTCTAGAATGGAAGTGGGAACATATCACAATAGATTTTGTGGTTGGTCTTCCAACGACTCAGAGAGGTTATGATGCGGTATGGGTTATCATGGATCGACTGACGAAGTCAATGCACTTCTTACCAATCAAGATTAGATTCAATTTGGATCAGTTGGCGAAGCTATATGTTAAGAAATTATTTTTAGACATGGTGTTCCAGTGTCAATTGTGTCAGATAGGAATCTGCGTTTCACGTCAAATTTCTAGAATAGATTACAGGAATGCTTGGGTACGCAGTTATGAATAAGTACAACATATCATCCTCAGATTGATGGGCAGAGCGAAAGGATAATCCAGACTTTAAAGGATATGCTAAGAGTTTGTGTTATGTACTTCAAGGAAAATTGGGATGATCATCTACCGTTGGTGGAATTCGCGTACAATAACAGTTACCATGCAAGTATTGGCATGCTGCGTTACGAAGTATTATACGGCAGGAAATGCAGAACCCCATTATGTTGGGATGAGGTTGGTAAGCGACAATTGTTAGGACCGAAATTGGTACAACAATTTGCTGAGATAGTGAACCTGATCAGAACAAGATTAATAGCTGCTCAGGACAGATAGAAGAAATATGCTGATTATCATCGTCAGAATAAAGAGTTGGAAGTGGGAAGCTTTGTTTTTCTGAAGGTATCTCCCTAGAAAGGGAAGATTTGATTTGGCAAAAAGGAGAAACTGAGTCCCAGATTTATTGGATCCTTTGAGATACTGCGAAAGGTTGGTGACGTAGCTTACTAGGTTGCGTTACCTCCGGAATTAGACCATATTCATAATGTTTTCCATATTTCGGTATTGCGACCGTACAACATAATTACTAACATGTTATAGAGTATGAACCATTGTACTTTGATAAAGACTTAACATATGAAGAAGTTCATGTTCAGATAGTTGACAGAAAAGAGCAAGTACTTAGAAATAAAGTGATATCTTCTGTCAAGGTAATCTGGAGGAACCATAATGCTGAAGAAGCTACGTGAGAACTCGAAGATGTTATGATAAAAACTTATCCTTAGTTATTTGCTTAATTTCTTGTATAACGATTCTGGAGACAGAATCTTTTTAAGGGGGCAAGAATGTGATGAATGAGTTTATTGAGTCATGATTCTGGGGACAAAATCTTTTATGGAGAGAAGATTGTAACAAACGAGATTTTTGTATTTTAACTTTAAATATTTATTAAATTAGATAAATATTTTAATTGATTTATTTATTGAGTTGAATAAAAAATTGATGTGATTATGTGGTGGAGTAATTTAATTAAGTGTAATATATTAATTAAATTGATGTTTAATAATTTTATGGTTAAAGTTTTAATTTAATTGAGATAATTAAATTAGATGAATTATTATGCGATAATTTGATAGTAATGATTTAATGAATAATTATAGTGGTGTCTAATTTAATTTAAATAATTAAATTAGAGATGTACTAATTTGTTACATGAAATTGTGATTAATAAATAAATTATAATTGTGTAGCAATTTGATTTATGTGGCAATTTGATTTAATAAGATGATGTTAGCTTTAATTTAATTAAATTAGGATATTAGAATTTAATTGAATAAAGTGTGACATTTAAACAATATAGTAAAGGAGTTATTAAAATAAATTAAAAGAGTTTTAATTTAGTTTTACCAAACAAGCCTAAAGACTTTTAAAATTCTATTTTAAATTCATTTTTGCCAAACAAGCCTTAGTGGCTTTTGATTTTCAAAAATAAAGTAACTGATATCTTTAATAAGGGATTAAGTATTTGTCAGTTATTATATTATTATACGTATTATATCTATATCAGTTTTATATTACGTAGCGTTAGAAAATAGAACAGAGTTGGAAAGAACAAAGAAGGCTAGAGAGAAAAGAGAGAAAAAGGAAGAAGAAAACTTTGTGAATTGGAAAATCAAAAATAGGGTTGCTATCATCTTCTTCTAAAGCTAACAAGAAATCAAAGGTAGTAATCTAACTCTAGAATTATTAATTATTGTTCTCCATTGTTCTTCATGAAAATATATGTTTTTACTTCTCTATGTTTGAGTTTTCATGATAATTATGAGAATATGATTTATATATGTTAAATTGTATATATAAACTGTTACATATGATTTGTATGAGAGTTTAAATTGTTTAATTCATGTAAACATGATGAATATGAAGAAATCATGTTCATAGCAATTTACAGTGAAGTATTTTGAAAAATGGCTTATTTGATATAAAAATGGATATCTAATTCATGCTATTATATGTAAATTGATTATAGATTGTGATAATATGGTAAGAAACAAAAACAATATGATCTAAACAAAGTAATTTGGTTTAAAAATGAAGTCACAGTGTTTATTTTTGTCAAGAACGCTTAACAATGGAGTTTTCTTCAAAAACATGAAATTAAAAGGTTTTAAATTGGTTGTTATGATGTTTATGTGTAGAATCATGTTAGAAGCATTAGTTTATGTTTCTGTAATGTTTTATCTAAATTATATCGGTAAGATTTGTTGTTTGAGCAAAGTTAATAAGCCAAATTGGCTTTTCCTGTGATTTTCGCGAAGCTGTCTGTGTCCCACTGTGTCGTGGCGCCGCAGCGCCTGTTCTGTGAGTAAACAGAGCGCTGCAGTGCCACAGCAGCATCTGTTGACGTGTGACGACACCGCAGCGCTAGTTATGTGTGTAAACTGCAGCGCTACATCAAGACCGGTCTGCATTGCTCTGATGACGTGGCACGACAATGCAGCGCCGGCTGCAGTTCATTATGTGGTGCTGCATAGCCACTTATGCAGTTTAGCCAGAGATTTTTATTTAAGTGTACAATTCTTTGAGAATGTTAATCTAATGGATATAAAATCATGTTAATGAAATCATATGTTAACTAAATAGTATGTAATCATATGTGATTGATGATTTTAGATTATAACTTGATTGATTATTAAAAAGTTTAAATTTGACATGGAAGCATGGTTTGATCATGTTATGAACTAACTAATGATTAAACCTAATGACTAAGAGTTGTGAGTTAACTTATATTGGTTAACTAATTATGTGACTTAGCTATGTGGTAACTAATTCGTGTTGTTGTTGTTAATAACGTGTACGTAGGATAATTATGGAATGAGTTATTATTTGCTAGTTTACGCACGAGGTAAGTTGTTCTATCCTTGTAACGACCCCAAAATCGGGACTATTTTCCCTTGCCGATCTTGTGCGTTAAATACTATCTTGTTTCAGCTTTATATCATAATTTAATGAAATAACAACTGAAAATGCGGATAATTAAAAACATTTATAATTATCTTTCATTCGTTCCCTAAATCAGCAACCTTTACGATTCTTCTTAATTCCAGAATCATATTTATTTAATGATTCCTTTTATGAGTATATATAACTCATTTCTTCAAACATATCCTTCAGTATATAGTACAATCACTATATTACTTTTTAATACATAGTAATCACCACTGCACATTCTCTTTTTAAAACAAACTTTCTTTATTTATTAAATAATACAATATTTACATATCTTCCATTTATAATATCGCAAACTGTCATTACAGTGTAATACAATTACTAAATAAAGAAAACAGTCTTCCTGAACATACTTCTAGTCTTTGTCATCTGGTCAGCAAGAGATCTCATCACATATCAAATCTGCAAAAATGTTTGCAAGACTGAGCACGACGGCCCAGCAAATCTAACAGTTTTCATGCATCATGTAACACATAGTTTCATGCTCAACATATATCTCATAATCCTTCATATCATTCATGCACCATTACTTTAAACAATATATGTTCATATCATATATCACAGATATATTGAGTTCCATAACTCAATCAGCTTAGTCATGTATTGACTTTCACAGTTCATAATGCATGATATGCAACTCAAGTTACTCAAGCAAATTTCATTCACATTTCACTTATAGCCAAGTCAAATTCATATAACACATAGGAACTGGAAGACTTGCCTTGTTTGTAGATTATTGATAAAATTCAGCTTAACTTTATTCTCACAGAGCCTACACAATAATATTTGCATTTATAAGCATATTAGCCAAATATCCAAATCACATAGCTTGCTTGTTCACATATCACATAACCACATTGATCATGTCTTTAGTTTGTATTTCTACTTTTGGAATATTTCCATACATTTTTCAAATACCTCATTCATGTTCTTACTATAGTCCTTTTTCTCGTTAATAGGGTTCAACATGCTTATAATATGCAACACATCACAATTACCATTTACTCTTTATTAGTAACCGGTACATAAGCATCTCATGCTTCCTTTATATATTTTTAACATACAAGGTATTTTTGTAACTTATTTCATACCTTGAAGATAACTTCAATTCATATTCCCTTTTATATCTTACCAAATGAATATGTTGTAATTTCCTTCGTAACTTAAGTATTCAAAGTGAATATGTAAGGTATTTCATAACTTGACCATGATTGGATATTATAGTAATAGAATTATAGTTTTCAATTTGTTTTGCAATTCATCTTGACAAACTATCTATTCACACTTATTGCATTTCATAGTTATGTCAAAACAGTTCTCTTGTAGCATTAGCAACCTTTTAAGGTACTAATAGCTTTAATCTTAGCTTAATACATCCAATCTTAGATGTCTATTCATGCTAGCTTCTATTTTGAAGTTTACTAGTTCATTTATATCAACTAGTGTGTTAAAGCTAACATGTTTTAACACTTATTTCAAAACAGTCCCTTTCTTGCCATTTCCCATTAAAATTTACTTCTTTCCCTATCAATCTAATTATATTAGATTATAGGTTTGTTATAAGTTTATATACTTGCTTAATTAGGAAATAAGAAATCAAGTTGTATGGTTAAACTTTTAAGTTATGCCATACAGCTAAAGCTATCCCACTAACACTGCTGTTGCAGTTGTTAGTTGCCCCTGGCAGCAGCCCTAACCTTCCTTTGATCAGAATTTAATCTCGAGACAGCTAACAAGTTGGAATAACATATAACTTGTACAAACTCACAATATTTACCAAATTAAAACAATTTGTAAGAAACACCTAGCTGCCTATTGCTGTTGGCAACAACTGCTGCCCTTGCTACTATCTGCTGCTACAGCAGCCCCTTACTGCCCCCTGCTGCCTTAGGCATCAGCCCCTTCCCCCTTGTTAATTACTAACTTGGCAACTAAATCACTTTACTAATTTAAATAGGGCACATTCATGATAACAGAGCACCAACAGCTTGGGCATTTATAGACATATAACTGCACTAACTGAAAGCCCATGCAGAGCTCCCAGCCAATATCATACATGCTCATTGCTGCAACTGATGCAGCAGCCCTGTTCCCTCTCTCTTTACATTTCTAACCTTTCAAACCTCAAAGAACAGTCTATACACATATTTATAAAACAAACTAAAACCACCTGATGATTAGTTTCATAAAATTACATTATTCAATCAAAACGGGCTGCCTAAACTGGTATAGTAGCAGCTCGCGGCTACCTGCTGTAGTCTACTGCTGCTGCTAATGGGTAACAACCATTATTTCTTGGCTCTTTACCTATTTCCATTACATCCCTAACAATGCCCCTTTTAATAAGTTGGAGATAATACAATTATTTGTAACATAACACTAACAGCTGGGAATTCTGGGCAATCAGAATATGTCGACTGAAAGCCCAAGGGAAGCCCCAGCCTTCGCCAAACATCACCACTGCTGCTGCCGTGGGCAGCTGCCCTGTCTCCAACGTGCCCGTTTTGCGGCTTTATTACTTTAACCTCATATACCGGATTATAGCCATTTTTAGAATATATTAAACATAGCATATGAGACTGCATTTATAGGTTATTACTTTCCATTTCAGATTCTATAAGCAACTCAAAACAGTGGTTAAACATAGCTTGACATACAAAGTTTCAGTTTTTCATTTTAGCTTAAAACTGAGTTTTGTTCTAACTTGTCACACTTAAACATTCTATTTAACATCACATATGTTAAATAAATCAAACCCAAGCTTTAATTCCATCCAGAAATCCATTTTTAGTCAAAACAGTCCACTTGGGACTTTAAACAAACATGTGGCGTGTACAGTTTTAACTCCTAGCTTTCATGGCTATTGGTTTATATCATAAACCCATTTTATCCTCCTTATTGCTCCTCAGCCCAACCTATCTCCTTTACTCTAATTTCCAGCCATTACAGTCTATTGAGCAGCCATATATATGAATAATCAACACATATAAGGTTACATAGCTAACTTTCCATACATAACTTATGTTTGTAAACATAACATATACCAGATTTTCATATAATCATCAGTCATCACACATAACAATTTCAAATTGTTTATATCCAATTAGTGTCCAGGATTTACTACTGATCATTCTATATCAAGTAAACCATTTTATAAATATAGAAGAGATAAGTGATGTTACCTCTTACTGGCTATTCAACCTGAATTCCCTGCTGCAACAGCCTTGTTGTCCTTCTTTAATGCCGATTAATTCTACTTTAGTCCTTTACGTTTTACTTTCTTGCCAAATTTGATGATCGTAGTAAAGACTATGAAAATTTTGTCATATAATTGGATTACACATGATTATGCAGCTAGAGAATAAAGGAATGAAAGGAATGGGACGGGTGCTTTACTGAAAATAAGGAGAGTGGGTATTGAATATTCTCTGCTAAATTTTATCCCAGACAACTGCTTAGTGGCCTCATGCTTCCTTAAGCTTATAACAGCTCGTGCTTACTATTATGACTAGGATACTGTTTTAATTTATACAAAGCCACCTCATGCTTCTAGTACTCCTGACTTAAACTTCATTAGTTCTGCTTTAATTTCCCAACTTACCTTAGCTTGGTTGAGTAACACACATATATAACATATATTCCTTCATAAAATATATTATATAATGCACATACATTAAAACGTATTACATAATATTTTCCATATACATGGAAGTCATGCATGACTTAATTAAATTTCCAGCACAACACATATAAATTATTTTATGTAGGGCAATTTCCATAACCTATTAATCAAACTTGAATAATTATACATTCACAATTATGTATAAAAATTGTCTCACTAATTATGGAGTTATAATCCATAATTAATTTAAAACTTTTTGTGTAACGGATCAATTAATTAGAATAATTAATATTTAATCTATTAATTAATATAATTTACTCACTTAACTTATACAACAAATTGTATAAAGTTAAATTTAATTATCTCCTTTCTTCCGTAAATTATTTCTACAATTTACTTACATATAATAAATATATAATACTAATATATTTATTATACACAACATCACATATTGCTTAGCACATATTTTCTTATGTGATACAATATCATTCAACATGTCATCTAATAAGAATTTTCTTTATTTAATTCTTATTTTAATATTTCCCAAAAATTTGGGTTATCACAATCCTTTCTTGTTTACATTTACGCAAGTTCCTATCCTTGACTTTTTATCGATTATGCAAGTTCTTTAATTTCATATTGGACAAGTATCTTATTTAGTTTCCTTATTGAAAATAATGTAACATTGGCTTAATTGTTTAATCAAGGTTTTGTTGTATCTTTCAAATGCTTTATGTTTACTTCTAACAGTATGATTTTAAGTATGATGTCTATTGTTTGTGACTCATAACTATTCCATAACTCTTTTGTTATCGAATTCTTAAGTTATTGTAAGTTTGATTCACTACTCCTTAGTTTGATGATAGTTGAACTCTAATTTACCCATTGAGCTAATCCAAACCAAACTTTCTTTGGTGCAGGACTAGTTAATTAAAGCTGAGATGAACAACCCTATTATAGGGGATTACCATGCTAAAGCGTTTAGATGATTGTGCACAATACATGGTACGAAGGGCTGATCCCCCTAAGTACTAGTTAGAAGGTTCATATAGTCTAACGACTGTTGAAGGTTTAAGTAGAAATATTTATAACCTGGGACATAGTTCAAGGTCATGTGACCCTCAGATGAATTCTAAATCTTGTATTCAATTCTTCATTATCGATGATAGAGAAATGTTATTCAATTCAATTGAACTTATTTAGTGACATGTTATCATTATTGATTGTTATTTCAAGTGAGCTTTTGTTTACTTACTCTTGCATATATAACCATTGCAGCCAAAGTTGAGAAGATTGACAAGCCGTCAACCAGTAAGGGCAAAGATAAGATGAACAAGTAGCGAAGACTTGTTCAAAGTGATTATGTGATTTTGTAATAAGACTTAATTTATGATCTTTTATTTTCTGCACTTTATGATGATTGTTTAAGGTTAGAAACCTTGGGAACATTTTATGATTATGTAATCCTTTTATAAGGAAGATTTTATTATTAAGGTTGTAATTTATTTTGCATTCCTTATTTGTGGGGCAGTTAGTTATGTTTTATTTAGATAGTGAACACCAAATCCTGTGAAAATGAAGTACCTGAATTTGGGGGTGTCACACAAAGGAAAGGGGAGGCTGAAAAAATAGTTATAAGGTGTTAGTTGTAATATTTAGAACTTTGTATTGTGATAATATGTTATCTATCATGTAATAAAGTACTTAAGGGTCGCCGTACCTGGGGATTAGTCAACTTTGATATAATTTTTAAGTTTATAATATAGTAAGAAGTTCGTATAAATGGTATCATGTAGCACCAAATACGGGTTTCAAGTACCCGAATTTGGGGGCGTCCCAAGTTGGTATCAAAGCTTTAGGCTAGAAACCTTAGGTGGGGTTACCTTAGGCTATAACCTTAGACTAGATAGAAGTGTTAAAAAATAAATAACTCAAATAAAGTTTAAAGGAGATGAATTAAGGAAATTCGTCGTAAAATGAAATAAAAGTAACTTATATGAAACTATTGTTTATTATGTGTATATAATATGTACTAAACAGAAATAAAATTATGTGTAGATGTCAGGCGAAAAAGGATTAGGAGACTCTCATATCGTGAGGAAAGAGCAAATCACTCTATCTGAGCCAATATCTAAGCCAATAGTTGAAATAGAGGCTCACATTGAAAGCAACCCTAATGAGGTGATCATTCTGGAAAATATAGTATCGGAACCAGTAACGGTGGTACTGACAAATAGTGATACGGACACGGAAGTTGGAGCTGATCAGGCATCAACTGAAGTGCAGAATTTGAAGAATAAAGTTTCTTCTCTGGAAAAGTTATGGAAAATAGAAAGGCTATTAAATAGTCAATTACAAAAGGCGTTAATCGAAATAATGGAAGAACAAGATAAGTTGAAGATCTAAATTGATCAAATGGGAGCCAAATGCAGCATATCGTGTGCAGCTCCAAGCTAGAAGGGGAAAAGAAAGATGAATGATCGTGATCTAGGAAATTATGATCATAACCAAGGGAACTTTAAAAAAATAAGAACGTGTACAAACTGTAAAAGGAAACATGAAGGCGTATGTATGAAAGGGAAAAACGTATACTACAATTGTGGACATGAGGGACATATCTCTCCTCATTGTCCCAATCTGAAGCAAGGTGCATGTTTTATATGTGGGTTGGTAGGTCACCTGGTGAAAGGTTGTCCAGGATCAAGGGAGGGTGTAGGAGATAAGTAGGATGAATAATTTTATGAACATGTGTAATGTGTGTATGATATGCATATGTGTGTAATGTAATACTCTTAACTTTTGTATAAGTTGTAACAGTGATTCCCGAGTTTTGTTGTCACAAAGGGATAGTAGATGTTTATAGCAATATACGCTATATAATGTAAAGTATTATAAACTAGTGGAATGAATATGAATATATGTTTGATTAAGTAAATAAGTTTTTAGAATTAAGATAGTAAGTGTCTATCTGATTATATGATTGTTTGAGTTTAAGATTTCGCGTTACATTTTAAATGTTAACACTTATACAATGAGGCATAAAATATAAACATAAGAAAGAATAATTTAAGGTTTTGTTTAACCAGATAATGCTGCCAAGGAGACGAAATCGAAACCAAAGAGTAGAAGAATCTGATAATAACGCAGAAGGTCAAGCAAACCCAATGCAGAATCTTGCGAATATGTTAGCACAAGCCATGCAGAATGGAGCACCAGCAGCAAGAAATCGGATAAACAATCGATTGCCGAACTTCAAAGACTTTAAGGCAGTAGGACCGCTAGAGTTTAGAGGGACAACTGACCCTATAGATTCCCAAACATGGGTGAAGGAGATGGAGAAAGAATTTGTTATTGCTAGGGTAGCAGAGGAGAAAAAGACGACTTTTGCTACCTATATGATGAAGGGGGAGGCGAATTTCTGGTGGGAGGCAAATCAAACTAGAGCCGGAGAAGGAGTTATTACATGGACTAGGTTTAAGGAACTGTTCTTCGAGAATTATTTCTCGGCCAGTATGCAAGCTAGGATGGAGGTTAAGTTTTTAGAGTTGAAGCAGGAAAATATGACAGTTTCGGAGTACGCTGCTAAGTTTAATGAGTTAGCTAGATTCTCTCCACACAAAGTGGATACAGAAGCAAGGAAGGCAAGAAGATTTGAGCATGTCCTAAAACCCTGGCTCTACAATAAGGTGGCGGTATTGCAGATTAATTCTTTTGGATCGCTCTTAGAAAAGACTATCATAGCCGAAAGAGGAAGTGAGGCCATGAGCCTCTACAATAAGGAAAAGAAGAATAAGGTTAAGGTCGAGGGAGCTGTCAAGGTTGAGGGAAGCAGTGGGAGTGGGAAAAGGAAATAGAACAATTTTGGGAATACCGAAAATAGGAATGGAGGTGTGAAGAAGCAGGGTGAGCAGTGCGGAAATTGTGGGAAAAATCACTCGGGTGAGTTTCTGAAGGGGAAGTTTCTGTGCTTTAAATGCGAGCAGGAGAGACACATCTCTCCTAACTGCCTCAATCCTAGGAAGAATAGTGGGTGTTTCATTTGCGGATGGACAGATCATATGGTGAGGGATTGTCCGAAAATGAGAGCCGATGGGGGAAATGCCAATGTAGAGAAAAGCAGTGGAACGTTAGCAATAGCTGATCCAACTCGACCAAGAAAATCAACCGCAAGGACCTTCAATATGAAGGTCCAAGATACAGTAGTAGCTGGAGATGGAATTCCATGTGTGATTCCGATCAATGATATCAATATATATACTTGATTCGGATATAACCTATTTTCCTTACCATGAGTTTGTAAAGATAAGTACGTTTACCCTTATAAACCCTAGAACCCTTGAATATAGACATACGAAAGATAATTTCAAGAAAAGATATATATTATAATAATAACTCGTTAATAAAAGAATTTTGAAGGAGGAATTTGAGTTTCGTTGGGAACTACCATAATTGGTGCAAGTAGAATGCAAGCAATGGATCAAGATGCGCAGTAGTTTCGGACTTGTAATACGAAATCTTATAAGGAGGGGAGAATGTAGTAATTCAATAAATTTTTTTATATAAAAATCTAAGAATAGACATGAAATTAAGCGTATGGTAATGGTGATTATGGAGACGGAATCGTTATAAGGTGGGGAGAATGTAAGGACCGAAATTTTTTAGACGATTATATATGTATAATTTTACGAATGAATTTATATATATATATATATATATATTATTGTACTAACTATTATCATTATTGTTATCAGTAATATTTTGAACATATGCGATATGAATTAAGAAAGTTAGTCAATTTAATGATTATGAGTTAACTAAGAACGGAAGCTAAGATGAATAACTGATCAAAATCCTAATTTGAATTTCAAATAAGGATTTGTATATTAATACATTTGTTATTGTATTTAAGATGATATGTATGTACATTATGTGATTAATGTTAAGTGATTAATTATTGATATGAATTATATAAAGTGATTATATGATTATGTGAGTGTTTAAATATGATAAGAATTTATCAACAATGATAAATATGTTATGAATTATGTGGATTATATATGTGATTAAATATATATATATATATATATATTATTTAAATATGTATATATTTATTTAACATATAAAGAGAGTTAATAATAGAGATTTGTAAGCTAATATATATTTTAGGAATGTGAGTTAAATAACCTAAGGGTTATAATATGAAATAATGTTAGTATTTAAAATATATACTAACACTAAGAGATTTATTTTATATATCTTAATTAGTTAATTTTATAACTTAAGTGAAGCAAGTCTAATTGGGTTATAAAATTTAATGTACAAGAGTGCTTATTTAAATTACAAATGAGTGAATGGAAACCCTAATTAAATTATTAGGGTAATATAAAATAAAAAGTGTTGGACCTAATCTAATTTTCATGGCCTAAGAAATTATTTAGGAAGTCTAAAAGAATTAAGGAATTAGCCCAAACTTTAGCCCACTTGTTAAGGGATTTTTAGACATTTAAGTAAGCAAAATATTACATTAAAATTAAACCAAGTGTGGAGGAGAAATGGCCCAATATTTAGGCCCAAATGAGATGGAGAGAGAGTATGTGGGTTAATCATTTTTGTCGACGTCGGGAAAAATCTTTGGCGATCCCCCTTTCCCTATGTGTTTCTACCCTTGTTTATTTTCCATTTGTTTGATCTGCAAGGTAATTTTAAGGAAACGGCCGACATATAATGTCGATGATTTGAAGAGTTTGATTTTACAGAGTCGCCAGTTGGTATGTTTGAAATGGTTTGTAACGACCCCAAAATTCATACAATATAATTCTCGACATCGGTCGTTAACAATACAACGAACTTCTAACTTTACATCATTATTCGATATTAAAAACACTAAAAATGCGGAATATTTAAAACTTTTATATAACTCTTTCTTTATTGCCCTGAATCGCAACCTTTACATTACATAACTTCGATTCAAATCTAAATCATGAATCGTTACAACGAAAGGACTATACAAAGTCTTACATCACTAAGCAATATCCTATTATATGTCGGATAGCTCAACTTACAACTTAACAATTAAGTTACAATCAAAACATCAACTACAATTTGAAATTTAACATAACTAATATTGTTGAACATTGATCTCTATAAATCACTTAACACGTATCTTTACCTTGCATCCTTGACCTGCAAACATGGTTATTTGCAAGAGTGAGCTCGACAGCTCAGCAAGAACTAACAATTTTCATGCATCGCGTAGCACATAATTAACATGCTCAACATACATCTCATAAACATTAAAGTAACATGGCATACATGTTTTAATCACATAACAAGTATAAAGATTGAGTTCCTTACTCAATCAACATTCTTAAATCAATCAATGTAGTCATAAATTGACTTTAACATTTCATGCTTGCAATATAAATAACATATCATGCTCTTTGTAATACAATTTAAAATAGTTCATCATCAAGTTCACATAGAAAATAGGAACTGAAAGACTTGTCTGGCTCGTAGATTACCAATTACCTAAAATAGCTTATAATTATCTGCTTCATGAATCCTACATAACGTATTACCATACACATCAACTATTAGTCACTTAGCGATGCTTAGCAAACACTTAAGTAAATTCTACTTTATACTTTCTAATTCTCTTCTATTTACTCGTTTGACACTCACTGTCAAATTATATGTATAATTAACAATATCAGTTAATTATCACATAGCTAATCCTCATCGTTAGTTAACCAATCTAGGTTAGCTCATTCCTCATTATTTATTAAATTAATACTTAATTAACGCATAATTAAAGTTCATCATATAATCACATTATATTTTCACATAATTAATCAACTAATAATTACATACTCATATTAAATTATAATTAAACAAATTATAATTTAAACATCCACTTTATTTCTAATTAATCAATTATAATTACATAATTTATAATTTAATATAAACCATTACTCTAATTAATCAAATTATAATTTATAATTAATCAAACTACATCATGCATTAAACTATAATTTAACCAATTATAATTTAAATTAAACAATTACTTAGATTATAAATAATCAATTTCAATTCATGCACTCCTTAAATTATAATTAAATAAATTATAATTTAAATTACACATTTACCTTAATTATAATTATTCCAATTATAATCACATATTAAGTTATAATTACACAAATTATACTTCAAGTTAAACATTTACTTTGATTATAATAATCAAACTATATTCATTATAATTTAACAAATTAAATTAAACCTTTACTATAATTATAATTATTTCAAATTATAATTACATATTATATTTTATCAATATAATATATTAGAAATCATTTAGCATTCTAATGTAAGTTTAACATGTTATCACATCACACATTAGGTTAACTTTTATGTTCCAAATAAAATGCATAAAAAAATAAAGCTTCAAAACTTTCTGCATACCCCCCGCAGGGGCGGGGGTTCTAAGCCTAGCAATGCCCGCCGGGGCGAGCCCCCTTCAGGGGTTCAAATTTTGCTCGTGAACTGTGCAGAGAAAAAACTAATTTGACTTATTTCTCCACACCAAATCCCACTTCTAGTCAATACAATTCATAACAATTTTAATAAAAAACATAATTTCTAAACTCCTAACATTTTTCAACACATTTAATCCTTAAAACATATAGTTTACAATAATCAATTTCATGATTTTTGAAGAAAAACCATTGACAAGTGTTCTTGATGAAATTGAACACTGTAGTTTATTTTCAAAACGAAATACACAATTCAAAATTTGTTTGAATTCGTTTATAACCATATTAACATAATCTAACATCAATTTAAGCAACAACTAACAATCAACCATGAAATTTTGATTTTTAAAGAAACTATATATATATATATATATATATATATATATTTTCAAAATACTTTCACTGTGACTTTTTGATGAACATGAATTTCTCATGTTCATCATATATATACATGAATTAAACATCCAATTAAGTATACAACTCAATTATAAACATATATGAACCCAATTCATACATATACATCATATTTATATAAATTCTTCGTTAATTCATATACACAAAGAACTAATACTCATGAAAAACATAAAAACATATTTAGAAGAACAAGGAATTGAGATTATACCCTTGTTGCTTAGGAGAACAAGATGAAGATAAATTTCCTCTTCCTCTTTCTTCTTTCTCCCTTCTTCTTCTCTTTTTCTTTCTCTCTAACTCTAGGTTTTCTGTGTTTTTTTCTCTAACTAATACTAACCCTTCTAACTTCTAAACTAACGTAGTTTTTACAAAACATAAACTGATATCATATATATTATATGTATAACTATATAATATATATTTAACTCCCAATTATTAAATCACCAATTACTACCATAATTATAATTAATACAAAAAAGTTACAATTTGAATTTTAAAAGCCCTAAGGCTTGTTTGGCGAAACAAGTTATTTTAAAAACAAGTTTTAATAGTTAAGGTCCCGTTTGGCAAAACTAATTTAAAACGGTGCAAGGGCCTTGTTTGGGAAAACGATTTTAAAACTCTTTTAATTCTTTTAATAAATCATTTAACACATATTCTTCATGTTATCCTTTAACTAATTAAATCTTAACTCTAATTTAATTAATTAAAAATTAACATCAATTAATCATATAAACATTGTCACATAATTATAATTACTCGCTAATTATAATTGCATGTAACACTCATCACATTACTCATCTAATTTAATTATCTCAATTAAATTAGAACTATAACATAAAATTATTATATCAATTAAATTAAATACTAAATATTTATTTAATTAATATATTACACTTAATTATATTACTCCATAATAATCACATAATTATTTATTTAAATTAATAAATAATTCAATTAAAATATTTATTTAATTCAATAAATATCAAAATTAACATTTAAATTATCTTCATATAAATTCACATATTTCACCATATATGACACATATACACATTCTCAAACTCAAAACGTCTCATAATAAGAATTTTATTCATTAAATTCTCATTTATAATTTTTTTTAAAAATCTGGGTTGTCACATCCTTCCCTCCTTATAAGGATTCCGTCCTTGGAATCAACAGAAACCTCCCTTACTCGGTTTTCACAAAATCTCTTCCACAATTTTATTGTTAAATAACTTCAACACGTTAACTTAACAACATTTATATAAACTACACATATATTTTACTAACTCCACCTCTTCAACATGGTTTAGGTTTTATTACATAACCTTCAATCAAACACAATCATATATCAAATATTATATATCTTCTTTAACTCGTTCATTTTCTTTCCAAGGATTATAAACATACACTCTACTCGTAAAATTCATATACTACATAATTCACCATTTAATAATTATTCGGGTTATCACATGGTTGTACCAACTCAACCGAGTTTTATTTGAAAAGTTTTGCAAGTAGGCCCAATTACTGGACTCTGTTTAACTTGGCCTTGGAAACCGAGATTCATAGAGTTCGGGGGCTTGATTAAGCGGATGGAAGGTGTTAGGCACCCCCCCCCGACTTCCATGGAATACGGTTATTACGTCTTTTCAATTTCCCTATTTTATTTGCAGTGTGTGTGTGTGTGCTTGCAGTAATTGGGCCTAAGTGTTTTATTTGGAAGTAGTGTTGTGCTTCGTTGGACCTATATACAAAGGGTTTGATTTATTTGAAAAGTCCATTTTTAGATAAGATATGAAAATGACATTTTGAAAGATAATTTTCGAACCCTTTCGCTAACATAGGAATTTAAGCCTTTTGATACTTCCATTTTATTCTGCATTTGGCTTTTTTTAATTTTATTGTCGGGATGAGAAGCATCCTCGACCAAATAATATATATACAAGTGTCGGACTCCTTATGGGCGTTAAAGCCATCGAAGTGACCCTAGCACTACAATCCATAATTTACTATGCTGAGACCTTAAATCCGGATAACCGTTTTAAGGTCCCTTTGATTTACATTTACAAAAACACAGGCAAGCTGTATTTACAATGCAAAGTTGCCCATCATGAAAATCGGATTTAGATCCATGTGGTTAATCATAGATCCCGTGATTCTTAAGCTCACATAGTATTATCAAAAAGCCTGCACACAGCAGAGATATTAAAATAAAATGCAAATTAAAATCTACACGTCGCAAGACAAAGGATTCGTCAGTTAAATCCTTGCATGCGCGTAACTAAAGCTTTCAGTTCCCTCTAGATACGGATCTAGGGTCGCGTAGTCGCTTTAATATTTACAAAACTAAAAAGAAAGCTATATTTAAATAAATCTTAGCCATTCTAGCTCAACGGTTCCCGTTTGATAGCTTTTAAACAGGTTGAAAGTTAGAGATGACTAGATTCAGATAAACCTAGTCCACAAACTTTACATCAGTACATAATTATAGCAAATGAATTGCTAAAACTGATATTTAATCACATTTGAATAAATAATATATATATATATATATATATATATTTATATATTAAAGCTAAAAAGAGCCACGGATTTCCAATTCAGGCGTGACTGATTAATGTAAATATATATATATATATATATATATATATATATATATATATATAAAGCTGAAAAGGTCACGGATTAGCAATCCAGGCCAAACAAGTTAGTACATATTGTTATATATTGTTATATATATATTAAAGCAGAAAAAAGCCACAGATTTATAATTCAGGCATGACTGAATTAATGTAACTATATATATATAGTTATATATATATATATATATATATATATATATATATTAAAGCTAAAAATGCCACAGATTAATAATCCAGGCTTCCCGCTCAATAAAAGCAGCATCCCGGACAACTAGAGCCTCCTCTATCTCAACAAAAGCTGCGTCCCTACTAGCTCAATCATCATCCCTATCAACAAAAGCCCTGCCAGAAAGGGCTATCAACATCAGCGCTTTAGCCTGATCCCTCTCAAAGGTCATCTGAGCTAACGAATCTATAAGAGATGGATCCGCCGTAGTAGGAGTGCTAGGGGGTCACTGACCAAAGCTGTTGTCAAACTAGCAAATAACTCATCCTCGGTAGGAGAATCAGGGTCCTCCATAGGCTCCTCCTCATCAGAGTCACTACTCGGAGCTGAGTGAACAACCGTAACTGATGCAATGTCTGCCTCCAACCATGAAGAAAACTCTAGTGAATGACCCGGATGACTAGTCGAAAAATCAGCCCTCTCACGATGAGTCCAACAATCATAAATCCTGGTCAAGTCAGCTAATGACAAAGACGAAGCTGATAGTCGATGATCCAAAGCCCCCTCAAAGTGGTGAATATCCTAAAACTGATCACACTGTCTTATGATAGCCAGTGGATGATATGTGGTCACCCTTCTCAAACCCACCAAGGATAGATAATCCATGCTAACTACATGAGTAATGAAGCTATAAGAAGAGCTGAGCCTTGAATAGAGCAAGATCACAAATGGATGCTCGATCGCCGTCAGAAAGGCCAACCACGATGCCGCATCTATACACTCAGCCAGCTGAAAGGAGTAGGACATGGCTATCTCATGAGTAAAACAGTACCCATGATGTCTAAAAGTGCCAATGGGTCTCAAGTGTGTCATAAACCACACGTACAATAAAACGGCACTACCCCTGAAGAACCCCACAGGATGGGTACGACAGAATGTAGCCGACCTCAAGGTCTCTTCCAATATCATGGGCAGGATGGTATAACCATGTCTAAAAGCACGAACCACTATGATCAGGCCGATATACAACTGATCCATATATAGTGGCATATACAGGTAGGCTGTGATGCACATCAATAAAATATCTACGCGTGTAATCAGCCAATCCCCTGCAGGGATAGTAAAATCTCTTGAATATCATGCATAGCTGTTCAATCGGCCAAATCGATCATTCAGGAAGTCTAGGGACACCACATGCCTTGAAGTAATCTCATCTGTAACGACTCTGCGTCTCAAGCCAGTCAAGGTTATGAACTGTCGTCTCATATCATTGAGGGCCATCCTAGCACAAGGCCGTTCCAATGAAAAACTGGTGATGCGCTCATACTCCTCCAATATAGGAGTCAACTCATGGATGCCGAATCTAAAAACCTATCATTCAGATATCCAACAGGATAAAATGCTATCCACGAAGCCCAATGGGACCTGGAAAGCTAAGATGGCCATAGAATGCCCCAACAACTGATCAACTGTCTCCTTGTCAGTGGGAGGCAAACTGTCATATTGAAAGAAAATAACATTATTTACGAGAAAAATAACATCATTTACCTTAGTAGAATACTAGATTTGACTGAAATATCGGATATTATGTTGAAAAAAATCTTGCACCGTAATCCACACTCAAACTATCCTTATACTCACAAGAAATACGCTCAATATTATAGAGAGAAAATTTTCTGATTCTGGTGTGATTTTCATTTCTAACTAAGCATCCTATTTATAGGAAAATACTAGCACACCAAAGCTGAAAAAATTAATAACGGACGATTTCCTCCGCACACCAACTTTGGCCAAACCAAAAATCAGCATTTTAAAAACAGAAGGACAAATGGGGCCCACCAACATGTTTTAATTCAAAAAAACATTTATAGCAACAAAAATAATTTAGATCCAATTTGCTCTCTTCCACCTCATTTTATTCATATATCATGAATTTATTATAAAAATATTACCATTTAAATTATAAAATTATACTATTATATTATCACATTATATACTTATAATGTAATATTATAATAATATTTTTAATAAATTATTTTATCGAAGAAGATAAAATATCAACTTTCAACAATTGTCTCTTTTGCTAAAATTTCCCCATTTATATCCAAATTGAATAAATATTTCCTTATCATTTTTATCAATAATCAATTATTATTCACAAATAATATTACAAAATTACAATATTGACAACCAGGTCGTTCCTAGAAAAGAGAGGACTTTCCGATAAAGATTTCTCCATATTGGCGCGCAATTAGATGATCAAGCCCCTTTCCTAGACAGAACTTCCTAGACATTACCAATAATGCTATCTAATAATATTATTCAAATAATATGAATTATTGATTTGATAATATGAAATACTGAGCAGTGACAATTATTGAATCAATAATATAAATATCAACGTAGCAATTATTGAATCAATAATGTAAGATATTGAACAGTAATTACTGTAACAATTATTGAGTAAGTGACTTCTTACGTAAAAACAAATTTTGAAATACTGTGCAATACCGTGTGCTACTGTGCAACAACGCGTATTACTGCTCTTTAACCATCGGGTATTTCAACAGTTTAACGGTAACAGTTTTGCCGTTATTTTTAGAAAACTTATTCTTGTCGTTTTCTTCATCCGACAGTTTTTTGTTATGGGGGCCCACAAATGACTGCGTCGTCGTACGAATATTCTCCGATAACAAGAATATTCCCCGACCAAACGAATATTCTCCGACACAATGAATATTTTATGACCACTTGCTTACTTTGTAAAACTTGCACATATCACCCCATAACTTATCACATTCATCAAATAAACACCTTAGTATTTAAAATAATATATAGAAAAAATTAAATCTTATTCATAAAAAGTTGGGGTCTTACAAAACCTCTTATGATATTTGATCCAAAAGTGACTGAGTCCCCTAAACCTCACCAAAATTTGTTGTCCCAAATTGATGCCTTGAATAGTTTAACTCAACTGTCTTTAAAAAACCAATCCAATATGTTGAGTCAAATAGAGTCTCTTCAATTTTCTGTGCATCATATTAGAGACATTTTATACATATTGATGGAACTTCAGAAGGTATCTGTGCCATCCTACAATTTCCCTGCTATCACCAGCTCAACTCAGGCAACACAGCCTGAACAGAATCCGACTGAAGACCATCCTCCTTCTCTTGGCCTGCACTTCTCTCATCTTGTAGTGTGCATATGATGATAAAGCACATACTTTGTAAACAATCTTATTTATTTATTAATAAAATATTCATTCATTAAAGACATTTAATTATCTACATGGTGCTATTTTTATAATATGTAAATAACCCATAGTTTTAAGCAATGCTTTTAGAATCATGATGTTGATCATGCTAATGAGATTTAAATTCTTAGAAAGCTTAAAACTAAAATAGTTCCCAATCGTGGGATTACTAAAAAAAGAGGATTAGTAAATCCGGATAGATTAGTACATATGTTGCTTGCTCATTGGATGAGGATGATTGGTTTCATGATCATTTGTGTGGAGACACTAAAGCAAGTATGTAGGTGCTTATTGGGAAATAAGTTCACTGAACGTGACTTGCTATGGAATACCTAATGGAGTTTTACTCGTCTGTCAATAGAAATTCCTAATGTGATAGTAGTTCAAGTGATCCTTGGACTTGAGATCATCATAGTATCTTGTATGTAACAAATTATACTTTGACTTATTCCTTAAGGCCTTTTAAGGCATATATAGGATATGCTTGGGTATAATGAGTTACATATAGAGATAATGTATGATAAATAAAGAATCTACCACCTCTAGTAAAAGAGGAGATATGTCCTATGTGATTCGTTAAATTACAACCTAGGAATCCTTGGCCAATGTGAAATAAAATTAGAAAGGAGTTTCTAATTTGCATTATTTGGAGTTGTGCATTTTCTAATCGAAATACATATAATTAAACAAAATAAGACTTGACAGTAAATTCATGTCTTATATTTAATTGAGACATTGTATGGTGGAAATTTTGAATTGTACAGTAACTATTTACTCACAGGTTCTTTTATGATTAATGTTGAAATCTATATTATCTGGAAAGTCGTTGATTGCTAGGGAGGCTTATCTCTATTGTAGAATAAATATTATTTATTTAAATAGATTATTAGTTTAATTTATTTATTTAAATAAGATTAGAATTATTCTAATTGATTTATTCACAACCGATTTAATATGGAGAACCTAAAGGGTCACACTATATTAGGAAGAATAATTATTTAAGAAGGTAATGACATAATCGTAATAATGCATTAAGTATAATTAATTTAATCTATGGTGATAGAATAAATTAAATAGCTTAATGCTTATTATTTAATATTTTAGAAATATTAAATATAAATTAATAAGAGAAGTCTTATTAATATTATTACAATTATTATTATTTTAATTTCTAAAGGAGTTTAGTAATTAATTTAATATTAGTACTCTCATTTATTCCTAATAAGATTAGGAGACAAATTAATTAAATGGATTTAATTAATTATTCCCAATGTGGTGGGAAGTCTAAATTAATTGAAGGAGTTTAATTAATTAAATGAAATCCATGTCTAATAGGATTAGACCAATATCTATATAATAGGAGTCTTATGATAGATATCAGTTGATGCAATTCTAATTGTTGGAGAGTACTCTTTTTCTATAGAGGATAGAAAACTAAGGTTTAGCCAAACACCCTCTTTCTTGATAATTCATCTTCCTTGGTGGATCACCTCTAGAGACCAAACACTTGGGTGGCTAACGTTGATCAAAGGAAAGAATCCAACCCGAAAATTCAAGGAAATCACGAAGAACAAGGAGTTTAACTCGTACATGTGGAAGCTTCGTTATACAAATGTATGATTCCATAACTTCTTATTTATCGTTTTAAATTAATAATTTGCATAAATGATGATCCGGGTAATGGTTTTGTAGAAATTTTTTAAACTCTGATATACCATGCTTGCGCTAATTTTGCAATTTGATTGTGTCATGATTTCGTACAAACCCAACAGTGGTATCAGAGCCAAACCTTTATGCAATTATTAATTTATTTTTGATTTCATATACATATGGGTATGTATTTAGAATAATTTATTGGGCATAATTTTATTGTATAAAATTATTTTTTTTGGGACGAATCACAATTTTTTTTATGGGTGCTAATCTTGAATTCTGCAAAGAAAAGGTGTCGTCTCTTTCTTACTCCAAAAAGAAGGTGACCCATCAAGAAAGGACTCTTTTAATAAAAGAAGGTGACTTCTTTTCAAAAAATAAACTTGAATTTATATTATATATATAATATACGGTAATATATATATATATATGATATATATATTTATATATTATATTCTAAATAATTTTATAATTAAAATAAAGAGTTTATTTTAATCTTGAAATTGGATTTCATGCAATTTAAAATTGCCCATTAAATGATACTCATATATATATGGAATGTTTTAATTCATGAGGTGGATATTTATTTATTAATATATATGGTGATATGTATGATAATAAATAGGGATTAATTATGGACTATTTGACCAATGTGATTGGATTTTATTTTAGTTGAATGCTTGAATGAATGAGTTTTATTAAATAGGGTCTGCGTATCTCGTCTTCTCTAATTTATTTTGATGTAAATTTTATCTCTCTGCTATGTACTTCCTCTTGACTGCTGATCAAGGTTTCTATTTAAATTTAAAATTGTTTATATAATAGTATTAGTTAGAATTATCTTGAAGAAATTGGAGACCAAGGAGCAAGAAGCGCGTGAAGACCCGTTTGTATGGAGCCCGGGTTTAAATGTAATAGTTATGTTTAAATTTAAATTATTGCACTCCTAGGTTTGACCTTTTGGTTCACTTGGTGGCTCTAGTGAACCAAACTAGAATAAAAGTCCATAATCAATCCGGGTATAATATAGTATTATTTAAGTGCATGCTAAGTATTATATATATATATATATTATATTTTATGCAAACATGCTTTGCATGTTTAATAAAATGAAGCGTATTTTATATATATATGTGCATGCGCGCTAAACAAGATGAGACAAATAATAAAAAATTCCTCAAAGAAATAATATTAAGTCCGAAGCATTCAAAGATATTTGAAATATCGAACGTCGCCTTCTAGCATGATAAATTAATAGAGTATTAAATATTTAATATGAGCTTGTTGTGCTATCCGCAAGGTGAGTATTGAGTATTTAAGATGTTAATTAATCACATTTGATGCTTATCAAGAAAATTGAACGATCTAGTCTTGTTGTGCTATCCACAAGGACGAACATTTTTCTTTTTTGAATTTATGAAAGTGCTAGGCTGGACTTAACTTAAATCATTTTAGTTTGGATGTGCACACACTTGACCTTTATGATTTAAGAGGCAAAATAAAAGGAGTTACATGGTGATGTAATTGACAAGAGTTGTCTACCTATTTATTTGTATATCGCTTGTTGTGCTAGCCACAAGGTTATATACATTTGAAATGAGATCCTTATTCTCACTAGCAAATCTTTAATTAGATGTTGCCGAACTATATAAGTGAGGGTAATATTGTTTGATAAAAATAGTGGGAGATACCAATTTAAAATAAAGACTTAAATTTATTTTGGTATGCAAAATTAATAAAATGAATGTTTGCTAAAAATATTATTTTTCACATGTAGAATTTTAAAAATGTCAAAATCACTAATTTCATTGCGAAGCATACTTGATGCTAATAAATTTACCTGACCGAATTATACGGACTGACTAAGAAATCTGAGAATAGTTCTCACTGCTGAAAAGATTTTTTATGTCCTAAACTCACCTGTCCCTGGAATTGTTCCAGAAACAGCCTCTGAGGAAGAGATTGCTACCATTGTAAAGTGGCAAGATGATGCATCTGTGACTCAATGCATCATGCTCGCATCCATGAATAACGAGCTTCAACGTCAGCACGAAATCATGGATGCTCCTACTATGTTGATTCACCTCAAGAAGTTGTATGGTGAACAAAGTAGGATTGCTAGATATGAGATATTTAAGGAGCTCTTTCGATCTCACATGACCAAGGGCAAGGTGAACATAAAGGAACAAAAGAAATCTGATCTAGCTAGCAAAGGAATGTGCTTCCATTGCAACGAGCCGGGTCATTGGAAGAGGAACTGCAAGAAGTTTCTGGCAGAGAAGAAGCTTGGAGAAGCTTCGACTTCCAATCAAGGTTTTGTTCATAATTGAAATTAATTTTTTAGAAAGTCAAAATTCTACTTGAGTTTTGGATACCGGTTGTGGTTCTCACATATGTAATAATGTGAAGGGACTGGTCAGAAATAGAAAGCTGAGCAATGATGAGGTCATCCTACGAGTGGAGAATGGAGCAAAGGTTGCTGCATTAGCTGTAGGGACTTATTGTTTAGCGACGCCTTCGGGCAAGTTTATTTATTTAAATAATTGTTATTTTATTTCGAATATTATTAGAAACATTATTTCTATTTCTGTATTAAATATGGAAGGATTTAACGTTATTATAAAGAACAATGGTTGTTCTATTTATAAAGACAAATGTTTTATATAGTATTGGAAATTTTCGAAATGGACTTTATATACTTGACTTGCAAGAAAATATATTTCAAATTGAACAAACTAAGAAAAGGAAAAGAGATGATATTAATTATACCTATATGTGGCACTGTAGACTCGGTCATATAATTGAAACAAGATTATCCAAGTTGCATAAGGATGGGCTCTTAGAGCTATCTAATTATGAATCATATCCAACTTGTGAATCTTGCCTCATGGGTAAAATGACTAAATCCCCTTTTAGTGGAAAAGGAGAAAGAGTTAAGCGTTGATTCACACAGACGTTTGTGGATCTATGACAACAAGTGCACGAGGTGGGTATTCTTATTTTATTACTTTCACTGATGATCACTCAAGATTTGGATATGTGTATTTAATGAAATACAAATCAGAATCATTTGAAAAGTTCAAAGAGTTCAGAAGTGAAGTAGAGAAACAAACGGGCAAGAGTATTAAGATACTTCGATCAGATCGAGGTAGAGAATACTTAAGCGGTGAGTTTCTCAATTGTCTCAAAGAAAATGATATAATATCACAATGGACTCCTCCAAGTACACCACAGTTAAATGGAGTATCTGAAAGGAGAAATCGAACACTGTTGGACATGGTTCGATCTATGATGAGTTTTATCGACCTTCCAATTTCCTTCTGAGGATATGCCCTAGAAACGGCTGCATACCTACTTAACAAGGTACCTACCAAATCCGTCCCAAAGACTCCATATGAGATGTGGAAGGGGACGAAACCAAATCTTAAGCATGTTAAGACTTGGGGTTGTCCAGCTTATGTCAAAAAGTTTGAAAATGATAAGCTACAGACTAAATCCGATAAGTGTAGATTTGTGGGATACCCTAAAGAAACTTTAGGGTATTATTTCTATCATCCAACTGATCAAAAGGTGTTTGTTGCAAAACATGCTGCCTTCTTGAAAATGAGTTTATCCATGAAGAGGTCAGTGGGAGTAAGATATATCTTGAAGAAGTTCAAGAACCACAAGTTACCACGGATCAAAGTCAGGTACCTGACCAAGTAAAAGAACCTATTGTACAACACCCTATTCGTAAATCTGGAAGAGTACCTAAGATACCTGAGAGGTATGGACTCGTTATAGAGGATGACGATGAGGTACACATCATGAATGATGATGATTCATTGAATTATGAACAGGCTATGAGTAATAAAGACTCAGGAAAATGGCTTGAAGCCATGAAATCCGAAATGGACTCCATATATGAGAACAAAGTATGGACTTTGATTTCACCACCTGAAGGCATTAAGCCTATTGGGTGTAAATGGGTCTTTAAAAGAAAGACGGGAGCGGACGACAAGGTAGAGATCTATAAAGCTTGACTGGTTGCAAATGGTTTCAAACAAAGACAAGGAATTGACTATGATGAAACCTTCTCACCAATAGCTATGCTCAAGTTCATTCAGATTTTGCTTGCGATTGCAGCTTATAACGACTATGAGATCTGGCAGATGGACGTGAAAACGGCCTTCCTCAATGGAAACTTGAGGAGGATGTGTATATGACACAGTCAGAGGAATTTGTTTCAAAGGTTGGAACAAATCAAGTCTGTAAGCTGCAACGATCCATTTATGGATTGAAGCAAGCTTCTCGTAGATGGAACATTCATTTTGATGAGATAATCAAAGAGTTTGATTTTATCAAAAACGACGATGAACCATGTGTGTAAAAAAAGGTTAGTGGGAGCGCAGTTTCATTCCTTGTATTATATGTTGATGATATATTACTGATAGGGAATGACATTCGTATGCTACAATCGATTAAAATCTGGTTATCTAAACACTTCTCCATGAAGGACTTGGGAGAAGCATCCTATATTTTGGGGATAAAGATCTATAGAGATAGATCTAAAAGGATGCTTGGTTTATTCCAAGGAACGTACATTGATGCGATGCTAAAGAGGTATAGCATGGAAGATTCCAAAAGAGGTCTCATGTCGATGAGCCATGGAATATATCTCTCCAAGAAACAAGCCCCAAAGACACCTGAGGAGAGAGACCGTATGAGTAAGATCCCTTATGCTTCTGCAATAGGATCTATCATGTACGGTATGATATGTACTAGACCGGATATTTCTCATGCACTTAGTGTAACGAGAAGATACCAGTCGAATCCTGGAGAAGGGCACTGGAAGGCAGTGAAGAATATCCTAAAGTACTTGAGAAGGACTAAATATATTTTTCTTATCTACGGTGGGTTCACGGACTCAAGTTTTAAAACTAGACCAAGATAACAGTGAATCTGTTTCGAGGTATGTGTTTACCTTGAACGGAGGCGCAGTGAGTTGGAAGAGTTCCAAGCAACAAACAATTGCTGATTCAGTGACAGAGGCAGATATAGCTGCAAGTGAAGCTGCAAAGGAAGCTGTTTGGATGAAGAAGTTCATAACTGAACTTGGTGTGGTTCCTAGCATTGGAGAAGCAGTTCCCGTTTACTGTGACAACACAGGAGCAGTTGCACAGGCTAAGGAACCCAGGTCTCATCAGAAATCAAAACACGTGTTGCGACGATTTTATTTGATCAGGGAGATCATTAAAAGAGGAGACGTCACCCTAGAGCGTGTGGACTCTCAAGACAACATTGCAGATCCATTTACTAAAGCTTTAACACAACAGCAGTTTGATCGTCACTTAGAGAAGATGGGTATGAGATACCATGGCGATTGGCTTTAGTGCAAGTGGGAGATTGATATTAGTGTGCATATAAGCTAATCATGTATGATGATAAAGCACATACTTTGTAAACAATCTTATTTATTTATTAATAAAATATTCATTTATTAAAGACATTTAATTATCTACATGGTGCTGTTTTTATAATATGTAAATAACCCATAGTTTTAAGCAATGCTTTTAGAATCATGATGTTGATCATGCTAATGAGATTTAAATTCTGAGAAAGCTTAAAACTAAAATAGTTCCCAATCGTGGGATTACTAAAAAAAGGGAGATTAGTAAATCCGAATAGATTGGTACATATGTTGCTTGCTCATTGGATGAGGATGATTGATTTAATTATCATTTGTGTGGAGACACTAAAGCAAGTATGTAGGTTCTTATTGGGAAATAAGTTCACTGAACGTGGCTCGCTATGGAATACCTAATGGAGTTTTACTCGCCTGTCAATAGAAATTCCTAATGTGATAGTAGTACAAGTGATCCTTGGACTTGAGATCATCATAGTATCTTGTATGTAATAAATTATACTTTGACTTATTCCTTAAGGCCTTTTAAGGCATATATAGGGTATGCTTGGGTATAATGAGTTACATATAGAGATAATGTATGATCAATAAAGAATCTACCACCTCTAGTAAAAGAGGAGATATGTCCTATGTGATTCGTTAAATGACAACCTAGGAATCCTTGGCCAAGGTGGAATGAAATTAGAAAAGAGTTTCTAATTTGCATTATTTGGAGTTGTGCATTTTCTAATCGAAATACATATAATTAAACAAAATAAGACTTGACAGTAAATTCATGTCTTATATTTAATTGGGACATTGTATGGTGGAAATGATTGAATTGTACGGTAACTATTTACTCACAGGTTCTTTTATGATTAATGTTGAAATCTATATTATCTGGAAAGTCGTTGATCGCTAGGGAGGCTTATCCCTATTGTAGAATAAATATTATTTATTTAAATAGATTATTAGTTTAATTTATGTATTTAAATAAGATTAGAATTGTTCTAATTGATTTATTCACAACCGATTTAATATGGAGAACCTAAAGGGTCACACCATAAAAGAAAGAATAATTATTTAAGAAGGTAATGGCATAATCGTAATAATGCATTAAGTATAATTAATTTAATCTATGGTGATAGAATAAATTAAATAGCTTAATGTTTATTATTTTGCCCTCAACTTCAAAATTAATAAGAGGAGTCTTATTAATATTATTACAATTATTATTATTTTAATTTCTAAAGGAGTTTAGTAATTAATTTAATATTAGTACTCTCATTTATTCCTAATAAAATTAGTAGACAAATTAATTAAATGAATTTAATTAATTATTCCCAATGTGGTGGGAAGTCTAAATTAATTAAAGGAGTTTAATTAATTAAATGAAATCCCATGTCTAATAGGATTAGAAGGGTTGACCAATATCTATATAATAGGAGTCTTATGATAGATATCAGTTAATGCAATTCTAATTGTTGGAGAGTACTCCTTTTCTATAGAAAATAGAAAATTAAGGTTTAGCCAAACACCCTCCTTCTTGATAATTCCTCTTCTTTGGTGGATCACCTCTAGAGGTCAAACACTTGGGTGGCTAACATTGATAAAAGGAAGGAATCTAACCTAAAAATTCAAGGAGATCACGAAGAACAAGGAGTTGAACTCGTACCTGTGGAAGCTTCGTTTTACAAAGGTATGATTCAATAACTTCTTATTTATCATTTTAAATTAATAATTTGCATAAAGGATGATCCGAGTAATGGTTTTGTAGAAATTTTTTAAACTCTGATATACTATGCTTGCGCTAATTTTGCAATTTGATTGCGTTATGATTTCGTACAAACCCAACATCTGTGCCATCCTACAATTTCCCTGTTGGCACCAGCTCAACTCAGGCAACACAGCCTGAACAGAATCCGACTGAAGACCATCCTCCTTCTCTTGGCCTGCACTTCTCTCATCTATCAGAATTCTAACTATTTGAAAGCCTTGTAATATATATATATATAAACTAACTATTCAGGATAACTGTACGATAATACTAATAAACACTAACTATGCATGAAATAGTTTAGTACTGTTTATCTCCTGCAGGCTCTAACTTATGATAAAATACTAACCTTTTTTGCAGGTTTAAAATTTAATTACTAACTTTGTTCTGCAGGTTTAAAATTTTATTACTTACGTTTTCTGCAGGATCTGAACTTAATTCTTCTATTCCCCACTTTTTGTAATGACAAAAGGGGAGAAGAAAAATATATTGTGTTATAACCGTTATATATTAACTGCTATGTCACTGCTGCACAGTACACTAAAATTTTGATGAGTTTTTTTTTTGTTGAAAAATATGTGATTTTCAGTTAAAATTGAAACTCATGTATACACTAAGGGGGAACAGTTACTGAGGGGGAGCAGTTGTAAAATCAAAAATATTTTTGGTTTGTTGTCATATCAAAAAGGGGGAGATTGATAAGTCTCCAAATAAATCAGTTTATTTTGATGATGTTGATGATAACAAACTTAGTAAATAGGATTAATATAAAATAGGTAGAATCCTCTCTATAGGATTATTATAAATATTGATTTTAATTATCTTATTTTATTCCTATCAAAAATATTTCTTCATCCTAAAATTGAATTTATTTTTCTTGACCTTGATAAATTAATTATCAAGTGTTCATTAAATTTATTCAAATATTAACATTTCCTAAGGCAAGGAGATTCCTATTCTTTTTTAAAATCTTTCTAAACTCTTATTAGGTAAAAAGTATTTCAAAACCATTTTTATATAATATATATATAAGATAAATGCATTATATATATATTTAATGCATGCATGTGCCATGTGTGCAAGTGAGGATGCATGTGTGTGAAAAATAAGTGTGCAAGTGTGAATGCATGCAAAAAAAGTATGCTTGTGCAAATGTGTGTGCATGTGCTGAAGAAACCATTTGCATGATTTTTGTCTTTGAAAAAGGCTTGCCCATTTTGAAAGAAACCAACATGCAATCCTTTTGAAAAACAAAACTTGGTCAGTTGGCAAAATTAATTTTCAGGAGTTGTCCAATCCGTGTGCTTTAGCATTCATCCGAACCATTAATTTTTCATCATGCAATCTGAACCTTTGATTTAAAAATCAAATTTCAAAAATTACTATTTTGCCCTCAACTTCAAAATTCTATAAATAGGAGGCTTTTCATTCATTCTAAATTTACCAATTTACAAAGAAAAGAAAAGTTATATCTCCTTGCCTACATAATCTCTCTGCACAAAACTTTCTCTACATCTTCTATTTTAAAGTTCTATTTCTTAAAAGAAGATTAAATTGGTCAAAGTAGTTGAGATAAGTTATTAAATTTCTGTATTTATATTATCTCATATCTGCTTATATATATAGATATATTAAAGATAAATTGTTATACCCATCTATATATATCTATATTTAATCTATTAAATATTATAAAAAGTCTGCACTTATATACCGGATAATTTGGATGTCATTTATATAAAATTCTCCGAAACGGTCTTTAAATCCTGAGTGACTTTTTATTAATATTGATACATTATATAAGTATTGAAAAATATTTATATAATTATCAGATTGTGAAACACACAATTTGGTCAGAACTTAGATATAGGATAATTCGGATGCTACTTCTATGAAAGTCTTCGAAACGGTCTTTAAATCCTGAGTGACCAAATTTTCACAACATAGATCAAATATAATATAATATATATAAGTGGGTGAATATTTATCATACTTAATTGTGATACACATTTATACATATCTATATTTAATTTATTAAATATTATAAAAAATTGTAATTGGATACCGGTATATTTCGGATGCCATTTATATGAAATTCTCTGAAATGGTCTTTAAATCCTAAGTAACTTTTTATTAATATTGATCCATTATATAAGTTTTGAAAAATATTTATATAATTATCAGATTGTGAAAAATACAATTTGGTCAGAACTTAGATACCGGATAATTTAGATGTCATTTTTATGAAATTCTCTGAAACGGTCTTTAAATCCTGAGTGGCCAATTTTTCACAATATAGATCAAATATAATATAATATATATACGTGGGTGAAACAAATTTCATCAAGTACTATATAATTGATAAATCTGTTATATTTGATAAACTTTCATAAACAAGTATTTCAATTATAAACTTACTTATTAAACAAAAATACTTGTTGCACTATAAGTGATTTTATATGGTTTTTTAAAATCAAAGTTATATCTTTTCAAAACCATAGAAACACATTCTTTATAAAGAAGAATCTTTTCTAGAAGTATTTAAACCATAGAAAAATATTCTTCATCAAAAGAAAAGAAATTCTTTATAAAACTGCATCAATTTATATATCTGCTTATTTGAAGCATTTCATATAAAAGTTTTGAACTTTTATTTATTGATCATAAAATACCTATCTGCTTATCTGAAGCATTTCATATAAAAGTCTTGAACTTTTATTTATTGATCATAAAATACATATCTGCTTATCTAAAGCATTCCATATAAAAGTCTTGAACTTTTATTTGATATTTGATCTTAAAATATATATCTGCTTATTTAAGAAGTATCAACTATAAAAGTTATTTGAACTTTTATAAATTTGTACTAAATTTTATCTGCTTACTTTAGAAGCAAATTCAAAACTATCTTTTTTGTAAAAAGAAAAGGGTAAAGTTAGTTTATTTTATATCTGTGAGAAAGACAAAAATTCTTTGACCAAAACTAGAGTCTTAGAGATGTCAGCTGGGAGTTAGGGTCTCTAGTGAACTTGTGAGGTGAGGAATAGATTGTTGTTTCAAGAACAGGTTATAGAATAGTTCTGAGCTCTAAAAGAAGGTTCAACTAAGCTTGAGGAAGGAGCTGGGAGTTCGCTGTCCAAGATTGTTAGTTGTGAAGAGTTGTAAGTTGATCTATAAAACTTTGTAAAGGTTTCTTCACCTAGTGAAGGAGCATTTATTACTGGGAGTAATAGGATCTCAAGTCCCGGAGAGGAATTGAGACTGGACGTAACAATATACCCGAGCTGTATATTGTGAACCAAATAAATCTCTGTGCATTGTGTGATTAAATTTTTCTAACCCTGCATATTAATTTCTGACACTATAAATTAATTTGTTAAAAAAATTCAAAAAGGCCTAAGATAATTTTTTAACTAGTAACAATCCATTCAACCCCCCTTCTAGATTATTATTGAACTTTCAGATTGAAACCCCGACTCTTTAGCCGGATATCGGTATTCCAAAGTGTTACCTTTTGAGCCATGTTAGAGAAGGCAATTATAGCCGAGGGTGGTAGTGAGGCGTTGACCCAATACTACAAGGAGAAAAAGAATAAGGGTAAGACTGACGTGTCAGTCAAAATTGAGGGAACCAGCGGGAGTGGCCAGAAGAGAAAGTCAACTCTGGGAATATCAGGAGTAAAGCAAGATTTTCCTAAGAGGAGGATGGAGGCATGCAAGACCTGCGGGAAGACTCATCTGGGAGTCTGCCTCAAGGGCAAGGCGGTGTGTTACAACTGCAGACAGGAAGGGCATATTTCGCCTAACTGTCCCAGCCCAAAAAAGAATCACGGTTGCTTTATGTGTGAATGTACGGATCACATGGCATGGAACTGTCCAAAGAAGGGTTCGGATGGTGGGAAAAGAGCTAGCTATAGTAAGCTTGCGATCGAAGGTGCAATACCACAGGGTAGACCGACTGCCACACCTTTAATATGACGATCCATGATGCGGTTGCATCAAGGGACGTCGTAGCAGGTATTATCCCAGTCAACGACATAAATGCGTATGTATTGTTTGATTCGGGTGCTATGTGTTCGTTTATAGCATGTGAATTTGCTAAACGATTATGATTACTCCTCGAAAAACTTGTAATACCTTTGAATATTAAGGTAGCAAACGAAGAAGTAATTCCTGTTGATTTTGTTTATAGGAGTTGTTGTATAGATATTAGAGGTAACAAATTATCGGTAGATCTTATACCGATAAAGTTGGGATAATTCGATGTAATTCTTGGGATGGATTAGTTGATAACTGTGATATCCCGGATTTTTTGAGTTTGAGTATGTGTATATGTGTTATATATTGTGAAATATGTGATTTGGTGTGAATAGAATTTTATATATTAATTTTAATATTTATTGAATTAAACAAATATTTTAATTAATTTATTTATTGAGTTAAATAAATAATTATGTGATTATTATGAAGTGATTTAATTAAGTGTATTATATTAATTAAATGAATATTTAATAATTAATTTAATTAATATATAATGGTTTTATGTTATAGTTCTAATTTAATTGGGATAATTAAATTAAATGAAGTTATGTGGTAATTGTTACATGAAATTAGTGAGTAATTATAATTGTTATGTGATAATTTTTATGTGATTAATTGATGTTAAATTTTAATTAATTAAATTAGAATATTAAGATTTAATTAATTAAAGTATAACATTAAAAATATGTGTTAAAGGATTTATTAAAAGAGTTAAAAGAGTTTTTAAAATCGTTTTCCCAAACAAGGCCCTTGCATTGTTTTAAATCCGTTTTGCCAAACGGGGCCTTAACTACAAAAAATTCTGTTTTTAAAAATAATGTTATTTTTCCAAACAAGCCTTAGGGCTTTTAAAATTTAATTTGTAACTTATTTATATTAATTACAATTATGGTATTAATTGGGTAGTTTAAATATTTGAGAGTTATATATTATATAATTATACATATAATATATATCATATTAGTTATATGTTTAAACTACGTTAGTTAGAAAGACAAAAAGATTAGTCAGTTAGAACAAAGAGCAAAAAGGGTTAGTCTGTGTTAGAAAGAAATACAGAGAACCTAGAGTTAGAGAGAAAAGAGAATAAGAAGAGAGAAAGAAGAAAGAAGAAGAAGTGGGAAGGGAAGCTTGAGATAGCATTATCCTCTTCGTTCTAATAAGCAAAGCAAAAGGTATAATTTCTAACTTTAGAGTTTTAAAGTTGTTTTACGTTCTTCAAAGTTTTAGTTTTCTGTAAATATAAATCTTCATGAAAACTTATTATTTTGGGGATATATATGTTATATGGTGTTCATAACATAAAATTCTATATATGAATTGTGATAATATATGCTTATAATTGAATTGTATGATGGTTTAGTTGCTTAATTCATGATATATGATGAACACGAGGAATTCATGTTCATCAAAAGTCATAGTGAAATAGTTTTATAATTGAATTATTTGAAATCAAAATTTGTGATTTGATTATGTGAATTGAGGTTAGATGATGATAACATGTTTATAAACGAATTTAAATATGTTTTGAATTATGTATTTTGATTTAGAAATACACTTACAGTGTTCAATTTTATTAAGAACACTGGAAAATAGTTTTTATCCAAAATTTTCAAAATTAAGAGTTTTGATTATGTGTAGTGATGATTTCATATGTTAAAACATATTAGAAGCTTAGAATTTATGTTTTTTAAAAAGTTTATACGAGTTGTGTTAACTGGAATTGGAAATTAGTGTAGAGAAATAAGCTAAATTGGCTTTTTCTCTACACAGTTCGCGTAGCAGTCTTTGTTCGCTTCAGGGGGCCCGCCCCGGTGGGCATATCAAGCCTAATACCCCTGCCCCGACGGAGGGTATGCAGAAAAAAAATATTTTAAATTTTGTGAAATTTTGTGGTATCATGAAAAGTTAACCTAATGTGGTAAACTTGATGACATGATAAATATATATTAAAATGCTATATGAACAGTGATGATTATGTTAATAAAATATATAATGTGTAATTATAATTTGAAATAATTATAATTAAAGTGAAGGTTTAATTTAAATTATAATTTGTTAAATTATAATGAATATAGTTTGATTAATTTTAAATCAAAGTAAATGTTTAACTTAAGTTATAATTTATTTAATTATGATTTAATATGTAATTATAATTTAGAATAATTATAATTAAGGTGAATATGTAATTTAAATTATAATTTATTTAATTATAATTTAATGAGTGTATCAATTGAAATTGATTATTTATAATCAAAGTAATTGTTTAATTTAAATTATAATATGTTTAAATTATAATTTAATGCATGATTTAGTTTGATTAATTATAAGTTATAATTTTTTTAATTATAATTTGATTAATTATAATTAAAGTAATGGTTTAAATTAAATTATAAATTATTTATTTATAATTTGATTAACATAAGATGTAATTATAATTTGATTAACATAAGATATAATTATAATTTGATTAACATAAGATGTAATTATAATTTGATTAATTATAATTAAAGTGTATGTTTAAATTATAATTTATTTAATTATAATTTAATATGAGTATGTAATTATTAATTGATTAAATTATGTGAGAAGTAATATGATTATGTGATGTGATTAATTATGTGATATTAATTATTAACTTAATAGTTAAAGAGGAATGAGTTAACCTAGATTGGTTAGCTAACTATGAGAAGTAGTTATGTGATAATTAATTTATATTGTTAATTATACATATAATTTGATAATGTGTGTGTCAAATAAATGGGAGAGAATTACGAAGTGTAAAGTAGAATTTACTTAAACATTTGCTATACGTCGCTAAGTGACTAATAGTTGATGTATATGATAACACGTTGTGTAGAATTCATGAAGTAGATTATTATAAGCTATTTTTTTGGTAATTGGTAATCTACGAGCTAGACAAATTTTTTAGTTCCTATTTTTTATGTGAACCTAATGATGAACTGTTTTAAATTGTATTGTAAAAAGCATGATATGTTATGTATGTTGTAAGCATAAAATGTTAAAGTCAATTTATGACTATATTGATTGATTAAAGAATGTTGATTGAGTAAGGAACTCAATCTTTATATTTGTTATATGAGTTAAAGCATGTATGTTATGTTACTTTAATTATTATGATATGTATGTTGAGCATGTTATTATGTTCTATGTGATGCATGAAAACTGTTAGATCTTGCTAAGCTGTCGAGCTCACTCTTGCAAATAACCATTTTTGGAGGTCAAGGATGCAAGGTAATGATACGTGCTAGTTGAATGTTAGTGTTCAATAGTAATTCAAGAAGCTTACTTATGTAAATGAGAAATGCATTTAATGTTTTGATTGTAATGTTTTTTTTAAAGTTGTAAAGTTGAGTTATCCGATGTATATGGATAATAATTGTAATGTAAAACTTTGTATAGTAATTTAGAGGAAGTGATTCATGTAATAGAATTGAATACAAGATATGTAAGGTAAAGGTTATGATTCATGGCAATAAAGAAAGAATTATATAAAAGTTTTAAATATTCCGCATTTATAGTGATTTTAATATCGAATAATGATGTAAAGTTAGAATAAAGTTGTATTATTAACGATCGAGAATGAGAATTATATTGTATGAATTTTTGGGTCGTTATAGTTGGTATCAGAGCTGATAGGTTATACATCTTCGAAATGAGTACCTTAGGCTATGACCTTAGATTATAAGAAATTAAGTTTAAGCTACGTATAATAAAAAGGTGATTATTTTTCCATACGTAGATGTATAGGATGAGTTAAGTCTTAGAAATGTTATAAGAAGAAGATTAGAATGACGAGGAATAAAATCCGAATAAAATATTGAGCTATATGAATGAAATTAGAAATTTCTTAAAAGAAAAGTTGTTAAATAAACAAGAAGATTCAAAGAAGAATCTTGAAGAGATATAAAGATAAGAATCAGGAGTTACCTAACTCCAATAATCGAGATGATGGATAACGATGAATAGACAAAGTCTATAAGATTTAAAAGCATAATAAAATATGACATGATGAAAGGTAAAGATAAGAAGATTGTAAAACAAACGATAATGAGATAAGAAAATAATAATAAGGGAGATGATTATAGAATAAGATCACGGCGTGATCTATTAAAGTTGTAAAAGACAGAATGGTCTGTAATGATTGAATAGTTATAGTTTGATGCTATAACGAGAATGTACTATGATATAGTACGAGATTAACTCATGAGGAGTTATCAATGCTGAGATACAGGAGTCAGTATCGAGTATAGAGCAAGAAGTTAAGAGTAAGATAGAATTAAATGGGATTTCTATAGAGGCCCAAAATCCGGGTCCCCAGAACCTCGGACCTGGTACGTTACGATACATCATTTCTATAACTATTGCGGAAGATATAAACATAAATTATTTATACAATAACTTTTACAACATAATTTCCAAGGTCTGTAACCTTAAATTAATACCTGCATTCAATATCCTACATGACATACAATGTCCTTTATATCCTATACTATTACTATTTTAACCAGTATAATAATTTCATCCTGGAACTTGTCTTTGCCTTTGACTGTGTCCGAAGTTTCGTCTTTAATCTGAAATATTTATCATGATATAGCAAGGGTGAGCAATAAGTTTGCCCTAGCAAGTTTAAGTTCAAATGAAGATATATTATGATTGAAAAGAATAATAAACTGACAAACTTTCAACAATATAATATTGGTGAAAGAGCATGAATCAATTTACATAACTGAATGATCGAGACAATAATGATGAATGGCCAACAAAGAATATGAGCAAATTTAACTGAACCTTAGGGTAATGAAGGTGATCAGCCTTTCACACCTGATGAACATATGCAACATGCACTAAGTGCGAATTAATAATCAGTATAGATGTGAATAATCAACAATAATTATCCACTACCATGCTTTGAAAATATAACTCAAGGTTGAGTTAGAGAAAACTTGCATGTACCATCGATTACTATTACACAATATAATTTAATCGCTTTATTGGAAAGACCTATCAGTTATAAGATTGATCTTTCAATTAGCATAACATACCTTATCCCATAATACTATTACTTTAAAAGTAAATCATCTAACACTTAACCACATAGTCAAATATTAGATAACCTTAACACTATACATATACACAAGTCTAAACCTAGCACACATCTAGTCTTTAATAGTATTCAATATAGTATAATGAGTGGTTTCCCACAAATAACTAACAAATTAGTTTCCGTCTAGTCTACACTGTTTTCACAGTGAGTTAGATCGATTACTAATTCGTAGATACCTTCCCCATATGAAGGAGTCGTTTAGCCCAGCTACTATACATCAACCATTAAAGGGTACGATTGTACTACTTTAGACTTAACACTTATCACATATCCCTAACAGTCATTAAAACATATAAGACCCGGTATCAAGTCAAACTATTTCAGTCCTGTTTGATTTTTGTACTATTCCGACGTCCCGATTGCATTATCAGATAATTATCGAGTCTATTTTAAATAAAACTCTGCTTAAACGCTTCAATAATATTTTAGATAATTTACTTATCAGTCATAACATTTTTCAGATAATTATTATCATTTATAATAATTTTTCAATCATTAATATCAATTTTAAATGATTTAAATATCAAATAATTCCATCATCATTAATATTTAATTAAGTTCACATATTAATGAAATACATGTCACAATATTAAAAGTTATTTATTATAACTAAGAGTATTTTTAATACCTTAGTAACACTTTTAAATAATTTTTAAAATAATAAAACAATTTTTACATAATTTATTTAATATAATTATTAAATAAATTTATTATCATTAATATTAATTTATTAATAAAATTCCATCCCAAAATATTAAAAGTTATTCAATATATTTTAAAATATTTTCTAATACTTTAATATCATTTTAAATGATTTTTAAAATATTAAAATTATTTTTAAGTAATTTATTTAATAAAATTATTAAATAAATTTAATATCATTAATATTTAAATAAATTGAGCATTATAAATGCTTGTAAAAATGAATATTTGTGTACTATATTTGAAATAAATCGAGCATTATAACTACTTTATAAAATAAATATTCTACTATTCTATTTGAGATAATTTTAGCATTATAACTGCTTATAACATGAGTATTCTTACTAATTAAATACTTAAAGAAAATCGGACATAGCAACTGCTTATAAAAATATATTTTTTACTTTATAAGAGAAATAAATCGGACATTATAACTGTTTATAAAAGTATATTTTCTACTTTATAAGAGAAATAAATCAGACATTATAACTACTTGTAAATAGGACTTTTGTACTATTTACTTAAAATAATTTGGGCATTATAACTTCTTGTAAAAGTATATTTTTTTTACTAAATATATAAAGAATAATGAACATAATAACCACAAGAGTAAATACCTCTTGGAGTTGCAAGCTTTAACTAATCCTTTGAAATCTTGAAACTCAAAAACTTTCCTCTCTCTAGCCAAAATTCTCCTCTTTCTCTCTCTAACTTCATTGTGGTTTTTGAAAAAAAATGAAGAGAATGGCTTCTATTTATAGAAAAATATAGTTTCACTAATTGCATGTTAGGGGCTCGACTTTTTATAGTTTTCCCCCGGCTTATTACAGTTTGATACCCTGGTTAATTACACTTTAGTACCTCATTAATTGTACCTTAGTCCCTGGGTGACGTCATGATGATATCATCTTTTGTGCTTCTTTAATGCTGATGTCATGCTTGCATCATCTGTGTTTCTTTAAGGATGATGTCATGCTTGCATCATCTCTTTTCTGATTGGTTGATTTAAGTTCACATGGATTGGAGGCTATTTTGGTCATTTTCCAAATAATTTTAAAAGTAATTTGGTTATTTAGCCTCCAAAAGGGTATTCTAATAATTTTCCACACAATTTTAAGGGTAGTTCGGTCATTTCGTCTCCAAAAGGGTATTCTAATAATTTCTCACACAATTTTAAGGGTAGTTCGGTCATTTCTTATGTTTTTCTTAAAATTTAACTCTTAGAGTGTGATAAATAACATTAGGGTTTGCTAATTACCATTAAGGTTTATAAATTAGGGTTTAGGATTCCAGAATAAGAAATTAGGATTTCCTAACTGCAGATTAGGATTTCTAATCTACCATTAGGGTTTACTAAGGTTATACCTTATCTGATCAACATTTGATCATTAATACCTTACTATAAAAACACACAATCATAGAAACAATTATAATAAATGTATTAACTATCAAATTCCTATTCCTAATTAGGGTTAGGGTTTTCATCAACTGAATTAGGGTTTATTAATTTAAAATTAGGGTTTTCCCATGTTACCCTTGATCTGATTCATACTCAACCCTTAACCACATACTGTACACACATATAATCACAAAATCATATAAGTCTTTCGCAAAAATTTTAAATCCATACTCTATTTCCAGTCTAGGCCTTATTATTTAACTTTTATTTAATCATTTAAGATTTTATTGATCTTATAAATTCTCGGGTTGTCACATTCACCCCTTCTTCTAAGAATTTCGTCCTCGAAATTACAGCCTACTAATCCCTACTCCTTCTATTCACCAAAATTAGGTTTTCAACTTAACCTTTATTTGATTTCATTCTCATTTAATACGTACACACGGCTTCCTTCTATGAGGAATTATTATATTATCACATTCTACCTAGACTTCTCCCCAAGGAGTTAAAAACTTTTTAAATTATGCTGAGGGTCATATAGACCATGAACTCTCGGGTTTAACGGTATTCACCGTAATCAAATAATAGATATGTTTACAATCACGAAGAAGGAAAACTGCAGATGCTGGCCTTAATTATCTGAAAGACTATATGCGTTCAATGATTGGAATGTACGTTATCCAACCAATATATCCCCATTTTTCAGGGTTGTTCATACTCAGCCGGAAGTCCGAATCAAAACAATATGGTTCGGGATAAGTTCTCAAAGAGATACTTGAATTTTCATAAACATTGCCTAGCTGAATCAAATAGCTTTAGACATATACCAATAATTCGAATTTCAAACGATAATTTGTCTAGTCGAAACAATTAGCATAGACTCTTCTTTAAACGGTGCAAAATTATTGAAAATCATCATTTTTTAATGTTATCATTCCGCAACAGGTAACGATGTGATAATGGCTCAAAGTCCATCTCCACACCCTTGTCACCATATTGTGAAGATAACAAAAATTTATTTTATTTCGAAAAAGGCACATCAGTGCGAATTTAGCTTGATGTCAAAAATTTTGAAGTCTAGCACAGCTAGAAGATTTGGAATACCTATGCTTCCACCATCAACATCAATTCTTCTAATGATCAATTGCTTAATATTTCTATCTATTTCTATTATCCTCAATCCTTCATTCACAATTTTCCTATACCCCCGTATAGTTCATCAAACATACCACACGTTATGAGTTCAGGAACTTACCATAATCATATGGGTTTTGGAACTTATCCTAGTCAGACCAAAGTCGTCCATTCGCTGAGGGGTTCCACCATACGATTATGAGTCACGAACTTACCATACGTATGAGTTTAAATAACTTGCACCTAATCTTATATTCTCTACCTAATCGTTATACACATGAAAAAAGAATCACCTTCTCAACATACATATAGCGAATAGCGTGATACCGACATTTCAGTGATAATCAAAATGATAAACTTAGTAGTCGTTAGACCAAGCAGAAAACCCCGGCCCATACAAAGGTTTGTACAACTCAGCTATTATATGAGTCCTCAATTGAAATCCTACATAATCCTAGCTCCCTCAATACTCGATATGAATTTCATTTAATCCGTATCTACAATACTACTACTCTTTCCTGAGTTTAACTCGTACTATTTCATAGTACCCATATTCGTATAACAATTTTGCTATAAAGTTTTCAATCATTTGATTGATCATCTGTCCTCTTATGACCTCATTGGATCACGTTGTAATCTGATATTATAATCGTATTATATTACAATTATTTCCTATCTTATGATCGTTTTGTTTTACGATCTTTTTTCCCTTTATACTTTTAGTCTTTTAGACTCTATCTATTCGTTACTACTGTTCATCTTTATTATCAGAGTTAGGTAACTCTGTATCATGATTACCTGTCAGAATTCTTCTCTGAATTTTATTGACTTATTAATACCTTGCCCAAATTCATCGCTTAGAACTTAAACTCTATTTGAGTTGATTCCTTATCCTCATCCCTGCGGCTATAGCCTAAGGTAACCCTACCTAAGATTTATAACTCGCAGTTCTGATACCAACTGTAGCGCCCCAAAATTCGGGTCCCCAGAACCTCGGACCTGGTACGTTACGATACATCATTTCTATAACTATTGCGGAAGATATAAAGCATAAATTGTTTATACAATAACTTTTACAACATAATTCCCAAGGTCTGTAACCTTAACTTAATACCTGCATTCAATATCCTACATGACATACAATATCATTTATATCCTACACTATTACTATTTTAACCGTAAATAATTCATCTTGGAACTTGTCTTTGCCTTTGACTGTGTCCGAAGTTTCGTCTTTAATCTGAAATGTTTATCATGATATAACAAGGGTGAGCAACAAGTTTGCCCAGCAAGTTTAAGCTCAAATGAAGATATATCATAACTGAAAAGAATAATAAGCTGACAAACTTTCAACAATATAATATTGGTGAAAGAACATGAATCAATTTACATAACTGAATGATCGAGACAATAATGATGAATGGCCAACAAAGAACATGAACAAATTTAACTGAGCCTTAGGGTAATGAAGGTGATCAGCCTTTCACACCTGATGAACATATGCAACATGCACTAAGTGCGAATTAATAATCAGTATAGATGTGAATAATCAACAATAATTATCCACTACCATGCTTTGAAAATATAACTCAAGGTTGAGTTAGAGAAAACTTGCATGTACCATCGATTACTATTACACAATATAATTTAATCGCTTTATTGGAAAGACCTATCAGTTATAAGATTGATCATTCAATTAGCATAATATACCTTATCCCATAATACTGTTACTTTAAAAGTAAATCATCTAACACTTAACCACATAGTCAAATATTAGATAACCTTAACACTATACATATACACAAGTCTAAACCTAGCACACATCTAGTCTTTAATAGTATTCAATATAGTATAATGAGTGGTTTCCCACAAACAACTAACAAATTAGTTTCCGTCTCGTCTTCACTGTTTTCACAGTGAGTTAGATCGATTACTAATTCGTAGATACCTTCCCCATATGAAGGAGTCGTTTAGCCCAGCTACTATACATCAACCATTAAAGGGTACGATTGTACTACTTTAGACTTAACACTTATCACATATCCCTAACAGTCATTAAAACATATAAGACCCGGTATCAAGTCAAACTATTTCAGTCCTATTTGATTTTTGTACTATTCCGACGTCCCGATTGCATTATCAGATAATTATCGAGTCTATTTTAAATAAAACTCTGCTTAAACGCTTCAATAATATTTTAGATAATTTACTTATCAGTCATAACATTTTTCAGATAATTATTATCATTTATAATAATTTTTCAATCATTAATATCAATTTTAAATGATTTAAATACCAAATAATTCCATCATCATTAATATTTAATTAAGTTCACATATTAATGAAATACATGTCACAATATTAAAAGTTATTTATTATAACTAAGAGTATTTTTAATACCTTAATAACACTTTTAAATAATTTTTAAAATAATAAAACAATTTTTACATAATTTATTTAATATAATTATTAAATAAATTTATTATCATTAATATTAATTTATTAATAAAATTCCATCCCAAAATATTAAAAGTTATTCAATATAACTTAAAATATTTTCTAATACTTTAATATCATTTTAAATGATTTTTAAAATATTAAAATTATTTTTAAGTAATTTATTTAATAAAATTATTAAATAAATTTAATATCATTAATATTTAAATAAATTGAGCATTATAAATGCTTGTAAAAATGAATATTTGTGTACTATATTTGAAATAAATCGAGCATTATAACTACTTTATAAAATAAATATTCTACTATTCTATTTGAGATAATTTTAGCATTATAACTGCTTATAACATGAGTATTCTTACTAATTAAATACTTAAAGAAAATCGGACATAGCAACTGCTTATAAAAATATATTTTTTACTTTATAAGAGAAATAAATCGGACATTATAACTGTTTATAAAAGTATATTTTCTACTTTATAAGAGAAATAAATCAGACATTATAACTGCTTGTAAATAGGACTTTTGCACTATTTACTTAAAATAATTTGGGCATTATAACTTCTTGTAAAAGTATATTTTTTTTACTAAATATATAAAGAATAATGAACATAATAACCACAAGAGTAAATACCTCTTGGAGTTGCAAGCTTTAACTAATCCTTTGAAATCTTGAAACTCAAAAACTTTCCTCTCTCTTTCTCTCTCTAGCCAAAATTCTCCTCTTTCTCTCTCTAACTTCATTGTGGTTTTTGAAAAAAAATGAAGAGAATGGCTTCTATTTATAGAAAAATATAGTTTCACTAATTGCATGTTAGGGGCTCGACTTTTTACAGTTTTCCCCCGGCTTATTACAGTTTGATACCCTGGTTAATTACACTTTAGTACCTCATTAATTGTACCTTAGTCCCTGGGTGACATCATGATGATATCATCTTTTGTGCTTTTTTAATGCTGATGTCATGCTTGCATCATCTGTGTTTCTTTAAGGATGATGTCATGCTTGCATCATCTCTTTTCTGATTGGTTGATTTAAGTTCACATGGATTGGAGGCTATTTTGGTCATTTTCCAAATAATTTTAAAAGTAATTTGGTCATTTAGCCTCCAAAAGGGTATTCTAATAATTTTCCACACAATTTTAAGGGTAGTTCGGTCATTTCGTCTCCAAAAGGGTATTCTAATAATTTCTCACACAATTTTAAGGGTAGTTCGGTCATTTCTTATGTTTTTCTTAAAATTTAACTCTTAGAGTGTGATAAATAACATTAGGGTTTGCTAATTACCATTAAGGTTTATAAATTAGGGTTTAGGATTCCAGAATAAGAAATTAGGATTTCCTAACTGCAGATTAGGATTTCTAATCTACCATTAGGGTTTACTAAGGTTATACCTTATCTGATCAACATTTGATCATTAATACCTTACTATAAAAACACACAATCATAGAAACAATTATAATAAATGTATTAACTATCAAATTCCTATTCCTAATTAGGGTTAGGGTTTTCATCAACTGAATTAGGGTTTATCAATTTAAAATTTGGGTTTTTTCATGTTACCCTTTATCTGATTCATACTCAACCCTTAACCACATACTGTACACACATATAATCACAAAATCATATAAGTCTTTCGCAAAAATTTTAAATCCATACTCTATTTCCAGTCTAGGCCTTATTATTTAACTTTATTTAATCATTTAAGATTTTATTGATCTTATAAATTCTCGGGTTGTCACATTCACCCCTTCTTCTAAGAATTTCGTCCTCGAAATTACAGCCTACTAATCCCTACTCCTTCTATTCACCAAAATTAGGTTTTCAACTTAACCTTTATTTGATTTCATTCTCATTTAATACGTACACACGGCTTCCTTCTATGAGGAATTATTATATTATCACATTCTACCTAGACTTCTCCCCAAGGAGTTAAAAACTTTTTAAATTATGCTGAGGGTCATATAGACCATGAACTCTCGGGTTTAACGGTATTCACCGTAATCAAATAATAGATATGTTTACAATCACGAAGAAGGAAAACTGCAGATGCTGGCCTTAATTATCTGAACGACTATATGCGTTCAATGATTGGAATGTACGTTATCCAACCAATATATCCCCATTTTTCAGGGTTGTTCATACTCAGCCGGAACTCCGAATCAAAACAATATGGTTCGGGATAAGTTCTCAAAGAGATACTTGAATTTTCATAAACATTGCCTAGCTGAATCAAATAGCTTTAGACATATACCAATAATTCGAATTTCAAACGATAATTTGTCTAGTCGAAACAATTAGCATAGACTCTTCTTTAAACGGTGCAAAATTATTGAAAATCATCATTTTTTAATGTTATCATTCCGCAACAGGTAACGATGTGATAATGGCTCAAAGTCCATCTCCACACCCTTGTCACCATGTTGTGAAGATAACAAAAATTTATTTTATTTCGAAAAAGGCACATCAGTGCGAATTTAGCTTGATGTCAAAAATTTTGAAGTCTAGCACAGCTAGAAGATTTGGAATACCTATGCTTCCACCATCAACATCAATCCTTCTAATGATCAATTGCTTAATATTTCTATCTATTTCTATTATCCTCAATCCTTCATTCACAATTTTCCTATACCCCCGTATAGTTCATCAAACATACCACACGTTATGAGTTCAGGAACTTACCATAATCATATGGGTTTTGGAACTTATCCTAGTCAGACCAAAGTCGTCCATTCGCTGAGGGGTTCCACCATACGATTATGAGTCACGAACTTACCATACGTATGAGTTTAAATAACTTGCACCTAATCTTATATTCTCTACCTAATCGTTATACACATGAGAAAAGAATCACCTTCTCAACATACATATAGCGAATAGCGTGACACCGACATTTCAGTGATTATCAAAATGATAAACTTAGTAGTCGTTAGACCAAGCAGAAAACCCCGGCCCATACAAAGGTTTGTACAACTCAGCTATTATATGGGTCCTCAATTGAAATCCTACATAATCCTAGCTCCCTCAATACTCGATATGAATTTCATTTAATCCGTATCTACAATACTACTACTCTTTCCTGAGTTTAACTCGTACTATTTCATAGTACCCATATTCGTATAGCAATTTTGCTATAAAGTTTTCAATCATTTGATTGATCATCTGTCCTCTTATGACCTCATTAGATCACGTTGTAATCTGATATTATAATCGTATTATATTACAATTATTTCCTATCTTATGATCGTTTTGTTTTACGATCTTTTTTCCCTTTATACTTTTAGTCTTTTAGACTCTATCTATTCGTTACTACTGTTCATCTTTATTATCAGAGTTAGGTAACTCTGTATCATGATTACCTGTCAGAATTCTTCTTTGAATTTTATTGACTTATTAATACCTTGCCCAAATTCATCGCTTAGAACTTAAACTCTATTTGAGTTGATTCCTTATCCTCATCCCTGCGGTTATAGCCTAAGGTAACCCTACCTAAGATTTATAACTCGCAGTTCTGATACCAACTGTAGCGCCCCAAAATTCGGGTCCCCAGAACCTCGGACCTGGTACGTTACGATACATCATTTCTATAACTATTGCGGAAGATATAAACATAAATTGTTTATACAATAACTTTTACAACATAATTCCCAAGGTCTGTAACCTTAACTTAATACCTGCATTCAATATCCTACATGACATACAATATCATTTATATCCTACACTATTACTATTTTAACCGTAAATAATTCCATCTTGGAACTTGTCTTTGCCTTTGACTGTGTCCGAAGTTTCGTCTTTAATCTGAAATGTTTATCATGATATAACAAGGGTGAGCAACAAGTTTGCCCAGCAAGTTTAAGCTCAAATGAAGATATATCATAACTGAAAAGAATAATAAGCTGACAAATTTTCAACAATATAATATTGGTGAAAGAACATGAATCAATTTACATAACTGAATGATCGAGACAATAATGATGAATGGCCAACAAAGAACATGAACAAATTTAACTGAGCCTTAGGGTAATGAAGGTGATCAGCCTTTCACACCTGATGAACATATGCAACATGCACTAAGTGCGAATTAATAATCAGTATAGATGTGAATAATCAACAATAATTATCCACTACCATGCTTTAAAAATATAACTCAAGGTTGAGTTAGAGAAAACTTGCATGTACCATCGATTACTATTACACAATATAATTTAATCGCTTTATTGGAAAGACCTATCAGTTATAAGATTGATCTTTCAATTAGCATAATATACCTTATCCCATAATACTGTTACTTTAAAAGTAAATCATCTAACACTTAACCACATAGTCAAATATTAGATAACCTTAACACTATACATATACACAAGTCTAAACCTAGCACACATCTAGTCTTTAATAGTATTCAATATAGTATAATGAGTGGTTTCCCACAAACAACTAACAAATTAGTTTCCGTCTCGTCTTCACTGTTTTCACAGTGAGTTAGATCGATTACTAATTCGTAGATACCTTCCCCATATGAAGGAGTCGTTTAGCCCAGCTACTATACATCAACCATTAAAGGGTACGATTGTACTACTTTAGACTTAACACTTATCACATATCCCTAACAGTCATTAAAACATATAAGACCCGGTATCAAGTCAAACTATTTCAGTCCTATTTGATTTTTGTACTATTCCGACGTCCCGATTGCATTATCAGATAATTATCGAGTCTATTTTAAATAAAACTCTGCTTAAACGCTTCAATAATATTTTAGATAATTTACTTATCAGTCATAACATTTTCAGATAATTATTATCATTTATAATAATTTTTCAATCATTAATATCAATTTTAAATGATTTAAATACCAAATAATTCCATCATCATTAATATTTAATTAAGTTCACATATTAATGAAATACATGTCACAATATTAAAAGTTATTTATTATAACTAAGAGTATTTTTAATACCTTAATAACACTTTTAAATAATTTTTAAAATAATAAAACAATTTTTACATAATTTATTTAATATAATTATTAAATAAATTTATTATCATTAATATTAATTTATTAATAAAATTCCATCCCAAAATATTAAAAGTTATTCAATATAACTTAAAATATTTTCTAATACTTTAATATCATTTTAAATGATTTTTAAAATATTAAAATTATTTTTAAGTAATTTATTTAATAAAATTATTAAATAAATTTAATATCATTAATATTTAAATAAATTGAGCATTATAAATGCTTGTAAAAATGAATATTTGTGTACTATATTTGAAATAAATCGAGCATTATAACTACTTTATAAAATAAATATTCTGCTATTCTATTTGAGATAATTTTAGCATTATAACTGCTTATAACATGAGTATTCTTACTAATTAAATACTTAAAGAAAATCGGACATAGCAACTGCTTATAAAAATATATTTTTTACTTTATAAGAGAAATAAATCGGACATTATAACTGTTTATAAAAGTATATTTTCTACTTTATAAGAGAAATAAATCAGACATTATAACTGCTTGTAAATAGGACTTTTGTACTATTTACTTAAAATAATTTGGGCATTATAACTTCTTGTAAAAGTATATTTTTTTACTAAATATATAAAGAATAATGAACATAATAACCACAAGAGTAAATACCTCTTGGAGTTGCAAGCTTTAACTAATCCTTTGAAATCTTGAAACTCAAAAACTTTCCTCTCTCTTTCTCTCTCTAGCCAAAATTCTCCTCTTTCTCTCTCTAACTTCATTGTGGTTTTTGAAAAAAAATGAAGAGAATGACTTCTATTTATAGAAAAATATAGTTTCACTAATTGCATGTTAGGGGCTCGACTTTTTACAGTTTTCCCCCGGCTTATTACAGTTTGATACCCTGGTTAATTACACTTTAGTACCTCATTAATTGTACCTTAGTCCCTGGGTGACATCATGATGATATCATCTTTTGTGCTTTTTAATGCTGATGTCATGCTTGCATCATCTGTGTTTCTTTAAGGATGATGTCATGCTTGCATCATCTCTTTTCTGATTGGTTGATTTAAGTTCACATGGATTGGAGGCTATTTTGGTCATTTTCCAAATAATTTTAAAAGTAATTTGGTCATTTAGCCTCCAAAAGGGTATTCTAATAATTTTCCACACAATTTTAAGGGTAGTTCGGTCATTTCGTCTCCAAAAGGGTATTCTAATAATTTCTCACACAATTTTAAGGGTAGTTCGGTCATTTCTTATGTTTTTCTTAAAATTTAACTCTTAGAGTGTGATAAATAACATTAGGGTTTGCTAATTACCATTAAGGTTTATAAATTAGGGTTTAGGATTCCAGAATAAGAAATTAGGATTTCCTAACTGCAGATTAGGATTTCTAATCTACCATTAGGGTTTACTAAGGTTATACCTTATCTGATCAACATTTGATCATTAATACCTTACTATAAAAACACACAATCATAGAAACAATTATAATAAATGTATTAACTATCAAATTCCTATTCCTAATTAGGGTTAGGGTTTTCATCAACTGAATTAGGGTTTATTAATTTAAAATTAGGGTTTTCCCATGTTACCCTTGATCTGATTCATACTCAACCCTTAACCACATACTGTACACACATATAATCACAAAATCATATAAGTCTTTCGCAAAAATTTTAAATCCATACTCTATTTCCAGTCTAGGCCTTATTATTTAACTTTTATTTAATCATTTAAGATTTTATTGATCTTATAAATTCTCGGGTTGTCACATTCACCCCTTCTTCTAAGAATTTCGTCCTCGAAATTACAGCCTACTAATCCCTACTCCTTCTATTCACCAAAATTAGGTTTTCAACTTAACCTTTATTTGATTTCATTCTCATTTAATACGTACACACGGCTTCCTTCTATGAGGAATTATTATATTATCACATTCTACCTAGACTTCTCCCCAAGGAGTTAAAAACTTTTTAAATTATGCTGAGGGTCATATAGACCATGAACTCTCGGGTTTAACGGTATTCACCGTAATCAAATAATAGATATGTTTACAATCACGAAGAAGGAAAACTGCAGATGCTGGCCTTAATTATCTGAACGACTATATGCGTTCAATGATTGGAATGTACGTTATCCAACCAATATATCCCCATTTTTCAGGGTTGTTCATACTCAGCCGGAACTCCGAATCAAAACAATATGGTTCGGGATAAGTTCTCAAAGAGATACTTGAATTTTCATAAACATTGCCTAGCTGAATCAAATAGCTTTAGACATATACCAATAATTCGAATTTCAAACGATAATTTGTCTAGTCGAAACAATTAGCATAGACTCTTCTTTAAACGGTGCAAAATTATTGAAAATCATCATTTTTTAATGTTATCATTCCGCAACAGGTAACGATGTGATAATGGCTCAAAGTCCATCTCCACACCCTTGTCACCATGTTGTGAAGATAACAAAAATTTATTTTATTTCGAAAAAGGCACATCAGTGCGAATTTAGCTTGATGTCAAAAATTTTGAAGTCTAGCACAGCTAGAAGATTTGGAATACCTATGCTTCCACCATCAACATCAATCCTTCTAATGATCAATTGCTTAATATTTCTATCTATTTCTATTATCCTCAATCCTTCATTCACAATTTTCCTATACCCCCGTATAGTTCATCAAACATACCACACGTTATGAGTTCAGGAACTTACCATAATCATATGGGTTTTGGAACTTATCCTAGTCAGACCAAAGTCGTCCATATCGCTGAGGGGTTCCACCATACGATTATGAGTCACGAACTTACCATACGTATGAGTTTAAATAACTTGCACCTAATCTTATATTCTCTACCTAATCGTTATACACATGAGAAAAGAATCACCTTCTCAACATACATATAGCGAATAGCGTGACACCGACATTTCAGTGATTATCAAAATGATAAACTTAGTAGTCGTTAGACCAAGCAGAAAACCCCGGCCCATACAAAGGTTTGTACAACTCAGCTATTATATGGGTCCTCAATTGAAATCCTACATAATCCTAGCTCCCTCAATACTCGATATGAATTTCATTTAATCCGTATCTACAATACTACTACTCTTTCCTGAGTTTAACTCGTACTATTTCATAGTACCCATATTCGTATAGCAATTTTGCTATAAAGTTTTCAATCATTTGATTGATCATCTGTCCTCTTATGACCTCATTAGATCACGTTGTAATCTGATATTATAATCGTATTATATTACAATTATTTCCTATCTTATAATCGTTTTGTTTTACGATCTTTTTTCCCTTTATACTTTTAGTCTTTTAGACTCTATCTATTCGTTACTACTGTTCATCTTTATTATCAGAGTTAGGTAACTCTGTATCATGATTACCTGTCAGAATTCTTCTTTGAATTTTATTGACTTATTAATACCTTGCCCAAATTCATCGCTTAGAACTTAAACTCTATTTGAGTTGATTCCTTATCCTCATCCCTGCGGTTATAGCCTAAGGTAACCCTACCTAAGATTTATAACTCGCAGTTCTGATACCAACTGTAGCGCCCCAAAATTCGGGTCCCCAGAACCTCGGACCTGGTACGTTACGATACATCATTTCTATAACTATTGCGGAAGATATAAACATAAATTGTTTATACAATAACTTTTACAACATAATTCCCAAGGTCTGTAACCTTAACTTAATACCTGCATTCAATATCCTACATGACATACAATATCATTTATATCCTACACTATTACTATTTTAACCGTAAATAATTCCATCTTGGAACTTGTCTTTGCCTTTGACTGTGTCCGAAGTTTCGTCTTTAATCTGAAATGTTTATCATGATATAACAAGGGTGAGCAACAAGTTTGCCCAGCAAGTTTAAGCTCAAATGAAGATATATCATAACTGAAAAGAATAATAAGCTGACAAATTTTCAACAATATAATATTGGTGAAAGAACATGAATCAATTTACATAACTGAATGATCGAGACAATAATGATGAATGGCCAACAAAGAACATGAACAAATTTAACTGAGCCTTAGGGTAATGAAGGTGATCAGCCTTTCACACCTGATGAACATATGCAACATGCACTAAGTGCGAATTAATAATCAGTATAGATGTGAATAATCAACAATAATTATCCACTACCATGCTTTAAAAATATAACTCAAGGTTGAGTTAGAGAAAACTTGCATGTACCATCGATTACTATTACACAATATAATTTAATCGCTTTATTGGAAAGACCTATCAGTTATAAGATTGATCTTTCAATTAGCATAATATACCTTATCCCATAATACTGTTACTTTAAAAGTAAATCATCTAACACTTAACCACATAGTCAAATATTAGATAACCTTAACACTATACATATACACAAGTCTAAACCTAGCACACATCTAGTCTTTAATAGTATTCAATATAGTATAATGAGTGGTTTCCCACAAACAACTAACAAATTAGTTTCCGTCTCGTCTTCACTGTTTTCACAGTGAGTTAGATCGATTACTAATTCGTAGATACCTTCCCCATATGAAGGAGTCGTTTAGCCCAGCTACTATACATCAACCATTAAAGGGTACGATTGTACTACTTTAGACTTAACACTTATCACATATCCCTAACAGTCATTAAAACATATAAGACCCGGTATCAAGTCAAACTATTTCAGTCCTATTTGATTTTTGTACTATTCTGACGTCCCGATTGCATTATCAGATAATTATCGAGTCTATTTTAAATAAAACTCTGCTTAAACGCTTCAATAATATTTTAGATAATTTACTTATCAGTCATAACATTTTTCAGATAATTATTATCATTTATAATAATTTTTCAATCATTAATATCAATTTTAAATGATTTAAATACCAAATAATTCCATCATCATTAATATTTAATTAAGTTCACATATTAATGAAATACATGTCACAATATTAAAAGTTATTTATTATAACTAAGAGTATTTTTAATACCTTAATAACACTTTTAAATAATTTTTAAAATAATAAAACAATTTTACATAATTTATTTAATATAATTATTAAATAAATTTATTATCATTAATATTAATTTATTAATAAAATTCCATCCCAAAATATTAAAAGTTATTCAATATAACTTAAAATATTTTCTAATACTTTAATATCATTTTAAATGATTTTTAAAATATTAAAATTATTTTTAAGTAATTTATTTAATAAAATTATTAAATAAATTTAATATCATTAATATTTAAATAAATTGAGCATTATAAATGCTTGTAAAAATGAATATTTGTGTACTATATTTGAAATAAATCGAGCATTATAACTACTTTATAAAATAAATATTCTGCTATTCTATTTGAGATAATTTTAGCATTATAACTGCTTATAACATGAGTATTCTTACTAATTAAATACTTAAAGAAAATCGGACATAGCAACTGCTTATAAAAATATATTTTTTACTTTATAAGAGAAATAAATCGGACATTATAACTGTTTATAAAAGTATATTTTCTACTTTATAAGAGAAATAAATCAGACATTATAACTGCTTGTAAATAGGACTTTTGCACTATTTACTTAAAATAATTTGGGCATTATAACTTCTTGTAAAAGTATATTTTTTTTACTAAATATATAAAGAATAATGAACATAATAACCACAAGAGTAAATACCTCTTGGAGTTGCAAGCTTTAACTAATCCTTTGAAATCTTGAAACTCAAAAACTTTCCTCTCTCTTTCTCTCTCTAGCCAAAATTCTCCTCTTTCTCTCTCTAACTTCATTGTGGTTTTGAAAAAAAAATGAAGAGAATGGCTTCTATTTATAGAAAAATATAGTTTCACTAATTGCATGTTAGGGGCTCGACTTTTTACAGTTTTCCCCCGGCTTATTACAGTTTGATACCCTGGTTAATTACACTTTAGTACCTCATTAATTGTACCTTAGTCCCTGGGTGACATCATGATGATATCATCTTTTGTGCTTTTTAATGCTGATGTCATGCTTGCATCATCTGTGTTTCTTTAAGGATGATGTCATGCTTGCATCATCTCTTTTCTGATTGGTTGATTTAAGTTCACATGGATTGGAGGCTATTTTGGTCATTTTCCAAATAATTTTAAAAGTAATTTGGTCATTTAGCCTCCAAAAGGGTATTCTAATAATTTTCCACACAATTTTAAGGGTAGTTCGGTCATTTCGTCTCCAAAAGGGTATTCTAATAATTTCTCACACAATTTTAAGGGTAGTTCGGTCATTTCTATGTTTTTCTTAAAATTTAACTCTTAGAGTGTGATAAATAACATTAGGGTTTGCTAATTACCATTAAGGTTTATAAATTAGGGTTTAGGATTCCAGAATAAGAAATTAGGATTTCCTAACTGCAGATTAGGATTTCTAATCTACCATTAGGGTTTACTAAGGTTATACCTTATCTGATCAACATTTGATCATTAATACCTTACTATAAAAACACACAATCATAGAAACAATTATAATAAATGTATTAACTATCAAATTCCTATTCCTAATTAGGGTTAGGGTTTTCATCAACTGAATTAGGGTTTATCAATTTAAAATTTGGGTTTTTTCATGTTACCCTTTATCTGATTCATACTCAACCCTTAACCACATACTGTACACACATATAATCACAAAATCATATAAGTCTTTCGCAAAAATTTTAAATCCATACTCTATTTCCAGTCTAGGCCTTATTATTTAACTTTTATTTAATCATTTAAGATTTTATTGATCTTATAAATTCTCGGGTTGTCACATTCACCCCTTCTTCTAAGAATTTCGTCCTCGAAATTACAGCCTACTAATCCCTACTCCTTCTATTCACCAAAATTAGGTTTTCAACTTAACCTTTATTTGATTTCATTCTCATTTAATACGTACACACGGCTTCCTTCTATGAGGAATTATTATATTATCACATTCTACCTAGACTTCTCCCCAAGGAGTTAAAAACTTTTTAAATTATGCTGAGGGTCATATAGACCATGAACTCTCGGGTTTAACGGTATTCACCGTAATCAAATAATAGATATGTTTACAATCACGAAGAAGGAAAACTGCAGATGCTGGCCTTAATTATCTGAACGACTATATGCGTTCAATGATTGGAATGTACGTTATCCAACCAATATATCCCCATTTTTCAGGGTTGTTCATACTCAGCCGGAACTCCGAATCAAAACATATGGTTCGGGATAAGTTCTCAAAGAGATACTTGAATTTTCATAAACATTGCCTAGCTGAATCAAATAGCTTTAGACATATACCAATAATTCGAATTTCAAACGATAATTTGTCTAGTCGAAACAATTAGCATAGACTCTTCTTTAAACGGTGCAAAATTATTGAAAATCATCATTTTTAATGTTATCATTCCGCAACAGGTAACGATGTGATAATGGCTCAAAGTCCATCTCCACACCCTTGTCACCATGTTGTGAAGATAACAAAAATTTATTTTATTTCGAAAAAGGCACATCAGTGCGAATTTAGCTTGATGTCAAAAATTTTGAAGTCTAGCACAGCTAGAAGATTTGGAATACCTATGCTTCCACCATCAACATCAATCCTTCTAATGATCAATTGCTTAATATTTCTATCTATTTCTATTATCCTCAATCCTTCATTCACAATTTTCCTATACCCCCGTATAGTTCATCAAACATACCACACGTTATGAGTTCAGGAACTTACCATAATCATATGGGTTTTGGAACTTATCCTAGTCAGACCAAAGTCGTCCATTCGCTGAGGGGTTCCACCATACGATTATGAGTCACGAACTTACCATACGTATGAGTTTAAATAACTTGCACCTAATCTTATATTCTCTACCTAATCGTTATACACATGAGAAAAGAATCACCTTCTCAACATACATATAGCGAATAGCGTGACACCGACATTTCAGTGATTATCAAAATGATAAACTTAGTAGTCGTTAGACCAAGCAGAAAACCCCGGCCCATACAAAGGTTTGTACAACTCAGCTATTATATGGGTCCTCAATTGAAATCCTACATAATCCTAGCTCCCTCAATACTCGATATGAATTTCATTTAATCCGTATCTACAATACTACTACTCTTTCCTGAGTTTAACTCGTACTATTTCATAGTACCCATATTCGTATAGCAATTTTGCTATAAAGTTTTCAATCATTTGATTGATCATCTGTCCTCTTATGACCTCATTAGATCACGTTGTAATCTGATATTATAATCGTATTATATTACAATTATTTCCTATCTTATGATCGTTTTGTTTTACGATCTTTTTTCCCTTTATACTTTTAGTCTTTTAGACTCTATCTATTCGTTACTACTGTTCATCTTTATTATCAGAGTTAGGTAACTCTGTATCATGATTACCTGTCAGAATTCTTCTTTGAATTTTATTGACTTATTAATACCTTGCCCAAATTCATCGCTTAGAACTTAAACTCTATTTGAGTTGATTCCTTATCCTCATCCCTGCGGTTATAGCCTAAGGTAACCCTACCTAAGATTGATAACTCGCAGTTCTGATACCAACTGTAGCGCCCCAAAATCCGGGTCCCCAGAACCTCGGACCTGGTACGTTACGATACATCATTTCTATAACTATTGCGGAAGATATAAACATAAATTGTTTATACAATAACTTTTACAACATAATTCCCAAGGTCTGTAACCTTAACTTAATACCTGCATTCAATATCCTACATGACATACAATATCATTTATATCCTACACTATTACTATTTTAACCGTAAATAATTCCATCTTGGAACTTGTCTTTGCCTTTGACTGTGTCCGAAGTTTCGTCTTTAATCTGAAATGTTTATCATGATATAACAAGGGTGAGCAACAAGTTTGCCCAGCAAGTTTAAGTTCAAATGAAGATATATCATAACTGAAAAGAATAATAAGCTGACAAACTTTCAACAATATAATATTGGTGAAAGAACATGAATCATTTACATAACTGAATGATCGAGACAATAATGATGAATGGCCAACAAAGAACATGAACAAATTTAACTGAGCCTTAGGGTAATGAAGGTGATCAGCCTTTCACACCTGATGAACATATGCAACATGCACTAAGTGCGAATTAATAATCAGTATAGATGTGAATAATCAACAATAATTATCCACTACCATGCTTTAAAAATATAACTCAAGGTTGAGTTAGAGAAAACTTGCATGTACCATCGATTACTATTACACAATATAATTTAATCGCTTTATTGGAAAGACCTATCAGTTATAAGATTGATCTTTCAATTAGCATAATATACCTTATCCCATAATACTGTTACTTAAAAGTAATCATCTAACACTTAACCACATAGTCAAATATTAGATAACCTTAACACTATACATATACACAAGTCTAAACCTAGCCACATCTAGTCTTTAATAGTATTCAATATAGTATAATGAGTGGTTTCCCACAAACAACTAACAAATTAGTTTCCGTCTCGTCTTCACTGTTTTCACAGTGAGTTAGATCGATTACTAATTCGTAGATACCTTCCCCATATGAAGGAGTCGTTTAGCCCAGCTACTATACATCAACCATTAAAGGGTACGATTGTACTACTTTAGACTTACACTTATCACATATCCCTAACAGTCATTAAAACATATAAGACCCGGGTATCAAGTCAACTATTTCAGTCCTATTTGATTTTGTCTATTCTGACGTCCCGAATTGCATTATCAGATAATTATCGAGTCTATTTAAATAAAACTCTGCTTAAACGCTTCAAGTAATATTTTAGATAATTTACCTATGCAGTCCATAACATTTTTCAGATAATTATTATCATTTATAATAATGTTTCAATCATTAATATCAATTTAAATGATTTAAATACAAATAATTCCATCATCATTAATATTTAATTAAGTTCACATATTAATGAATACATGTCACAATATTAAAAGTTATTTATTATAACTAAGAGTATTTTTAATACCTTAATAACACTTTTAAATAATTTTTAAAATAATAAAACCATTTTTTACATAATTTATTTAATATAATTATAAATAATTATTAGCATTAATATTAATTTATTAATAAAATTCCATCCCAAAATATTAAAGTATTCAATATAAACTTAAAATATTTTCTAATACTTTAATATCATTTTAAATGATTTTTAAAATATTAAAATTATTTTTAAGTAATTTATTTAATAAAATTATTAATAAATTTAATATCATTAATATTTAAATAAATTGAGCATTATAAATGCTTGTAAAAATGAATATTTGTGTACTATATTTGAAATAAATCGAGCATTATAACTACTTTATAAAATAAATATTCTACTATTCTATTTGAGATAATTTTAGCATTATAACTGCTTATAACATGAGTATTCTTACTAATTAATACTTAAAGAAATCGGACATAGCAACTGCTTATAAAAATATATTTTTTACTTTATAAGAGAAATAAATCGGACATTATAACTGTTTATAAAAGTATATTTCTACTTTATAAGAGAAATAATCAGACATTATAACTGCTTGTAAATAGGACTTTTGCACTATTTACTTAAAATAATTTGGGCATTATACTTCTTGTAAAAGTATATTTTTTTTACTAAATATATAAAGAATATGAACATAATAACCACAAGAGTAAATACCTCTTGGAGTTGCAAGCTTTAACTAATCCTTTGAAATCTTGAAACTCAAAAACTTTCCTCTCTCTTTCTCTCTCTAGCCAAAATTCTCCTCTTTCTCTCTCTAACTTCATTGTGGTTTTTGAAAAAAAAATGAAGAGAATGGCTTCTATTTATAGAAAATATAGTTTCACTAATTGCATGTTAGGGGCTCGACTTTTTACAGTTTTCCCCCGGCTTATACAGTTTGATACCCTGGTTAATTACACTTTAGTACCTCATTAATTGTACCTTAGTCCCTGGGTGACATCATGATGATATCATCTTTGTGCTTTTTAATGCTGATGTCATGCTTGCATCATCTGTGTTTCTTTAAGGATGATGTCATGCTTGCATCATCTCTTTCTCTGATTGGTTGATTTAAGTTCACATGGATTGGAGGCTATTTTGGTCATTTTCCAAATAATTTTAAAAGTAATTTGGTCATTTAGCCTCCAAAAGGGTATTCTAATAATTTTCCACACAATTTTAAGGGTAGTTCGGTCATTTCGTCTCCAAAAGGGTATTCTAATAATTTCTCACACAATTTTAAGGGTAGTTCGGTCATTTCTTATGTTTTTCTTAAAATTTACTCTTAGAGTGTGATAAATAACATTAGGTTTGCTAATTACCATTAAGGTTTATAAATTAGGGTTTAGGATTCCAGAATAAGAAATTAGGATTTCCTAACTGCAGATTAGGATTTCTAATCTACCATTAGGGTTTACTAAGGTTATACCTTATCTGATCAACATTTGATCATTAATACCTTACTATAAAAACACACAATCATAGAAACAATTATAATAAATGTATTAACTATCAATTCCTATTCCTAATTAGGGTTAGGGTTTTCATCAACTGAATTAGGGTTTATCAATTTAAAATTTGGGTTTTTTTCATGTTACCCTTTATCTGATTCATACTCAACCCTTAACCACATACTGTACACACATATAATCACAAAATCATATAAGTCTTTCGCAAAATTTTAAATCCATACTCTATTTCCAGTCTAGGCCTTATTATTTAACTTTTATTTAATCATTTAAGATTTTATTGATCTTATAAATTCCGGTTGTCACATTCACCCCTTCTTCTAAGAATTTCGTCCTCGAAATTACAGCCTACTAATCCCTACTCCTTCTATTCACCAAATTAGGTTTTCAACTTAACCTTTATTTGATTCATTCTCATTTAATACGTACACACGGCTTCCTTCTATGAGGAATTATTATATTATCACATTCTACCTAGACTTCTCCCCAAGGAGTTAAAAACTTTTTAAATTATGCTGAGGGTCATATAGACCATGAACTCTCGGGTTTAACGGTATTCACCGTAATCAAATAATAGATATGTTTACAATCACGAAGAAGGAAAACTGCAGATGCTGGCCTTAATTATCTGAACGACTATATGCGTTCAAATGATTGGAATGTACGTTATCCAACCAATATATCCCCATTTTTCAGGGTTGTTCATACTCAGCCGGAACTCCGAATCAAAACAATATGGTTCGGGATAAGTTCTCAAAGAGATACTTGAATTTTCATAAACATTGCCTAGCTGAATCAAATAGCTTTAGACATATACCATAATTCGAATTTCAAACGATAATTTGTCTAGTCGAAACAATTAGCATAGACTCTTCTTAAACGGTGCAAAATTATTGAAAATCATCATTTTTTAATGTTATCATTCCGCAACAGGTAACGATGTGATAATGGCTCAAAGTCCATCTCCACACCCTTGTCACCATGTTGTGAAGATAACAAAAATTTATTTTATTTTCGAAAAAGGCACATCAGTGCGAATTTAGCTTGATGTCAAAAATTTTGAAGTCTAGCACAGCTAGAAGATTTGGAATACCTATGCTTCCACCATCAACATCAATCCTTCTAATGATCAATTGCTTAATATTTCTATCTATTTCTATTATCCTCAATCCTTCATTCACAATTTTCCTATACCCCCGTATAGTTCATCAAACATACCACACGTTATGAGTTCAGGAACTTACCATAATCATATGGGTTTTGGAACTTATCCTAGTCAGACCAAAGTCGTCCATTCGCTGAGGGGTTCCACTATACGATTATGAGTCACGAACTTACCATACGTATGAGTTTAAATAACTTGCACCTAATCTTATATTCTCTACCTAATCGTTATACACATGAGAAAAGAATCACCTTCTCAACATACATATAGCGAATAGCGTGACACGACATTTCAGTGATTATCAAAATGATAAACTTAGTAGTCGTTAGACCAAGCAGAAAACCCCGGCCCCATACAAAGGTTTGTACAACTCAGCTATTATATGAGTCCTCAATTGAAATCCTACATAATCCTAGCTCCCTCAATACTCGATATGAATTTCATTTAATCCGTATCTACAATACTACTACTCTTTCCTGAGTTTAACTCGTACTATTTCATAGTACCCTATTCGTATAGCAATTTTGCTATAAAGTTTTCAATCATTTGATTGATCATCTGTCCTCTTATGACCTCATTAGATCACGTTGTAATCTGATATTATAATCGTATTATTATTACAATTATTTCCTATCTTATGATCGTTTTGTTTTACGATCTTCTTTTCCCTTTATACTTTTAGTCTTTAGACTCTATCTATTCGTTACTACTGTTCATCTTTATTATCAGAGTTAGGTAACTCTGTATCATGATTACCTGTCAGAATTCTTCTTGAATTTTATTGACATATAATACCTTGCCCAAATTCATCGCTTAGAACTTAACCTCTATTTGAGTTGATTCCTTATCCTCATCCCTGCGGTTATAGCCTAAGGTAACCCTACCTAAGATATTTATAACTCGCAGTTCTGATACCAACTGTAGCGCCCCAAAATCCGGGTCCCAGAACCTCGGACCTGGTCCGTTACGATACATCATTTCTATAACTATTGCGGAAGATATAAACATAAATTGTTTATACAATAACTTTTTACAACATATTCCCAAGGTCTGTAACCTTAACTTAATACCTGCATTCAATACCTACATGACATACAATATCATTTATATCCTACACTATTACTATTTTAACCGTAAATAATTCCATCTTGGAACTTGTCTTTGCCTTTGACTGTGTCCGAAGTTTCGTCTTTAATCTGAAATGTTTATCATGATATAACAAGGGTGAGCACAAGTTTGCCCAGCAGTTTAGTTCAAATGAAGATATATCATAACTGAAAAGAATAATAAGCTGACAAATTTTCAACAATATAATATTGGTGAAAGAACATGAATCAATTTACATAACTGAATGATCGAGACAATAATGATGAATGGCCAACAAAGAACATGAACAAATTTAACTGAGCCTTAGGGTAATGAAGGTGATCAGCCTTTCACACCTGATGAACATATGCAACATGCACTAAGTGCGAATTAATAATCAGTATAGATGTGAATAATCAACAATAATTATCCACTACCATGCTTTAAAAATATAACTCAAGGTTGAGTTAGAGAAAACTTGCATGTACCATCGATTACTATTACACAATATAATTTAATCGCTTTATTGGAAAGACCTATCAGTTATAAGATTGATCTTTCAATTAGCATAATATACCTTATCCCATAATACTGTTACTTTAAAAGTAAATCATCTAACACTTAACCACATAGTCAAATATTAGATAACCTTAACACTATACATATACACAAGTCTAAACCTAGCACATCTAGTCTTTAATAGTATTCAATATAGTATAATGAGTGGTTTCCCACAAACAACTAACAAATTAGTTTCCGTCTCGTCTTCACTGTTTTCACAGTGAGTTAGATCGATTACTAATTCGTAGATACCTTCCCCATATGAAGGAGTCGTTTAGCCCAGCTACTATACATCAACCATTAAAGGGTACGATTGTACTACTTTAGACTTAACACTTATCACATATCCCTAACAGTCATTAAAACATATAAGACCCGGTATCAAGTCAAACTATTTCAGTCCTATTTGATTTTTTGTACTATTCCGACGTCCCGATTGCATTATCAGATAATTATCGAGTCTATTTTAAATAAAACTCTGCTTAAACGCTTCAATAAATTTTAGATAATTTACTCTTTTCAATCATTAATATCAATTTTAAATGATTTAAATACCAAATAATTATCATCATTAATATTTAATTAAGTTCACATATTAATGAAATACATGTCACAATATTAAAAGTTATTTATTATAACTAAGAGTATTTTTAATACCTTAATAACACTTTTAAATAATTTTTAAAATAATAAAACAATTTTTACATAATTTATTTAATATAATTATTAAATAAATTTATTATCATTAATATTAATTTATTAATAAAATTCCATCCCAAAATATTAAAAGTTATTCAATATAACTTAAAATATTTTCTAATACTTTAATATCATTTTAAATGATTTTTAAAATATTAAAATTATTTTTAAGTAATTTATTTAATAAAATTATTAAATAAATTTAATATCATTAATATTTAAATAAATTGAGCATTATAAATGCTTGTAAAAATGAATATTTGTGTACTATATTTGAAATAAATCGAGCATTATAACTACTTTATAAAATAAATATTCTACTATTCTATTTGAGATAATTTTAGCATTATAACTGCTTATAACATGAGTATTCTTACTAATTAAATACTTAAAGAAAATCGGACATAGCAACTGCTTATAAAAATATATTTTACTTTATAAGAGAAATAAATCGGACATTATAACTGTTTATAAAAGTATATTTCTACTTTATAAGAGAAATAAATCAGACATTATAACTGCTTGTAAATAGGACTTTTGCACTATTTACTTAAAATAATTTGGGCATTATAACTTCTTGTAAAAGTATATTTTTTTTACTAAATATAAAAGAATAATGAACATAATAACCACAAGAGTAAATACCTCTTGGAGTTGCAAGCTTTAACTAATCCTTTGAAATCTTGAACTCAAAAACTTTCCTCTCTCTTCTCTCTCTAGCCAAAATTCTCCTCTTTCTCTCTCTAACCTTCATTGTGGTTTTTGAAAAAAAATGAAGAGAATGGCTTCTATTTATAGAAAAATATAGTTTCACTAATTGCATGTTAGGGGCTCGACTTTTTACAGTTTTCCCCCGGTCTTATTACAGTTGATACCCTGGTTAATTACACTTTAGTACCTCATTCATTGTACCTTAGTCCCTGGGTGACATCATGATGATATCATCTTTGTGCTTTTTAATGCTGATGTCATGCTTGCATCATCTGTGTTTCTTTAAGAGATGATGTCATGCTTGCATCATCTCTTTTCTGATTGGTTGATTTAAGTTCACATGGATTGGAGGCTATTTTGGTCATTTTCCAAATAATTTAAAAGTAATTTGGTCATTTAGCCTCCAAAAGGGTATTCTAATAATTTTCCACACAATTTAAGGGTAGTTCGGTCATTTCGTCTCCAAAAGGGTAATTCTAATAATTCTCACACAATTTTAAGGGTAGTTCGGTAATTTCTTATGTTTTTCTTAAAATTTAACTCTTAGAGTGTGATAAATAACATTAGGGTTTGCTAATTACCATTAAGGTTTATAAATTAGGGTTTAGATTCCAGAATAAGAAATTAGGATTTCCTAACTGCAGATTAGGATTTCTAATCTACCATTAGGGTTTACCTAAGGTTATACCTTATCTGATCAACATTTGATCATTAATACCTTACTATAAAACACACAATCATAGAAACAATTATAATAAATGTATTAACTACAAATTCCTATTCCTAATTAGGGTTAGGGTTTTCATCACTGAATTAGGGTTTATCAATTTAAAATTTGGGTTTTTTCATGTTACCCTTATCGATTCATACTCAACCCTTAACCACATACTGTACACACATATAATCACAAAATCATATAAGTCTTTCGCAAAAATTTTAAATCCATACTCTATTTCCAGTCTAGGCCTTATTATTTAACTTTTATTTAATCATTTAAGATTTATTGATCTTATAAATTCTCGGGTTGTCACATTCACCCCTTCTTCTAGAATTTCGTCCTCGAAATTACAGCCTACTAATCCCTACTCCTTCTATTCACCAAAATTAGGTTTTCAACTTAACCTTTATTTGATTTCATTCTCATTAATACGTACACACGGCTTCCTTCTATGAGGAATTATTATATTATCACATTCTACCTAGACTTCTCCCCAAGGAGTTAAAAACTTTTTTAAATTAATGCTGAGGTCATATAGACCATGAACTCTCGGGTTTAACGGTATTCACCGTAATCAAATAATAGATATGTTTACAATCACGAAGAAGGAAAACTGCAGATGCTGGCCTTAATTATCTGAACGACTATATGCGTTCAATGATTGGAATGTACGTTATCCAACCAATATATCCCCATTTTTTCAGGGTTGTTCATACTCAGCCGGAACTCCGAATCAAAACAATATGGTTCGGGATAAGTTCTCAAAGAGATACTTGAATTTTCATAAACATTGCCTAGCTGAATCAATAGCTTTTAGACATATACCAATAATTCGAATTTCAAACGATAATTTGTCTAGTCGAAACAATTAGCATAGACTCTTCTTTAAACGGTGCAAAATTATTGAAAATCATCATTTTTTAATGTTATCATTCCGCAACAGTAACGATGTGATAATGGCTCAAAGTCCATCTCCACACCCTTGTCACCATGTTGTGAGATAACAAAAATTTATTTTATTTCGAAAAAGGCACATCAGTGCGAATTTAGCTTGATGTCAAAAATTTTGAAGTCTAGCACAGCTAGAAGATTTGGAATACCTATGCTTCCACCATCAACATCAATCCTTCTAATGATCAATTGCTTAATATTTCTATCTATTTCTATTATCCTCAATCCTTCATTCACAATTTTCCTATACCCCGTATAGTTCATCAAACATACCACACGTTATGAGTTCAGGAACTTACCATAATCATATGGGTTTTGGAACTTATCCTAGTCAGACCAAAGTCGTCCATTCGCTGAGGGGTTCCACCATACGATTATGAGTCACGAACTTACCATACGTATGAGTTTAAATAACTTGCACCTAATCTTATATTCTCTACCTAATCGTTATACACATGAGAAAAGAATCACCTTCTCAACATACATATAGCGAATAGCGTGACACCGACATTTCAGTGATTATCAAAATGATAAACTTAGTAGTCGTTAGACCAAGCAGAAAACCCCGGCCCATACAAAGGTTTGTACAACTCAGCTATTATATGGTCCTCAATTGAAATCCTACATAATCCTAGCTCCCTCAATACTCGATATGAATTTCATTTAATCCGTATCTACAATACTACTACTCTTTCCTGAGTTTAACTCGTACTATTTCATAGTACCCATATTCGTATAGCAATTTTGCTATAAAGTTTTCAATCATTTGATTGATCATCTGTCCTCTTATGACCTCATTAGATCACGTTGTAATCTGATATTATAATCGTATTATATTACAATTATTTCCTATCTTATGATCGTTTTGTTTTACGATCTTTTTCCCTTTATACTTTTAGTCTTTTAGACTCTATCTATTCGTTACTACTGTTCATCTTTATTATCAGAGTTAGGTAACTCTGTATCATGATTACCTGTCAGAATTCTTCTTTGAATTTTATTGACTTATTAATACCTTGCCCAAATTCATCGCTTAGAACTTAAACTCTATTTGAGTTGATTCCTTATCCTCATCCCTGCGGTTATAGCCTAAGGTAACCCTACCTAAGATTTATAACTCGCAGTTCTGATACCAACTGTAGCGCCCCAAAATCGGGTCCCCAGAACCTCGGACCTGGTACGTTACGATACAATTTCTATAACTATTGCGGAAGATATAAACATAAATTGTTTATACAATAACTTTTACAACATAATTCCCAAGGTCTGTAACCTTAACTTAATACCTGCATTCAATATCCTACATGACATACAATATCATTTATATCCTACACTATTACTATTTTAACCGTAAATAATTCCATCTTGGAACTTGTCTTTGCCTTTGACTGTGTCCGAAGTTTCGTCTTTAATCTGAAATGTTTATCATGATATAACAAGGGTGAGCAACAAGTTTGCCCAGCAAGTTTAAGTTCAAATGAAGATATATCATAACTGAAAAGAATAATAAGCTGACAAACTTTCAACAATATAATATTGGTGAAAGAACATGAATCAATTTACATAACTGAATGATCGAGACAATAATGATGAATGGCCAACAAAGAACATGAACAAATTTAACTGAGCCTTAGGGTAATGAAGGTGATCAGCCTTTCACACCTGATGAACATATGCAACATGCACTAAGTGCGAATTAATAATCAGTATAGATGTGAATAATCAACAATAATTATCCACTACCATGCTTTAAAAATATAACTCAAGGTTGAGTTAGAGAAAACTTGCATGTACCATCGATTACTATTACACAATATAATTTAATCGCTTTATTGGAAAGACCTATCAGTTATAAGATTGATCTTTCAATTAGCATAATATACCTTATCCCATAATACTGTTACTTTAAAAGTAAATCATCTAACACTTAACCACATAGTCAAATATTAGATAACCTTAACACTATACATATACACAAGTCTAAACCTAGCACACATCTAGTCTTTAATAGTATTCAATATAGTATAATGAGTGGTTTCCCACAAACAACTAACAAATTAGTTTCCGTCTCGTCTTCACTGTTTTCACAGTGAGTTAGATCGATTACTAATTCGTAGATACCTTCCCCATATGAAGGAGTCGTTTAGCCCAGCTACTATACATCAACCATTAAAGGGTACGATTGTACTACTTTAGACTTAACACTTATCACATATCCCTAACAGTCATTAAAACATATAAGACCCGGTATCAAGTCAAACTATTTCAGTCCTATTTGATTTTTGTACTATTCCGACGTCCCGATTGCATTATCAGATAATTATCGAGTCTATTTTAAATAAAACTCTGCTTAAACGCTTCAATAATATTTTAGATAATTTACTTATCAGTCATAACATTTTTCAGATAATTATTATCATTTATAATAATTTTTCAATCATTAATATCAATTTTAAATGATTTAAATACCAAATAATTCCATCATCATTAATATTTAATTAAGTTCACATATTAATGAAATACATGTCACAATATTAAAAGTTATTTATTATAACTAAGAGTATTTTTAATACCTTAATAACACTTTTAAATAATTTTTAAAATAATAAAACAATTTTTACATAATTTATTTAATATAATTATTAAATAAATTTATTATCATTAATATTAATTTATTAATAAAATTCCATCCCAAAATATTAAAAGTTATTCAATACTAACTAAAATATTTTCTAATACTTTAATATCATTTTAAATGATTTTTTAAAATATTAAAATATTTTTTAAGTAATTTATTTAATAAATTATTAAATAAATTAATATCATTAAATATTTAAATAAATTGAGCATTATAAATGCTTGTAAAATGAATATTGTGTACTATATTTGAAATAAATCGAGCATTATAACTACTTATAAATAAATATTCTGCCTATCTATTTGAGATAATTTTAGCATTATAACTGCTTATAACATGAGTATTCTTACTAATTAAATACTTAAAGAAAATCGGACATAGCAACTGCTTATAAAAATATATTTTTACTTTATAAGAGAAATAAATCGGACATTATAACTGTTTATAAAAGTAATTTTCTACTTTATAAGAGAAATAAATCAGACATTATAACTGCTTGTAAATAGGACTTTTGTACTATTTACTTAAAATAATTTGGGCATTATAACTTCTTGTAAAAGTATATTTTTTTACTAAATATATAAAGAATAATGAACATAATAACCACAAGAGTAAATACCTCTTGGAGTTGCAAGCTTTAACTAATCCTTTGAAATCTTGAAACTCAAAAACTTTCCTCCTCTTTCTCTCTCTAGCCAAAATTCTCCTCTTTCTCTCTCTAACTTCATTGTGGTTTTTGAAAAAAAATGAAGAGAATGGCTTCTATTTATAGAAAAATATAGTTTCACTAATTGCATGTTAGGGGCTCGACTTTTTACAGTTTTCCCCCGGCTTATTACAGTTTGATACCCTGGTTAATTACACTTTAGTACCTCATTAATTGTACCTTAGTCCCTGGGTGACACATGATGATATCATCTTTTGTGCTTTTTAATGCTGATGTCATGCTTGCATCATCTGTGTTTCTTTAAGGATGATGTCATGCTTGCATCATCTCTTTTCTGATTGGTTGATTTAAGTTCACATGGATTGGAGGCTATTTTGGTCATTTTCCAAATAATTTTAAAAGTAATTTGGTCATTTAGCCTCCAAAAGGGTATTCTAATAATTTTCCACACAATTTTAAGGGTAGTTCGGTCATTTCGTCTCCAAAAGGGTATTCTAATAATTTCTCACACAATTTTAAGGGTAGTTCGGTCATTTCTTATGTTTTTCTTAAAATTTAACTCTTAGAGTGTGATAAATAACATTAGGGTTTGCTAATTACCATTAAGGTTTATAAATTAGGGTTTAGGATTCCAGAATAAGAAATTAGGATTTCCTAACTGCAGATTAGGATTTCTAATCTACCATTAGGGTTTACTAAGGTTATACCTTATCTGATCAACATTTGATCATTAATACCTTACTATAAAAACACACAATCATAGAAACAATTATAATAAATGTATTAACTATCAAATTCCTATTCCTAATTAGGGTTAGGGTTTTCATCAACTGAATTAGGGTTATCAATTTAAAATTTGGGTTTTTCATGTTACCCTTTATCTGATTCATACTCAACCCTTAACCACATACTGTACACACATATAATCACAAAATCATATAAGTCTTTCGCAAAAATTTTAAATCCATACTCTATTTCCAGTCTAGGCCTTATTATTTAACTTTTATTTAATCATTTAAGATTTTATTGATCTTATAAATTCTCGGGTTGTCACATTCACCCCTTCTTCTAAGAATTTCGTCCTCGAAATTACAGCCTACTAATCCCTACTCCTTCTATTCACCAAAATTAGGTTTTCAACTTAACCTTTATTTGATTTCATTCTCATTTAATACGTACACACGGCTTCCTTCTATGAGGAATTATTATATTATCACATTCTACCTAGACTTCTCCCCAAGGAGTTAAAAACTTTTTAAATTATGCTGAGGGTCATATAGACCATGAACTCTCGGGTTTAACGGTATTCACCGTAATCAAATAATAGATATGTTTACAATCACGAAGAAGGAAAACTGCAGATGCTGGCCTTAATTATCTGAACGACTATATGCGTTCAATGATTGGAATGTACGTTATCCAACCAATATATCCCCATTTTTCAGGGTTGTTCATACTCAGCCGGAACTCCGAATCAAAACAATATGGTTCGGGATAAGTTCTCAAAGAGATACTTGAATTTTCATAAACATTGCCTAGCTGAATCAAATAGCTTTAGACATATACCAATAATTCGAATTTCAAACGATAATTTGTCTAGTCGAAACAATTAGCATAGACTCTTCTTTAAACGGTGCAAAATTATTGAAAATCATCATTTTTTAATGTTATCATTCCGCAACAGGTAACGATGTGATAATGGCTCAAAGTCCATCTCCACACCCTTGTCACCATGTTGTGAAGATAACAAAAATTTATTTTATTTCGAAAAAGGCACATCAGTGCGAATTTAGCTTGATGTCAAAAATTTTGAAGTCTAGCACAGCTAGAAGATTTGGAATACCTATGCCACCATCAACATCAATCCTTCTAATGATCAATTGCTTAATATTTCTATCTATTTCTATTATCCTCAATCCTTCATTCACAATTTTCCTATACCCCCGTATAGTTCATCAAACATACCACACGTTATGAGTTCAGGAACTTACCATAATCATATGGGTTTTGGAACTTATCCTAGTCAGACCAAAGTCGTCCATTCGCTGAGGGGTTCCACCATACGATTATGAGTCACGAACTTACCATACGTATGAGTTTAAATAACTTGCACCTAATCTTATATTCTCTACCTAATCGTTATACACATGAGAAAAGAATCACCTTCTCAACATACATATAGCGAATAGCGTGACACCGACATTTCAGTGATTATCAAAATGATAAACTTAGTAGTCGTTAGACCAAGCAGAAAACCCCGGCCCATACAAAGGTTTGTACAACTCAGCTATTATATGGTCCTCAATTGAAATCCTACATAATCCTAGCTCCCTCAATACTCGATATGAATTTCATTTAATCCGTATCTACAATACTACTACTCTTTCCTGAGTTTAACTCGTACTATTTCATAGTACCCATATTCGTATAGCAATTTTGCTATAAAGTTTTCAATCATTTGATTGATCATCTGTCCTCTTATGACCTCATTAGATCACGTTGTAATCTGATATTATAATCGTATTATATTACAATTATTTCCTATCTTATGATCGTTTTGTTTTACGATCTTTTTCCCTTTATACTTTTAGTCTTTTAGACTCTATCTATTCGTTACTACTGTTCATCTTTATTATCAGAGTTAGGTAACTCTGTATCATGATTACCTGTCAGAATTCTTCTTTGAATTTTATTGACTTATTAATACCTTGCCCAAATTCATCGCTTAGAACTTAAACTCTATTTGAGTTGATTCCTTATCCTCATCCCTGCGGTTATAGCCTAAGGTAACCCTACCTAAGATTTATAACTCGCAGTTCTGATACCAACTGTAGCGCCCCAAAATCGGGTCCCCAGAACCTCGGACCTGGTACGTTACGATACATCATTTCTATAACTATTGCGGAAGATATAAACATAAATTGTTTATACAATAACTTTTACAACATAATTCCCAAGGTCTGTAACCTTAACTTAATACCTGCATTCAATATCCTACATGACATACAATATCTTATATCCTACACTATTACTATTTTAACCGTAAATAATTCCATCTTGGAACTTGTCTTTGCCTTTGACTGTGTCCGAAGTTTCGTCTTTAATCTGAAATGTTTATCATGATATAACAAGGGTGAGCAACAAGTTTGCCCAGCAAGTTTAAGTTCAAATGAAGATATATCATAACTGAAAAGAATAATAAGCTGACAAACTTTCAACAATATAATATTGGTGAAAGAACATGAATCAATTTACATAACTGAATGATCGAGACAATAATGATGAATGGCCAACAAAGAACATGAACAAATTTAACTGAGCCTTAGGGTAATGAAGGTGATCAGCCTTTCACACCTGATGAACATATGCAACATGCACTAAGTGCGAATTAATAATCAGTATAGATGTGAATAATCAACAATAATTATCCACTACCATGCTTTAAAATATAACTCAAGGTTGAGTTAGAGAAAACTTGCATGTACCATCGATTACTATTACACAATATAATTTAATCGCTTTATTGGAAAGACCTATCAGTTATAAGATTGATCTTTCAATTAGCATAATATACCTTATCCCATAATACTGTTACTTTAAAAGTAAATCATCTAACACTTAACCACATAGTCAAATATTAGATAACCTTAACACTATACATATACACAAGTCTAAACCTAGCACACATCTAGTCTTTAATAGTATTCAATATAGTATAATGAGTGGTTTCCCACAAACAACTAACAAATTAGTTTCCGTCTCGTCTTCACTGTTTTCACAGTGAGTTAGATCGATTACTAATTCGTAGATACCTTCCCCATATGAAGGAGTCGTTTAGCCCAGCTACTATACATCAACCATTAAAGGGTACGATTGTACTACTTTAGACTTAACACTTATCACATATCCCTAACAGTCATTAAAACATATAAGACCCGGTATCAAGTCAAACTATTTCAGTCCTATTTGATTTTTGTACTATTCCGACGTCCCGATTGCATTATCAGATAATTATCGAGTCTATTTTAAATAAAACTCTGCTTAAACGCTTCAATAATATTTTAGATAATTTACTTATCAGTCATAACATTTTTCAGATAATTATTATCATTTATAATAATTTTTCAATCTAATATCAATTTTAAATGATTTAAATACCAAATAATTCCATCATCATATTTAATTAAGTTCACATATTAATGAAATACATGTCACAATATTAAAAGTTATTTTATAACTAAGAGTATTTTTAATACCTTAATAACACTTTTAAATAATTTTTAAAATAATAAAACAATTTTTACATAATTTATTTAATATAATTATTAAATAAATTTATTATCATTAATATTAATTTATTAATAAAATTCCATCCCAAAATATTAAAAGTTATTCAATATAACTTAAAATATTTTCTAATACTTTAATATCATTTTAAATGATTTTAAAATATTAAAATTATTTTTAAGTAATTTATTTAATAAAATTATTTAAATTTAATATCATTAATATTTAAATAAATTGAGCATTATAAATGCTTGTAAAAATGAATATTTGTGTACTATATTTGAAATAAATCGAGCATTATAACTACTTTATAAATAAATATTCTACTATTCTATTTGAGATAATTTTAGCATTATAACTGCTTATAACATGAGTATTCTTACTAATTAAATACTTAAAGAAAATCGGACATAGCAACTGCTTATAAAAATATATTTTTTACTTTATAAGAGAAATAAATCGGACATTATAACTGTTTATAAAAGTATATTTTCTACTTTATAAGAGAAATAAATCAGACATTATAACTGCTTGTAAATAGGACTTTTGTACTATTTACTTAAAATAATTTGGGCATTATAACTTCTTGTAAAAGTATATTTTTTTTACTAAATATAAAGAATAATGAACATAATAACCACAAGAGTAAATACCTCTTGGAGTTGCAAGCTTTAACTAATCCTTTGAAATCTTGAAACTCAAAAACTTTCCTCTCTTTCTCTCTCTAGCCAAAATTCTCCTCTTTCTCTCTCTAACTTCATTGTGGTTTTTGAAAAAAAATGAAGAGAATGGCTTCTATTTATAGAAAAATATAGTTTCACTAATTGCATGTTAGGGGCTCGACTTTTTACAGTTTTCCCCCGGCTTATTACAGTTTGATACCCTGGTTAATTACACTTTAGTACCTCATTAATTGTACCTTAGTCCCTGGGTGACATCATGATGATATCATCTTTTGTGCTTTTTTAATGCTGATGTCATGCTTGCATCATCTGTGTTTCTTTAAGGATGATGTCATGCTTGCATCATCTCTTTTCTGATTGGTTGATTTAAGTTCACATGGATTGGAGGCTATTTTGGTTTTCCAAATAATTTTAAAAGTAATTTGGTCATTTAGCCTCCAAAAGGGTATTCTAATAATTTTCCACACAATTTTAAGGGTAGTTCGGTCATTTCGTCTCCAAAAGGGTATTCTAATAATTTCTCACACAATTTTAAGGGTAGTTCGGTCATTTCTTATGTTTTTCTTAAAATTTAACTCTTAGAGTGTGATAAATAACATTAGGGTTTGCTAATTACCATTAAGGTTTATAAATTAGGGTTTAGGATTCCAGAATAAGAAATTAGGATTTCCTAACTGCAGATTAGGATTTCTAATCTACCATTAGGGTTTACTAAGGTTATACCTTATCTGATCAACATTTGATCATTAATACCTTACTATAAAAACACACAATCATAGAAACAATTATAATAAATGTATTAACTATCAAATTCCTATTCCTAATTAGGGTTAGGGTTTTCATCAACTGAATTAGGGTTTATTAATTTAAAATTAGGGTTTTCCCATGTTACCCTTGATCTGATTCATACTCAACCCTTAACCACATACTGTACACACAATAACAAAATCATATAAGTCTTTCGCAAAAATTTTAAATCCATACTCTATTTCCAGTCTAGGCCTTATTATTTAACTTTTATTTAATCATTTAAGATTTTATTGATCTTATAAATTCTCGGGTTGTCACATTCACCCTTCTTCTAAGAATTTCGTCCTCGAAATTACAGCCTACTAATCCCTACTCCTTCTATTCACCAAAATTAGGTTTTCAACTTAACCTTTATTTGATTTCATTCTCATTTAATACGTACACACGGCTTCCTTCTATGAGGAATTATTATATTATCACATTCTACCTAGACTTCTCCCCAAGGAGTTAAAAACTTTTTAAATTATGCTGAGGGTCATATAGACCATGAACTCTCGGGTTTAACGGTATTCACCGTAATCAAATATAGATATGTTTACAATCACGAAGAAGGAAAACTGCAGATGCTGGCCTTAATTATCTGAACGACTATATGCGTTCAATGATTGGAATGTACGTTATCCAACCAATATATCCCCATTTTTCAGGGTTGTTCATACTCAGCCGGAACTCCGAATCAAACAATATGGTTCGGGATAAGTTCTCAAAGAGATACTTGAATTTTCATAAACATTGCCTAGCTGAATCAAATAGCTTTAGACATATACCAATAATTCGAATTTCAAACGATAATTTGTCTAGTCGAAACAATTAGCATAGACTCTTCTTTAAACGGTGCAAAATTATTGAAAATCATCATTTTTTAATGTTATCATTCCGCAACAGGTAACGATGTGATAATGGCTCAAAGTCCATCTCCACACCCTTGTCACCATGTTGTGAAGATAACAAAAATTTATTTTATTTCGAAAAAGGCACATCAGTGCGAATTTAGCTTGATGTCAAAAATTTTGAAGTCTAGCACAGCTAGAAGATTTGGAATACCTATGCTTCCACCATCAACATCAATCCTTCTAATGATCAATTGCTTAATATTTCTATCTATTTCTATTATCCTCAATCCTTCATTCACAATTTTCCTATACCCCCGTATAGTTCATCAAACATACCACACGTTATGAGTTCAGGAACTTACCATAATCATATGGGTTTTGGAACTTATCCTAGTCAGACCAAAGTCGTCCATTCGCTGAGGGGTTCCACCATACGATTATGAGTCACGAACTTACCATACGTATGAGTTTAAATAACTTGCACCTAATCTTATATTCTCTACCTAATCGTTATACACATGAGAAAAGAATCACCTTCTCAACATACATATAGCGAATAGCGTGACACCGACATTTCAGTGATTATCAAAATGATAAACTTAGTAGTTTAGACCAAGCAGAAAACCCCGGCCCATACAAAGGTTTGTACAACTCAGCTATTATATGAGTCCTCAATTGAAATCCTACATAATCCTAGCTCCCTCAATACTCGATATGAATTTCATTTAATCCGTATCTACAATACTACTACTCTTTCCTGAGTTTAACTCGTACTATTTCATAGTACCCATATTCGTATAGCAATTTTGCTATAAAGTTTTCAATCATTTGATTGATCATCTGTCCTCTTATGACCTCATTAGATCACGTTGTAATCTGATATTATAATCGTATTATATTACAATTATTTCCTATCTTATGATCGTTTTGTTTTACGATCTTTTTTCCCTTTATACTTTTAGTCTTTTAGACTCTATCTATTCGTTACTACTGTTCATCTTTATTATCAGAGTTAGGTAACTCTGTATCATGATTACCTGTCAGAATTCTTCTTTGAATTTTATTGACTTATTAATACCTTGCCCAAATTCATCGCTTAGAACTTAAACTCTATTTGAGTTGATTCCTTATCCTCATCCTGCGGTTATAGCCTAAGGTAACCCTACCTAAGATTTATAACTCGCAGTTCTGATACCAACTGTAGCGCCCCAAAATCGGGTCCCCAGAACCTCGGACCTGGTACGTTACGATACATCATTTCTATAACTATTGCGGAAGATATAACATAAATTGTTTATACAATAACTTTTACAACATAATTCCCAAGGTCTGTAACCTTAACTTAATACCTGCATTCAATATCCTACATGACATACAATATCATTTATATCCTACACTATTACTATTTTAACCGTAATAATTCCATCTTGGAACTTGTCTTTGCCTTTGACTGTGTCCGAAGTTTCGTCTTTAATCTGAAATGTTTATCATGATATAACAAGGGTGAGCAACAAGTTTGCCCAGCAAGTTTAAGCTCAAATGAAGATATATCATAACTGAAAAGAATAATAAGCTGACAAATTTTCAACAATATAATATTGGTGAAAGAACATGAATCAATTTACATAACTGAATGATCGAGACAATAATGATGAATGGCCAACAAAGAACATGAACAAATTTAACTGAGCCTTAGGGTAATGAAGGTGATCAGCCTTTCCACCTGATGAACATATGCAACATGCACTAAGTGCGAATTAATAATCAGTATAGATGTGAATAATCAACAATAATTATCCACTACCATGCTTTAAAAATATAACTCAAGGTTGAGTTAGAGAAACTTGCATGTACCATCGATTACTATTACACAATATAATTTAATCGCTTTATTGGAAGACCTATCAGTTATAAGATTGATCTTTCAATTAGCATAATATACCTTATCCCATAATACTGTTACTTTAAAAGTAAATCATCTAACACTTAACCACATAGTCAAATATTAGATAACCTTAACACTATACATATACACAAGTCTAAACCTAGCACACATCTAGTCTTTAATAGTATTCAATATAGATAATGAGTGGTTTCCCACAAACAACTAACAAATTAGTTTCCGTCTCGTCTTCACTGTTTTCACAGTGAGTTAGATCGATTACTAATTCGTAGATACCTTCCCCATATGAAGGAGTCGTTTAGCCCAGCTACTATACATCAACCATTAAAGGGTACGATTGTACTACTTTAGACTTAACACTTATCACATATCCCTAACAGTCATTAAAACATATAAGACCCGGTATCAAGTCAAACTATTTCAGTCCTATTTGATTTTTGTACTATTCCGACGTCCCGATTGCATTATCAGATAATTATCGAGTCTATTTTAAATAAAACTCTGCTTAAACGCTTCAATAATATTTTAGTAATTTACTTATCAGTCATAACATTTTTCAGATAATTATTATCATTTAAATAATTTTTCAATCATTAATATCAATTTTAAATGATTTAAATACCAAATAATTCCATCATCATTAATATTTAATTAAGTTCACATATTAATGAAATACATGTCACATATTAAAAGTTATTTATTATAACTAAGAGTATTTTTAATACCTTAAAACACTTTTAAATAATTTTAAAATAATAAAACAATTTTTACATAATTTATTTAATATAATTATTAATAATTTATTATCATTAATATTAATTTATTAATAAAATTCCATCCCAAAATATTAAAAGTTATTCAAATAACTTAAAATATTTTCTAATACTTTAATATCATTTTAAATGATTTTTTAAAATATTTTAATTTATTTAATAAAATTTATTAATAATCTAAATTAAAATTGAGCATTTAAATGCTTGTAAAAATGAATATTTGTGTACTATATTTGAAATAAATCGAGCATTATAACTACTTTATAAAATAAATATTCTTATTTTTGAGATAATTTTAGCATAACTGCTTATAACATGAGTTCTTACTAATTAAATACTTAAAGAAAATGGACATAGCAACTGCTTATAAAATATATTTTTTACTTTATAAGAGAAATAAATCGGACATTATAACTGTTTATAAAAGTATATTTTCTACTTTATAAGAGAAATAAATCAGACATTATAACTGCTTGTAAATAGGACTTTTGTATTTACTTAAAATAATTTGGGCATTATAACTTCTTGTAAAAGTATATTTTTTTACTAAATATAAAGAATAATGAACATAATAACCACAAGAGTAAATACCTCTTGGAGTTGCAAGCTTTAACTAATCCTTTGAAATCTTGAAACTCAAAAACTTTCCTCTCTCTTCTCTCTCTAGCCAAATTCCTCTTTCTCTCTCTAACTTCATTGTGGTTTTTGAAAAAAATGAAGAGAATGGCTTCTATTTATAGAAAAATATAGTTTCACTAATTGCATGTTAGGGGCTCGACTTTTTACAGTTTTCCCCCGGCTTATTACAGTTTGATACCCTGGTTAATTACACTTTAGTACCTCATTAATTGTACCTTAGTCCCTGGGTGACATCATGATGATATCATCTTTTGTGCTTTTTTAATGCTGATGTCATGCTTGCATCATCTGGTTTCTTTAAGGATGATGTCATGCTTGCATCATCTCTTTTCTGATGGTTGATTTAAGTTCACATGGATTGGAGGCTATTTTGGTCATTTTCCAAATAATTTTAAAAGTAATTTGGTCATTTAGCCTCCAAAAGGGTATTCTAATAATTTTCCACACAATTTTAAGGGTAGTTCGGTCATTTCGTCTCCAAAAGGGTATTCTAATAATTTCTCACACAATTTTAAGGGTAGTTCGGTCATTTCTTATGTTTTTCTTAAAATTTAACTCTTAGAGTGTGATAAATAACATTAGGGTTTGCTAATTACCATTAAGGTTATAAATTAGGGTTTAGGATTCCAGAATAAGAAATTAGGATTTCCTAACTGCAGATTAGGATTTCTAATCTACCATTAGGGTTTACTAAGGTTATACCTTATCTGATCAACATTTGATCATTAATACCTTACTATAAAAACACACAATCATAGAAACAATTATAATAAATGTATAACTATCAAATTCCTATTCCTAATTAGGGTTAGGGTTTTCATCAACTGAATTAGGGTTTATCAATTTAAAATTTGGGTTTTTCATGTTACCCTTGATCTGATTCATACTCAACCCTTAACCACATACTGTACACAATATAATCACAAAATCATATAAGTCTTTCGCAAAAATTTTAAATCCATACTCTATTTCCAGTCTAGGCCTTATATTTAACTTTTATTTAATCATTTAAGATTTTATTGATCTTATAAATTCTCGGGTTGTCACATTCACCCCTTCTTCTAAGAATTCGTCCTCGAATTACAGCCTACTAATCCCTATCCTTCTATCACCAAAATTAGGTTTTCAACTTAACCTTTATTTGATTTCATTCTCATTTAATACGTCACACGGCTTCCTTCTATGAGGAATTATTATATTATCACATTCTACCTAGACTTCTCCCCAAGGAGTTAAAAACTTTTAAATTATGCTGAGGGTCATATAGACCATGAACTCTCGGGTTTAACGGTATTCACCGTAATCAAATAATAGATATGTTTACAATCACGAAGAAGGAAAACTGCAGATGCTGGCCTTAATTATCTGAACGACTATATGCGTTCAATGATTGGAATGTACGTTATCCAACCAATATATCCCATTTTTCAGGGTGTTCATACTCAGCCGGAACTCCGAATCAAAACAATATGGTTCGGGATAAGTTCTCAAAGAGATACTTGAATTTTCATAAACATTGCCTAGCTGAATCAAATAGCTTTAGACATATACCAATAATTCGAATTTCAAACGATAATTGTCTAGTCGAAACATTAGCATAGACTTTCTTTAAACGGTGCAAAATTATTGAAAATCATCATTTTTAATGTTATCATTCCGCAACAGGTAACGATGTGATAATGGCTCAAAGTCCATCTCCACACCCTTGTCACCATGTTGTGAAGATAACAAAAATTTATTTTATTTCGAAAAAGGCACATCAGTGCGAATTTAGCTTGATGTCAAAAATTTTGAAGTCTAGCACAGCTAGAAGATTTGGAATACCTATGCTTCCACCATCAACATCAATCCTTCTAATGATCAATTGCTTAATATTTCTATCTATTTCTATTATCCTCAATCCTTCATTCACAATTTTCCTATACCCCGTATAGTTCATCAAACATACCACACGTTATGAGTTCAGGAACTTACCATAATCATATGGGTTTTGGAACTTATCCTAGTCAGACCAAAGTCGTCCATTCGCTGAGGGTTCCACCATACGATTATGAGTCACGAACTTACCATACGTATGAGTTTAAATAACTTGCACCTAATCTTATATTCTCTACCTAATCGTTATACACATGAGAAAAGAATCACCTTCTCAACATACATATAGCGAATAGCGTGACACCGACATTTCAGTGATTATCAAAATGATAAACTTAGTAGTCGTTAGACCAAGCAGAAAACCCCGGCCCATACAAAGGTTTGTACAACTCAGCTATTATATGGTCCTCAATTGAAATCCTACATAATCCTAGCTCCCTCATACTCGATATGAATTTCATTTAATCCGTATCTACAATACTACTACTCTTTCCTGAGTTTAACTCGTACTATTTCATAGTACCCATATTCGTATAGCAATTTTGCTATAAAGTTTTCAATCATTTGATTGATCATCTGTCCTCTTATGACCTCATTAGATCACGTTGTAATCTGATATTATAATCGTATTATATTACAATTATTTCCTATCTTATGATCGTTTTGTTTTACGATCTTTTTTCCCTTTATACTTTTAGTCTTTTAGACTCTATCTATTCGTTACTACTGTTCATCTTATTATCAGAGTTAGGTAACTCTGTATCATGATTACCTGTCAGAATTCTTCTTTGAATTTTATTGACTTATTAATACCTTGCCCAATTCATCGCTTAGAACTTAAACTATTTGAGTTGATTCCTTATCCTCATCCCTGCGGTTATAGCCTAAGGTAACCCTACCTAAGATTTATAACTCGCAGTTCTGATACCAACTGTAGCGCCCCAAAATCGGGTCCCCAGAACTCCGGACCTGGTACGTTACGATACATCTTTCCGTAACTATTGCGGAAGATCTAAAACATAAATTGTTTATACAATAACTTTTACAACATATTCCCAAGGTCTGATACCTTAATTAATAACTGCATTCAATATCCTACATGAATACATATCATTTATATCTACACTATTACTATTTTAACGTAAATAATTCCATCTTGGAACTTGTCTTTGCCTTGGACTGTGTCCGAAGTTTCGTCTTTAATCTGAAATGTTTATCATGATATAACAAGGGTGAGCAACAAGTTTGCCCAGCAGTTTAAGTTCAAATGAAGATATTATCATACTGAAAAGAATAATAAGCTGACAAACTTTCAACAATATAATATTGGTGAAAGAACATGAATCAATTTACATAACTGAATGATCGAGACAATAATGATGAATGGCCAACAAAGAACATGAACAATTTAACTGAGCCTTAGGGTAATGAAGGTGATCAGCCTTTCACACCTGATGAACATATGCAACATGCATAAGTGCGAATTAATAATCAGTATAGATGTGAATAATCAACAATAATTATCCACTACCATGCTTTAAAATATAACTCAAGGTTGAGTTAGAGAAAACTTGCATGTACCATCGATTACTATTACACAATATAATTTAATCGCTTTATTGGAAAGACTATCAGTTATAAGATTGATCTTTCAATTAGCATAATATACCTTATCCCATAATACTGTTACTTTAAAAGTAAATCATCTAACACTTAACCACATAGTCAAATATTAGATAACCTTAACACTATACATATACACAAGTCTAAACCTAGCACACATCTAGTCCTTTAATAGTATTCAATATAGTATAATGAGTGGTTTCCCACAAAAACTAACAAATTAGTTTCCGTCTCGTCTTACACTGTTTTCACAGTGAGTTAGATCGATTACTAATTCGTAGATACCTTCCCCATATGAAGGAGTCGTTTAGCCCAGCTACTATACATCAACCATTAAAGGGTACGATTGTACTACTTTAGACTTAACACTTATCACATATCCCTAACAGTCATTAAAACATATAAGGACCCGGTATCAAGTCAAACTATTTCAGTCCTATTTGATTTTTGTACTATTCCGACGTCCCGATTGCATTATCAGATAATTATCGAGTCTATTTTAAATAAAACTCTGCTTAAACGCTTCAATAATATTTTAGATAATTTACTTATCAGTCATAACATTTTTCAGATAATTATTATCATTTATAATAATTTTTCAATCATTAATATCAATTTAAATGATTTAAATATCCAATAATTTCCATCATCATTAATATTTAATTAAGTTCACATATTAATGAACTACATGTCACAATATTAAAATTTATTTATTATAACTAGAGTATTTTTAATACCTTAATAACACTTTTAAATAATTTTTAAAATATAAAACAATTTTTACATAATTTATTTAATATAATTATTAAATAAATTTATTATCATAATATTAATTTATTAATAAAATTCCATCCCAAAATATTAAAAGTTATTCAATATACTTTTAAAATATTTTCTAATACTTTAATATCATTTTAAATGATTTTTAAAATATTAAAAATTATTTTTAAGTAATTTATTTAATAAAATTATTAAATAAATTAATATCATTAATATTTAAATAAATTGAGCATTATAAATGCTTGTAAAAATGAATATTTGTGTACTATATTTGAAATAAATCGAGCATTATAACTACTTTATAAAATAAATATTCTACTATTCTATTTGAGATAATTTTAGCATTATAACTGCTTATAACATGAGTATTCTTACTAATTAAATACTTAAAGAAATCGGACATAGCAACTGCTTATAAAATATATTTTTTACTTTATAAGAGAAATAAATCGGACATTATAACTGTTTATAAAAGTATATTTTCTACTTTATAAGAGAAATAAATCAGACATTATAACTGCTTGTAAATAGGACTTTTGTACTATTTACTTAAAATAATTTGGGCATTATAACTTCTTGTAAAGTATATTTTTTTTACTAAATATATAAAGAATAATGAACATAATAACCACAAGAGTAAATACCTCTTGGAGTTGCAAGCTTTAACTAATCCTTTGAAATCTTGAACTCAAAAACTTTCCTCTCTCTTTCTCTCTCTAGCCAAAATTCTCCTCTTTCTCTCTCTAACTTCATTGTGGTTTTTGAAAAAAAATGAAGAGAATGGCTTCTATTTATAGAAAAATATAGTTTCACTAATTGCATGTTAGGGGCTCGACTTTTTACAGTTTTCCCCCGGCTTATTACAGTTTGATACCCTGGTTAATTACACTTTAGTACTCATTAATTGTACCTTAGTCCCTGGGTGACATCATGATGATATCATCTTTTGTGCTTTTTTAATGCTGATGTCATGCTTGCATCATCTGTGTTTCTTTAAGGATGATGTCATGCTTGCATCATCTCTTTTCTGATTGGTTGATTTAAGTTCACATGGATTGGAGGCTATTTTGGTCATTTTCCAAATAATTTAACAGTAATTTGGTCCATTTAGCCTCCAAAAGGGTATTCTAATAATTTTCCACACAATTTTAAGGGTAGTTCGGTCATTTCGTCTCCAAAAGGGTATTCTAATAATTTCTCACACAATTTTAAGGGTAGTTCGGTCATTTCTTATGTTTTTCTTAAAATTTAACTCTTAGAGTGTGATAAATAACATTAGGGTTTGCTAATTACCATTAAGGTTTATAAATTAGGGTTTAGGATTCCAGAATAAGAAATTAGGATTTCCTAACTGCAGATTAGGATTTCTAATCTACCATTAGGGTTTACTAAGGTTATACCTTATCTGATCAACATTTGATCATTAATACCTTACTATAAAACACACAATCATAGAAACAATTATAATAAATGTATTAACTATCAAATTCCTATTCCTAATTAGGGTTAGGGTTTTCATCAACTGAATTAGGGTTTATTAATTTAAAATTTAGGGTTTTTTCCATGTTACCCTTTATCTGATTCATACTCAACCCTTAACCACTACTGTACACACATATAATCACAAAATCATATAAGTCTTTCGCAAAAATTTAAATCCATACTCTATTTCCAGTCTAGGCCTTATTATTTAACTTTTATTTAATCATTTAAGATTTTATTGATCTTATAAATTCTCGGGTTGTCACATTCACCCCTTCTTCTAAGAATTTCGTCCTCGAAATTACAGCCTACTAATCCCTACTCCTTCTATTCACCAAATTAGGTTTTCAACTTAACCTTTATTTGATTTCATTCTCATTTAATACGTACACACGGCTTCCTTCTATGAGGAATTATTATATTATCACATTCTACCTAGACTTCTCCCCAAGGAGTTAAAAACTTTTTAAATTATGCTGAGGGTCATATAGACCATGAACTCTCGGGTTTAACGGTATTCACCGTAATCAAATAATAGATATGTTTACAATCACGAAGAAGGAAAACTGCAGATGCTGGCCTTAATTATCTGAACGACTATATGCGTTCAATGATTGGAATGTACGTTATCCAACCAATATATCCCATTTTTCAGGGTTGTTCATACTCAGCCGGAACTCCGAATCAAAACAATATGGTTCGGGATAAGTTCTCAAAGAGATACTTGAATTTTCATAAACATTGCCTAGCTGAATCAAATAGCTTTAGACATATACCAATAATTCGAATTTCAAACGATAATTTGTCTAGTCGAAACAATTAGCATAGACTCTTCTTTAAACGGTGCAAAATTATTGAAAATCATCATTTTTTAATGTTATCATTCCGCAACAGGTAACGATGTGATAATGGCTCAAAGTCCATCTCCACACCCTTGTCACCATGTTGTGAGATAACAAAAATTTATTTTATTCGAAAAAGGCACATCAGTGCGAATTTAGCTTGATGTCAAAAATTTTGAAGTCTAGCAAGCTAGAAGATTTGGAATACCTATGCTTCCACCATCAACATCAATCCTTCTAATGATCAATTGCTTAATATTTCTATCTATTTCTATTATCCTCAATCCTTCATTCACAATTTTCCTATACCCCCGTATAGTTCATCAAACATACCACACGTTATGAGTTCAGGAACTTACCATATCATATGGGTTTTGGAACTTATCCTAGTCAGACCAAAGTCGTCCATTCGCTGAGGGGTTCCACCATACGATTATGAGTCACGAACTTACCATACGTATGAGTTTAAATAACTTGCACCTAATCTTATATTCTCTACCTAATCGTTATACACATGAGAAAAGAATCACCTTCTCAACATACATATAGCGAATAGCGTGACACCGACATTTCAGTGATTATCAAAATGATAAACTTAGTAGTCGTTAGACCAAGCAGAAAACCCCGGCCCATACAAAGGTTTGTACAACTCAGCTATTATATGGGTCCTCAATTGAAATCCTACATAATCCTAGCTCCCTCAATACTCGATATGAATTTCATTTAATCCGTATCTACAATACTACTACTCTTTCCTGAGTTTAACTCGTACTATTTCATAGTACCCATATTCGTATAGCAATTTTGCTATAAAGTTTTCAATCATTTGATTGATCATCTGTCCTCTTATGACCTCATTAGATCACGTTGTAATCTGATATTATAATCGTATTATATTACAATTATTTCCTATCTTATATCGTTTTGTTTTACGATCTTTTTTCCCTTTATACTTTTAGTCTTTTAGACTCTATCTATTCGTTACTACTGTTCATCTTTATTATCAGAGTTAGGTAACTCTGTATCATGATTACCTGTCAGAATTCTTCTTTGAATTTTATTGACTTATTAATACCTTGCCCAAATTCATCGCTTAGAACTTAAACTCTATTTGAGTTGATTCCTTATCCTCATCCCTGCGGTTATAGCCTAAGGTAACCCTACCTAAGATTTATAACTCGCAGTTCTGATACCAACTGTAGCGCCCCAAAATTCGGGTCCCCAGAACCTCGGACCTGGTACGTTACGATACATCATTTCTATAACTATTGCGGAAGATATAAACATAAATTGTTTATACAATAACTTTTACAACATAATTCCCAAGGTCTGTAACCTTAACTTAATACCTGCATTCAATATCCTACATGACATACAATATCATTTATATCCTACACTATTACTATTTTAACCGTAAATAATTCCATCTTGGAACTTGTCTTTGCCTTTGACTGTGTCCGAAGTTTCGTCTTTAATCTGAAATGTTTATCATGATATAACAAGGGTGAGCAACAAGTTTGCCCAGCAAGTTTAAGCTCAAATGAAGATATATCATAACTGAAAAGAATAATAAGCTGACAAATTTTCAACAATATAATATTGGTGAAAGAACATGAATCAATTTACATAACTGAATGATCGAGACAATAATGATGAATGGCCAACAAAGAACATGAACAAATTTAACTGAGCCTTAGGGTAATGAAGGTGATCAGCCTTTCACACCTGATGAACATATGCAACATGCACTAAGTGCGAATTAATAATCAGTATAGATGTGAATAATCAACAATAATTATCCACTACCATGCTTTAAAAATATAACTCAAGGTTGAGTTAGAGAAAACTTGCATGTACCATCGATTACTATTACACAATATAATTTAATCGCTTTATTGGAAAGACCTATCAGTTATAAGATTGATCTTTCAATTAGCATAATATACCTTATCCCATAATACTGTTACTTTAAAAGTAAATCATCTAACACTTAACCACATAGTCAAATATTAGATAACCTTAACACTATACATATACACAAGTCTAAACCTAGCACACATCTAGTCTTTAATAGTATTCAATATAGTATAATGAGTGGTTTCCCACAAACAACTAACAAATTAGTTTCCGTCTCGTCTTCACTGTTTTCACAGTGAGTTAGATCGATTACTAATTCGTAGATACCTTCCCCATATGAAGGAGTCGTTTAGCCCAGCTACTATACATCAACCATTAAAGGGTACGATTGTACTACTTTAGACTTAACACTTATCACATATCCCTAACAGTCATTAAAACATATAAGACCCGGTATCAAGTCAAACTATTTCAGTCCTATTTGATTTTTGTACTATTCGACGTCCCGATTGCATTATCAGATAATTATCGAGTCTATTTTAAATAAAACTCTGCTTAAACGCTTCAATAATATTTTAGATAATTTACTTATCAGTCATAACATTTTTCAGATAATTATTATCATTTATAATAATTTTTCAATCATTAATATCAATTTTAAATGATTTAAATACCAAATAATTCCATCATCATTAATATTTAATTAAGTTCACATATTAATGAAATACATGTCACAATATTAAAAGTTATTTATTATAACTAAGAGTATTTTTAATACCTTAATAACACTTTAAATAATTTTTAAAATAATAAAACAATTTTTACATAATTTATTTAATATAATTATTAAATAAATTTATTATCATTAATATTAATTTATTAATAAAATTCCATCCCAAAATATTAAAAGTTATTCAATATAACTTAAAATATTTTCTAATACTTTAATATCATTTTAAATGATTTTTAAATATTAAAATTATTTTTAAGTAATTTATTTAATAAAATTATTAAATAAATTTAATATCATTAATATTTAAATAAATTGAGCATTATAAATGCTTGTAAAAATGAATATTTGTGTACTATATTTGAAATAAATCGAGCATTATAACTACTTTATAAAATAAATATTCTGCTATTCTATTTGAGATAATTTTAGCATTATAACTGCTTATAACATGAGTATTCTTACTAATTAAATACTTAAAGAAATCGGACATAGCAACTGCTTATAAAAATATATTTTTTACTTTATAAGAGAAATAAATCGGACATTATAACTGTTTATAAAAGTATATTTTCTACTTTATAAGAGAAATAAATCAGACATTATAACTGCTTGTAAATAGGACTTTTGCACTATTTACTTAAAATAATTTGGGCATTATAACTTCTTGTAAAAGTATATTTTTTTTACTAAATATATAAAGAATAATGAACATAATAACCACAAGAGTAAATACCTCTTGGAGTTGCAAGCTTTAACTAATCCTTTGAAATCTTGAAACTCAAAAACTTTCCTCTCTCTTTCTCTCTCTAGCCAAAATTCTCCTCTTTCTCTCTCTAACTTCATTGTGGTTTTTGAAAAAAAATGAAGAGAATGGCTTCTATTTATAGAAAAATATAGTTTCACTAATTGCATGTTAGGGGCTCGACTTTTTACAGTTTTCCCCCGGCTTATTACAGTTTGATACCCTGGTTAATTACACTTTAGTACCTCATTAATTGTACCTTAGTCCCTGGGTGACATCATGATGATATCATCTTTTGTGCTTTTTTAATGCTGATGTCATGCTTGCATCATCTGTGTTTCTTTAAGGATGATGTCATGCTTGCATCATCTCTTTTCTGATTGGTTGATTTAAGTTCACATGGATTGGAGGCTATTTTGGTCATTTTCCAAATAATTTTAAAAGTAATTTGGTCATTTAGCCTCCAAAAGGGTATTCTAATAATTTTCCACACAATTTTAAGGGTAGTTCGGTCATTTCGTCTCCAAAAGGGTATTCTAATAATTTCTCACACAATTTTAAGGGTAGTTCGGTCATTTCTTATGTTTTTCTTAAAATTTAACTCTTAGAGTGTGATAAATAACATTAGGGTTTGCTAATTACCATTAAGGTTTATAAATTAGGGTTTAGGATTCCAGAATAAGAAATTAGGATTTCCTAACTGCAGATTAGGATTTCTAATCTACCATTAGGGTTTACTAAGGTTATACCTTATCTGATCAACATTTGATCATTAATACCTTACTATAAAAACACACAATCATAGAAACAATTATAATAACTGTATTAACTATCAAATCTCTATCCGTAATTAGGGTAGGGTTTTTATCAACTTAATTAGGGTTTATTAATTTAAAATTTGGGTTTTCCCGTGTTACCCTTTATCTGATTCATACTCAACCCTTAACCACATACTGTACACACATATAATCATAAAATCATATAAGTCTTTTACAAAAATTTTAAATCCATACTCTATTTCTAGTCTAGGCCTTATTATTTAACCTTTATTTAATCATTTAAGCTTTTATTGATCTTATAAATTCTCGGGTTGTCACATTCACCCCTTCTTCTAAGAATTTCGTCCTCGAAATTACAGCCTACTAATCCCTACTCCTTCTATTCACCAAAATTAGGTTTTCAACTTAACCTTTATTTGATTTCATTCTCATTTAATACGTACACACGGCTTCCTTCTATGAGGAATTATTATATTATCACATTCTACCTAGACTTCTCCCCAAGGAGTTAAAAACTTTTTAAATTATGCTGAGGGTCATATAGACCATGAACTCTCGGGTTTAACGGTATTCACCGTAATCAAATAATAGATATGTTTACAATCACGAAGAAGGAAAACTGCAGATGCTGGCCTTAATTATCTGAACGACTATATGCGTTCAATGATTGGAATGTACGTTATCCAACCAATATATCCCCATTTTTCAGGGTTGTTCATACTCAGCCGGAACTCCGAATCAAAACAATATGGTTCGGGATAAGTTCTCAAAGAGATACTTGAATTTTCATAAACATTGCCTAGCTGAATCAAATAGCTTTAGACATATACCAATAATTCGAATTTCAAACGATAATTTGTCTAGTCGAAACAATTAGCATAGACTCTTCTTTAAACGGTGCAAAATTATTGAAAATCATCATTTTTTAATGTTATCATTCCGCAACAGGTAACGATGTGATAATGGCTCAAAGTCCATCTCCACACCCTTGTCACCATGTTGTGAAGATAACAAAAATTTATTTTATTTCGAAAAAGGCACATCAGTGCGAATTTAGCTTGATGTCAAAAATTTTGAAGTCTAGCACAGCTAGAAGATTTGGAATACCTATGCTTCCACCATCAACATCAATCCTTCTAATGATCAATTGCTTAATATTTCTATCTATTTCTATTATCCTCAATCCTTCATTCACAATTTTCCTATACCCCCGTATAGTTCATCAAACATACCACACGTTATGAGTTCAGGAACTTACCATAATCATATGGGTTTTGGAACTTATCCTAGTCAGACCAAAGTCGTCCATTCGCTGAGGGGTTCCACCATACGATTATGAGTCACGAACTTACCATACGTATGAGTTTAAATAACTTGCACCTAATCTTATATTCTCTACCTAATCGTTATACACATGAGAAAAGAATCACCTTCTCAACATACATATAGCGAATAGCGTGACACCGACATTTCAGTGATTATCAAAATGATAAACTTAGTAGTCGTTAGACCAAGCAGAAAACCCCGGCCCATACAAAGGTTTGTACAACTCAGCTATTATATGGGTCCTCAATTGAAATCCTACATAATCCTAGCTCCCTCAATACTCGATATGAATTTCATTTAATCCGTATCTACAATACTACTACTCTTTCCTGAGTTTAACTCGTACTATTTCATAGTACCCATATTCGTATAGCAATTTTGCTATAAAGTTTTCAATCATTTGATTGATCATCTGTCCTCTTATGACCTCATTAGATCACGTTGTAATCTGATATTATAATCGTATTATATTACAATTATTTCCTATCTTATGATCGTTTTGTTTTACGATCTTTTTTCCCTTTATACTTTTAGTCTTTTAGACTCTATCTATTCGTTACTACTGTTCATCTTTATTATCAGAGTTAGGTAACTCTGTATCATGATTACCTGTCAGAATTCTTCTTTGAATTTTATTGACTTATTAATACCTTGCCCAAATTCATCGCTTAGAACTTAAACTCTATTTGAGTTGATTCCTTATCCTCATCCCTGCGGTTATAGCCTAAGGTAACCCTACCTAAGATTTATAACTCGCAGTTCTGATACCAACTGTAGCGCCCCAAAATTCGGGTCCCCAGAACCTCGGACCTGGTACGTTACGATACATCATTTCTATAACTATTGCGGAAGATATAAACATAAATTGTTTATACAATAACTTTTACAACATAATTCCCAAGGTCTGTAACCTTAACTTAATACCTGCATTCAATATCCTACATGACATACAATATCATTTATATCCTACACTATTACTATTTTAACCGTAAATAATTCCATCTTGGAACTTGTCTTTGCCTTTGACTGTGTCCGAAGTTTCGTCTTTAATCTGAAATGTTTATCATGATATAACAAGGGTGAGCAACAAGTTTGCCCAGCAAGTTTAAGCTCAAATGAAGATATATCATAACTGAAAAGAATAATAAGCTGACAAATTTTCAACAATATAATATTGGTGAAAGAACATGAATCAATTTACATAACTGAATGATCGAGACAATAATGATGAATGGCCAACAAAGAACATGAACAAATTTAACTGAGCCTTAGGGTAATGAAGGTGATCAGCCTTTCACACCTGATGAACATATGCAACATGCACTAAGTGCGAATTAATAATCAGTATAGATGTGAATAATCAACAATAATTATCCACTACCATGCTTTAAAAATATAACTCAAGGTTGAGTTAGAGAAAACTTGCATGTACCATCGATTACTATTACACAATATAATTTAATCGCTTTATTGGAAAGACCTATCAGTTATAAGATTGATCTTTCAATTAGCATAATATACCTTATCCCATAATACTGTTACTTTAAAAGTAAATCATCTAACACTTAACCACATAGTCAAATATTAGATAACCTTAACACTATACATATACACAAGTCTAAACCTAGCACACATCTAGTCTTTAATAGTATTCAATATAGTATAATGAGTGGTTTCCCACAAACAACTAACAAATTAGTTTCCGTCTCGTCTTCACTGTTTTCACAGTGAGTTAGATCGATTACTAATTCGTAGATACCTTCCCCATATGAAGGAGTCGTTTAGCCCAGCTACTATACATCAACCATTAAAGGGTACGATTGTACTACTTTAGACTTAACACTTATCACATATCCCTAACAGTCATTAAAACATATAAGACCCGGTATCAAGTCAAACTATTTCAGTCCTATTTGATTTTTGTACTATTCCTGACGTCCCGATTGCATTATCAGATAATTATCGAGTCTATTTTAAATAAAACTCTGCTTAAACGCTTCAATAATATTTTAGATAATTTACTTATCAGTCATAACATTTTTCAGATAATTATTATCATTTATAATAATTTTTCAATCATTAATATCAATTTTAAATGATTTAAATACCAAATAATTCCATCATCATTAATATTTAATTAAGTTCACATATTAATGAAATACATGTCACAATATTAAAAGTTATTTATTATAACTAAGAGTATTTTTAATACCTTAATAACACTTTTAAATAATTTTAAAATAATAAAACAATTTTTACATAATTTATTTAATATAATTATTAAATAAATTTATTATCATTAATATTAATTTATTAATAAAATTCCATCCCAAAATATTAAAAGTTATTCAATATAACTTAAAATATTTTCTAATACTTTAATATCATTTTAAATGATTTTTAAAATATTAAAATTATTTTTAAGTAATTTATTTAATAAAATTATTAATAAATTTAATATCATTAATATTTAAATAAATTGAGCATTATAAATGCTTGTAAAAATGAATATTTGTGTACTATATTTGAAATAAATCGAGCATTATAACTACTTTATAAAATAAATATTCTGCTATTCTATTTGAGATAATTTTAGCATTATAACTGCTTATAACATGAGTATTCTTACTAATTAAATACTTAAAGAAAATCGGACATAGCAACTGCTTATAAAAATATATTTTTTACTTTATAAGAGAAATAAATCGGACATTATAACTGTTTATAAAAGTATATTTTCTACTTTATAAGAGAAATAAATCAGACATTATAACTGCTTGTAAATAGGACTTTTGCACTATTTACTTAAAATAATTTGGGCATTATAACTTCTTGTAAAAGTATATTTTTTTTACTAAATATATAAAGAATAATGAACATAATAACCACAAGAGTAAATACCTCTTGGAGTTGCAAGCTTTAACTAATCCTTTGAAATCTTGAAACTCAAAAACTTTCCTCTCTCTTTCTCTCTCTAGCCAAAATTCTCCTCTTTCTCTCTCTAACTTCATTGTGGTTTTTGAAAAAAAATGAAGAGAATGGCTTCTATTTATAGAAAAATATAGTTTCACTAATTGCATGTTAGGGGCTCGACTTTTTACAGTTTTCCCCCGGCTTATTACAGTTTGATACCCTGGTTAATTACACTTTAGTACCTCATTAATTGTACCTTAGTCCCTGGGTGACATCATGATGATATCATCTTTTGTGCTTTTTTAATGCTGATGTCATGCTTGCATCATCTGTGTTTCTTTAAGGATGATGTCATGCTTGCATCATCTCTTTTCTGATTGGTTGATTTAAGTTCACATGGATTGGAGGCTATTTTGGTCATTTTCCAAATAATTTTAAAAGTAATTTGGTCATTTAGCCTCCAAAAGGGTATTCTAATAATTTTCCACACAATTTTAAGGGTAGTTCGGTCATTTCGTCTCCAAAAGGGTATTCTAATAATTTCTCACACAATTTTAAGGGTAGTTCGGTCATTTCTTATGTTTTTCTTAAAATTTAACTCTTAGAGTGTGATAAATAACATTAGGGTTTGCTAATTACCATTAAGGTTTATAAATTAGGGTTTAGGATTCCAGAATAAGAAATTAGGATTTCCTAACTGCAGATTAGGATTTCTAATCTACCATTAGGGTTTACTAAGGTTATACCTTATCTGATCAACATTTGATCATTAATACCTTACTATAAAAACACACAATCATAGAAACAATTATAATAAATGTATTAACTATCAAATTCCTATTCCTAATTAGGGTTAGGGTTTTCATCAACTGAATTAGGGTTTATCAATTTAAAATTTGGGTTTTTTCATGTTACCCTTTATCTGATTCATACTCAACCCTTAACCACATACTGTACACACATATAATCACAAAATCATATAAGTCTTTCGCAAAAATTTTAAATCCATACTCTATTTCCAGTCTAGGCCTTATTATTTAACTTTTATTTAATCATTTAAGATTTTATTGATCTTATAAATTCTCGGGTTGTCACATTCACCCCTTCTTCTAAGAATTTCGTCCTCGAAATTACAGCCTACTAATCCCTACTCCTTCTATTCACCAAAATTAGGTTTTCAACTTAACCTTTATTTGATTTCATTCTCATTTAATACGTACACACGGCTTCCTTCTATGAGGAATTATTATATTATCACATTCTACCTAGACTTCTCCCCAAGGAGTTAAAAACTTTTTAAATTATGCTGAGGGTCATATAGACCATGAACTCTCGGGTTTAACGGTATTCACCGTAATCAAATAATAGATATGTTTACAATCACGAAGAAGGAAAACTGCAGATGCTGGCCTTAATTATCTGAACGACTATATGCGTTCAATGATTGGAATGTACGTTATCCAACCAATATATCCCCATTTTTCAGGGTTGTTCATACTCAGCCGGAACTCCGAATCAAAACAATATGGTTCGGGATAAGTTCTCAAAGAGATACTTGAATTTTCATAAACATTGCCTAGCTGAATCAAATAGCTTTAGACATATACCAATAATTCGAATTTCAAACGATAATTTGTCTAGTCGAAACAATTAGCATAGACTCTTCTTTAAACGGTGCAAAATTATTGAAAATCATCATTTTTTAATGTTATCATTCCGCAACAGGTAACGATGTGATAATGGCTCAAAGTCCATCTCCACACCCTTGTCACCATGTTGTGAAGATAACAAAAATTTATTTTATTTCGAAAAAGGCACATCAGTGCGAATTTAGCTTGATGTCAAAAATTTTGAAGTCTAGCACAGCTAGAAGATTTGGAATACCTATGCTTCCACCATCAACATCAATCCTTCTAATGATCAATTGCTTAATATTTCTATCTATTTCTATTATCCTCAATCCTTCATTCACAATTTTCCTATACCCCCGTATAGTTCATCAAACATACCACACGTTATGAGTTCAGGAACTTACCATAATCATATGGGTTTTGGAACTTATCCTAGTCAGACCAAAGTCGTCCATTCGCTGAGGGGTTCCACCATACGATTATGAGTCACGAACTTACCATACGTATGAGTTTAAATAACTTGCACCTAATCTTATATTCTCTACCTAATCGTTATACACATGAGAAAAGAATCACCTTCTCAACATACATATAGCGAATAGCGTGACACCGACATTTCAGTGATTATCAAAATGATAAACTTAGTAGTCGTTAGACCAAGCAGAAAACCCCGGCCCATACAAAGGTTTGTACAACTCAGCTATTATATGGGTCCTCAATTGAAATCCTACATAATCCTAGCTCCCTCAATACTCGATATGAATTTCATTTAATCCGTATCTACAATACTACTACTCTTTCCTGAGTTTAACTCGTACTATTTCATAGTACCCATATTCGTATAGCAATTTTGCTATAAAGTTTTCAATCATTTGATTGATCATCTGTCCTCTTATGACCTCATTAGATCACGTTGTAATCTGATATTATAATCGTATTATATTACAATTATTTCCTATCTTATGATCGTTTTGTTTTACGATCTTTTTTCCCTTTATACTTTTAGTCTTTTAGACTCTATCTATTCGTTACTACTGTTCATCTTTATTATCAGAGTTAGGTAACTCTGTATCATGATTACCTGTCAGAATTCTTCTTTGAATTTTATTGACTTATTAATACCTTGCCCAAATTCATCGCTTAGAACTTAAACTCTATTTGAGTTGATTCCTTATCCTCATCCCTGCGGTTATAGCCTAAGGTAACCCTACCTAAGATTGATAACTCGCAGTTCTGATACCAACTGTAGCGCCCCAAAATCCGGGTCCCCAGAACCTCGGACCTGGTACGTTACGATACATCATTTCTATAACTATTGCGGAAGATATAAACATAAATTGTTTATACAATAACTTTTACAACATAATTCCCAAGGTCTGTAACCTTAACTTAATACCTGCATTCAATATCCTACATGACATACAATATCATTTATATCCTACACTATTACTATTTTAACCGTAAATAATTCCATCTTGGAACTTGTCTTTGCCTTTGACTGTGTCCGAAGTTTCGTCTTTAATCTGAAATGTTTATCATGATATAACAAGGGTGAGCAACAAGTTTGCCCAGCAAGTTTAAGTTCAAATGAAGATATATCATAACTGAAAAGAATAATAAGCTGACAAACTTTCAACAATATAATATTGGTGAAAGAACATGAATCAATTTACATAACTGAATGATCGAGACAATAATGATGAATGGCCAACAAAGAACATGAACAAATTTAACTGAGCCTTAGGGTAATGAAGGTGATCAGCCTTTCACACCTGATGAACATATGCAACATGCACTAAGTGCGAATTAATAATCAGTATAGATGTGAATAATCAACAATAATTATCCACTACCATGCTTTAAAAATATAACTCAAGGTTGAGTTAGAGAAAACTTGCATGTACCATCGATTACTATTACACAATATAATTTAATCGCTTTATTGGAAAGACCTATCAGTTATAAGATTGATCTTTCAATTAGCATAATATACCTTATCCCATAATACTGTTACTTTAAAAGTAAATCATCTAACACTTAACCACATAGTCAAATATTAGATAACCTTAACACTATACATATACACAAGTCTAAACCTAGCACACATCTAGTCTTTAATAGTATTCAATATAGTATAATGAGTGGTTTCCCACAAACAACTAACAAATTAGTTTCCGTCTCGTCTTCACTGTTTTCACAGTGAGTTAGATCGATTACTAATTCGTAGATACCTTCCCCATATGAAGGAGTCGTTTAGCCCAGCTACTATACATCAACCATTAAAGGGTACGATTGTACTACTTTAGACTTAACACTTATCACATATCCCTAACAGTCATTAAAACATATAAGACCCGGTATCAAGTCAAACTATTTCAGTCCTATTTGATTTTTGTACTATTCTGACGTCCCGATTGCATTATCAGATAATTATCGAGTCTATTTTAAATAAAACTCTGCTTAAACGCTTCAATAATATTTTAGATAATTTACTTATCAGTCATAACATTTTTCAGATAATTATTATCATTTATAATAATTTTTCAATCATTAATATCAATTTTAAATGATTTAAATACCAAATAATTCCATCATCATTAATATTTAATTAAGTTCACATATTAATGAAATACATGTCACAATATTAAAAGTTATTTATTATAACTAAGAGTATTTTTAATACCTTAATAACACTTTTAAATAATTTTTAAAATAATAAAACAATTTTTACATAATTTATTTAATATAATTATTAAATAAATTTATTATCATTAATATTAATTTATTAATAAAATTCCATCCCAAAATATTAAAAGTTATTCAATATAACTTAAAATATTTTCTAATACTTTAATATCATTTTAAATGATTTTTAAAATATTAAAATTATTTTTAAGTAATTTATTTAATAAAATTATTAAATAAATTTAATATCATTAATATTTAAATAAATTGAGCATTATAAATGCTTGTAAAAATGAATATTTGTGTACTATATTTGAAATAAATCGAGCATTATAACTACTTTATAAAATAAATATTCTACTATTCTATTTGAGATAATTTTAGCATTATAACTGCTTATAACATGAGTATTCTTACTAATTAAATACTTAAAGAAAATCGGACATAGCAACTGCTTATAAAAATATATTTTTTACTTTATAAGAGAAATAAATCGGACATTATAACTGTTTATAAAAGTATATTTTCTACTTTATAAGAGAAATAAATCAGACATTATAACTGCTTGTAAATAGGACTTTTGCACTATTTACTTAAAATAATTTGGGCATTATAACTTCTTGTAAAAGTATATTTTTTTTACTAAATATATAAAGAATAATGAACATAATAACCACAAGAGTAAATACCTCTTGGAGTTGCAAGCTTTAACTAATCCTTTGAAATCTTGAAACTCAAAAACTTTCCTCTCTCTTTCTCTCTCTAGCCAAAATTCTCCTCTTTCTCTCTCTAACTTCATTGTGGTTTTTGAAAAAAAATGAAGAGAATGGCTTCTATTTATAGAAAAATATAGTTTCACTAATTGCATGTTAGGGGCTCGACTTTTTACAGTTTTCCCCCGGCTTATTACAGTTTGATACCCTGGTTAATTACACTTTAGTACCTCATTAATTGTACCTTAGTCCCTGGGTGACATCATGATGATATCATCTTTTGTGCTTTTTTAATGCTGATGTCATGCTTGCATCATCTGTGTTTCTTTAAGGATGATGTCATGCTTGCATCATCTCTTTTCTGATTGGTTGATTTAAGTTCACATGGATTGGAGGCTATTTTGGTCATTTTCCAAATAATTTTAAAAGTAATTTGGTCATTTAGCCTCCAAAAGGGTATTCTAATAATTTTCCACACAATTTTAAGGGTAGTTCGGTCATTTCGTCTCCAAAAGGGTATTCTAATAATTTCTCACACAATTTTAAGGGTAGTTCGGTCATTTCTTATGTTTTTCTTAAAATTTAACTCTTAGAGTGTGATAAATAACATTAGGGTTTGCTAATTACCATTAAGGTTTATAAATTAGGGTTTAGGATTCCAGAATAAGAAATTAGGATTTCCTAACTGCAGATTAGGATTTCTAATCTACCATTAGGGTTTACTAAGGTTATACCTTATCTGATCAACATTTGATCATTAATACCTTACTATAAAAACACACAATCATAGAAACAATTATAATAAATGTATTAACTATCAAATTCCTATTCCTAATTAGGGTTAGGGTTTTCATCAACTGAATTAGGGTTTATCAATTTAAAATTTGGGTTTTTTCATGTTACCCTTTATCTGATTCATACTCAACCCTTAACCACATACTGTACACACATATAATCACAAAATCATATAAGTCTTTCGCAAAAATTTTAAATCCATACTCTATTTCCAGTCTAGGCCTTATTATTTAACTTTTATTTAATCATTTAAGATTTTATTGATCTTATAAATTCTCGGGTTGTCACATTCACCCCTTCTTCTAAGAATTTCGTCCTCGAAATTACAGCCTACTAATCCCTACTCCTTCTATTCACCAAAATTAGGTTTTCAACTTAACCTTTATTTGATTTCATTCTCATTTAATACGTACACACGGCTTCCTTCTATGAGGAATTATTATATTATCACATTCTACCTAGACTTCTCCCCAAGGAGTTAAAAACTTTTTAAATTATGCTGAGGGTCATATAGACCATGAACTCTCGGGTTTAACGGTATTCACCGTAATCAAATAATAGATATGTTTACAATCACGAAGAAGGAAAACTGCAGATGCTGGCCTTAATTATCTGAACGACTATATGCGTTCAATGATTGGAATGTACGTTATCCAACCAATATATCCCCATTTTTCAGGGTTGTTCATACTCAGCCGGAACTCCGAATCAAAACAATATGGTTCGGGATAAGTTCTCAAAGAGATACTTGAATTTTCATAAACATTGCCTAGCTGAATCAAATAGCTTTAGACATATACCAATAATTCGAATTTCAAACGATAATTTGTCTAGTCGAAACAATTAGCATAGACTCTTCTTTAAACGGTGCAAAATTATTGAAAATCATCATTTTTTAATGTTATCATTCCGCAACAGGTAACGATGTGATAATGGCTCAAAGTCCATCTCCACACCCTTGTCACCATGTTGTGAAGATAACAAAAATTTATTTTATTTCGAAAAAGGCACATCAGTGCGAATTTAGCTTGATGTCAAAAATTTTGAAGTCTAGCACAGCTAGAAGATTTGGAATACCTATGCTTCCACCATCAACATCAATCCTTCTAATGATCAATTGCTTAATATTTCTATCTATTTCTATTATCCTCAATCCTTCATTCACAATTTTCCTATACCCCCGTATAGTTCATCAAACATACCACACGTTATGAGTTCAGGAACTTACCATAATCATATGGGTTTTGGAACTTATCCTAGTCAGACCAAAGTCGTCCATTCGCTGAGGGGTTCCACTATACGATTATGAGTCACGAACTTACCATACGTATGAGTTTAAATAACTTGCACCTAATCTTATATTCTCTACCTAATCGTTATACACATGAGAAAAGAATCACCTTCTCAACATACATATAGCGAATAGCGTGACACCGACATTTCAGTGATTATCAAAATGATAAACTTAGTAGTCGTTAGACCAAGCAGAAAACCCCGGCCCATACAAAGGTTTGTACAACTCAGCTATTATATGAGTCCTCAATTGAAATCCTACATAATCCTAGCTCCCTCAATACTCGATATGAATTTCATTTAATCCGTATCTACAATACTACTACTCTTTCCTGAGTTTAACTCGTACTATTTCATAGTACCCATATTCGTATAGCAATTTTGCTATAAAGTTTTCAATCATTTGATTGATCATCTGTCCTCTTATGACCTCATTAGATCACGTTGTAATCTGATATTATAATCGTATTATATTACAATTATTTCCTATCTTATGATCGTTTTGTTTTACGATCTTCTTTCCCTTTATACTTTTAGTCTTTTAGACTCTATCTATTCGTTACTACTGTTCATCTTTATTATCAGAGTTAGGTAACTCTGTATCATGATTACCTGTCAGAATTCTTCTTTGAATTTTATTGACATATTAATACCTTGCCCAAATTCATCGCTTAGAACTTAAACTCTATTTGAGTTGATTCCTTATCCTCATCCCTGCGGTTATAGCCTAAGGTAACCCTACCTAAGATTGATAACTCGCAGTTCTGATACCAACTGTAGCGCCCCAAAATCCGGGTCCCCAGAACCTCGGACCTGGTACGTTACGATACATCATTTCTATAACTATTGCGGAAGATATAAACATAAATTGTTTATACAATAACTTTTACAACATAATTCCCAAGGTCTGTAACCTTAACTTAATACCTGCATTCAATATCCTACATGACATACAATATCATTTATATCCTACACTATTACTATTTTAACCGTAAATAATTCCATCTTGGAACTTGTCTTTGCCTTTGACTGTGTCCGAAGTTTCGTCTTTAATCTGAAATGTTTATCATGATATAACAAGGGTGAGCAACAAGTTTGCCCAGCAAGTTTAAGTTCAAATGAAGATATATCATAACTGAAAAGAATAATAAGCTGACAAACTTTCAACAATATAATATTGGTGAAAGAACATGAATCAATTTACATAACTGAATGATCGAGACAATAATGATGAATGGCCAACAAAGAACATGAACAAATTTAACTGAGCCTTAGGGTAATGAAGGTGATCAGCCTTTCACACCTGATGAACATATGCAACATGCACTAAGTGCGAATTAATAATCAGTATAGATGTGAATAATCAACAATAATTATCCACTACCATGCTTTAAAAATATAACTCAAGGTTGAGTTAGAGAAAACTTGCATGTACCATCGATTACTATTACACAATATAATTTAATCGCTTTATTGGAAAGACCTATCAGTTATAAGATTGATCTTTCAATTAGCATAATATACCTTATCCCATAATACTGTTACTTTAAAAGTAAATCATCTAACACTTAACCACATAGTCAAATATTAGATAACCTTAACACTATACATATACACAAGTCTAAACCTAGCACACATCTAGTCTTTAATAGTATTCAATATAGTATAATGAGTGGTTTCCCACAAACAACTAACAAATTAGTTTCCGTCTCGTCTTCACTGTTTTCACAGTGAGTTAGATCGATTACTAATTCGTAGATACCTTCCCCATATGAAGGAGTCGTTTAGCCCAGCTACTATACATCAACCATTAAAGGGTACGATTGTACTACTTTAGACTTAACACTTATCACATATCCCTAACAGTCATTAAAACATATAAGACCCGGTATCAAGTCAAACTATTTCAGTCCTATTTGATTTTTGTACTATTCCGACGTCCCGATTGCATTATCAGATAATTATCGAGTCTATTTTAAATAAAACTCTGCTTAAACGCTTCAATAATATTTTAGATAATTTACTTATCAGTCATAACATTTTTCAGATAATTATTATCATTTATAATAATTTTTCAATCATTAATATCAATTTTAAATGATTTAAATACCAAATAATTCCATCATCATTAATATTTAATTAAGTTCACATATTAATGAAATACATGTCACAATATTAAAAGTTATTTATTATAACTAAGAGTATTTTTAATACCTTAATAACACTTTTAAATAATTTTTAAAATAATAAAACAATTTTTACATAATTTATTTAATATAATTATTAAATAAATTTATTATCATTAATATTAATTTATTAATAAAATTCCATCCCAAAATATTAAAAGTTATTCAATATAACTTAAAATATTTTCTAATACTTTAATATCATTTTAAATGATTTTTAAAATATTAAAATTATTTTTAAGTAATTTATTTAATAAAATTATTAAATAAATTTAATATCATTAATATTTAAATAAATTGAGCATTATAAATGCTTGTAAAAATGAATATTTGTGTACTATATTTGAAATAAATCGAGCATTATAACTACTTTATAAAATAAATATTCTGCTATTCTATTTGAGATAATTTTAGCATTATAACTGCTTATAACATGAGTATTCTTACTAATTAAATACTTAAAGAAAATCGGACATAGCAACTGCTTATAAAAATATATTTTTTACTTTATAAGAGAAATAAATCGGACATTATAACTGTTTATAAAAGTATATTTTCTACTTTATAAGAGAAATAAATCAGACATTATAACTGCTTGTAAATAGGACTTTTGTACTATTTACTTAAAATAATTTGGGCATTATAACTTCTTGTAAAAGTATATTTTTTTTACTAAATATATAAAGAATAATGAACATAATAACCACAAGAGTAAATACCTCTTGGAGTTGCAAGCTTTAACTAATCCTTTGAAATCTTGAAACTCAAAAACTTTCCTCTCTCTTTCTCTCTCTAGCCAAAATTCTCCTCTTTCTCTCTCTAACTTCATTGTGGTTTTTGAAAAAAAATGAAGAGAATGGCTTCTATTTATAGAAAAATATAGTTTCACTAATTGCATGTTAGGGGCTCGACTTTTTACAGTTTTCCCCCGGCTTATTACAGTTTGATACCCTGGTTAATTACACTTTAGTACCTCATTAATTGTACCTTAGTCCCTGGGTGACATCATGATGATATCATCTTTTGTGCTTTTTTAATGCTGATGTCATGCTTGCATCATCTGTGTTTCTTTAAGGATGATGTCATGCTTGCATCATCTCTTTTCTGATTGGTTGATTTAAGTTCACATGGATTGGAGGCTATTTTGGTCATTTTCCAAATAATTTTAAAAGTAATTTGGTCATTTAGCCTCCAAAAGGGTATTCTAATAATTTTCCACACAATTTTAAGGGTAGTTCGGTCATTTCGTCTCCAAAAGGGTATTCTAATAATTTCTCACACAATTTTAAGGGTAGTTCGGTCATTTCTTATGTTTTTCTTAAAATTTAACTCTTAGAGTGTGATAAATAACATTAGGGTTTGCTAATTACCATTAAGGTTTATAAATTAGGGTTTAGGATTCCAGAATAAGAAATTAGGATTTCCTAACTGCAGATTAGGATTTCTAATCTACCATTAGGGTTTACTAAGGTTATACCTTATCTGATCAACATTTGATCATTAATACCTTACTATAAAAACACACAATCATAGAAACAATTATAATAAATGTATTAACTATCAAATTCCTATTCCTAATTAGGGTTAGGGTTTTCATCAACTGAATTAGGGTTTATCAATTTAAAATTTGGGTTTTTTCATGTTACCCTTTATCTGATTCATACTCAACCCTTAACCACATACTGTACACACATATAATCACAAAATCATATAAGTCTTTCGCAAAAATTTTAAATCCATACTCTATTTCCAGTCTAGGCCTTATTATTTAACTTTTATTTAATCATTTAAGATTTTATTGATCTTATAAATTCTCGGGTTGTCACATTCACCCCTTCTTCTAAGAATTTCGTCCTCGAAATTACAGCCTACTAATCCCTACTCCTTCTATTCACCAAAATTAGGTTTTCAACTTAACCTTTATTTGATTTCATTCTCATTTAATACGTACACACGGCTTCCTTCTATGAGGAATTATTATATTATCACATTCTACCTAGACTTCTCCCCAAGGAGTTAAAAACTTTTTAAATTATGCTGAGGGTCATATAGACCATGAACTCTCGGGTTTAACGGTATTCACCGTAATCAAATAATAGATATGTTTACAATCACGAAGAAGGAAAACTGCAGATGCTGGCCTTAATTATCTGAACGACTATATGCGTTCAATGATTGGAATGTACGTTATCCAACCAATATATCCCCATTTTTCAGGGTTGTTCATACTCAGCCGGAACTCCGAATCAAAACAATATGGTTCGGGATAAGTTCTCAAAGAGATACTTGAATTTTCATAAACATTGCCTAGCTGAATCAAATAGCTTTAGACATATACCAATAATTCGAATTTCAAACGATAATTTGTCTAGTCGAAACAATTAGCATAGACTCTTCTTTAAACGGTGCAAAATTATTGAAAATCATCATTTTTTAATGTTATCATTCCGCAACAGGTAACGATGTGATAATGGCTCAAAGTCCATCTCCACACCCTTGTCACCATGTTGTGAAGATAACAAAAATTTATTTTATTTCGAAAAAGGCACATCAGTGCGAATTTAGCTTGATGTCAAAAATTTTGAAGTCTAGCACAGCTAGAAGATTTGGAATACCTATGCTTCCACCATCAACATCAATTCTTCTAATGATCAATTGCTTAATATTTCTATCTATTTCTATTATCCTCAATCCTTCATTCACAATTTTCCTATACCCCTGTATAGTTCATCAAACATACCACACGTTATGAGTTCAGGAACTTACCATAATCATATGGGTTTTGGAACTTATCCTAGTCAGACCAAAGTCGTCCATTCGCTGAGGGGTTCCACCATACGATTATGAGTCACGAACTTACCATACGTATGAGTTTAAATAACTTGCACCTAATCTTATATTCTCTACCTAATCGTTATACACATGAGAAAAGAATCACCTTCTCAACATACATATAGCGAATAGCGTGACACCGACATTTCAGTGATTATCAAAATGATAAACTTAGTAGTCGTTAGACCAAGCAGAAAACCCCGGCCCATACAAAGGTTTGTACAACTCAGCTATTATATGAGTCCTCAATTGAAATCCTACATAATCCTAGCTCCCTCAATACTCGATATGAATTTCATTTAATCCGTATCTACAATACTACTACTCTTTCCTGAGTTTAACTCGTACTATTTCATAGTACCCATATTCGTATAGCAATTTTGCTATAAAGTTTTCAATCATTTGATTGATCATCTGTCCTCTTATGACCTCATTAGATCACGTTGTAATCTGATATTATAATCGTATTATATTACAATTATTTCCTATCTTATGATCGTTTTGTTTTACGATCTTCTTTCCCTTTATACTTTTAGTCTTTTAGACTCTATCTATTCGTTACTACTGTTCATCTTTATTATCAGAGTTAGGTAACTCTGTATCATGATTACCTGTCAGAATTCTTCTTTGAATTTTATTGACTTATTAATACCTTGCCCAAATTCATCGCTTAGAACTTAAACTCTATTTGAGTTGATTCCTTATCCTCATCCCTGCGGTTATAGCCTAAGGTAACCCTACCTAAGATTTATAACTCGCAGTTCTGATACCAACTGTAGCGCCCCAAAATCCGGGTCCCCAGAAACTCGGACCTGGTACGTTACGATACATCATTTCTATAACTATTGCGGAAGATATAAACATAAATTGTTTATACAATAACTTTTACAACATAATTCCCAAGGTCTGTAACCTTAACTTAATACCTGCATTCAATATCCTACATGACATACAATATCATTTATATCCTACACTATTACTATTTTAACCGTAAATAATTCCATCTTGGAACTTGTCTTTGCCTTTGACTGTGTCCGAAGTTTCGTCTTTAATCTGAAATGTTTATCATGATATAACAAGGGTGAGCAACAAGTTTGCCCAGCAAGTTTAAGTTCAAATGAAGATATATCATAACTGAAAAGAATAATAAGCTGACAAACTTTCAACAATATAATATTGGTGAAAGAACATGAATCAATTTACATAACTGAATGATCGAGACAATAATGATGAATGGCCAACAAAGAACATGAACAAATTTAACTGAGCCTTAGGGTAATGAAGGTGATCAGCCTTTCACACCTGATGAACATATGCAACATGCACTAAGTGCGAATTAATAATCAGTATAGATGTGAATAATCAACAATAATTATCCACTACCATGCTTTAAAATATAACTCAAGGTTGAGTTAGAGAAAACTTGCATGTACCATCGATTACTATTACACAATATAATTTAATCGCTTTATTGGAAAGACCTATCAGTTATAAGATTGATCTTTCAATTAGCATAATATACCTTATCCCATAATACTGTTACTTTAAAAGTAAATCATCTAACACTTAACCACATAGTCAAATATTAGATAACCTTAACACTATACATATACACAAGTCTAAACCTAGCACACATCTAGTCTTTAATAGTATTCAATATAGTATAATGAGTGGTTTCCCACAAACAACTAACAAATTAGTTTCCGTCTCGTCTTCACTGTTTTCACAGTGAGTTAGATCGATTACTAATTCGTAGATACCTTCCCCATATGAAGGAGTCGTTTAGCCCAGCTACTATACATCAACCATTAAAGGGTACGATTGTACTACTTTAGACTTAACACTTATCACATATCCCTAACAGTCATTAAAACATATAAGACCCGGTATCAAGTCAAACTATTTCAGTCCTATTTAATTTTTGTACTATTCCGACGTCCCGATTGCATTATCAGATAATTATCGAGTCTATTTTAAATAAAACTCTGCTTAAACGCTTCAATAATATTTTAGATAATTTACTTATCAGTCATAACATTTTTCAGATAATTATTATCATTTATAATAATTTTTCAATCATTAATATCAATTTTAAATGATTTAAATACCAAATAATTCCATCATCATTAATATTTAATTAAGTTCACATATTAATGAAATACATGTTACAATATTAAAAGTTATTTATTATAACTAAGAGTATTTTTAATACCTTAATAACACTTTTAAATAATTTTTAAAATAATAAAACAATTTTTACATAATTTATTTAATATAATTATTAAATAAATTTATTATCATTAATATTAATTTATTAATAAAATTCCATCCCAAAATATTAAAAGTTATTCAATATAACTTAAAATATTTTCTAATACTTTAATATCATTTTAAATGATTTTTAAAATATTAAAATTATTTTTAAGTAATTTATTTAATAAAATTATTAAATAAATTTAATATCATTAATATTTAAATAAATTGAGCATTATAAATGCTTGTAAAAATGAATATTTGTGTACTATATTTGAAATAAATCGAGCATTATAACTACTTTATAAAATAAATATTCTACTATTCTATTTGAGATAATTTTAGCATTATAACTGCTTATAACATGAGTATTCTTACTAATTAAATACTTAAAGAAAATCGGACATAGCAACTGCTTATAAAAATATATTTTTTACTTTATAAGAGAAATAAATCGGACATTATAACTGTTTATAAAAGTATATTTTCTACTTTATAAGAGAAATAAATCAGACATTATAACTGCTTGTAAATAGGACTTTTGTACTATTTACTTAAAATAATTTGGGCATTATAACTTCTTGTAAAAGTATATTTTTTTTACTAAATATATAAAGAATAATGAACATAATAACCACAAGAGTAAATACCTCTTGGAGTTGCAAGCTTTAACTAATCCTTTGAAATCTTGAAACTCAAAAACTTTCCTCTCTCTTTCTCTCTCTAGCCAAAATTCTCCTCTTTCTCTCTCTAACTTCATTGTGGTTTTTGAAAAAAAATGAAGAGAATGGCTTCTATTTATAGAAAAATATAGTTTCACTAATTGCATGTTAGGGGCTCGACTTTTTACAGTTTTCCCCCGGCTTATTACAGTTTGATACCCTGGTTAATTACACTTTAGTACCTCATTAATTGTACCTTAGTCCCTGGGTGACATCATGATGATATCATCTTTTGTGCTTCTTTAATGCTGATGTCATGCTTGCATCATCTGTGTTTCTTTAAGGATGATGTCATGCTTGCATCATCTCTTTTCTGATTGGTTGATTTAAGTTCACATGGATTGGAGGCTATTTTGGTCATTTTCCAAATAATTTTAAAAGTAATTTGGTCATTTAGCCTCCAAAAGGGTATTCTAATAATTTTCCACACAATTTTAAGGGTAGTTAGGTCATTTCGTCTCCAAAAGGGTATTCTAATAATTTCTCACACAATTTTAAGGGTAGTTCGGTCATTTCTTATGTTTTTCTTAAAATTTAACTCTTAAAGTGTGATAAATAACATTAGGGTTTGCTAATTACCATTAAGATTTATAAATTAGGGTTTAGGATTCCAGAATAAAAAATTAGGATTTCCTAACTGCAGATTAGGATTTCTAATCTACCATTAGGGTTTACTAAGGTTATACCTTATCTGATCAACATTTGATCATTAATACCTTACTATACAAACACACAATCATAGAAACAATTATAATAAATGTATTAACTATCAAATTCCTATTCCTAATTAGGGTTAGGGTTTTCATCAACTGAATTAGGGTTTATCAATTTAAAATTTGGGTTTTTTCATGTTACCCTTTATCTGATTCATACTCAACCCTTAACCACATACTGTACACACATATAATCACAAAATCATATAAGTCTTTCGCAAAAATTTTAAATTCATACTATATTTCTAGTCTAAGCCTTATTATTTAACCTTTATTTAATCATTTAAGATTTTATTAATCTTATAAATTATCGAGTTGTCACAATTTCAACTGAGGACTCATGTGGTGGCTGAGTTGTACAAACCTTTGTATGGGCAGAGATTTTTTGCTTACACTTGGTTTATCATTATTGATAATCATTGGAAGGTTGGTGTCGCGCTATCGATATATATATGACGAGAAGGTGATTCTTTTCTCATATTATATTTGATGGTTAGAAACAATAGAGGTTAGATTAGATGATATTAAGGATAGGTGCGGTTCTTAAAACTCATACTCTTGGTGAGTTCGTGACTCATAGTTGTATGTATGTTTTTGAACCCCTAAGCATATAGACAGTCCTTGATCAGTTCTTTGACTACGTATTGCTAGGACAAGTTCTTAAACTCATATTATTATGGCAAGTTCCTGAACTCCCAAGTGTGGTAAGTTTGATGAACTATACTGGGTATAGAAAGGTTATGGTATAGAAAGCATTGATGTTGTTTAAGATTGATAGAATGTTTAAGTAATAAAACGGTGGTGTAAAGATTTTAATTGATGGAGAAAATTTTGATATTCTAAATCTCCTAGCTTTGCTAGATTTTCAAAATTTATTGACTTCATGCTGTTGCACTTCTGTTTTCTTAAAAAACATTGGATCAAATGATGGAACCAATGAATTTTTAAAATAGTGCTATTATTCACATGTCTATAGTAATTGCTTCAGCTAGACAAAAATGATTTAAAATTTCAAAATGTATTTTATACATTCTATGCATCATTTGATATGATGTAGGAATAATAATTGAGGAAGTCATCAATACGGTTAAACCTAGTGTTGAATGTGATCGTAGGATCGTCAGCCCACTATGGTATGATGTAGTATGATGACGTTATGTAATGACGAAATCCTCAACGTACCATTACTATGGTACGGTATCAGGATATTATAAAAGATTTATTTATTATTTTTAGTTTTCTTAAAAAAAAATTAAAAATTTATTGAGTTGGTTAAATATATATATATATATATATATATATATTTCGATTGATGTCCGAATTGTTGCTAGAAGTCTATGCTACTTGATTTAGCTAGATAAATATTAAAAGATATTTATGAAATTCGAGCGTTCTTGATCAAACTATGCCAAACCAAATTATTTTGGTGCGGATTCAGATGTTAAAAAGCTGAGGTGAACAACCTTATAAAAGGGGATATGTTATCGGAGACAATAGTTTCGAGTGTAACGCATATAGTCGTTACGATGTACTACGTTTGTGCACGACGTAGTGGTGCGATAGCCTGATCACCTAGAGCACCGATGCGGTTTTATAGTGTGAAGTACCGGGGGTGAAGTACTGTTAAATCTAAATATAAGTTTAAGGTCTTGTGACCACTCAGCATGATTTGGAATCTTTTAAATTTCTGAGCTATTCATATCGCTTTCCCAATTATTGAGCAATTGTGGAAGGTTCTTATTATTCTGAAGATGAATGTAGCAACAAGGATATTCCTTAGAAAGAAGTAGTTGTAGAACACAAACAATCTAGTAAATAAAGATTAACGTAAAAATCTATTTTTTATAGATTGATATATGAAGATTTATATATTAAAATTTCGAGGACGAAATTCTTAGAAAAAGGGGTGAATGTGATAACCCGAATAATTATAAATGGTGAGTTATGAAGTATATGAATTCTACGAGTAGAGTATATGGTAATGATCCTTAGAAATTAAACAAACGAGTTAAAGAATATATAATATTTGGTACATAATTGTGTTTAATTGAAGGTTATGTAATAAAACTTAAAAGTCGTTGAAGAAATGAATGGAGTAGTATATATATATATATATATATATATATATATATATATATATATAACTTTTGTTGAGATAATGTGTTGAAGTTATTCAACAATAAAATTGTGAAAGAGATTTGGTGAAAATCGAGTAAGGGAGGTTTCAGTTGATTCCGAGGACAGAATCCTTATAAGGAGGGAAGGATGGACATCCCGGATTTTTTGAGTTTGAGTTTATGTATATGTGTTATATATTGTGAAATATGTGATTTGGTGTGAATAGAATTTTATATATTAATTTTAATATTTATTGAATTAAAAAAATATTTTAATTAATTTATTTATTGAGTTAAATAAATAATTATATGATTATTATGAAGTGATTTAATTAAGTGTATTATATTAATTAAATGAATATTTAATATTTAATTTAATTAATATATAATAGTTTTATGTTATAGTTCTAATTTAATTGGGATAATTAAAGTAGATGAAGTTATGTGGTAATTGTTACATGAAATTATAATTAGCGAGTAATTATAATTGTTATGTGATAATTTTTATGTGATTAATTGATGTTAACTTTTAATTAATTAAATTAGAATGTTAAGATTTAATTAGTTAAAGTATAACATTAAAAGTATGTGTTAAAGGATTTATTAAAAGAATTAAAAGAATTTTTAAAACTGTTTTCCCAAACAAGGCCCTTGCATTGTTTTAAATCCGTTTTGCCAAATGGGGCCTTAAATACAAAAAAATCTATTTTAAAAAATAATGTTGTTTTGCCAAACAAGCCTTATGTCTTTTAAAATTCAATTTATAACTTATTTATATTAATTGTAATTATGTTATTAATTGGGTGGTTTAAATATTTGGGAGTTATATATTATATAATTATACATATAATATATATCATATTAGTTATATGTTTAAACTACGTTAGTTAGAAAGACAAAAAGATTAGTCAGTTAGAACAAAGAGCAAAAGGGTTAGTCTGTGTTAGAAAGAAATATAGAGAACCTAGAGTTAGAGAGAAAAGAGAAGAAGAAGAGAGAAAGAAGAAAGAGGAAGAATTGGGAAGGGAAGCATGAGATAGCCTCATCCTCTTCGTTCCAATAAGCAAAGCAAATGGTATAATTTCCAACTTTAGAGTTTTAAAGTTGTTTTACGTTCTTCAAAGTTTTAGTTTTCTGTAAATATAAATCTTCATGAAAACTTATGATTTTGGGGATATATATGTTATATAGTGTTCATAACATGAAACTCTATATGTGAATTGTGATAATATATGCTTATAATTGAATTGTATGATGGTTTAGTTGGTTAATTCATGAATATATGATGAATGTGACACCCCCAAATCTGGGTACTTCGTTTTCACATGATTTGGTAGTTCACTTTCTAATATAACATACATCTACCCAATATAACTTCAAAATAAAATACAACCTTTATTCAAAATAATAAAATCTCCCTTAAAGCAAGGGTTACAACCTTCTTAAAAATCAATCCTAGTGTTACTCTAACCTTGACATAATAATAATGTGCGGAAATAAAAATATAACATTAAAGTCTATTACAATCATTTTCAAATAATAAAAACAAGTCTTCACTTGTTTTGTTTTCCCTTGCCTTTACTCGTAGACTGGGGCGTCAACATTATCAACCTTAGCTGCAATTGTTATATAATGCAAGAGTGAGCAAACAACAGCTCACTTGAGTTTAACAATAATAAATAAATGAAAGGATATCTTTAAAAAGAATTTGAATAACTGAGCTTACTTCAGCAATAAAGAATTGAATAATAATTCTCTATCAACATTAAAATTCAAATATAGAATTTATCTGAGGGTCATAAGTGATAGTAGTGTGCATACAAGCCAATCATGTATGATGATAAAGCACGTACTTTGTAAACAATCTTATTTATTTATTAATAAAATATTCATTTATTAAAGGCATTTAATTATCTACATGGTGCTGTTTTTATAATATGTAAATAACCCATAGTTTTAAGCAATGCTTTTAAAATCATGATGATGATCATGCTAATGAGATCTAAATTCTTAGAAAGCTCTAAAACTAAAATAGTTCCCAATCGTGGGATTACTAAAAAGGGGATTAGTAAATCCGGATAGATTGGTACATATGTTGCTTGCTCATTGGATGAGGATGATTGAACTCATGATCGTTTGTGTGGAGACACTAAAGCAAGTATGTAGGTGCTTATTGGAGAATAAGTTCACTGAACGTGACTCGCTATGGAATATCTAATGGAGTTTTACTCGCCTGTCAATAGAAATTCCTAATGTGATAGTAGTACAAGTGATCCTTGGACTTGAGATCATCATAGTATCATGTATGTAATGAATTATACTTTGACTTATTCCTTAAAGTCATTTAGGATATATAAAAGGGTATGCTTGGGTATAATGAGTTACATATGGAGATAATGAATGATCAATAAAGAATCTACCACCTCTAGTAAAAGAGAAGATATATCCTATGTGATTCGTTAAATGACAACCCAGGAATCCTTGGCCAAGATAAAATGAAATTAGAAAGGAGTTTCTAATTTGCATTATTTGGAGTTGTGCATTTTCTAATCGAAATACATATAATTAAATAAAATAAGACTTGACAGTAAATTCATGTCTTATTTTTAATTGGGACATTGTATGGTGGAAGGATTGAATTGTATGGTAACTATTTACTCACAGGTTCTTTTATGATTAATGTTGAAATCTATATTATCTGAAAAATCGTTGATCGCTAGAGAGGCTTATCCCTATTGTAGAATATATATTATTTATTTAAATAGATTATTAGTTTAATTTATTTATTTAAATAAGATTAGAATTATTTTAATTAATTTATTCACAACCGATTTAATATATAGAACCTAAAGGGTCACACCATAAAAGGAAGAATAATTATTTAAGAAGGTAATGGCATAATCGTAATAATGCATTAAGTGTAATTAATTTAATCTATAGTGATAGAATAAATTAAATAGCTTAATGTTTATTATTTAATATTTTGGAAATATTAAATATAAATTAATAAGAGGAGTCTTATTAATATTATTACAATTATTATTATTTTAATTTCTAAAGGAGTTTAGTAATTAATTTAATATTAGTACTCTCATTTATTCCTAATAAGATTAGGAGATAAATTAATTAAATGAATTTAATTAATTATTCCCCATGTGGTGGGAAGCCTAAATTAATTAAAGGAGTTTAATTAATTAAAAGAAATCTCATGTCTAATAGGATTAGAAGGGTTGACCAATATCTATATAAGAGGAGTCTTATAATAGATATTAGTTGATGCAATTCCAATTGTTGGAGAGTACTCCTTTTCTATAGAGGATAGAAAACTAAGATTTAGCCAAACACCCTCCTTCTTGATAATTTCTCTTCCTTGGTGGATCACCTCTAGAGGCAAAACACTTGGGTGGCTATGTTGATCAAAGGAAGGAATCTAACCCGGAAATTCAAGGAGATCACGAAGAACAAGGAGTTGAACTAGTACCTGTGGAAGCTTCGTTCTACAAGGGTATGATTCCATAACTTCTTATTTATCGTTTTAAATTAATAATTTGCATAAAGGAATGATCCGGATAATGGTTTTGTAGAAATTTTTTAAACTCAGATATACCATGCTTCCGCTAATTTTTGCAATTTGATTGCATCACGATTTCGTACAAACCCAACAATAAGACCTTTGAACTTTTGTCCTAGGTTATAAATATTTCCATTTAAACCTTTAATAGTTAATAAGACTATGGACATTAACTCGTACTTAGGGGGATCAGTCCTTTATACCATGTATTGTGCACAAATATCTTAACGCTTATGCGTAGTAACCTCCCCTAATAATAGGATTGTTCAACTCAGTAATTTGAATTCAAGTCCGCACCAAAGAAAATTTGGTTTGGATAAAGTTACAAGGGTAATTTAGAATTCACGTTCATCAACTAAGGATTAGTTGAATTGACTTTCAATAACTTAGAATAATTCGTAAGTGAAAGAACTACGAACTAACATATGCTTTAGAAATAAATTTAAAGCATCTCAAAAGAATATTCAAACCTTGCTTGAACAATAAGCCAAGGTTACTTTAATTATATCATGAACTTTCAATAATTACTTGTCCAATAAAAGAACAATCTCAAATAATGAATAATTGAATTAAAACAAATAAACGAGTTTAGAGTTTAGAAGACTTGCCTCAAGCGCAAGATACTAATATAATTCACGTTCTTTAACACTTCCTACACATATATGTTTAATCACAACAGTCTAAATTAGTTAACACGTAACTAACTCACATAATTGGTTAACCTTTCTAGGTTAACTCATTCTTATTTAATTATTAAATTAATAATCACATAATTTAATTACATCACATAGGCATGCTCACATAATTAACTCAAATAATAATTATGTATTTCATATTAAATTATAAAAAAATTAATTATAATTTAAACGTTTAATCTAATTATAGTTACTAAAATTATAATTACATCTTATTTTAATTAAATTATAAACAATTTATAATTTATAATTAATTAAACCACATCATACATTTACTAAATTATAATTACACCAATCATAATTTATAGTTAATCATGCAAATATTACATTATAATTACACAATTTATAATCTATAATTAATCATGCATTAAATTATAATTACATATCATAATTTAAATTTACATTCACTTGATTACAATAACTCAATTTATAATCATTATAATTTAAAATAATTATATTTTAAATTAAACCTTTACTCTAATTATAATTATTCAAAATTATAATTACAAATTATATTTTATTAATATACTTTATTAATATTCATTTAGCATTTTAATATATATTTAATCATGCTATAAAAGTTATTACATAAAATTAGCTTTACAAAATACAAAAGAAAGTAAGTTTCTTTTTCTTTTTTTTCCTGCCACCCCCCCGCTTCGCCGGGGCGGGGGTTTTCCTCTTGATAGGCCCTGTTGGGGTGGGGCCCCTTCCAGCAAACATAGACAAGTTTGCGAATTGTGCAGAGAAAAAGCCAATTTGGCTTATTTCTCCACACCAAATTCTAATTCTAGTTCATGTTCATGCAATTCATATCAATTCCTAGAAACATAAACTTAAAGCTTCTAATCATGATTCCAACATATATATATATAACATGCTCCTAGACACAAAATCATTTTAAACGACAAAAATCCATGATTTAAAAACTCCAATTCTAATATTTTCCAAAAACTCATAGTTTTCACAAAACCTATTCACTGTAAATCCAATTCTAACCTAATTAAACTCATAATTCATGCAATATTTTCTTAATTGAAGATAGCACCATGATAAATTCTAAATAGGCATATTAACACATAGGAAATCCTCAATTATTATTTTAAAACTCAACCAAAGCATATGAACTCACAAGAACATCAATTTTCCATTAAAACATGTTTTATAACTAATTTGATTTCTGAAAACTTGTTTATGGCATACAATTCACTTATAAACAACACATGAATACACTATGTATAAACAATTCATGCTTATACAATTTCATGAAAATTTGCCTTGACAGAGAATAAAACACGAAGAACACGTAAATTGAGTTCTTAAAAATATAAGGGTAAAGATTATAGAATATACCTTTTGTTAATAGGTTGAAAGAGGAAGATGATGATTTTTAGGCTTCAAGCTTAGAAATCTCTTCTCCTTCTTCTTCTTCTTCTTCTTCTTCTTTCTCTCTCACTCACTGTGTTCTTTTCTCTCTAACAATCTAACTTTCTAACGTAGCTTTACATAGAAAACATATATAACTGATATAATAATATACGTATACTAATTACACTTAATGATATAATTAAATTAGCAGTTACAATATTTCAAAAGCCACAAGGCTTTGTTTGACAACAGATTAATTTAGAAAATAGTTTTATTAAGTAAAGCCTTGTTTGGGTAAAATGGGTTTAAAGCTAGTGCAAGGGCCCTGTTTGGCAAAACCTTTTAAAACAATAAAACCATTTAAAAACTCTTTTCATTATTTTAATAAATTATTTTAACACATACTTTAATGTTACACTTTAACTAATTAAATCTCTAACATTCTAATTTAATCAATTAAAATCTAACATCAACTAATCACATAACAATTTGTCACATAATTATAATTACTCGCTAATTAAAATTCATGCAATACATGTAACACTTCATCACATAACTTATCTAATTTAATTATCTCAATTAAATTAGAACTATACCGTAAAATTAATATACATCAATTAAATAAATTATTAAACATCCATTTAATAATATATAACACTTAATTAAATCATTTCCACAAATCACATAATTTATTTATTTAACTCAATAAATAAATCACATAAAATATTTATTTAACTCAATAAATATTAAAAATTATCATATAAAATCTTAATCGTTATAATGAACATGAGGAATTCATGTTCATCAAAAGTCATAGTGAAATAGTTTTATAATTGACGTATTTGAAATCAAAATTTGTGATTTGATTGTGTGAATTGAGGTTAGATGATGATAACATGTTTATAAACGAATTTAAATATGTTTTGAATTGTGTATTTTGATTTAGAAATAAACTTACAGTGTTCAATTTTATCAAGAACACTGGAAAATAGTTTTTATCCAAAATTTTCAAAATTAAGAATTTTGATTATGTGTATTGATGATTTCATATGTTAAAACATATTAGAAGCATAGAATTTATGTTTTCTAAAAAGTTTATGCGAGTTGTGTTGACTGGAATTGGAAATTGGTGTGGAGAAATAATCCAAATTGACCTTTTTCTCTACACAGTTCGCGTAGCAGTCTTTGTTCGCTGCAGGGGGCACACCCCGGCAGGCATATCAAGCCTAATACCACCGCACCGGCGGAGGGTATGCAGAAAAGAAAATATTTTAAATTTTGTGAAATTTTGTGGTATCATGAAAAGTTAACCTAATGTGGTAAACTTAATGACATGATAAGTATATATTAAAATTCTATATGAACAGTGATGATTATGTTTATAAAATATATGTTGTGTAATTATAATTTAAAATAATTGTAATTAAAGTGAAGGTGTGACGCCCCAAATCCGGGTCCCCAGAACGTCGGACCTGGTACGTTACGATACATCATTTCTATAACTTCTGCGGAAGATATAAACATAATTTGTTTATACATTAAACTTTACACATAATCCCCAGGGTCGAGAACCTTCACTTAATACCTGAATTCCATATCTTATCCGACATACAATGTCATTATCATACAATACTATTACAAGATTTATCTATAATATAAACCAATGCTGGAACTTTTTTGTCTTTGCCTGTTTCCGACGTATTTGTCCTAATCTGCAATGTTTATCATGATATAGCAAGGGTGAGCATCAAGTTTGCCCAGCAAGTTTAAGTTCAATAAAGGATATATCATGATTGAAAGAATTGAACAATAAGCTGGCTAACGTTTAACAATATAACAATTGTGAAGTAGCATGAACAAATTTTTATAGCTGAACGAACAATGAACATGAATAAATCAACTGAACCAGATGGTAATGAAGGTGATCAGCCTTTCATACCTGATGAACATATACAACATACACAACGTGCGAATCAATAATCAATGGACGTGATATAATCAGCAATGATTAACCACAAGTATACTTTACAAAAATACAACTCGAGTTCAAGTTAGAGAACTTGTCTGAATCACCGACTACAGCTACAGCAATCTATTTAGCTTTATCTGAAGACCTAATATATAAATAATATTGATATCCAAATTAGAATAATATCATAACAATTATCAAATAACCTAAACACATTACCACATAGCCTATCAGTCAATAAAACACATAAGACCTAGTATCAAGTCAAACTTTTACAGTCTAAGTCGAGTTCGGTACTACTTCGACCTCCCGATTGCCTAATCGGACAATTATCGAGCCTAATTCCAATAAGACTCGACCTAAATGCATTATTATTATCATAGATAATTTATTAATCAGTCAAAATATTTTTCACAAGCTCATAATAATTTTTTAATAATTATTACCATTTAAAATGATTTTTAATTCATTAATATCATATTTATATGATTTAAATACCACTTAATTCCATTATCATTAATATTTATTTACTATCAAATATTAATGAAATACATGTCATAATATTATAAGTTATTTATAATATCACAAAGTATTTTTAATACCTTAATATTACATTTAATTGATTTTAAAATATTTAAAACTATTATAAAATAACTGTCATTAATATTAAAATATTAATGTATTTCATAACAAAATATTAAAAGTTATATTTTATAACTTAAAATATTTTTTATAACCATTAAATCATTTTATATGATTTTTAAAACATTAAATCTATTTTTCTATAGTTTATTTAATATAATTATTAAATAAATTAATTACCATTAATATTAATTATTAATGAAATTTATCCCAAAATATTAAAAGTCATCCAAAATAACTTAAAATATTTCCTAACACATTAATATATTTTTAAATGATTTTTAAAGTATTAAAATTATTTTTAAGTAATTTATTTAATATAATTATTAAATAAATTTAATATCATTAATATTTAAATAATTTGAGCATTATAAATGCTTGTAAAAATGAATATTTGTGTACTATATTTGAAATAATTCAAGCATTATAACTGCTTTATAAAATGAATATTCTACTATTCTATTTGAGATATTTTCAGCATTATAACTGCTTATAACATAAGTATTCTTACTAAATACTTGAAGAAAATTGGATATAGCAACTATTTACAAAAGTATATTTTCTACTTTATAAGAGAAATAAATCGGACATTATAACTGCTTGTAAATAGGACTTTTGTACTATTTACTTAAAATAATTTGAACATTATAACTGCTTGTAAAAATATATATTTTTTTACTAAATATATAAAGAATAATGAACATAATAACCACAAGAGTAAATACCTCTTGGAGTTGCAAGCTTTAACTAATCCTTTGAAATCTTGAAACTCAAAAACTTTCCTCTCTCTTTCTCTCTCTAGCCAAAATTCTTCTCTTTCTCTTCTAACTCCATTTTGGTTTTTGAAAAAAAATGAAGAGAATGACTCCTATTTATAGAAAAATATAGTTTCAATAATTGCACGTTAGGGGCTCGGCTTTTTACAATTTGCCCCTGACTTATTATAATTTAGTACCCTGGTTAATTACACTTTAGTACCTTATTAATTGCACTTTAGTCCATGGGTGACATCATGATAACATCATCACGATGACATTATCTTTTGTGCTTCTTTAATGTTGATGTCATACTTGCATCATCTGTGTTTCTTTAAGGATCATGTCATGTTTGCATCATGCTTGCATCATCTTTTCTCTGATTGGTTGATTTAAGTTCACATGGATTGGCGGGTATTTTGATCATTTCTCAGATAATTTTAAAGGTAATTTGGTCATTTTGCCTCCAAAAGGGTATTCTAATAATTTTTCACACAATTTTAAGGGTAGTTTGGTCATTTCGCCTCCAAAATAGTATTCTAATAATTTTCTACATAATTTTAAGGGTAGTTCGGTCATTTTTTATGTTTCCCTTAAAATTTAACCCTTAGGGTTTGATAAATAACATTAGGGTTTGCTAATTACCATTAAGGTTTATAAATTTGGGTTTAGGATTCCCGAATAAGAAATTAGGGTTTCCTAACTGCAGATTAGAGTTTCTAATCTACCATTAGGTTCTACAAAAGTTATACCTTATCTGATCAATATTTGATCATTAATACCTTACTATACAAACACACAATCATAGATACAATTATAATAAATGTATTAACTATTAACTCCCTATTCTTAATTAGGGTTAGGGTATTCATCAACTGAATTAGGGTTTATCAATTTAAAATTAGGGTTTTCTCATGTTACCATTTACCTGATTCATACTCAACCCTTAACCACATATTGTACACACATATAATCAAAAAATCATATAAGTCTTTCGTAATAATTTTAAATCCATTAAAATCCTTCACAAAAATGTCAAATCCATACACTTATTTTCTCTCTAAGTCTATTATTTAACCTTAATTTAATCATTTAAGATTTTAATAAATTGTCTAAATTCTCGGGTTGTCACATTCACCCCTTCTTCTAAGAATTTCGTCCCCGAAATTTACTTCACACCTTACACCTTTCCTACTCATCACCACATGCTACCCAAAACATCACTCACCAGAGTTAAATTTTTCAAATCATGTTGAGGAGTCATATAGACTACGAACTTTTATTTTCAAAAAGGTTATACAGAAATTCATCCGCTAACCGTCATAACTTACGGAGACAGAGGGTAATTAGCCCGTTATGTCCTGTACTTATTAAGTACTGCTGGTCGGAACAATTTTTCCCCGTTCCTCTTATCCGCCTTAGGCGCACAAAATTTTCCTAAATTTTGGGATGCTTACCTCAGTCTTATCGGATTCCGCACCAAAACCATTTGGTTCGGGAAAATTTTCAAAGAACGCTCAGAATTTTCATAAACGTTGGTCTAGCTGAATCAAATAGCTTAAACTCATACCAATAATTCAATTTCAATCGAAATATTTATGTATAGCCAAACCCCGTTGGCAATTAATTATAAAAAAATATTTTAAAAATGACGTCATGATACCGTACTGTATTTACAGCCCGTTTGAGGATTCCGTCATTGTGTGACTTTGTTATAACACATCATACAATAGTGGGACAACGATTTTTAGATCGAATTCAACACTAAGTATTCTTGTATTTATAACTTCATCAACTTTTTATCATCTCTGCACCAGGTTACATGATGTATCAATGATAAATAAAACACATTTTGATATTTCAAATCATTGTCGTCTAGCCGAAATAATTAGCATAGACTATTCTTTAAACGGTTCAAAAATAATTGTAAATCAGTTTTTATCATCTCAACAGGTAACGATGTGTCAGTGTCCCGAAGTCCACACATACACACTAGTCACCGGGATTTGAGAATATTTTTAAAAGGCACATAGTGCGTATTTAGCTTGATGTTAAAAATTTCGAAGTCTAGCATAACTAGAAGATTTAGAATACGCTTCCACTAATGATCCATTGCTTAATCAGTCTATCTATTCCTATTATTCTTAATACTCCATTCACACTTTATTATACCTAGTTCGTCAAACTTACCACACGTTATAAGTTCAGGAGCTTTCCACAATCATATGAGTTTAAGAACTTGTCCTAGAAAGACCATTGGCGTCCATTCGCTGAGAAGGGTTCAAAACATTTCATATAATTATGAGTCACGAACTTACCATAAGTATGAGTTTTAAGAACTCGCAACTTAACCTTATATCCTCTACCTATAATCTATCTATCTATTATACACATGAGAAAAGATTTACCTTCTCAACATATATATAGCAAATAGTGCGACACAAATATTTCAATGATTATCACTATCAGAAACTAAGTGGTCGTCAAACCAAACACAATCCCCTGCCCATACAAAGAATTGGTCAACTCGGCCTCTAATCAATATAGGAAGCTAAGCGGTTTTTACACCAAGGACAAATTCCCTGCCCATACAAAGAATTGTTCAACTTAACCGCTATATCGATCAGGAAGCTAAGCGGTTCTAAAATCAAGTACAAATTCCCTGCCCATACAAGGAATCATACAACTCAGCTGTTGACATGAGTCCTCAATTGAAATCCCCACTTAATATCCTAGCCTCATTCTTTCTCCATACGAATTGTGTTCAATCTGTATTGCATCAACCTCAACCCTTTTTCTGAGTTGGCACAATACCAATTCATAGTACAACTGACACACATCAACTTTGCCATAAAATTTTCAATCATTCGATTGATCCTCTTCCCTGCTATGACCTTATCAGATCACGGTGTGATCTCATCGTGTCTATTACGATTCATTCCTATGTTACCATCGTTTTGTTATACGATCTTCTTTCCTCGTACTTTTAGTCTTTTAGACTCTATCTATTCATTACTACTGTTCATTTTTATTATCAGAGTTAGGTAACTCTGGATCTTTTATAATTTATCGAGATTCGTCTTTGAATCTTATCAACGCACTAAGTCTATTTGAGTTAGTTCTTATCCTTATCCCACTGCGGTTAATAGCGTAAGGTAACCCTACCTAAAGTTTATAACCTACAGCTTTGATACCAACTGTGACACCCCCAAATCCGGGGCCCCAGAACCTCGGACCTGGTACGTTACGATACATTATTTCTATAACTTCTGCGGAAGATATAAACATAATTTGTTTATACATTAAACTTTACGCATAATCCCCAGGGTCGAGAACCTTCACTTGATACCTGAATTTCATATCTTATCCGACATACAATGTCATTATCATACAATACTATTACAAGATTTATCTATAATATAAACCAATGCTGGAACTATTTTTGTCTTTGCCTGTTTTCGACGTATTTGTCCTAATCTGCAATGTTTATTATGATATAGCAAGGGTGAGCATCAAATTTGCCCAGCAAGTTTAAGTTTAATAAAGGATATATCATGATTGAAAGAATTGAACAATAAGCTGGCTAACGTTTAACAATATAACAATTGTGAAGTAGCATGAACAAATTTTCATAGCTGAACGAACAATGAACATGAATAAATCAACTGAACCAGATGGTAATGAAGGTGATCAGCCTTTCATACCTGATGAACATATGCAACATACACAACGTGCGAATCAATAATCAATGGACGTGATATAATCAGCAATGATTAACCACAAGTATACTTTACAAAAATACAACTCGAGTTCAAGTTAGAGAACTTGCTTGAATCACCGACTACAACTATGCAATCTATTTAGCTTTATCTGAAGATCTAATATATAAATAATATTGATATCCAAATTAGAATAATATCATCACAATTATAAAATAACCTAAACACATTGCCACATAAGCCTATTAGTCAATAAAACACATAAGACCTAGTATCAAGTCAAACTTTTATAGTCTGAGTCGAGTTCGGTACTACTTCGACCTCCCGATTACCTAATCGGACAACTATCGAGCCTAATTCCAATAAGACTCGACCTAAATGCTTTATTATTATCATAGATAATTTATTAATCAGTCAAAATATTTTTCACAAGCTCATAATAATTTTTTAATAATTATTACCATTTAAAATGATTTTTAATTCATTAATATCATATTTATATGATTTAAATACCACTTAATTCCATTATCATTAATATTTATTTACTATCAAATATTAATGAAATATATGTCATAATATTATAAGTTATTTATAATATCACAAAGTATTTTTAATACCTTAATATCACATTTAATTGATTTTAAAATATTTAAAACCATTATTAAATAATTATTATTAATATTAAAATATTAATGTATTTCATAACAAAATATTAAAAGTTATATTTTATAACTTGAAATATTTTTTATAACCATTAAATCATTTTATATGATTTTTAAAACATTAAATCTATTTTTCCATAATTTATTTAATATAATTATTAAATAAATTAATTACCATTAATATTAATTATTAATGAAATTTATCCCAAAATATTAAAAGTCATCCAAAATAACTTAAAATATTTCCTAACACATTAATATATTTTTAAAGTATTAAAATCATTTTTAAGTAATTTATTTAATATAATTATTAAATAAATTTAATATCATTAATATTTAAATAATTTGAGCATTACAAATGCTTGTAAAAATGAATATTCATGTACTATATTTTAAATAAATCGAGCATTATAACTGCTTTATAAAATGAATATTCTACTATTCTATTTGAGATAATTTCAACATTATAACTGCTTATAACATTAGTATTCTTACTAAATACTTGAAGAAAATCGGACATAGCAATTGCTTATAAAAGTATATTTTTTACTTTATAAGTGAAATAAATCGGACATTATCACTGCTTATAAAAGTATATTTTCTACTTTATAAGAAAAAATAAATCGAAAATTATAACTGCTTATAAATAGGACTTTTGTACTATTTACTTAAAATAATTTGGGCATTATAACTGCTTGTAAAAATATATATATTTTTACTAAATATATAAAGAATAATGAACATAATAACTACAAGAGTAAATACCTCTTGAAGTTGCAAGCTTTAATTAATCCTTTGAAATCTTGAAACTCATAAAACTTTCCTCTCCCTAGCCAAAATTATCCTCTTTCTCTCTCTCACTCCATTTTGGTTTTTGAAAAAAAAATGAAGAGAATGTCTTCTATTTATAAAAAAATATAGTTTCAATAATTGCACGTTAGGGGCTCGACTTTTTATAATTTATCCCCGGCTTATTATAATTTGGTACCCTGATTAATTACACTTTAGTACCTTATTAATTGCACTTTAGTCCATGGGTGACATCATGATGACATCATCTTTTGTGCTTCTTTAATGCTGATGTCATGCTTGTATCATCTGTGTTTCTTTAAGGATGATGTCATGCTTGCATCATGCTTGCATCATCTCTTCTCTGATTGGTTGATTAAAGTTCACATGGATTGGAGGGTATTTTGGTCATTTTCCAGATAATTTTAAAGATAATTTGGTCATTTCGCCTCCAAAAGGGTATTCTAATAATTTTCCACATAATTTTAAGGATAGTTTGGTCATTTCGCCTCCAAAAAGGTATTTAATAATTTTTCACATAATTTTAATGGTAGTTCGATCATTTCCTATGTTTTCCTTAAAATTTAACCCTTAGGGTTTGATAAATAACATTAGGATTTGCTAATTACTATTAAGTTTTACAAATTAGGGTTTAGAATTCCCGAATAAGAAATTAGGGTTTTTTAACTGCAGATTAGGATTTCTAATCTACCATTAGGGTTTAAAAAAATTATACCTTATCTGATCAATATTTGATCATTAATATTTTACTATACAAACACACAATCATAGATACAATTATAATAACTGTATTAACTATCAAATCTCTATTCCTAATTAGGGTTAGGGTTTTCATCAACTGAATTAGGGTTTATCAATTTAAAATTAAGGTTTTCCATGTTACCCTTTACCTGATTCATACTCAACCCTCAACCACATATTGTACACATATATAATCACAAAATCATATAAGTCTTTCACAATAATTTTAAATCCACCAAAATCCTTCATAAAAATGTCAAATCCATACACTTATTTTCTGTCTAGGTCTATTATTTAACCTTAATTTAATTATTTAAGATTGTAATAAATTGTCTAAAGGTTTAATTTAAATTATAATTTGTTAAATTATAATGAATATAGTTTGATTAATTTTAAATCAAAGTAAATGTTTAACTTAAGTTATAATTTGTTTAATTATGATTTAATATGTAATTATATTTTGGAATAATTATAATTAAGGTGAATGTGTAATTTAAATTATAATTTATTTAATTATAATTTAATGAGTGCATGAATTAAAATTAATTATTTATAATCAAAGTAATTGTTTAATTTAAATTATAATATGTTTAAATTATAATTTAATGCATGATGTAATTTGATTAATTATAAGTTATAATTTGTTTAATTATAATTTGATTAATTATAATTAAAGTAATGGTTTAAATTAAATTATAAATTATTTAATTATAATTTGATTAACATAAGATGTAATTATAATTTAATTAATTATAATTAAAGTGGATGTTTAAATTATAATTTATTTAATTATAATTTAATATAAGTATGTAATTATTAATTGATTAAATTATGTGAGAAGTAATATGATTATGTGATGTGATTAATTATGTGATATTAATTATTAACTTAATAGTTAAAGAGGAATGAGTTAACCTAGATTGGTTAACTAACTATGAGAAGTAGTTATGTGATAATTAATTTATATTATTAATTATACATATAATTTGACAGTGTGTGTCAAATAAATGGGAGAGAATTACTGTGACACCCCGAATTTTTAAAAATTATTAGAATAAGAATTTAATAAATAAAATCCTTATTACGAGATGTTTTGAGTTTGAATATGTGTATATATGTGTTATATATTGTGAAGTATATGATGTGGTGTGAATATAGAAGATATATATATATATATATATATATATATATATGTATATATATATATATATATATTCATATGTTGGAAGAATGAGGTTTAGTAGTTAATTTAATTTAACTATTGAAGAAGATAAATGGAATTGTTTGAAAAGGGAATTAAGTTAATCTAATTAAGTTGGGAATTATATTATGGAATAATATAATTTGATTATTATGCCTTGTGGCAATGAATGTATTATGAATTAAATTTATAATAATTCACTTAATTAAAATAGTGAGTTAATATAAAATAATTAGAATAAGAATTTAATGAATAAAATTCTAATTATGACGTGTTTAATAAAATAAATATTTTAATTAAAATATTTATGGAGTAAAAAAAATATTCAATGGAAATTATTATGGAATAATTTATTTAAGTATGATGATATTAAATAAATTGATTAATATTTTAGTATTAATTAGATGTATTGGTTAAATAAATTGTATTGAGACAATTTATACGAGGAAATGAATTAAATAATTATATATTATAATTGTATAATTCATTTGAGTTAATTAAAATAATTAAGAGAATAAATATTAATTATTTTAATAGAAAGGTCTATTTTAAGTTAAGGGTTATGAATATAATTTCATAATGTATAAGTATAATAATTATACATATTATAATTGTATAATTATTTAGTTTAGCTAGCTAGTAATTTAGTAGTATGGTTAAAGTGTGACACTTAGAGAAAATAAGATATATTATATAATAAGGAATTTATAAAAAAATAAATTAGAAGATGATAATTGGGTTCTAGTCAAACATGAATCTTGAGACCTTTGGTTTTTGCAACTGTTGAGACTTTGGGTTTTTGTAACGGGCTGGGAAATAAAACTTACGCTTAAGTTTCACAAGGCTAAGTTAGAGAGAAACTGAGGGAGAGAACTCTCTAAGAAAGTTGAGAGTAAAGAGGAGTTCTGTGATTCAAGGAAGAGGTATAAGATTAATCAAGTTTTTTTACATCATCTAGATATTTTAAAGAAGAAATCAAAGGTAATTGTCTAAATCTAAAGTTTTGTTCTTATTAAACTTCACTGTAAATAGTGTTGGTGGATGATTTCTTAAGAAAATTGATTATATATGTTTTTGGGTATATATATTCTGTTATATATCATCTATAAGCA